>CM023451.1:71755573-72370777 GCA_013339765.2 Haemaphysalis longicornis
AATCGCGAAAGTAGTTTTATTAAAAGGTGGTGACAAAAATTTGCTTAAACATTATAGGCCTATTTATATCTTGCAGAATTTTTCGAAAAACTTGTAAATTCCATGTTGACTACGTATTTTTCTAAGCACGCAATATTACATGATTTTCAACATGGTCTCCGTAAGAATCATTCAACAAAAACTGCGCGAGTGGAGCAAAAAGAAATCATTCTTAAGAATTTTTCAGTTCACAATCTGACATTAGGCATTTACGTAGACTTACCTAGGGCCTTTGACTCCCTCCGGCATGAAACACTCCTCAGCAAACTGCACTTGTATGGTATGCGTGGTGTTGCGTATGACCTTTTAATCTCTTACTTTAGTCACCGTCACCAGTACGTATTAATAGGCGAGCATTCTTCTGACCTAAAATGTATCATCACGGGCGTGCCCCAGGGCAGCATTTTGGAGCTTATTTTCTTTTCCGTTTACGTAAATGATTTGCATGCCCTCTTGTCAAGGCCGCAAGTTTCGGTAATTCTGTTATGCTGATGACACAACTTTGATTTGTGGGGTTTAACGCGCCAACGCAATACAGTCAATAAGGCGCGCCGTAGTGGAGGGCTCCGGATTAACTTTGACCAGCTGGGGATGTTTAACGTGCGCCGAAATCTCGCACAAAGGAGTGTTTCTGCTTTTCGCCTACATCAGAAAAGCGTCCGCCGTGGCCGGGAATCGAACCCGCGACCTCGCGCTCAGCAGCGCAATGCCTTAGCCAGTGAGCCGCCGCGGCGGGTATGACACCAGTTTGCTGATCACCGGTAAAACAACCAAAGAATTAGAAAAAATATCGGATACAACACTGTCAACGCTCTTGTCGTGGACGCAACACAACCCTCTAGTGATAAATGTGGATAAAAGAACGGCAGTATTTTTTCGGCCAAAAAACCAACTCGCTGCTTTGCCAAAGGTGTACGTTGGCAGAGGCATAATTAAGGTGGAGGACAGTCTAAAAGTTCTTGGAGTACATTTTTCTCAAAATCTGACCTGGGAGTGTCCCGCCGAAAAACTCTATAAGAAAATATGTAAAACTGTTTGTGTAATCAATAAATGAAGGCATATATTACCTGAACGTATTACATGGTTACTACATAATTCACTAATTTTACCTCAACTCACGTATGCACACTTGGTCTGGGGCACGACAACCAAGAAGTACTTTAACCTGCTCTTCCTTGTTCAAAAGATTTGCAAGAATAATAGCGAATGTGCAAAATAATTTCCACACGCCTAAACACAAGAAGTTTAAAATATTTATAGATAGCAATTACTAAGAATACCGCTTGGCCCAGTCATACCTGGCAGCTATAAAAACTAACAGCCGCTTTTACGAGGGCCTAGCGAAATTAAAGAAAAATATTACAGCATAAAACACACGCAGTCTATACACAAGGTATACTCGTACACCCCACAACAACTACGACCGTCAATCCTTAACTTTCACTTTACCCAAATTGTTGAATAACTTTTCAAGCAACTCATTTGAGATCGGTAAACTAAATCGGCTTTGAAATAATATTTTTTGTAACGCGTGTTATGTATCTGTTTTATTTTTGTAGTTTCAAATACCTGTGACATGCCCCTGTTGAATTCATTTTGCTCTTTCTGTTACCCGGCTAACCATGCTAACCATAAGCACTTTTTGTTACGTTTACTTGACACGTTTACTTGACACGTGTTTCAAGTTTTTCTTTTCTTTTCTGTGGGTCTTTTAATCTGTTCGACCCCGTTGCTGTCAATCACATGGTGGGCAGCCACCCCGCCAAGATGCTCCGTGCAGCTTTTTGTGGCTGCTCCTTTCCCTCTACCGATCCGTAAGGCAAATAAAGTTGATTTGATTGATTGAAAAAAAAATGTAACCAGAGATGTGAGCGGTTGGAAAAAAAAACATTAAGAAACAAAGGGGTTTCCTTCGTTTTTGTCTACCAGAAAACACCTTCTACGCAAAATTTGCTTGATACGACCAATATGCAGTGACAGAAACGCTTTCGGAAATCAATGATTTCACGTGAAATCGTGCGCAGATTTTGAGACGTTTACGATACTGGGACGTTTACGATGCAACATGTAACAATTACATTCTTTTCACTGTTAACAGAAAAATTTTATTGGGCACTCAATTCTTTCAAGTGATTTAAAGGCGAAAGCCAGCGATTATCGAAGAACTCATCTTCCGCTTCCTGTTTGCGGTGCCGTCAAGTTCACAGGTCTGGCGGCCCGCATCCGGATAATTCTTGTTCCATACTGGTAGTGTACAGGGTTGTGCTGTAGTGACGACACCTGGCTGTGGCTCTTGGAGACTCGGGTTCAAACCCCATTCAAACCTAAGTTATTTCTACGCATGTTTTATCTGTTTCCTCATTTTCTTTTTTCAGCGGCGGAAGTTTGATTTCACTTCTGCAGTCTGAGCAACTACGGACACTTCTCGCGTCTGGTGAGACATCTAAGGCTTTCACCAAAGCATGTTGAATTTGTTATAGATGTTTGCGGAAGCATCTTTTCTCAATTTTACATATTTTTTAGAAGAAAACATGAAAAAACCCTGTTTTTTAATGCACCTCAATATTTCATGAAAACTTACAACACTAAATGTAACACGGTTTTCTATTAGTGCTAATGCGTCAGAACACACTAAAACTGATTACAGAAAATAGGCGGGAACAGAAATTTCTAAAAATAGTGCATTAAGGAGGTTCTTTTTATTCACATGGGATTCAAAAGCATCCATTTGCCCAGCTGGCCTAGCTAATTGATTATCCGTGGTATATGAATACTACAGTGTAGCAACCGTATAGACATTGAAGCCACATACTGCTGCTTTACAAGATGTGCAATTAGAGGACGGTCTTGTTTCAACTCCTCAGTAATCTCAGTCTCAACTGTCAAGACCCCGATCTACACTCATCATGCTCTTTCCAACCTGTTTATTTTACCTTCATGCATCATACCGATTTTTTTCGTGGTTTCTAAATTTTGTACTCGCAAAGTTCACAGCCGCTATAAACTTGTAGCGAGGTATCAACGCAGTTGTACCTTCAATTCAACACCAAGGCATCGGCACCAATAAAATATTAGCGCATTCGGCCAGGCCTCCATTTCTACCCCTTTTACTGCGATCTGCGGTGTTGGTGCAGCCCTAAGCGTGAGCGTATATCAGCCCGCGGAGTGTCTCGAAGTAGTTCACTCGTTTTGTTTCAATGGCTTCCTTCCATTCGCGTTGGCGTACTCCGCGACGGGTGTATCTATTCTGTCCGCCCTTTGCCGGGAACATTTTCGCCGAAGGATTTCTCTAGGGAACCAGTGATTAAGAATTCGAGTCTTCGGGCAAAGGGAAGAGGCGAAAAGCAGAAGAGAGCAAGAAGTAGCGCCGGTTCATACATGCATCTGGCGTGTGTGTGCTTCTACGCGTGCATTTCCCGACCACTATCGTAACCATCTGCCGCTCCCTGCGTCCCGGGGTAAATGGAAATTTCGTGGCGAGAAGTGGAAATAAAGAGTACGCCGGGGTACGGCTGCCGGGAACAATCCAAAGGCTGAACGTCCTCAGCGTGTAAGACAAAGCCTGGCGGTGGCGACCAGTCGCGTCCTATCGCGTTGGTTCCTCGGGGGAATAAGAGATATTCGTATCGAATACGCTGTGTAACCATATACACGCGAAGGAAAAACGAGGGGGCGAAATGGAAATTTTGTAGGCTTTCTTATTGGAGCAGTGTGGTGGAGTCAGAGAATCGGACCTCGTGAGCGGGGCCGCAAGCACGACGTAATGAAAACGGAAGGAGAGGGGATCTTCTGGCGTGGCGGAAGTAAGCAGAAGCACTTAGTGCTGGGTCTGCTTCGCCAACAATTGTGATCACGAAGGGCGGGTGGCTGAAATAACAGAGGTGTGAACAAGAACAAGAAATGCTGTGCTAATTCGAACGTCAGAACTGGCGATTCGAAGACACTTCAATGCTCTCCGTTATATAAATAGACCGGCTTTGTCTCTCACCGTATGCCAGCAATATAGAATGCCGAGAAAGGCATTGGTGAGTAGATTAGCCTTTTTTATTGAATTCCACTATTTTTAAAGTTTCAATTAAACTAGAGACAATCAAGCGCTGACAGCCAGGACAGAACCCCACGCATTCGGAATATGTGTCCAGTGTCCAACGCGCTGTAGACAGTCGAGTCACAGCCCAGGAGTGAAAAACGATACCCTTCACCGCGAGTCGGGGCTGGCTATCACTTCAAGCGTAAGATGAAGATGCGCTCTTCAACTGCAATTAAAGCTGGCTGTCTCTCTCTGTCCTGCGCCGTGTGAAAGCTTTGATTCAGTGGCGTCTTTTCATTTGCTTACGGACCTCAGGAAAACGACTTGGACCAATTTGTACAGCTGCATTTTCAGACGCCCCGTTACGCAGCGGAGACTTCTTCTATAAGCCGGGTCAACTACTCCGTTTCTCGTAGGTATATATTATAACAATATCAATCTACTACCTAATAACATTATGAACATACTGTCCAACTGGGAATCGACCGGTCTCCTAGAGGTGTTTCGAAAGGACGGATGGATTGCCAGGGGCAATCAGAGAGCTGTCACTGTCGTTTAGTAAGAAGAACAGATTGCTTGAGTCCTACAGTGTTTACATGAGGATCATATCCTGGAAGACATTTAAACATTTTAAAGCAAAGCTTTCCTACTTTGGTCCAGCGATTTCGTGGAGGATACGCAAATGGCCTTTTGACCCGAGACACACCCACAGCGACACAACCTTCGAAGCGCGTTCGCCGGGCCCGCTGTTGGTGCCTACGGGCGCCGACAGCGGTCGCCACCGCCACTGCGGCCCGAGGCAGCGAACCACACGAGCAGCCTCCCATGCATGCGGCGCTGGCTCGTTTCCCGCAACGTGACTTGTCTCGCGCCCGGCGAAAAGAAACGGTGTGTTCGCCATGAATGCACGCAGCGTTCGCCCGGCCTCCTTCTGTGACCGTTGGACGGAACCGAACGGCTTCGAGACGTGGTCGGCATTACAGTTACATCAAAGGTTTAACCAAGCGAAGCCAAGACTCAACTAGACGAAGCCAACCGTTTGCGTTGCATATTCAAGGTTAGCTGAGCTAAGCCGCAGCCATTTTTTGGTGTCACTTTTCTGGCATCTGCTTTCTTTTTCATTACGCCATTTTGTCCCAAACCAATAAATGAATGAAAGGATAAAGAAAGGGAAGCAACGGGATAGAAGCGGCTTCGTGCCCTACAGAATACTGTATACCTATTAGCGGTAGAAATGGCATAGTTGAGAAAACAACAACAATTTAGGTGAACGAGCGGCATATGCATGCATAAGGGTCGTCTTTAACTGCTATTGCGAAAACTATTAACACATAGGAACATTCTATAACGCATAGAATGGTTTGGTGCATTTGAGGCAGCTCCTAAAGGCTCAAGCGGAATTTTCATGGTCATGTTAATACTTCATACATGTTTCATTTGAAAGGCATCATTTAATTCGCAAGGGGCTTCGAGTACGTACCACTGCGCCGACCCTTTTGTGTTCTAAAGTGCGTCACAGGAGTTGTCAGGCCACCTGGCCAAGCGTTTGTTACGTTAGCTTCACACAATAGATTGGCGCACCTGTTCGACAGCATTGGAGAGAGGGACACAGAGAAAGAGAGAGAGAGAGAGAGAGAGAGAGAGAGAGAGGAGAGATGAGAGAGAGAGAGAGAGAGAGAATTTCTTTCATGAGACCGAAGAGGTGATTGGGACAATACAGGCTTTGAGTCCCCTTAGCCACGCTCGAAGGGGTCTTTTCAAAATTTACTTATTGGGCCCGGAGAGTTCTTTTTGCATATTGTTGAGTAGGCATAATTGAAAGGTGTTGTGACTGGCAATAGCACATCCCGCAATTTTAGACAAATTGTGTACATATAGCAACCTTGGGTGGGGGAGAACTTCAGTGAACTTTTTCATGAAAGTTCCTCAAATGTTTTTCGTAGTCTGTTAATGCAATGTTCGAAAGATATGGTTGACCCCAATTAAGTGACTAAACGTTTACGCCAACGGATTGAAAAAAAATGTTACGGCATCTCAGGAACCTGCGGAGAATACTGGTGAAACAGACCCACGTTAAACCGAACTTCCCGCCCTTTCCATCGGGGGGGGTGGGGGGAGTGTTGGTTTCACTAGAAAAATTTGTGAAGGGTTTATTTGGGCGATATTTGATGCATAGTCACGAAAGTTTACAAGTTTATTCCCGCTTCATGAGCACCAACGACAAACTTTAATTTCTGCTCTGCTTTTATTTGTTTCGAATGCTGCTTTAGGACGCGCATGAGCAAAGCAGTAGAAAAATGCATTGTACTCGGTTGTTAAGGTGGGCGACCGGCGGAGCTGTAGCACATCGCACATGGTTAGATGAAGGGTCACATCCTTTGGTAATGGTAGTGACGACAGCTTTGTGATTGCTGTTATAAATAATTTCTTCGGTTACAACCTTACATCAATTCCTGGCCTGATTTCAACATATACAATGTCATTGTTGAGTAGTTCAGAGACTGAGATTGGTATGGAAGTTTGAACCAAAATCATCTAGTACAAACCGAGTGAACCCTGATATGTCTGGTTTTAAAATCACGCTGAAGACTCCAGCCATGATGACACGGCTAGTGCATCACGCCTATAACATAGGGAAAGCGCGCATTCAGTCGTTGAACACTTCTATATCACAGTTGTGCATGGAGTTATGTATACAGTAGACATCAAAATTTAGTTTTTTGTCTAACTGTGTGGTAGAGCCATCCGGTAGATGTCTATCGGTGGCATTGCTGTCGTGAAATGAAAGTGTACGGTTTTTGGGAAAGTTTAAGAAAGTAAGTTGGTTGGATGTTCCGAATAAGTATATTACTTGAGCCCTAAATCTTTGAACACAGACTCGACAGCAACTTCTCAACTGTCTTGCAGGCAATGATATTTTAACATCACAATAATGATGGGCAAAATCTTACCATTGCACGACTTATGCACAGGAGTAGGCTGATGTCAGGTATTATTCTGTACTTTAAACTCTTCCAACAGGCACCGGCTGAACCACTCCTTGAGTTGCAAGAATTCACGTTGCAGTCACCTTCACTAAATCACGACAGTGTTACACCTACTTGTTTAATTACCTGGTCATTCGGTAAAGCGGTGTACGGTTGAACCCTTTGCCTTCTACTCTTCACAAAGCATATCTTCAGGTGTCATAACAATCCGCAACCTTTTAACAGAATACAAATAAAATGATGATGATGATGATAGTGGTGGTGGAATTTTAATTGCACAAGGCCAACTAGGGCAAAGAGCGCCGAAAGAGCGGTTTTATATAAGAGATGAAGAGGTAAACACTAAATTATGTGAGCAAGAACAAGATTAAAATCAGTCAACAACATTGAGGGTGGCTGGTGTAGAAGGCGAGGTTGTGGTTATGCATTGTGTGAAATGAGTTCTAGAAATTTCACTTTCGCTAAAAAGTTAAAAATGCGCTTGAAGAAAATCATGAGATTGTCAGACAAAAAAAATGCTGGGTGTGGTTGGATGTATTCTCTGTAGACTTCGGCGACGTGTGTGGCGTTGTGTGGACTTCTTTGCATTGAAGTAGTGCCTGGACCACGGATAAGCCGTCTCCGCATCAGCTACACAGGAGTCTTGGAGATTCCGTCAGCAGGTGAGACCGTCATGTGTTTGGCCTATTCCTAAGGTGTCCTGGGTACCTTCATTGTGTATGTTGCGTGTGTCAGGGGTTTATGTTCAATAATTAACCTATTACATGTAGTTTGTTTTCTCCTGTTCCCTCAATGGTGCTTGCCAAGTTTTGCTAAGGTGTAGTCTGATGTGCGGCTTGAGGTCAGTAAAGATTGTTGAGGTTCGTTTCCCCGAAGTCCGGTGCCGATCAGGAACCGAATCGCCCGGGCTCCCGTTGATTGCAGGAGGCTCGTAGGGCGATGGTGTTGATGTTCTCAGAGATGGCGCCGCAATTGACAAACTCGAGGCGTTTGGATTTGATGAGGGAAACGAAGAATTTATGTAACCCCGTTTAAATTAGAGTGACTGGGTATATGGGTAATAAAACGGGAAAAACTTCGAACTGCAGTTAGATGCTAGCTCTAAGCATATACAAGTCAATACAGCTTCTCAACGCCGGCTACCTCTCCCATGCTCGGAGCGTACACAAACCCCTCGAGAAACAACGGTCGCGACTCTGTTCCCGAAGCAGGAACCGTCTAGTTGACCGGTACACACCTGCACCCTAACCTTCCGACGCGATCCCCCAGTCTTTCTCTCACTTAGGCGGCTCACAAATCTCAACCTAACTTCAGTGGTCGAGACACCTTGTCTCGCCGGGAACTGCCTATCTGAGAGCTCCGACAAGAACGCTTTCTAACGGTCAAGTTCGGCCATATAACACCTCGGTATTCCGCTCTCCCGGGGACGCCCCTCTACCTTTTGTACACGCGTAGGGGGGGAGGGGCAAATTCACGCAGATAGCTGTCACTCAGCCATTTTCCCAATATTCACTAAGGCACCGCCACCTTTGGGTCAAGAGCCGGCGCGCGGGTGAGCAAGCACGCAGCGGCGAGTACACGCGGCTCCGAGGGGTGGGGTCGAAAAGCGGCGGCTACAGAAAGGCAGCCGTTCCCAAGGTGGCGTGCAACAAAGGGATCTCGCGGAAATGCTGCCGCTGGAGTGCGTTTGGACGACTACAATTACCCCGTCGTTGTCACCTACACGCACAATACTCGGAACTTAGCGGGGCCGTCTGCCTTCGTAAAGGGGATTATTCCCGCGGCATTCTCGGCATCCAGACAAGCCCTCTGCCGAACGCGCCGCAGCGAATTAACGAGTACCACGGCGTAGTGTCGGCAGTGCTGAGCCGCCAGACCGAGCAGCGGGGATCTATCATTTTACGTGCAAAGCCAGGGCGCCTGGCCACTGATCTTGTGAGTGAACCTTACAAGGTCTGTTTAGGGTACTCTTGTTGTCAACTGTAGTTGTAAGTGCAGCAGTGGCGGCCATTTGATCTGTGGTCTCGTTCACTGCCATCTCAGAGTGACCTGGCACCCAACAGAGTGTCGCTTCGAGGTTTAACGTGAATACACATATAATGGCATTAATGAGAAGATTGACCACATGGTTTTAAGAGGATTTTTGAGATGACAATGTCCGGACAAGACTTACGAAATGAGTAGAGATTATGGGTTGAAGACTTCAAGTTATAAAAACATGATTTGCTACAAGAGGTACGCCGCAAGCCTCTGCCGTAAAGATAGAACTACTTCCATTCATAGTTTTACAGACATTAAAGGTGGCACTATGCGGAGCACACGAAATACTTGTGGCAGTTTTTGAAGCGTCAGTGTGAAATTCAGCACACTTAAATTTGTGCTGCAGATGCAAGAACGCTATCAGGATCACGTTTCTGGGTACTAGATTTTTCTCGACACTTGTGAAAGATACATCACAAGATATAGGGCGAAACTGCCGCGGTGGTAGAAATTCAATAACGGAGATTTTGATGGTGTCTGAAAACAAGAAATCAAGTTCCGACGCTTCCTCTCTTACTCTGAAAGGGGAGGGAGCAGGATGGATTACAATTAAAAAGGAATTGAGATGTAATTGTATTCTAAAAAATGACGTAAAAAGATAATGAGGCATTGGTGAGATTTTAAAACCATAGAGCAAGTCCATGTGGGCTTGCAGATGATCTATGCTCTATTCGTTACACCTTACATAGAGGCTTTCAACTGGACTAGTGCCGAAGGCGCCACACGCAGGGCGGAGCCCCAGATGAAGCACAAGGTCCAGCATTATCAGGTATGTGTTAGTGGCCTGACCAATGGACGACACTACCGTAATCCAATCGTGAACCCAGCTAGTAAAAAAATGGCTCCAATCCACGCTGCGAAGTTTGTTGGAAAGCAAAGCTTCAAACAACACCCACCCCAATTGCTCAAGCAACGTAACTTGAATTCACACAGGTGCCTCTACAAAGAATGCATTCAGTGATTCTGCCAGCCGTTACGTGGAATTCGTGGGGCGGCGTCCCGAACGCAGCAGCGTCGGGCACGGCCGGGCTAGAGCGGTGAACGCCATCGCTGTTTCTCGGCCGTGCGTCGGCGGAAAGAAAACGGGGAAGAGCGTTTTTCGAAGGGCGAGACAGCGGAACCTAGCCACCCCGATGTGCTAGCTCGGGGCTATACAACAGCGCGACGACACAAGCACAGACACCGGAACAATTTTCAATGTAAGCTTAGTGAGTCCAATTTATACCGGTTTAAACTAGTTAGTTTAGTAAGTTCGAGAATCGCGAGAGCTGAGAGAGCTTTTATAATCGCTATTTATCGGATTCACTTGCTCCTTTCGTATTTTGTGACACCTCTTCGAACACAACCGAATTGGCATTCACGAATTACGGAGTCCCATTCGAGGCAAGCAGTACTAAAAAGGTAACGTTTCTATAGCGTCCACATGCCTGTATGTGGTCTCTAATTTTTTTTTCCCGCCTTGCAAGCCAATCCGCGTCAATTGCGCGCTTTCTTCACACGGCTTGAATAACTTTTTCGACAGCACCTGCTGGGTAACCAGGACCCGCTGGGATTAAGTGAGCGTGCGTGAAAGATACGTACGCTCACTTAATTCCGACGAGTCCTGGTAACTCAGCAGGTGCTGTCAAAAAAGCCGCGTGAAGAAAGCGTGCAATAGACACGCAGCAGCGCCAAAACAGGCCCAATACAACTGTCCGTAAAACAGACGACAAAGCCGTTCCGCTGACCGCCCACCGGTGCGAGCAGCCACCTCCGTGCGGGGAACGCTTGGTAATAGCACCCTTTCGCAGCGCTATCTACCCTGTCCCCTGTGAGAAAAAGCACCCGCCCCATCCCCAGCCGCGTTGGGAGTTTCTTGTCCCGCACGCCGTGAAAGAACCGTTGGCAGGTAGAGGTAGAAAGTTTTGCTTTAAGACACGGAAAATTTGTTTGTAGGCACCAAAAGAAATCTGCGTAAGAACCTTCAGGATAGTCATCGTTTTTAAGCATTTAGGTTTCAGTTGTCCCATATGTGGGATGAACGTGGGCTTTTCGTGAAGGATTATACATGGAAACTTGTGTTTCTTTTGTACTTGAATTGAGACGGCATTGTATTTGCTGCCTAGATCCGGGTGAATGCCACGCCTCTTGGACACAAAACACAAGTGCACTTTCCTGGATTCAATTGAAAACCATTGATATCTGCCCTGCGAGCTAGCTTGTTAACACCACGCCGGACTTGGCGCGCACAGACAGACACGTTACAGGATTTAAAGAAGAATTGTACCTCGTATCTATTTATTTGTTTTATTTATTTGCATACCTACTTCGCCCGTTGGGCATTATAGTAGGGGGGACAAATAATCGATATAAAATACAACATTGCACACTCTTTGAAAGGTTGAAGAAAAAAAATTCCCCCGCATTTCCCCGAGGGGGAGAATGTGAAAGTGCGAATGCACGGTTGTCGGCCCGCTTGCGGCGCTTGCGCTCGGCCCCCGCAGCCCACCGCCTCGCCGCCTTCTCTTCCATCTCTTCCATCGGGTTTGTAGTATCACGTGTACACCACGCAGTTATCAAGCCGCTATAACGCCGCTGAGTCGCCAACGCACGCCGCTGACGACGTAGTTTGAATGCGTTAAAGATATAACGCGCGTTACTGACACCGATATCAGCGTCGCGTCCGTGGCTTATTCGGTAGAGCGTCGGGCTGCGGCCCGCAAAGTCCTCGGATCGAAACCTGGCGCCGGATGCTGGTTCTTTTTTAAATATAGAGGAGCACTGCGGACGCCGCCGACGCCGCCGCCGCCGCCGCCGCCGGCGGTGGATGGTTTGGGGTCGCTTATAAAGTGCATTCGCACTTAAAAAAAACAATTGTAAGAAAACATACAAGGTTTGCGTTAGTAATCCACACAGTGCAGACCATGAGTACAATTCTAATCACACATGTGGTACATTCTGAGGGAGCACCTGAGACAGCACTAAAAACAAGTATCGGCCAGGTAACAAGATACATTCATTTACACAGCACTCTGGCTAACATTGCAAAGCATAAATATCAAAGAAAGTTTCAAATGGCGAGTACATTTTTATCTATAAATATATTCGTGAAGGACAGTTGGGAACGTCACATCAGAAGCAACTTCGATTAGTTCAGGAGGCAGCAGGTTCCATTCGCGTATTGTACGGGGGAAAAAGGAGTTTTGGCATGTGGTTGTGCGTGCGCACACTTTTTTTTAATCTTAAGTAAGTGGTCGTGGCGCCCGGATATGTATGTTGGTGATTGTAGATAAGTCTCTTTGTTTAGTGGCTTGCGATTGAGGACGGCATCTCGAAGGAAAGAGAGGCGGGAAACAACACGGCGCAGTGAAAGATCTTCCAAACATATGTGCCATTTTATTTCTGTGACACTGCTTGGGAATGAGTAAATGCCGGTTATGAATCGGGCTGCACGTTTCTGTATCGCTTCCAAGCTATTGACAAGAATTTGTGTGTGCGGGTCCCACACAACGGACGCGTATTCCAGAATCGGGCGAACGTTGCTTAGGTAAAGTGTTCTCTTGACATCTATTGGCGCGTGCTTAAAGTTCCGTTTAATGAAATTTAGTACTCGTCCTGCTTTTAAAGTGATGCTTTGAACGTGACGATTCCATGTCAGATCGGCGGAAAACGTGACACCTAAGTATTTTGCTTCGGTTGTTTCTGATAATGGGGAGCCGTTCAAGCAGTACTGTGTACCGACTGGTTGACGCTTGCGCGTGAAGCAAATATGCTTGCATTTTGGGATGTTTAGGGACATAAGCCACCTGTCACACCATGAAGAAATTTTATTTAGGTCTGTCTGGAATGCTACTCAATCAGAATCGTTATTAATTTCTCTGTAAAGGACGCAATCGTCTGCGTACAGCCGGATTTTCGAAGTGATTCCTGTGCCAATGTCATTTATATATATAAGAAATAAAAGAGGACCTAAGAGGGAACCCTGCGGAACGCCAGAAGATACGCATGCATATTCTGATTCTGCGCCATTAATTACTACTCTTTGTAAACGACCTGTCAAGTAGTTTTTGAGCCAAAAAAGGATGTTATCTGGTAAACCAAGAAGTGAAAGCTTATGAAGTAACATAACATGGGACACTTTGTCAAACGCTTCTGGAAATCTAATAGTATGCAGTCTGTTCGTAAACCTTTATCAAATGATGTAAATATGTCATGGGTAAATTCCACTAACTGAGTTACGCATGAATGACCAGCTCTAAACCCGTGTTGATAAGGAACAAAGAAACTGTTGTTTTGATGGTGGGTAAAGATGTTAGTGTAAAGTATGTGCTCTAGAGTTTTGCAGCACACAGATGTTAAAGATATGCATCTATAGTTCATGACACTGTCACGGGGCCCACTTTTATGAATCGGAACAATGTCGCCAATCTTCCAGTCTTCGGGTAATTCTGAGGTTTCAAGAGATTTGTGATACAGTACTTCTAAATACTTTGAGATGACATGTGCGCAGGATTTCAAAACAAGATGGGTATCCTATCTGGACCTGGTGCCGAGTGTGGTTTTAATTTTTGGAGAAGGTTGACTATTCCAGAGTAGTGAATAGCAATATCCGGCATATCATCAAGTGCGTTGCTCAAGAAGACTGGAAGATGTTGAGGTACTAGCGTGGAATACACTGAGACAAAGTAATCATTAAAACAGCTTGATTTATCTCTATCATTGGTAACAACTGCACTATTGTGGATTAACGGAGGGATACCAACATCGTCTTTGCTGTTAGATTTCACCAATTCCCAGAGTTCCTTTGGATTTTCTTTAATTCTAGAACCAAGAGAGTCAAAATACCGCTTTTTTCCTTTTGTGATTTTGACCTTGATTTCGGAACCAAGCTGTCGAAGCTTAGAAAATTGCAGTGGATCGGGATTTTTTCTATACCGTTTGAATATACGATTCCTCTTATTAAGTAGAACCTTTATGGGTTTATCAAACCCAGGTTTATTTCTTCCGTGTTTCGCAGAAAGAAGCTTAGAGGGGATATGCAAGTCAATGAGCTTTAAAAGTTGCTCTTTAAAGAGCAGCCATAACTCAGAGACAGATACAGTGCTGCTTTGTTCTGAGAAACTATCGAAGCTTGACTCAAGCGCTTCAGAAATACGAGACTAATTTCCATTATCAAAGAAATAAACTTTCCTGGGTTTCGGAGGCGGTATGTACGGCTTGGAAGCAACGAGACGGGCAACCACTGCATCATGGTCGCTTATTCCGGGAACTATGGAAACAGATTGAAGCAACGAAGGAGAGTATGATATGAGAAGATCTAAGGTGGAAGCGGCATTGCCATGGCGCCGTGTTGGTCCCTCCACGAATTGGTAAAGACCATGGGTTGCAAAAAGATCATAAAAAGCCGACGACAGGGATGAGCGCGAAGGAAGTACTGGAAGTTTGTTAATCCACTGCGCATCCGGCGTATTAAAGTCACCACCGACGAGAAAGTACCCTAATTACCCGATTCTAACGCGCACCTTTTTTCGGGAAAAATAGGCCGAAAAATCGCATGCGCGTTAAAATCGGATGCGAAACGAAACTGGCGAAACAGCTGAAATTTTGTTCCACCCATCGCCATCTCAAGATGGCGCCAAAGCTTTTAGCAACAATTTTTCGGATCTAGGCGCCTAGGCTTTTATATCGGCGTTCACACAAATCGTCAAATTATTCCACTTGCGCGCTTGATAACAACAATGGCAGCAGCGGCAACGAAGGTGCGCCGCTTCCACGGCTTACGAGCGGCTCCCACGTGTTCACAACGAGCGGTTGGCTGAAGCGTACGCCTCTGGAGAAGCTCGCGGGATGGGCGTGCGAGGCGTGGGCCACGATCCCATGGAACATGTTTGAACGTTCGTTCAGAAGTGTGGCATCGCGAACGCGCTTTACGGCACCGTTGACAAGATGTTGCGGACAGCAGAAGGCGACAAAGAGCTCTCGGAGAGCGACGAGGTGTGATATGAGTGAGATTACTTCGGTAAATAAATCGCCCGTTTCTCTCGCATTCGTTTTTCTTGCTCAAAAAGTTCCTTGCGCGTTACAATCGGAGGTGCAAGTTTATTCGGTTTTTTGCCTGGAAAATCGGGTGCGCGTTAGAATCGGAGGCGCGTTAGAATCGGGTAATTACGGTAATCAGTTGAAACCGTGAGTAATATTTGAGAGAGGGTATTAAAGGTATGGCTGCTGTTGTCATTACGCGGACGGTAAAATGCTCCAACTGTAAGCTGTTTGTGTTGTTCGAGAACAACTTTACCCCAAACAGATTCACAGCTGTTAGCCTCAAAGTTAACTACAAAAACTTGGCAAGCTGTGCTTGACCAGAACAAAAACGCCCCCACCGTGCGTGTTGCGGTCTTTGCGATAGGCCACATATTCCGCAGGAAATACTTCAGAGCTGGAAACCGATTCATCCAACCAAGATTCAGACCCGATAACAATGTCAGGGCTAAAAGATGATACGAGCCCTGTTAACTCGTCGGTTTTGTTCTTGACGCTTCGGCAATTGATAAGCATAATGTTTACCAGTGAAGGACGACATGGCTCATACTCAATAAGGCTGCATCGAGGAACGCTGACGGAATCGCTAACTTTGGTAACAGGGATTGCTCGACTCCGTTTCAAGTTCACTTTTTTTGCAGCACGACATCATCCGTATCAGCGTCGTAAATGAAGTCTCGTCCGTCCATACGAAGCTTATATGCCTTTAAATTTTTAGGAGAAGAGCGAGCCTTTGCAAATTCGGTAAGTTTCCTGCGGGCTAAGCGCACTGAACGAGGGAAGTCTTCCCTGATGGAAATGTCACTGGACTTAGCTTCGGACCCGCCCCCAACACCGCATCTTTATCTTTGAATCTAACAAAGCGAACTATTAGGGGCGGTTTTTATCTTCACTGTAAGAGCCCAGTCTATGCGCTCGATGAATATTCAGTGGGTCAAGCGATACACCTAGCTTAGTAGAGCAGAACGCAACAACAGTTTCTTCGGCTTGCTTCCAGGTTTCGGAGGGTTATCCTCAAAACCAAAAAAGAAAGGTTGTTCCTTCGTAGCCTATTTTCGGAATCATCCGTGCAAGCTTTCAAAGCAGCTATTTCTGCAGACGGGGCTTTGGAATTGGCCGAAGAGTTGATTGATTGATTGTGGGGGTTTAACGCGCCGACCCCAACGCAGGCGATGAGGCACGCCGTAGTGGAGGCTCCGGATTAATTTTGACCACCTGGGGATCTTTATCGTGCGCCGAAATCTCGTACACACGGGGGTTTTGCTTTTCGCCTCCATCAGAAAACGGCCGCCGCGGCCGGGAATCGAACCGCGACCTCGTGCTCAGTAGCACAAAAGCCTTAGCCACTGAGCCACCGCGGCGGGTATTGGCCGAAGAGTTACTGGACTGCGAGCGAGCTTGTTCTAGAAGATCGACACGTTCAGTCAAGCCTTCACTTTTTCGTCAGTGGCGATTTGTCTAGTCCGTAGTCCGCTAAATCCGACAAAATTTTTTCTTGACCTGCTCGAGCCTGGAAAGCATCTGCAAGACAGCAGAGATATCTCCGGCGTCGATCGCGTACTAGATTCCTGAATGCTACCGGGGCCTGGGTTCGACTCCACGTCGCCTGATAGAGCTAGCAGCAATTGTGACAATGCAACATGGCACACGGCTGACGTACAACGGTTAACAAACCAAAATAGCCAGTCTCTGGTGTCACTGCGGCACAACCAGTTAAAGTCGTAGGGGCACGACACCGCCACAAGAAAACGATTGCCGCTCCTAAATTCTTTAGAAAGTTTGGAGTAACCAACCTGAAATGTCAGGAGCGGCTTCAACATACTGGGGATAGCGGTGTCGTGTCCCGGACTTTTGGCGGCTTTCCGGAGTTTAAGTAGGCTCGTGGAATTCGGGGAGGCTGACGTCACGCAGCTCGGAAGCCATGCGGGGCTGGTAGGCGGAGGCAGGTGCACGGGTGGAGGTGGCGAGGTGCCGCGTTTCCGAGAGTCGACCGGCAACCGCACGGAAGGGAGGCGCTCGGCAGCAGATAGATTGAACATGAAATTCATGGGGAGAATGGCGTTCTAAGAGAATTCATTTTCACAATAATCAGAGTTCAGCTCAAAACTCCGCCATAAGGCACGCTATTTTCCAGCACATGAACCCTCGATAGTGCAGTTCTAACCCGCACGCGAAATGTTCACTACGACATGTTACTGGCAAGCGTATTTATTTTGTTATCCGACATGCCAAAGGACTTAGGGTCACTGAGGATGCCATACGGCCTACCGGTATCCTACGATTTTCAAGATCAAAGATTACTGTCATATAGTACGGCTTGTGAAGGAAGCTATATTTGATATATGACTCTAATGTGAGGAGTCGATTGTTAGTAGATCGCCCCTCCCCGAAGCTTGCCTGGAAGCTCTCGAAAAGACCATTGTATCCCGAAACGTACACTAACCTCCTGTTGATCATCCTCTCAAGGAGCTTGCATAGGAACCTTGTCAGAACGATGGGTCGACAGATGGCGGGAGAAAATGAGTCCTTCCCTTCCTTTAGGAATGCCACAAAAATGGTCTCCATCCAAGGCCTTTGAAGGTGCCCGAAAGTTATATTTTGTTGTAGAGGTGTAGAACTGTTTGAAGTGCACCTGCGTGTAAATATTGTATCATAGTGTATGCAGTGTTTTCTGGATTAAATATAAAACCATTGCCATCTTCCCTGCGAGCTAGCTTGTTAACACCAAGCCGGACGTGGCGCTCACTGACATACAAGTTACAAGATTTGAAGGGTAGTTGTACCTCGTCTATATAGAATGAACAGAAATCTCATGGGGACAATGCGTTTCTGAGGGAATTCATTTTCACAATAAATAGATCGCAGCTCTAAACGCCACCATGCGCACGCCGTTTTTCTCTACATGCAATATAGAGAGTGCAGTTCCAAGGACATGTTATTGGCAAGCGTGTTTACCATGTCACCCGACTAGCCAAACTAATTCAGGGAAAGCCAACATCCTACTCCAGAGATGCATAGACAACGCAAAAACCAATGAGTTTTGTCCTATATTATGGAATGTAGCCTGTTTCTTATCAAAAATGCTTCCCTGTGCTGAGCGCTATCTTCGGTTTATGAAGTGAAAAGGGGTACTTTTATCAGGTATTTGACCTATTATTATCCCACAAAGACTTCGTTTCACTGGGCGTCTTGTGTTTCATGAAAGTGCGTAGTATGCACACTGGATACGTATTTTAGGTTCTGTGCAAGTGTGTTAGCCTGGTCTTCGAGTGTGTCCCCTGTTATGCTGACCAGAGCAGGCTGTATGTGTGTTGTTCTTTGAGTCTTCGTATTCGTGTCCGTACTTTAGGTGTGTCGGTGTATGCGTTAATGAATGTTAGGAAAGCCTTTGCTTGTACCGACGAAGGATACCCCACGCCTTGTTGTGGGCGTTTAGCGCCCGCCTACACTCCTCGTTTCACCAGGATCTCCAAGGGTTCCGCAAGGCTCCGGAAACCTAGGGAATGGACTTTTGGGCAGCGTCGGGGATGGGCACCATGACGAGTTGGTTCGCCTCCTCTACGGGTATTTGTGTTATACCAACGTTTGGTGCAGCTTGCATGTCTCTTTGAACGTATTCCAGTTTGGGTTTGATTCATTAAACCTGTTATGGCAAGATGGATGCTTGGAATTTTACCTACATACGTTAGTGAGGTACGGAGAGAGAGAGAATAAACATCTTAATTTGAGCTTAATGGTGCAGGATGGTGAGAGCACTACCGGTGGGGGGTGTCCGCTAGTCCGGGATGCCCTGGTCCTTGCTGGCTGCTCGTGCCCTCTCTACCAGCATGCGTTGGGTTGAGAAGTCCGAGCTGGACAGCCGGTCCACCCATTGCTCGTACGTAGGACGGGTATTAGGTGTGAGGGATGGGGATTGTTGGCACTCCCAGACTAGATGGTACAGGGTGCCTGGCTGGGGCATAAGTGGCAGGTACTATAATACTGGGTGGGGTAGATATGGTGGAGGAGGGTACATTGCGGATAGGAGTTGGTGTGTAGCTTCGGCTCTGTAGCTTCGGTGTGTAGCTTCGGTGTGTAGCTTCGGCTCTGTAAAGGTGAGAGTTGGGGGGAGGGAACCGCTCACGCTCGTGTCTGAAGTGAGCGAGAATGTCTGCGTAGCCATTCAGTGAGGGGGGGGGGGGGGGCTTGTACGTGTCTTCGGTCTCTTCGGAAATGTCCCGGAGGGTGTGTACTCGGGCAGCGGCGTGTGCCGCCTCATTTCCGTCTAGAGACTCGTGTCCAGGGGCCCAAACGATATGAATGTTGGGAAGCTGCGGGATGGCATTCACGATCTTGAGGGCGAATGGCGATATGCGACCGAGCTGGTAGTTGCGGCATGCTACTTGCGAGTCCGTAATGACTGTAACGTATTCGCTATTTGTTGTGGCTGCTAGGGCGATGGCGATTTCTTCATCGGCGTTTGTAGAGGTGGTGGATATCGTGGCGGCTGTGACCTCGGTTCCCTGGTGGTCTATAACCGTGACTGCGTGGGCAGGTTTGCGGGTGTAGCGTGGGGCCGTCCGTGTAGCGTGTCGTAGGGTTCCCTGCGTGCTTCTTCGTAACTGCATCGACCCGTGCTTTCCCGGCGTGCTTTGTTGTAAAGGGGGTGCATATTCCGCAGCACGGGAGCTACGCGAATGTTTGGACGTATGTGGAGGGGGGGACACGCTGGGGCTGGCCTTCTTTGGCCGGTACCGGGTATCCGAGGCGTGTAAGGTTGTCTGGTGCGGTAGGTGTCAGCTTGAGACAGGTGATTTGGAAACAGAGATGAGCCTCGTGCAATTCTTCCAAAGTGTTGTGTACCCCAAGTTGTAGCAACTTGCGCGTAGATGTTGAGGGGGGTAGGCCAAGGGCGAGTTTGTAGGCTTACCGGATAAAAGTTTTGAGTTTTTCTTTTCGACGGATTTGAGAGCCAGGTATGGTGTGCCGTAATTCAGACGACTGATCAATATTGCTTGCGTTATTCTCAGAGTGTCCTCCTCTTGAAGGCCGTAGCGGCGACGGGCGATGCGTCGCACGAGGTGCGTCAGTTGTGTGAAGGGTGTGTTTTAGTGCAGGTAAGGTTTGAGAGCCGCTTCCATTTTTGGGTATTTTGGAGAGGAGTATGTGGAGGTGGGGGACTGTGGGTACTGCGAGTTGTTGATCGTTATTTCCTGATCGGGGATTGGGTCTGTTCGTTTTTTGTAAGTGCGGGCACAGAGCGTGAGGATGGCAGACTTCTCTGGGGCGCATTCCAGTGCACGAGCTCAGATGTATGTTTGAGTGACGTGTATTGCTTCCTGAAGTGCATCTTGTTGGGCGCCGGTGCAGCAGGTGAGGACCCGCAAGGTGATGTCGTCAGCGTAAAGTGCATGGCGTAACTTGGAGATGGGTGCAAGGAGCGGCGGCAGATCTTTCATAGCTAAGTTTAATAGCAATGGTGAAACGACGGATCCTTGGGGGGTTTCCCCTTGGGCGCCATTGCGAATGGGTCGGAACGGAGATGCCCAATGCCTATCGTTGCCGTGCGGTTGGTCAGAAGGCAAGCGACGTAGGAAAATGTACGTTCGCTGCAGTTGGTAGAGGAAAGACCTCGCAAGACAGCATGATGTGTTACGTTATCAAATGCCCATTTGATGTCTAGGGCTAGGATTGATTTTTTGCTCTGATTGTTCAGGGTGTCCAGACCATCGTCTTCGATTTGAAGTAGGATGTCCTGGGCCGATAAGTGGGGGCGAAAGCCGTACATTGTATGTGGGAAGTACCAATTCTCTTCGATGTGGGTTGATAGTCTGTTGTGCACCAAGTGCTCAAACAGTTTTCCGACACACGAAGTAAGAGAGATGGGGCGGAGGTTTTTTGTAATGAGCGGTTTGTTCGGCTTGAGGGTGAGGGTGAGGGTGATTTTGGCGTGCTTCCATTGCGGAGGGAGGGTTCCAGCCTGCCAATGGGAGTAGACAAATTCCAAAATCTTTTCAAGGGCAACGTAATCAAGGTTGCGGAGAAGCTTGTTAGGTATCCGGTCTTTTTCTCGGGCTGAGTTGCGGGTTAGATGGTGAACGGCTGCTTCGATTTCCGCCATAATAAAGGTGCGTCCATGTCTGGATTGGTTTTACCGTGTATGACGGAAATGTCAGAGTAGTCGCGGAAATGGATTCTTGAAGCGGTTGCTGAAGCTCTCGCAATAGATCTGATTCTGTACACTGGCAAATATGTATAAGGCGCTTCAGATGGTGTTGGGTGGTGGATTTGGATTCCTTGCTGCGTAATAAATTGGGAGAAAGTGCCAGGTGCGGTGGGTGCTGAATGTGCCTTGAAGTCGGTTGCAGAACTCAGCCCAGTTTTGTTCGCTAAGTTGTTTAGCGTATGCATCTGCCTCTGCTGTGATTTGAGCAATGCGGATGCGAAGCTTCTTTTATAGGCAGTGGTCACTACCATATAGTGTAGTGCCAACATCCCACTCCAGACCGGAATGTACAACCCAGGAGCCAATAGCCAAGTAAATATTTGAAAAAGTGTTGTGTCATATAATATGGTATGCAGCTTGTTTCGTATTAAAAAGGTATGCTCGCGAGGATGTTAAAAATGTTCAATGAGGTAACCTCGGGCATCCGTGCAAGAAGAGGCCCGAAGAGCCGCAATTAGTATGTGCATTCAAGTCTCTTTAAGAATGGAGGCTTCCGGAAGGTGATCTACCAGGGCCTGGAAGTCGGAACTGGATAGCTCGAAATCAAGAGGTGTAAAGGGAGCATACCGTAATTAACTTACTAAATAGTACTGTACGAATGGCAACAGCCTCAAGGATATTGCTTAATTGGATAGTGTGACAAGCCAAACATTTTCGGGCAATGATGGCCCCACCACCTGAAGTTGGCCACCAACATCCCTGTCTTTCATAAATACCGTGTACCTATTCCAGAAATCTGTGTTCTTGGAGTATAAATATGTTTCTTGGGCACAAATGGCACTTGGCTGATTGTACTGCAATAACGCATAAGCATCAAGAATTTTAAGAAAGCACCTGCAGTTGCATTGCATGATACTTTCTCTTCCCATTATTTAGGTTTAGATGAACTGTAATATGCGCGTGTTTAGGTATTGTCTTTCGTGGCTTGAGTTCTTGGAGGGTTTTCTTTACCTTCTCTACTGATCTGAATGCTGCAGTCCGTTCCTTTCGCTGCGATGTAAGCAAGAATGGCTCGACGTCCATGTCTTCATCCGAATTCATCGGATGGCCCAACGGACCGGGCCGCTCGCACTTGGCAGCCTTTTGGGGTGTTATTTGCCTGTGCTGCCAGTGTCGAGGGAGTGGGGAGCGCCACAGGTGGCATAGGGAGAGCAGTGGGGGTAGGAGTGTCTGCGGGTACCTCCAAATCCACTCTCTCAGGGCCCTGAGCTGTCCTGGGGCCCGGGGAAGCAGAGACGAGAGGATACTGGTTGCTACCACAACCGCTGCCTCTTTGGCAGGTGGCGTGGTAAAAGGTTGCGCTACGTTAAGCAACCCAGGGGGGCGGCGGAGGGACCAGGTCAGATTCGCTGAACTGGGCCTTCGTGTACACCAGACCCCGCTCCAACCCCGGCAAACTGAATCGGCCTACCTCCTAAAGGGGGAAAGAGTAGAACCTCCTGCGCGCCTCTGGGAAGGTCATGTTTTCGGTTACCTTGATGCTGATGATCAGTTTCTCAAGTTTCAACTTTTCGCAAGTCCATGAGTATGCCGCGTGCGGCCGATGGCAGTTAGCGCAGATTAAGTTCTGGGACCTACAGTTGTCAGTCGGGTAATTATTAGGGGCGAAGCACCTCAGGCCCTCGCTTTTTCCCTGGCTTGTCCCTTGGCGCCCGTGTACACAGTGTTGCGCATGCGCGAGAAGCATCGGATTGGATTTGATTGAAGTTGGATTGAATTGGAATAAATTTAATTGTATCCAATTCGATTACATTGGAAATATATATACTGTACACACGCGTTGTCACTCATTTAAATGCGCGAGTGGGCAATACCACGGGTGTTTTACGGTAAGAACGATCCAGAGTGCTTCGCCCACTCGTCATGATTCACTTCGTGGAGATACATGAATTTTTTGCAGCACATTTCGCGCAGGTTAATCCACCGCGACAGGAGGTCATGCCGCGCCCAAAATGCTTATACTTATAGCAATGGCGCGGTTTGGGTGTGTATGGTCGGAATTGACATTTAATAAAAGCTGCGTTAATGGATTCAGGAATAGCATATCGGCGGAAAATTTGGATGAGGTGCTTTCGTGTTATCTCCTGATCATCTCGCGGATCGTGATGCCCCTCACAGCCATTGCACCTTGTTCCTTCAAGACTTCAAGTAGATCGGCATCCGTTTCAGTTATCAGATCTCGCTCAGAAATCACCCCGTCCAGGCGCAGGGGTTGACCTTGATTTCCAAATCGACCGAGCGTGTCTGTTTGTCTGTTTGAAGATCTTTGTGGCTTGCTCATTACTGTTTACCCCAAGGAGGATATCTCCAGTCGTGAGCGTTTTAGCCTTATATTAGAAACCTATGATACCATCAAGAGATTTGGAAATCAGGAATGCGACCATTGAAGTGACAGGTCTCTGTGGGTCAACCAAGTCGATCACAAGGAAGCAAATGCAATTGTCAGGCTTAGTAACGATGGTTGTAGAAAGGGGTTGAAAATACACTTCAGTGCGGCCCCTTTTCAGGGACCTATCAGGTTTTTTTCGAGGGTTTGAATTTACCATACGGCGTATACACAAGCCAGGGAACGGGAGTACTTTATCCTCTAACCTTACCCTGATAGTCAGAGAGGTCACGAAGCTTCCTGTCTGGTAAACAGCCAGGGAGTCCAGTCCACCCGCCGCAGGTTAACTACGCCTCTGACGGCCGCAGTTTGTGCTTTGTGCCCATCACCTTAAAAACTCCTTACCAGGGTTGGATACAGTATGAGGGGGGGCTCGGGGTCCGCGGTGGTCGCGGTGCGCGGAATACATATGAAATGTCCCGTGCACTTGCGGCATTTTATTCATGGACACGAAACATCCAATCCTTCTTCACCATGTACAGCTTCGCTGCGACATTTAAAAACAAATAATGGGTTCCAATGGGCTGTGATACCAGGGATTCGACATTAAAAGACCGTTGGAGATGATGATGACAAAGCGAACGAATTGCTTCCGAATATCTCGTGGACTTCAAACTAGTATTGCGTCCCCAGGGCGGGCTGGCGGTCGGCAACATTGAGTACGCTGAGCTGTCCCTGGCGCTACTGAACGCCATCAAGGTCACGTGGCGTCAAGCAAATCTGCGCCTCGGAGTTGATGTAATACAAAACACGGCCACGGTCAGTACTCCATCCTCCGAGGCCGCACGAGCTCTGGATCAAGTCCAATACGTAACACTTCATAACAAGCAGTACCCCGTCCAACTTTACGGCCTGGTACCCGACGACTCTGTTAAAGGAGTCATCAGTGGTGTCCCAGCTAGACTGTCTGAAGCAGACATTCTCAACAACATTGATCAGACTACGGATGAAGTGTACACAGCTAGAAGACTTGGCACGTTATCTACAGTAGTTCTGACTTTCGCGGGACCCAAGGTACCTTACACAGTCCGACTTTACGGCGCAGAATATCCATGCTCAATCTACAAGAAAACCATTCCCGTGTGTGCTACATGTCATACCGCAGGTCACAGGTCCACGGCTTGCCCGAACCCTACCACTCCGGTCTGCCATGAATGTGGGATCAAGCAACCTCAACTAAACCACACGTGCTCGCCCACCTGCGACCTCTGCGGTGGTTCCCACCTTTCGGGAGCACCAGGCTGCTCAAAGCGTTATGTCGAACCGTTTATTCTCCGGCAAAGGCGGCTGAGACAAGCCCGGGCAAGCGCTCCTGAAACAGCCCGGGTCTCCATACCGGTTCGTGGGCGTGGACGGGACCGTTGAATGACTGCTACGTCAAGAAAACGCAGCCATTCTCGAAGCAAACCACCAACGCAGTCCCAGGATCCGCGGGATCCGCAGCTGTCACCCGACATCCAGTTCACCCAGCCAAAACAAGTAAGCTGGGCCCAAAGGGTCTCTCCGGCAGCTCAAACTAATTCCATTCCGCCCCCGCCCCACAACAGTCCCAGAAGACAACTCCCTGCATGGAATGTAAGCATCTTACCCGAATTCTGGAACAACAAAATGCTCTAATGACATCACTCAATGCTCGTCTCGATGCACTAGAGCACAACCAATCTACAGCCAGCGAAAAACGCAAAAAACCTAACCCCCCCGCTCAGACACCCGAACTGCCTAATTGGACGCCGCAAAAACAGACCCAGCCGCCGTCGCCCCCACCGCAGATCGAAGAAATGTTTACTAACCTAGCTAAGCAGCTTGCTTCCATAAACAAGACCTCCAGAATATTCGGCAAGAAAACCAGAAACTACAACAAGATATTCCGTCCCTCCGCACGGAGTATCACACATTCAGGCAGGAAGCAATCTCTGCTGAACACTTCACCCACTTCCCTCGACCACAGCAATGACCTCGCCCCCATCCGGCAAGGCAGAGCTTCAAAAGGCTCCTTAAGGAACCACACCCGTGCCGTCCCATACGCCCGAAACACAGACAACACCATCTCTGCCTCGTTACCTGATGAACCGGAAGCAACCTAATCCAACTTCTACGACGCTCTTCCAATGGAATTGTAGAGGCCTCAAACAAAAAGCTGCATCCCTTACTCAATTCCTCACCACCCTTGATTCGAAACCAGCGGTCATTGCCCTCCAGGAAACGAACTCCCTGGATACATCGCCTACGGTTCCTCAGACAACTACTCAACGCTCACGCTTATTCGTAGCACTATATCTGCTGTTAATCATGTCACCCCACAGAGGGGATGCAATCACATCCTCACCGAGCTCCTATCTCCATCTCCTAAGAACAAGCTAAGCCTTTACATCCTCAATATCTATTGCCGCCCAACCCAGAAGGTTACAGACATTTTATCAACAATTCGTGACGCTATTAATATAGCTGGAACGAAACCGCTCCTTATTCTTGGGGATTTTAACGCTGCTCATCCTCAATGGGGTTATCCTTACAAAACGAAACGAGGCACTCTTCTGGCGCAAGCGATTGATGATTTTCACCTCCTGCTTCTAAATCATCCCGGCTCAACAACACGAATGGGAACCAGCACAGCCAGGGACACTTCCCCAGACCTGTCTTTATTACTGGGCACCCTGGATATGTTATGGTCATCCACTGGCGAGAACCTTGGATCCGACCATGATATTATCGAACTAACAATTCGTAATCTCGATTACAACGTCAAGACAGGAGTCGCCCGTCTCACTAACTGGGATGCGTTCCGCAAGGCCAATTCCTCTCGCCCTATAGACCCTCACCAACCTCTATCCGACTGGATCGATGACATTATTAAAACAGTCAGGGTAAACACAAAATCCATAATCACTTCCTTCCAGGGCCCCACCGTGGATGCTAAACTTCTCCACCTCTTGGAGGCCCGTAGGAGCCTTACAAAGCGATGGAAACGGCAAAGACGGAACCGCAAGCTCCGGCTCAGAATTGCAGCGCTTAATAAAAAAGCCACTGAATACGCCATTCACCTATGCAAAGAGAATTGGCTTCAATTATGTGACAGCCTCCAGGGTACCCTTCCCACTCGAAAAACACGGTATTTACTTAGGCACCTCATTGACCCGCTCTCAAGCAAGAGTGAGACCCAACGTAATATGACCCGGACCCTAAGCTCCTTCAACGGATCTCCCCAAGATCTCATCCAAAAACTCACGGCTAAATATTTGAACACCACTCGCCACTTCAACCCACCTCCTTACACGGGATCGACACTTAGATAAGGACTTTCAACTTTTCGAAATGGAAGCAGCTTTGTTCGAATGCAATAAAAATAGCGGCCCGGGACCAGACCAAGCCACTTACCGGCTTCTTGCCAACCTGGACGGCGGCTCGCTGGATTACCTTCTATACCACATCAATTCACACTGGAGCTCAGGTCACCTCCATCCCCAGTGGAAGACGGCTCAACTACGATTCATCCCTAAGCCAAATAAGTCCCCTCATCTTGATAACCTAAGACCGATCTCTCTTAACTCCTGCGTGGGCAAGTTAGTGGAAAGAATGATACTGAAGCGCCTCCAACCCTTCCTTGAAGAAAAAGGCCTTATACCCGACACCATGTATGGCTTCAGGAAGCATCTCAGCACATAAGATATTCGCCTTCGAATTAAAGAAGAAGTCCTTGCTGCAGCGACTCGTTGCTCCCCTCGGGCCATTCTTGCCTTGGACTTAAAAGGGGCACTTGATCATGTTTGCAATTCCTCCATTTTATCCCGCCTCAATCAAACAGGCTGCGGCCACCATACGTACTCATACATTGCAGATTTTCTTACTCATCGGCAAGCTATTATTCGTGTAGGTGACATTAAATCCCAGCCTATTGCTTTGGGGGACCAGGGCAAACCTCAAGGTTCAGTTCTTTCTCCACTCCTTTTTAATCTCACCCCCCTGTATTTTCCCCAGAAACTTGACGCCATCCCTCACATACATCACGCAATTTACGCAGACGACATCACCATATAGACAGATACAGACTCCATGGGAAACATCCAAGACTACCTTCAACAGGCTACCGACGTCGTTCACAACTATGCCTCCTCCGTGGGACTTCAATGCTCCCCCCAAAAATCTGAGTTAGTCATAATCCGTAAACATCCACCTGCTCTACAGAAAGAACCAGTCTCCATCCACCTCGACGGCCATACTGTACGGCCCGGCTCCTCCGTTAAGATTTTAGGCCTCACCATCCAAGCCAATACACGCAACAATGATACTTTATCTAAGCTCTCCAAGGCTTTTAACCAATTCTCCCACATGCTTCGACGTGTTTCTAACCGCCGCCGTGGCATGAAGGAAAAAGACTTGGTCCGACTGGTCCAGTCTCTTCTTATTTCACGTGTCACGTATGTCGCACCGTACCTTATCCTCACCAAAAGTGACACGGACACCATTGACCGGCTTATACAGAAAGCATTCAAACAAGTGCTAAATCTCCTATGAACACCTCCACGGCCCGTCTTTTACAACTGGGCCTCCACAACACGGTGTCAGAACTTATTGAAGGCCATTTATCTAGTCAACGTCTCCGTCTCACCCAAACACCTGCGCGGGTTAGCCCTCCTGAAAAGTCTTCACGTCCCATGCCAATCCACTGCCTCTCAGCCCCTCCCTCATAACTGGAGAAGTGTTATCCGGGTTCGCCCCTTGCCAAAAAATATGCACCCGCACCTACAACCCGGCCGCCGAAAAGCGCGAAGTCAAGTGCACGAGACCATCCATGGAAAGCATGCAAATGTTTCTTACACGGACGCTAGCACCTACCCCAACGGACAGCATCAAGTAGCCGTAGTCACCACCAAGACCGCCCTCGTAGCTTCAACAACAATGGAGACGTCGTCAACATCGATTGCCGAAGAGTTCGCCATCGCATTAGCCCTCATTCATACGAAAAACCCCGTAATCATCACAGATTCTCAAGCAGCCTGCAGAAGCTTTCTAGCCGGAAGGGTGGCCCGCTCAACTTTGAAACTACTGTCTTTGCATCAACCCTCCCGGAAAGTCACCCTTGTTTGGACTCCTGGCCATTCCTCACGGACGGGCAATAACTTTGCTCACCAGCAAGCCTGCACCCTGTCCCTCCAGGCTACTTTAGGATACCGAACCGTCCGTCCCTCTACTGACTTTTCAAGACATCACTCAATATTACCGGTTCGAACGACAGCACTTCCCTCCTCCGCATCAAACTCTCAAAAGAAGAAGAATCCCTACTTCGCCGACTGCAGAGCAATACCTTCCCTCACCCAGTCCGCCTCCATTGCATGTTTCCCACGCAATTCCCGGCCACATGCAAGTTCTGCTTACAACCCGGTACTCTTCCCCACATCATATTAGAGTGCAACCACAACCCCAACCTCCCCCCTCTTCCATCCCCCCTTCCCACCCCTGAGCTGTGGGAGAACCTGGTGACCAGCAGCGATCTGGACGTCCAGACACGTTTGGCCTCCATTGCGAAGGCTGCCGGCTCATCGCATGGCTTCCTGGAATAAGGAACCACTCCCACTTCACCGGCTCAATAAAATGTTTCTCACTCACTCTCACTCACACTCGAAATTGACACTCGGTTAACATATCAAGACCAAATGCGAGGGAAGACATTCATTGTACAAATCGAACACCAACCTGCACGCCTGGCCGTTCCGCCCAACAGCCTAGAACACTTTTCCAGACCAGAAACCCTACGGAGGGCGGATAAGTTTTTTGAGGAACCGGTGCTACGATGCGTTGAGAATTTGCTGCCCTCTTGCCTCTTATAAGTGTTACATTGGCGAAGGCGTACCCGTTCCGAGATGCGTCACATCTTTCCTGTAGAGGTAGCGCGGTGGACGAGCGGCCTGTAGAAGAGCTGCCTTGGTGCTGACGAAAAAGAGGAGAGGACAAAACTACAGGAGTAGTACCTTGCTAGCAAACTTACTTGACTCGAGCGGAGAGACGCTTCGCCCTCATGCTGATTGCGTTCTGCAGGGCGATGGTGGCGAATGCTTATTCATAACCTAAAGCGCACATGCCAACACGCATCCAGCGTGTTTTGCTCGGCCGGAAAAAGAACTAATACACAACACACAAGTCACGTGATGAGTTTCAAAGCTCCAGAGCATACTGTTGACAGACAGGGAGGGAAAGAAGGAGTCTTTAGCAGCAGATGTGGCGATGAGTCAGCCGCCGCCGCTACTGCCGGCGGCTGTTCGAAGGGTTTTGGCCAAGCAGCATTTTCGTTGTCCAATGAACTACGCAAATCCCGCTCGGAATACACAGCCACTGGAGAGGGGACACAACGCATTTGGCAATGCAAGAACGCAACTATCTGTGGGCGGGTAGCTGAACCCAGGTTTCACCTCAAACGGATCTCGTGCCTACACTTCCGGTTTAATTTTCCGTATCCATATTCTTTGAATCTATTTGCACATCCATTTTTATTAGCTAGAAGTATTTTCTATTTTACGCACACTTCCTGAACCACCACTTTTCCAGAAGCAAGAGCCGCTATCAGTTGAGCGACGCGAAATGGCGAAAAATACGATGCATGTTCGAAAAATTTTTTACAGCTGCGCTTCTTTACGGTTTGTTCATAAATTGGAAATAACTCTGTAACTAATATGTAGCGCATTACTTTGCCGAAAGCGTCGTTTGTTTTTATACTGTTGGGTGTTTTCACCAGAGACCGGAAAGGCGTATCCGGTCGACATCTTTAATTTTGACGAACAATTTACATGTAGCTCCTTGAGCACAGGGAAAACATATGTGAAGTTTTTTTTATCGTAAAAAAAATTTTCTCTTAAACAAATTCCCAAAGCCGGTTCAGGTAACTGGCGCGTTGAGCAGCTCGCGGAAAATCGGACATTTTTACCGCTGTAAAACAAAAACCACGGCAGCTATCGCCCTTGTTCCTTTTTTGTAAAAACCTTGCATACTCTCAAATATTATAACGTATTCGTATTTGGCGTGCAGAGGAAATTCCTTTAATTAAAAATTGCCAAAAAGGAAAAAAATTTAAAATTGCCCAAATGTGGAAATTTCGTCTCGGATTCTAACCAAGCTAGGTAGTTGCAATTCCTTTGGTGTTATTCTTCTATCTTTGTTCAAACTTCCTGCCAATTGTAATTTATGTGGTCAAGACGCTTCACTCTGGCAATATACCTGTACTGCAACAAAGTAACGCATTTTGGTATATTTTGAAAGCCATATAAAGAAAAGGCCAGCTTCGATTTTTATCAACCTTGCACAAAAAATATAGCCAAGGTTGCAGTCTATCACCTAAACCAAAAACATGTTGGACAATTTTGTTGTTTTGCAGGTACAAAATGCCAAAAATATCCTTGTTAGCAGTATTGCGGTGCCATACCAATGTAATTTGTCAGAAGCTTATGACCGCAATGTCGGGCGAGAAATGGCCTTTACAAAGAGAAAACATTCGAATAAACATTGCGGGGAGAATGCTGTGTTGAAATCGGGCGCGTATAAAGCGCATTGCACCTAGATACAACGCTGAAGCTCCAGCTTCCGAGCCCATGTTTGGTGGTGTGTGTACAGTCTCAACAGCGCAACTCGAGACCTGGCCTTTTTAGCTTCTAAGCTCTAAATGATTGCCGTAATATTTTGGTTGAAAAACAGCGAAGTAATGCAGTGATACAATAATATCTGTAATTAACCAAGACTGCAAATTATCCTTATTGGAACTATGTGCATTTGAGTTATCTGATCTTGTACTCGCGCTGTCTTATAACTTCAGAAATAGCACCCTTGTGCAATTGTCATTTAACTGAAAATCTAAGTACACATGAACTGGTTCCCGAGGATCTCTGAGGCACTATATGCTACGTCAGAGCATACAGCACCGACGAGGCCTTACGTATTTACTGTAGTTAACTTGATCACGAAGCAGGAGGGCAGTGAGGCTGATCCAAGTGGTCAATAGCGGGTTAGCGGCTACCAAAGAGAAGGAGAGATAGAAAGAGAGAGGGAGAGATTTTTATTTGATGTTCCTAATGTGTTCCGAAACTCGACGTGTATCATTTTTTATGCGCCATGCTAAGAGGGAAGCCGCACGGGGCGGGTTGGAGTTAGATTTACTAATCAGAATTAGTGCACAGCCAAGTAGTAAGCTGTAAGCGTCACAGGCATGTCGTCTGTCAATAAGTGGCCATCTACGGGAGAAGTACGGTTATACATAGCGGCCTCAACTCTTCTTTTACCGAAACCCTCCTAACAAAAATTGTTTGGCACTTGACAGCTAATCATTACGCCCACGTTCGTTTAATTGTCCAAATTAGTTATTTAGTTCACAATAAATGAGTGGGTTCTTTTCTTCAAAAATTCTGCGTCACCTCTGTGCCGGGTGCTAAACAGCTTCCCTGGCCGTTCACCTTCAAAGAGAAAAATGGTTCATGACTTTTTTCCCATATTCTTTAATTTTCAGCCGGCGTGTAATTGCGCCTGTTGTCTGTTTCGACAAGAATCTCATGACAGCCTGTAAGGTGCTTAAGTACTTTGTATGGATTGTAGAGTTAGCAGATTAAGCAAAAAGTATTTATGATGAAACTTGGAGCACGAGTATTCACCTAGCTGAACATCTGGGAAATCATACCGCATTCAACCGGTAATTTACTGAGCACTTCCAGCGCGAGCTTTTGTCCCACTTGACAATAAGCAAGCGTGAAGTTTTTAAACAGCAGTGCTCCTCATGCACGTATACGATGATTTAAATGAGAAGAAACGCAAAACTGTTCGACGCGTGCGAACGTTTGTACATAGAACGACGCACTCTGCCTTGCGGACAATCCCATGAACGTAGGAGGAGAGCCGATAAATCTGCACGCATTGCTAACAGTCGCAAATAAAATCTAGGGCAATAAATCCTCGGGATAATACGCACGTGCTCCGTTTAATAATAGCAAAGCCATGTCAGCGCCTTGAATAAATATTCCTCAGGGGGCTGAACCATCATCAAGGTTAGCTCTGTACGTAGGTTCTGTATTGCATCATGCCGACTGGTTTCCCATTATATGTCATTGCTAGCCCGGCCTGCAATCTATTATACGGTCCCTTATTTACAGCGGAGCACCCGCCGCTGTGGCTCGGTGGCTAAGGCGTTGCGCTGATGAGCACGAGGTCACGGGTTCGATTCCCGGCCGCGGCGGCCGCTTTTCTGATGGAGGCGAAAAGCAAAAGCGCCCGTGTGTGTGAGATTTAGGCGCACGTTAAAGATCCACGGTGGTCAAAGTTAATCCGGAGCCCTCCACTACGGCGCGCTTCATCGCCTGCGTTGCGTCGGCGCGTTAAACCCTACAATCAATAAATCAACAATTTACAGCGCAGCTCGGTTTCCAATGAATAACGCTCTCATTATGCAAGCACTTACCCAGATTGAATCCTGGCTACACTTCATTTTTCTGTGGGCGTTTAGACGCTTGGGGAGTTTTTAATCTCTGCCGGCCAGTTTTAATTATCGGTGCGCTCTCAATGAACTCCCGCTGCTCGCCAACGGAGTTTCATTTTTTTTTTTTTAGAACGGTGCCGAGGAATGCATAACGTTTTCCGGTTGTGGGATCGCCGTTCCTTCAGTCTCGAGAATACAAAGCGCGACAAAATGGACACGGTGCAGCAGAAACTATGGGTACACGCGATAGTTATGTGCCCGAAACCACTTCCCCTTTGGACCCCCGTTCAACGTGCGTACAAATTGAAGGCCACCATGGCACAGACTTGCATTGCATTGCATTACGTCGCATTCCATCTCAAAAAAGACACTTTTGATCGTTTATCCGGTCAAACAAGCTGTATTTTATTTATAATGCCTTTAGAAGAAAAATAGTAGCGACATTTGCTGCGGCCGCAACAACTAGAAGCAGTGACGCGTATTAGTCTTGCGATGTGATTGGACGTTGTCAAAGATTCGAGTACAAACCAGTTTCGGTTTTGGTTCCGTGCAACAACATGCTTGTCATCCGACGTTATCCTTAATTGGGCCAACGCCACTTATAGGCGGCGTTGTTTGGGCATTCTCGATACCTTAGCAATCGTCATACCGCGCTTCTGCCAAGTTTTCGGCTGTAGAGGTCAGATTAGCCTGCCAGCACCGCTTAGAATCGTAATGTTCACTGCCGAAGCGCATGCAGTGGGAGACGCCCTCCGTGTCATCGTAGACGCCCAACATCAAGGCGCTTCGGAACCGCCTTTAACGCTTTCCTGGATCGTTCCTCTGTCGTAAAAGGCATGTTTGCACCTAGTTGACAGTCGGCTGATTTCGCACTGTGCCCGTAAGCTGTCGGTGTTACTGTCAACACCACGCGCGGAAAACTTGCCAGCGTGTCAGTGTCAGTCTGTACGCAGACTGCCCACTGGCTCGTGGAGCAATGAACGTGGCAGCGCAATATTATGAATGCAGTTAGAAAACATTTCCTAAAAAAAATAAATCAAACTACAAATTAGTGCTCTTCTACTCTGTGAAAATGGATGACCTGCGAAGCTGCTCGCCCTCCACGGAGTGCACGAAAGGAAACACGCTTGTTTGTCATTTACGACTGAGCATACCTCCTAGCAAAATACCGCAGTGAAATTTGGAAAGATCCGAGGTTTTTCTTAACGGACAAACCTAGAGCTGTGACTTTCCCTCCCGTGTCGTAGGCATCCTACTGTTTGTGTAACACGCCAACCCAATCCACTCTACCAGTGAGGATACCGGACGTCGCATTGGGCTGTTTAACGGCCACGTTTATACCTCCCGCCAACACAACGGACGTGTCATTCATAAGGGCATTAAACCTTAAGCTGCGCGTGCCCCTCCCTTCTCCTTTCACTTCAAATCCGTGAACGCGTAAACCAGCAACCGGTCATAAGCGGGCGCTTAGAAGGAAAAGACGCTGTCGAACACCTCACTCTGGAAGCCCTTCAAGCTGAATGAGTGATATTGGCCCATGCCGGAGTTCCAAGCGGGCCCGTTGCTGTTCATCCGGGAGGGATTCGTCGCTACTCCACAAGCTGGAACTTGAGGCGGCAGCGTCGGCGGCAGCGGCTCTAATGTGTTTTCGCGCCTATTCACGTCTCTGTGCGGGCTACTCTGTGAGGGCTACTGTGCTGTACTACTTTTTTGGAATGAATAATAAACTGAAACTGAAACTGAAACTGACGCTCCTTTAGTTTTCGTTATTCTTCCTCCATACGAACGACATGCGTCCGTCCCATAGCGAGTTAACCCCTACAAGGCCTTGACGTTTATTATTGCGTACACACACGTGGGTTTCCATTTCGCTCCCCAGTTTTAGGCATCTTATTGTCTGTGCAACCCACCAACCCAGACCCAAACGGCTCGATTGCGGAGGACCGCTGCCTTGGGATTCCCACGTTTAAATCTCCCAACTCCACAATGGGTATGTTATCAGTCGCGGCATTAAGCCTGCTGTGCTCGCATGCACCCTCGCTCCACCCTCAAGCCGTGCACGCCTAAACAGGCAACCGGGGATCGGTGCATATGATGATTGCTATTGGTATCCCCTTTGTAGCGGGGTGATGGCACGTTATCTTACAAAAGAAACTAGAACTAATATACCTATCTTTTATACTCTTCGTTTAAAACTAGTGTTGCTCTTAGAGAAGGCACAAAAAAAACTTATTCCGCACAAAATACTTATTTTTTTCTGTTACAGGTGGTAGCTGTCCTAGGCAATATTCCTTTCTCTGATTTTCGTCAACCAGCATTCTAATCTTTTCGTCGCCTCGACAGCCTTGAAGTTAACTCCCTCGGGGCTGCACTTAAATGCTATAGCTTCTGAAAGCGAAATATTTCCCTCATGTAGATTTGGATGGACACCCTCGCATTCTAACAGTATGTGCCGCATAGTTTCTGTTTCTTTTACGCAGACCAGGCATACCCCATCATTTCGTGAATACTTCACCACAAAGCTCTTAGTTCACAAGCAACCTGCTCTAGTTTCAAAAAGCAAAGCACTGCCCCGGGAATTATCCTTGAAATATTCCTTTCTGATGTCCAATTTCCCAGCCCTATACATCTCTAGCGACATTTTAGCTTCCATTTTTTCTCTCCATTTATTAATTCCTATCTGCCTTGCCTCTGTTTTGGTTACCTTGGCTGTTTTGGATTCTCCACTGTTCTTTCCGTATTTCACCGTTCGCCTTCTAGTCTTCCTTAGCCACTGCGTGTCCACGCTTTTCAAGTATAGGTACCTAAAAACCTTAGCTGTCCACTTACGCTGATCCATTGCTCTCAGCCTCCTCTCAAAACATATTTTACTCTGCGCTTTTCGACCTTCGAATGACGCCCAGCCCATATCTCCTGCAACGCTTCGTTAGTTATTTTTCCATGCGCTCCGAAGGCCAAACGGTCTACCGTTTCCTGGTTCACTTCAAGGCCTGCTAGAACGTCTGGTTTTAAGCCGAGAACTGCGTTCGCAAATCTGGGATCCAGAACAATTACTCCTTTCCACGTTCATCGGACTACCTTATATTTGGTAAACCACCACAGAGCGTTATGCATCGTTATAGCTGCGTTTCGCTTATTTAGGCGTGAAAGCAGTCGTGAAATACACCGGCGGGGGGGGGGGGGGGGGGTGAGAGAAAGACTTTATAAGCGGCCTGACTAAGATTTATTATTATTCTTCCGCCTGAAGAACTGTGACCAGCTGGTCAACAAGGGCCACCGACGCGACAATGTCGCGCGGACTAAATATCCCGGGAGCTAAATAAGAATTATGTGCCCACGCCGCCGTTCCAAGGAGGCAGTTTGCTTTCAACTGAGACTGAACCGCAAATGTGGGCGAGGTGGAATTTGAGGGGGAAACGGCCATGGGTACATTTCCGGCGGTGGCCGTGGCGGCGGCTTTCGGGCGTGTCTTTCACCCATTCGCGCTGCTGTTGATTCTCCGCAGATATCTGATAACGGCGCTACGGCCGCTGTCAGCCAACTGCACAACTTGTGAATGAGCCATCGGTGCCGGGGAGGGAAATAACCGTTGGGATAACTGTTGCGGAAGGGGGGTGGGAAATGGCGAGGATGAGCCCCGGAGTGGCGCGAGTAAAGTGGTTATTAACAGATGTATAGCGCAAAAAAGACGAAGGACAAAGAAGGCACGAGGACGAAGCGCTAACTTGCAACTTGCAACTGAGTTGCAAGTTAGCCTTCGTTCTCGTGCCTTCTTTGTCCTTCGTCTTTTTTGCGCTATACATCTGTTAATAATGATCGACCAACTAGCCCAACAACGTACTTTACTAGAGTAAAGTGGCTTCACCGGAATGAAAACTTGTGGGGGGAGGGGGGAATTGAGGCATATAGTGCTACGCAGTAAAAGGGAAGCGCGGGATCGCTTATGGGCAGCGCTGCAGGGTCCCTTGCCGACAACTGACCTCTGCCGACGCTATGATATGCACATCGGTTCCCCAGATACTATTTGCAGCCGTGTCCTCTAGAAAAAAAACGTCATTGATGAGACCCGTATCAGCGGAGTTTTCACTTAGCAAAGCATCGGTTGTTCATTTTTCGTTACCTCCTGGAGCTTGTGACGTTGGAGAACGGAAGTCGATCTTGTTTTTACGGCTACATACTTCGAACAGTTCCAATCCGACGGGGACAAAGAAAGCAGGACGAACACAGGCGCTAATGGAGGATGCCTGTTCTTTTTTTGTCCCCGTCGTATTGGCGCGGTTGGATGTATGCAACTTTGAGGAACTTACGACGCTCTCGCCGGGACTGCGACTGGCCTGATTGTGCGCACTTCTTCGGAGAACCTCAAGTTTACCCTTTTCCTTAACAGATGTTGTGCCTGACGTCCTTACAATATGCTGTGTCGTGTGTGGCGCTCTTGCCCTGGAAATCTTTCTGTTCACGAAAACCGCTGCAGCTGTGTGTACCCAAATCACGAGCAACGATAACTCTGATTTCTTTTAAACAAAGGATGCATCAAGCATACGTGGTTATGACGTTCGTCGTCACCCCGGCGATCAGGCCGTTTGAAGTGCCACTGAAGCAAAATAAAAATAACAACGGGACTTGGGTAGAGTACGCTCACTGAAACGAAATATTTTTGTTAGAAAAATTACGTGATTTTTTGTACATTTCCCGCACTCCCTACGCGGTTTCTTCCTCTTTTTTTTCGTTTGCCCCCTAATCTCTTCCCTTCCGAATAAAATCCTCTGTACGGCGCTGGCTGCGATTTCTAAAACAGTTTTAATATGGCTGCCTACTTCGTAGCAAGCGATAACAAAAAAAATCCCGCGATCTACACAAAGTGAATGATGATGAGAGGGGCGAAGCTAAAATGCTTATCGGTAAAACCATGAAACATTCGCCCACACATCATATAAAGACTATACACGTCAAGCTTTCCACCGCTCCGTTGACAAGCCCGTCGACTACGTCGATGTTTGTGGTGATTATGTAGGGCTTGTTTCGGACGATGAGAATCTGCATGGGTAAGCTGGCGAATTCGGTGTGTGACATTTTAGCCACCTTGGCCGTCGCCTTCTGCAGAGCGTCTTGCGTTGCGTACCCCCGGTACGTGTCTTCAGCTCGCACGTGACGAACGACAACCTCTTCTTCTTCCTATCCTCCTTGTTGGGTAGCAACGAACGCGTTGAACGTTTTGTCCTCTTCGGCCAATCTTTGGTTGGCCACACCCTAGGGGGATCCTCCCACAATCATCGTCATTCCACCGTGTATGGCAGCAACGAGGGACGGGACATGGCTCGAGCAAGAGTCTTGAGCTCGCAGGCGACGAACGCCAATATCTTCTTCTTCCTCTCCTCCTTGTTGGGTAGCAACGAACGCGTTGAACGTTTTGACCTCTTCGGCCTTTCTTTGGTTGGCCAATCCCTAGGGGGATCCTGCCACAATCATCATCAATGTGCTGTGTACAATGTGCCGTGTACGGCCGGGACAGGGCCCGAGCAAGAGGAGCTTCGCCACTAAAAGGCGAATAATATCATGAAGAGGTTCTGTATTTTTCTCAAGGCAAACGGGGACGAAAACTCCCTGCTGGGATTTTGAACTACGTTAGACGTGAAACTATGCAGCGTTCCCGCGATGGTGGGCTTTGTTGAAGCGTGACATGGAATCCGTACGATTCGAGTGTGCATGCATAAACGCACAGGGGAACCCTTGATGATATTACCACTAAGAACGACACATCGGATGCAGCGGATGCTCACATAAACTGTGGCGTAGATAAATGAACGGCTCGAAACACGGGCTTTAGCCAAATTACAACCACTTCAAAACTGTCTGGATATCTCAAGATGTGCGCGATCACATTAGCTTTATCGGTGCTCTCTCGAAGGAGTGTCGTCACTGTAGCTTAAATCCTTTGGGGTTGTGCCCCAGAATACTGCCGCGGGCTTTAAAGCAACGCGTAGTTATCTCTTTTGGTTTAAGGATACTGTGTTGCTCGCACAGGTCGCAGTATATTGTGCGGGCTGATCATAATCGAATTTGTTACCATTGTTCTAATATTTCCAAGCTTCTTCGCATAGCGCAACTGTTTATTCTCCTTCATACACGGAGCGACAAAGATAAATCTGCATACATTTTTTCAAAGAAATTAGGCCTTCTGTTTGCGGGAGGCTTCAAGGCACGCTTCATCACAGCGGAGTCGCCCAGCGTTCCGTCTGATGCCCAATCACTCGCAAATTCCACGTTTTCCCGGGCGCGCGGGAGAATCAACCTGCGGGCACGGCGACAACTCTACCGCTCTCCTCTCTCTCTCCCTGCCCTTCTTCCTTGCACATCTTCATTAGAGCGCGGGAAACCAGCAGCGCGTAAATGTAGGCGCGTGCCTCTTGGTCCTCGCGTACCATCTCAATCTAGCATTAATTCCCCAACCCAATGTCACAGATAGCTCTCGCTTCCGAAATCCTGTGAGCCGTGTTCCGCAATCACGTCCCGCACGCGCGCACTCGGGGGCGAGAGAAGCGTTTCGCCAGCGTAATACATGGCGCGAAGTTCTTAAGGAATTCGGAGGCGGCCTCCTACGCGAGAAGCGAGTGCGCTTCAGTTGGGGATTCTGCTTTCCGCATAGCGCCAAAGTACATGCCAGTGTCTGACAGCCCGCCACCTCACGACCGATGTTTAGCTCCGCTGTGTGGGAAACGGGGAGGCCCTTTCGTCGGAGATTGGTGACGCAATGAAATGTTTCATGCCGTTTCCAGTAGCTCAGTAGGGATAGATCGATGATAGCTTACTATAGTCGCGTAGTAAAGTGTATGATAGCCACCTGGCAGTATCGAATTTCAGCCTTAGTGCAGCGGCGAATGGGTACTTACGTGCACGGGTGGATCAGGGGACTGATTAGGCCGATGGCGTACTGCTTTTGTAGCCGCGAACTGAGCGCTATATCAATATAAATTAATTAGATATCCTAATATACTTCAGGTCTTTCATTACTTACTTCTCTGCTTAACTGTAACACTCTGATTTTCAGTTTCACTTACGGTTTGTTTTGACTGCAAAACTTTCAAGGCCGAAGAAAGACGCGCCACTGCTCCATTTGATGGGTCCACTGAGGCCAAGCAATATTGACAACGAAGTCAGCAAAAAGGGAAAGGTTTTGGCGTATTGGTTCATAGTTTTCACGAAACATCCACAGCGCAGAAACGACGATGTACACGGCAAATTTAGAGCTTGTCCCGTCTTTGTCCGCTCCGTTGTCATTTCTGCGCTATGTGTACTATATGAAAGCAGGCCAAAGTGCTACACATATTTATTCTGACTCGAGCACTGGATCAGAGCTGCGGTGCTGCCTCGATTGACACTAAATACTATATGCTAGCATGCGATCACCATGCAAGTATTGGGCAAGCAATTGCACTGCTGAGCAAACTGGCACACGAGTAAGGATGAGCTGAAGCACGGATATGTAACGGCAGGCACATGACGATTCATTTGAGACAGCTGGAAAAATGAACTGTGCAGCACGCAATCTCCGGACGACAATAACACAAGACTGGTACGGGTGCACGCGCCCATGCACAACATCCCTGAGCCCCCCCCCCCCCCCCCCCCTCCCCTCCCAAATACCACGCGTTCGTAGGGTGCACGTTACCGTGTAAGTAGTTGGAGGATATTTGACGAGTGCAAGCATAAGTGTAGAGTACAAATCACAAATTTTGTTCTTTCTGCAGTTTTTGCGATGTGGTACCCGTAATACGGGCCACCGTGGCACTATTTTTTAGTGTTTCAAAGTTTTTTTATTGTTTTGTGAATGATTACTGTATGTTATAAAATGTAGTTGATACAAAAGAGGTCCCAGAATAATAGACTTTAGTGGGACCCCTTAACGGCTGAAACCAACCCCCTGATCGATGGGTTCATGACTTTGTGAGTTAACATGATGCGTGGGAGGTAAGAACTAAGAACTATAGTGAGACCGGGCAAATCGACTACACCCAATGGCAATGCCTAAGTTCCGAGAAGAAACCTGGTTCTTTTTGCAGAACCAACCGTCCGATGTCCGATGAATGTTTGTGAGATTACCTCGGGTAACTACATATATAGGTTTAATTTTAGAAAAAAACCTGCCTCTAAATTCGTGCATGCATCACAAAGTCAATGAAGTATTGATTATTTAGGTCAAGTCATATACACCATTAAATGCACTATTAACTCGGAGATGTCTTGAGTCTCATAAGCCCCGTATCAGTTAAAAACCAGAAAGAAACATAGTCGAACTGCAGCATTCTCGCTTATCAGAAAATTCATTTTTTTTAGTTTCCACAGTAGCCTGATATTTTTGTGTAGTACATAAATGAACCCACGGAGCCAGCTTGCACATTCAACGCTGCCCGTATTTGACGAGACATGCATCCCTAACCTATATCATTTTTATGGCCCTGTGCACACTTTACGGCTGGTCGCGAGCCACTACTGGAACTCGGTTCCCCACCCGCAGATGAAGAAGCGCATTTGCAACGCGTTCGAGAAGACGCCTCAGCGATAGCGAAAATATTTGAATACTCACTAACCACAGGACTCTCGAAGCTGGTGTGATATCCTGGACCAACGCCTGTCACAAACGTTCTTGAGCACCTATATTTTCACGAAATCAACTAATTCTATCTACACGGAACCATCTATATATATCTGCATGGTTTCTTGCTTTTTTTTTAATACACTGCCGTTATCTACATTTATCCGCTGTTTCCACTATATTCTCTGTATACGAACCACTGGCAGCATTTCAGCATGGTCCCATGATCTGAAACGTCTTTTACCTCTCCTTCACCCTTTTTAAAGTGTTTCGCTGTCGTCTGTTGTTTGCGCTGTTTCTTCTTTGCATTTTCTTTGCTTGTTACCATTATGCCGTGCCTGTGATTCCTTTAGTTAAAAACGCCTTTAGTTAATGTAGGTATGCTAATAAATAAATGAATATTGACTTTAAAATGCTCTCCACCAATTTAAGGGATTGAACCCTGAACAGTGATACCTGTTCCCCTCGGTGTCCCTCTTCTTCCCACCAAAGCATTTATGCCCCCTCCGACAACAAAGCTGTTCCTCCTCCCTTCCTTTCAAAATCCCCACCCCCCGGCTTGAACCCAGGAACATGCTGATTTGTGAGCTCTGCATCTAGTATGAAAGGTTCGGGGCGGGCTTATTCGCTATTTCGTATTGAGAACCGATATGCTTCAAAATATCATTTCCGCTGCTGCACTTTGGTGCTTCTCAAACACACAGTTTGTCTGGTCTCGAAACTTCGAACTACCGTCTTGACGTATCGCTTTCAAGAACGCTTTCCAGAAGGACAATAAAACATTTTGACTCCAACCCACGCTGTGAAGGTGGTTGGAAAGCAAAGGTTCAAAAGGCACCCACAAATGGACATCTCCCTGTATGTAAACAACGTGACGTCACGAAGCGCACGTGCGCGACGGGTGGCGCCTGCTCGCGGCGGCGAAGTGCGGTGGCGGTTGGCAGAACGCGCCTGCTCCGACGGCCCGGCCTGGCCGCGCGGCGCCCTAAAGGAACGATGTGCCGTTGGTTCGGGCCGTCACTGGCCGCCCACATTGCAGGTGGTGGTCTAGCTATCCAAAGCTGTGCCCGTCGCACCTCTATGTAGCTTTCCGCATCTACACCTCCGCAACTTTCGTTTACCGTACGTTCAACTGAAGGGCGACGCTTTCGGATAATCTGTGCGCGACAGCCTAAACTAGTCATTCTGAGGGTTGGTGCTGTTGCGACGCATTCCAAGAATGTTTTTTTTTGATTCTTTGTGTTCGGACTCATGCCAAGGAAAGCTATTTTATTGTTGATTTCGAGGTCTGCTTAAGCTAAGCGCGGTGCCTCAGGCAGCGTATACGCTCCCTGTTCTTGGCCCTTTGCTCGCCCGGAGACAGTGGCGTACACACGATTTCATGTCGAAGGGAAAAAGAAAGGTAAAGCATGAAAGGATTAAAAGTAAAATAAGCAGCAAAAACAAAAGTATGAAGAGCAACGCCAAAAATTATTCCAATAAAAATATTGCGATGATGTCGTTCTCTATACGTGATTGACCGACTGTTTTGTTCCCTTTTTCCCCAGTGAAATCACGAAACGGTTCATCGTCATTGTGTGAGCAACATATAACAGCCACATATGGTAAGTGCGCATAGCTTGCGACAGTGCACTGAAATAATTTTCGGTAGTCAATATTTCATGATAGTTAAAGTTAGTGTCCTTGTACGCCTGCTGAATACGAAAGCGTCGGGAGACCGCAACAAAAGAATACATTCACTGAGTCTGTTCGGTTAGGGCAAACACATTTTTTGAGTTTTTTCGAGTCGCGTGAGCGGCCCATATCGCGCCGAAGGCACGATGCTACATGTGAGCAGGGTAAGCATCTCTGTTTTGCCGCATCCTCAAGGCAGAATATAATTGGTCAAGGTAAAAATTTATTGCACTTACAAGCAATGAATTTCGTTCGTCTTGAACAGATCCCCCCATAAGACCAAACTTGTCGTTGTCGATCTGGCGGCAGGCGGCTATCGCGATCCCTCGTCGAAACATTTATTTCGTGTCGCCTAAGCAGGTTAGGCATTCATTGTGTTTTTAATACAGTGCTCTACCTCCTCAAAACATGACCATATTTCGCAGCGAGAAAATTTCCGTGTGCCCCCTACCCCGGGCACCATTTCACTTGACCAAATTTCTGCTGGTGCAGCATGATAGCAGATGGTTGATAAACAGCATCATTTCATGGCACGAATCAGCGCGGACTGCCAATGTAGACGGTATGACTGCGCTTTGGAGAACAGCAGAAGTTCGATTCATTGATTGATTAATTATAGAGTTTTAACGCGCCGACGCAACGCAGGCGATGAGGCGCGCCGTAGTGGGGGGCTCCGGATTAATTTTGACCACCTGGGGATATTTAACGTGCGCCGAAATCTCGTACACACGGGCAGCAGAAATTCGAGAATGGGAAATGTTGCTACGAGTAAGAGCAGACCATGTCGCTGCTTTGGCTGCCAGCCTCTTCGGCACATTGCGCGCACCCACAATACACGCCGAATTTACCACTTTGGGGACTCCGAAAAGTCTGATGCCGCTGATTTTGCTCACAAGATTTGCGTAGCCGAGCGCACAGCAGCACACCGGCATCAGAAAAGCCAACACGTAAACAAAAATTCCACTTTTGCGCGCGTCTAATACAGCCTCACTGCATACGCCCCGCGCGCCGGTCCGAAATGTTTTGCCAACCACCCTCCCGGCCACACCCAGCACGTGCGCTTTCCGTGACGTCACGGCCGCTGCGTGACGTACCCCGGGAGAGGTCCATTGCTCATGCGACATCACTTGAGTTCACACACGTGCCTCTACAAAGAATGCATTCAGAGATTCTGCCAGCTGTTACCTGGAATTCGCGGGGGCGGTGTCCCGAACACAGCAGCGTCGGCCACGGCCGGGAGAAGCGGCGGACGCCGCCGCTGTTGCCCGGCCGTGCGTCGCAGAAAGAAAACGGAGAGGAGAGTCTTTCGAAGTTGGAGACGGCGAAACCTGGCCACCCTGTGTGCTAGCTCGGCGTTACACCACCACGCTTCCGAAGCGCAGAGAGCGAAACAATTCGACATGTGAGCTTAGTGATTCCCATTCATACCGATTTAAACAAAGTTAGTTTACTAGGTTTGAGAATTGCGAGAAAGCTGAGGGAACATTCATAATGGCTATTTAACAGATTCAGTTGCTCCCTTTGCCTTTTGTAATACCTCTTAAAACACAACCGAGTTGGTATATTCACTAATTTAGAAAAAACAAAGTCCCATTTGTGACAAGAAGTGCGCAAACGTTAGAATTTCTCCAGGGGTTATATGTCTGTATGTGGACTCTACATTTCGTTTTCCCGTCCATCAAATGAATCCTTAACGTATCTTTGCCATGCAATAATTTAATTCCTGTGGGTACGGGTTACCGAGGAGGTGCTGTGGAACAAGTTAATCAAGCCGTGCGAAGGAAGCGCGCTATGGACGCGAAGCTGCGCCAGAACTGGCCCAAAACAACCGTCGCTAAAACGGACGACAAAGTCGTCCCGCCGACGCGCCCGCCTGTGTGAGCAGGCACGTGCGCGCGGGGAACGCTGGATAACCATTCGCCGTGCCATATACACTCTGCTCGGTAAGTGAAAATTCCCCCCCTCCTCAGCCGCGTTGTGAGTTTCTTGTCGCGCACGCTTCGAAGGAACCGCCGTCTGTTAGAGATAGAAAGGTTTTCTTTAAAATACTTGCGACAAACTTTTCTGTATTCTTATGTGTCGCGTAAAAACTTAACTAAGGTGCTCAACCCTGGAACCATACGTACCAAAAATTTAAATAGCTTGGCTTACCCTGCATAGCACCAGCGGGGAAAAGCAATTCTTCAGAACTGTATTGTACCTTGTTCCTTCTCATTAAAACCCCCTCCCCCTCTTTTTCTCTCCCTTTGTATACTACAAATGGCGACAAAAATGGTTTGGCTTCAGTGCGATAGGCATATTCTTGTGGTGCCTGTTCCTAATTGTTGCTGTGATGGCTTTACCCATTTTACGCGTGTTTTTGCTATGGGCACGTTCATTATAATTAAGAAAGTAAATGTGCGTTTGTTTTGTGTAACACAAATTGCTTTCTTTTTCTGTTTTGTTGACTTATAGTGTATGTTGCATATTTCTTCTGATTTGTAATTATAAAGCAAGAATATGAGGCCTGGTATTTTATTTTTAATGAATATATTGTTTTTCAGTTTGTGCGTTTCTGAGACTAGTTATTCGTTTGTTCTATTGTATGTGTTACTCTCCGCCCCATGTAATATCCTCCCGCGAGAAATCTTTTAGGGCTATCCCCAATAAATAATAAATAAATAAATAAATAAATAAATAAATAAATAAATAAATAAATACTCTTGACAAGTTATTCGGAAACATCAAAGCGGCTTAACCATTAGCTGCTTGGTTGATATTTCTGACATGTCCTTTTTGTTGGCTATTTGAATCTCTTCAAGCAAATATTTCTTTCCTGTATGACTAATTGCACGCGCCGTAGATCCGAAAAAACAGCTTCTCTCGTAAAAGGTTAAGCTAAAACGTCAACAATAAAGTGCATTCTACTTCTTTCCTTCACAGGCACTCCAAGGTGGAGGGTCGAAACAAGGAGTAAATCGTTTCCAAGGTAACCATACAGCAGGCTCAGCGATCGGACAAGGCTGTGTTCACGTGTCAAGGAGCCAACGAGTTCGGCGAGTACTCGATGAGCGTCCAGCTTAGCGTGTAAGGTATGAGACCTCCTACTGCACCTCACGTCTTTATGGGCGTGTTTCATGCACGTTTAAGGGCCTTTTGCTAAAATATGCCAGTAGCATTGTTGGTGCGCAACAGCTCGACAGTTGAAGTGCTAAAATAGCACTATACTAGGAAGAACGATACACTGAAGAGCATCTGCAGGTAGTCTTTTTTTGTTCTGCTGCATTTGAGTTCTTCCGTTCTCAAGCATAGGTGCCATCATTTGCGCTCCTGGTTGTCTGTGTTTGCGTGTCTTCTTTTGAAATCAGGCCTGTGACCAGAGTCTACGGCGTTGCCGGTGACCGGCACTGCATTAGAAATAGAAATAGGCTGTCATTCCCGTATGATTTCGGGGAAACCCGCAGCGCCTGGTCGTGAGCGGCTCTGGCGTGTTCTTATATTGCAACGCGTATGAGTCTCGTGAGTAATCAGCACGTACCAGATTGCAAGGTTAGGAAAGGGAAACAAAACTTGTTGCTGGGCTAGTTGGTACATACTTTAAGAAAGAATAAAACATGGCGCAAACGAGACATGGACGAAGAAAAACAGAGACGTGGACAGAGAAAACAGCGAAAAGAAGTGCCTGTATATGTCTTACCTTGTTTTCTTAGTCCACGTCTAGTTTGCGCCACGTTTTCTTCTTTCTTAAAGGAAAGGGAAGCTTTCTCTGTCCTCAGCATCGCCTTCCTTTGTTCCTTTTCAGACACAGAGCGCGGGCCCCTCTCTGTTTTCATGTCGCCTCTGAGTACATGTGTCGTGTTTACACGCTAACGGGAAATTAGAAGGCCAGCACCAATAATTTCCAAATCATGTTAAGAAAACTTGGGAATTTCGAATTAAACCGCGTTTATTATTCCAAAAGCATTAAAGTACCCGTCGTGTGAAAAAAGCGCGTCAGGCTTAGCGCTGGTGTCTGTAGAGGAAAACAGTTCCTCGAGGAGCGTAACATCGGTTGCGCATGACGTCAGGACCGTCCTTTGTAATGCACTGCTCTCTGCTTTCTGAGCATTATTAAAGACAGAAGCCGCAGATAAGTTCACAGACCTCCATCGCACACGCGTTCATCAGCATGACAGCTACAGTGACGTCAGTAAACAACGATGCTCACAATGGAATTAAAACCCAAGTTAAGATCCGCACAGCAACGCAACGGAAAACGACGTGAAAAGCGGTAAGTTGCAGCTGTCGGAATTCATTGCGGTGTTCAGCGGCGCATGAAGCGCTGTCTCGTTGACCTCGCCCAGCGGCGCAACATTTTCAAGAACTCGCAGCGCAGAACTGGAAGAAGCGGTCAGCTGCTTTTTCAAGTGGGCATTGTAGCTGTTGTATTCACAACCTATAAGAAGTGCTTATTTGTGCTGAGATTCTTTGTCTATTTCATGCACTCGACAGTTCCTGTTTACTACAGAGGTTATGATGACTGGAGAAGCTTCTCTAGCAGGTTACAATAAGACTCTCCTTGTAAAATACGAAATCAGGCTATCCTTTCTAAGTAGGCAAATGCAAGATATAAGGTTGCCGCTCTTTCATGTTTCTATGTATCAGTGTTAAATTAGATATGCTGAAGACGATTGCTTTTTACATTTTGTTTTTGCCCGTGTAAATAAATAAGTTCAACTCCTATAAATAGGACCGACTCACCCTGACCCGTGTGGTCATTAAGCGTTGGTCTGTCGCAAGGTTCAACAGAAAATGGAACTTCACACTGCTTTTGTGGAGGCATGGCACATCGCCCAAGCATCTAACACTTGCTGCATATGTTATTTGGTTGTAAGTGTTCTCAGATCTAACAAAAAATATTTATTGGCCACTACATCAGGCTTCTATTCCCTCAGGGAAAATGCACTTGCTTGTAACCTGTAAACGCTGCTCGTAGATACGTGTCGAGGTGTCGTCTTGTCATAATGAAGGAAATGGGGAAGGAAAAGGCAAAAGCTATTTTTAATGCAGGTTTGTTGTCCAATAAAATTGCCTCTAATTCAATCCGAGGAAAGTTAGAACTGCAATTCTACACGTCCGACGTTAAGTTAAGTGACACACCTTAGAGCTATCCTCGAGGTTGTTTTTACGACAAACCTTTCTGTTACTGTTTTTGTGATTCCTTTCTTTGTAGAAAAATAATATTTTTGGCTTACGTTTATCGGTAGGGCACCAATCCTGTTTTCCTGAATTCAAAGAATCATAGGCGACCAAGTGCATGAAGCAGTTGATGATGACTTTTAAGTGCACGGGATGAGCACAATCCCTTTCTAAATGCTTTTGGCGACAGAAGTGGAGAGAAAAACGAGGAATTGCAGCGAAAAGTGTCAGTACACGGAAATGATAAAGTGGGGGGGGGGGGAGATAAAAACGGGGACGAAATAAACGACGGGGGTATCAAAATCGTAGAGTTGGGTCTAGTTGCCCAGCCAGTACAGATTGCTCTAAACCGCGAGAAATTTATTTATGCACAAAATGAAACTGGCTGGTGGTTCTGTCTTAATATAGAGTATATGTTACTAATAGTTTAAAATAATGCAGGCTAATCACGCCAATCATCATTGCACAAGCTGAGCTTGATTTGTCATGTAGTAATGAAAGTTTGGTACAGAGCCTGTTATTCCGCGAGCACCGGCGCTCGCGGAATGCATTTTTTTTTGTCTGGCGTCGTCAACATCCCCGAAACTGTCGCCACCACAGGCTCAGTCTTGCCTTGAACACGCTAAGGACAGCTCGCATAATCGCCTTGGAATTTACGATGAGGAGAACCCCCGCCGAAATGCGGCGGCTCTGTACAGTTCTCGCCCTAAGAGGCGGCTGCCGCTATTACAACCGCTAGAACAACGCGTTCGTTTCGCGTAATCTCAAAAAAGCCCCCGAGGCTTTTTCAAAGTATTCAATTGGGCTTAATTGCTTTCGAAACTACAAGAGTACGACCGCTGTGTTGTGCGAAGTGAATTTCTAAACTAACGCCGTTTCTAGTAGGCTGCAGAAAAGAATGGGATTAGACCAGCGACCCCTTGATTTGGCTTTTTTGCTTCAGTACAATTTGAGTGCAGTCATGGAGGATACACTAAAGACCCATTCCTACATGTTTGGAAAAGTTTTTTCCCGATGCGTCCTGAGTACAAATTCCGAAAGACTCCGCTTTGTTTCATTTCGATGCTCACCGTCTGCACTTCCCTATTTGTGTGTTTATATATCCGGACATCAGACATTTAGAGGTGCCACGCGAATACAACAAGTGGGCGGTAGTTTTTGCATAAGTGTCCCTTACGCCATTCCTATTTTGCCGCGTTTTTCTTTGGCGCGTATTACAAAGTTTTATGGTGGCTTAAATCTTCCCCCCATCCCCCATTTACCATAGGTTTTTAAGGGGATGTACACCGGTATTCCCAACAGCTGTTAAAGATTCAAAGTTGGGCCCTGATTGTCGCCTTTTTAGTCGGGAGCAAACAATTTTATTTTCATTGCGCCCAGTGTTTTTTTTTTCTTTCGTTTCTGCGAAGACAGGTATATTCAGCAAATTTCTGCTGTCGCGGTACTGCTGCTTCGGAAGGCAGAGAGCGCAATTAATAATGGAGTCATTATTCTTTCTGCCAGTTCTTTGATTCTTTTTTTTTGCGCGTGTGTAACTACTAGTGTACTTTTTATCGTTAGCGTAGCAGTGGAGCAACGGTAATTGGAAACAATATATCGAGCACGAAATGAAACGGCGCACTAAAGAAAGAAGAGAGCGCTCTGTTAACAACAAAGAGACGGCCGGCACTTCTTTACAGCTGGGACTTACAACAGCGGGCGTGGGTCTGTTTGCTTTGCCCTCCATTGCTGCGCAGACAACCGCTATACGCCACGCTGTGTTCATTTCCCCAGAGTTTTCGCTCTAATCGTCGGGTTTATTTTTTTTCTCTTTCTCGACAGCAACAACGGCTCTGAATTGTAACGAGACAAGGATAAAACCTACACACTGAAAACGTCCGACCAATATGATGTCACTTCTAATTAGGAGTCTGAAGACTGGCTCTAAAATTTCAATGAACGTCAATATTTTTGTGTGTGTGTGTGTGGAGTTCAATGGCTGAGTAACCCCGGTAATAAACGCGGACGAAAAAAAAAATGGCGGATTCTACGGACGGAGAGATGGCAATCGACGTAAGAAGCTGTCATCGTGGCATGCATACGTTGAAATGAACTGACGTATTGCGTTTTTTAGTGTTATTGTGCTTGGTTTAGTTGTTGACTTTTCAGAAATACGAAAAGTTTCAATACCTCCGCCGAAGGCTTAGCCAGCTCCAAGCGCAGATAACACGACACAGGAAGGTACCGGGGCTTCCCAAGTCACCTCCCCCTCCCCCTCCCCGCAAGTCGCTTCTCCTAACGATTTCTCGCGAAGTTCGAGGGAAGGAGCGCTAACTCGTGTAGAGCCCTATTCTTCCCAACCCGTGAGTCGCTTACGGGGCCTCACGGGTGAGATAAGCGAAGACTGGCTAGCGTTGTCGGGTGTAAGATAAAACCAAGCGTCGCACGAGGCCGTAAAGCGGCAGCAGAACCAGCAGCAGCCCCTTCCAAACATGGCTGATGAGCCAAAGAAAGCTGCGCTTGAAAAGTGCTTTTCTCAGTTTGCAGGAAAAGATCTGCACCAATAAGGTAGGGTCCAAATGAAAGCTGCTCAGTTGAATAAAATTCAGCCGGTGTAAATTAAAACAAAATACAGCACAGTAGGGATCATCTCCATTTTTGCAATTATTTAGGTCTTTTCTTGTAACTATACGCTGTTTGCGAGCTACGTTCTGGTTTAAAAAAGCCGGACAAAAAGTGCTTCAACGAGCGGGGGTTCATTTGCCAAGATATGTTTCGCGGATAAAAACTGATGGAATTGAAATATCTAACTAAGGTAAAGCGTTCCCAAAAACAGGCTTTTGCTTTAGCACAGTATTCCAATGTAAACACCCTAGTGCTTCAAAGACACGTGCAGCCTACGGAGTTTTTGTTCGCGGCACCTCGTCTTTCCCCTCTCCGACGCCTCGCTTAGCAAAAATATTTCTGTTTTCCGCATCTCACCATCCTATTTCACTTTTCGCGGCGCAGCAACCTGACTTCAACCACGCGGCTTGTTCAATATTTTCTTTGGAAATAGCTCGCATACATGAGGTGCATCAGACAGCTTTAGGACGCTCCCGTAGCAGAAAATGTCTATAGGAGAGGATACGTTAGGGCCAAAACTGACATTACTGAGAGGAGACATTTTGGTAGCCAACTTACTTATTTGAGCTATCAAAATTCAAATTCACCTTAGTTCCAAATTAATTTCCTCACGAAGCATTCAGCCCGCCACAGCGCTGTCTGGTTTTCATTGCTTTTCATCGACGACAACCCACCTTTTGTGGTTGGGCTACAGATTACGAGCATGGTTTCTACAGCCAGGGTTATAACATGTGCGGCACTTTTTGATTGGGGCATGCGTATAAAATTTTCGACCTTTCGTCAGGTCACAACACCGATCAGGTCAAGTTTCCCCACCACAAATTTAGTATTTCTGATTTAATCGGTTTCGCTGATTTTGCGACCTTCCTGCAACCTGGAAATTATTAAGAATGTATTTTGAAACATAAGGCCTCTAGCTAAAAATAAATACCTGAACTGATTTTTCGCCATTGCGGGAACATTTTCGAAGTGGCTACGTTGCAGCTTATTTCTGCTTTCAACTTACAGCAGGTACTAACGCTGATGGCTCAATGTGTCAGGCTATTTCAAGCGCTCTCTGCCCTGTGTAAAAGTAACAATAAATGCATAAATACATTGTTTATTTGAGAAAATTACCATAAGAATAAACAGCAACTTTCGAAGTATTTGCATTATTTAGTAACCCTGCTTGCTCAGAAAACACATTTTTCAAGGAATCACCAAGCAAAAGCTCGATGCTGATTTATTATGTTACTCAAATTCCACTTTGGAGGGTAATAACGACCACAAATGCGTTGAATGTGTTTCCCGAAAAGCAATTAGAGGACATCACCCGACATAGGCAAGGGTGCGACGGGGCAACCGAGCGACTTAGGTCATAAACCCCAGCCTGACCTCTTATCAAGGTCTGCGACATGCTTGCGCACTACAAGAGAAAAAAATTTTCATTATCCCAAGTAAGCTTTTAGTGTTGTGCCTTTTCCACTCCTTGCATCCTGGCAGAACTCCAGAGGTTACCACAAAAGCAAGCGAGGTTCATAACAGATTGCCTCGATGGAAAACCGGAGGCCCAACTGCAGTCCGGAAAGTGGGCGGTACACAGGGAGAGGGAAAAAAGGATGAGCTTGAGAGGGCAAGCATGACAGGCACGCCGCGAGGACAACAGCGCACTTGTCTGCTTTCTTCAAGAAAGAACAAAAACTGTTCTCGTTGCCTAAAAGCTCGGTAGCTTTCGCAACTTCCCGTCCCATCTTTGCCCGCGTCAACCGCCTTTCTAATGCGCCTCGGCTGAGGCGAACGACACCTTCTCTTCTTCCAGTCCACCTTCTTGTCGTCCTTGTAGTTCTTTTAGCTGGTGCGCACCCCGTTGACGCCTCCCGGATGACAGGACTGCCGGCTTGCAGGGTCATAGCATACAAGTCACTGTGCTTATCTGAGATCCAAGCTATACAAACGTCGTACAAAGGTTGTGAAGCGCAGCCGGAATAAGGTGCGCATAGCCAATGGTGTGTGCGCTGTGTTTGCAGCCACTTGTAGGTTCGAGACGGTGCCTTTAGTATCGCGGTGGTGTTTACAGGGGCCTCTTCATGCCGCAGCAGTGCCGCTTGCAAGAGTTTCCTTCTCGCACGGGCTAATTTCCTCCTGTCAACCTGGAGCTGTTGGAAAACAGATGGCGATGACCTCGCCTTGTATTCAACCAGCGTCGAGCCAAAACTGGATAAATGGGAATGTGGAATACCAACAAAAGCTGGCATAACCAAAAGTAACTGTACGCAATACAGTTTAGGTATTCTTTATGCCTAGTCTGGAAGTCTCCAAAGCCCGAAGTAGCGTTCCTTACGCTAAACACGAATATAAAGTAGCATTTTTATAAAGACAATCCGTAAAAGGCGACATAATGCAGTCGTTGTTTGTAATCATGGTCATGTTGTGCTGCGTAATTAAAAATCATGGACACCTCCGTAACGACGACGATGGTTGAACGTGAAGCTTATCCTGATCTATTCTTTGGTCGGTCAATCCCACACTGCGAGCATGTGCTACTCTGGAGGTATGGTCCACTTTTCTAGAATAGCCACAGCAACTCTCGGGCGGGCACTCTCTAGGCTGATCGTTGGAGTTTAAGGTTTCCGGCGCGAATGGGTACCTGCTGCTTGGCGTTCAGCGAGCAATTATTTCATTGGGTGCCGGTTTTAGGTTTTAAACCCCAAGACGTGACCATAGGCCTAACGTCCTAAACCTCAAAATGGAAAGTTAGGATTAACGTCTTGTGGCTAACATCCTTAAGGACCCCTGAGCAATGCCATTGTTCTCGTGACGGATTCTTTGGTTGTCGTCTGAGTTTCCCAAACCGCTTCGACCAGGCCGTACACCATTCGCTTCCTGCCATTTGAAGATGTTAATCGGGTCCCATATGGCGTTTTTGTTCTCCTAGGATTGATTAGCTTGTGGAAGTGCCGCATGACTGATCGGCATGCGGAACCCCCTAGGCCGACCAAGTGCATTTTTCGGGAACAGGCGGCGTCGGTGCGGAGCGTTTATGCTGCGCAGAGTGATCCACCGAAGTGGCTGCCTCTTTTGGATGCATGCGTTTGCTTGCCTGATTTTTGAAATGGTGCCGATCTTTGTTCGACTGATGTCCTTGCCCTTTGCTGTTTGTTAGTGTTTATATTGTTTGTTAAGTGTCTTGTCTGAGTTTTTCTAAAGGTTTTCTAAAATTTCCATGCATTAAAAAAAAAAGGTCGAAAAGGAGCAATCGGGTAGACGCCGGCTTCATAACGCAAGGGACCCAGGTTCGAATCCGCCTCCGGAAGCGTTTCTTTTTTCTTTCACTTCACCCACGATCATTCATAGTCATCGTCAGAAGGTATTTGCTTTTCTGCAGGGCGTTTTGGCGTACAACGGCAACAGTGAGGACACTAAAGCTTTGCTGTAAAAAACTGCGTAAATGCTCACTGCGATGGGGAGTGGCCTATGTTCTTGGTAACAAACGGTGCAGGTTAGAAAGGCATCGTAATTGTCCCAGCCAAAAAAAGAGAAATTTATTGGTGATTATGGCAAGGTAATACGACCAAAGCAAGTTTACATTATGCATAGCATATCGCTTGCTTAAGTTAGTTGAAGTACGAGCAACGTCAGAAAACCTCGGAAAGCAAAGGGGAGGTTGTGGTAAGTCATTGAAACAGATAAAGAATTTGGAAAGAAAGAAAAAAGCGGAGAAAAAATGCCCGCCACGTGGGATCCGAACCCATGACCTCCAGAATACCTCCACCAGACCAGCATTCTGGACAGTTCTGGACAGGTATACAGTTTTGCTCTAAGAACGTCCCGTACCACATTTGCGCGAATACATTATACACCAGTTCATATGCTGGGTACCAACACTCTTCAATTGTTTATGCTCTTCTTTCGAATTATTATTTTACATCCTGTTACTGAGGTGTTCTCTTTCGATACACTACATTATTGGATGCGACGCATCTCTTGCTCGGGGGGATGTCCCGCGTCCGTGCCCCTTTCGCAGCGCCTCTGATGATGATTGTGACCGGATGCCCCTAGGGATTGGCCAACCAAAGAATCCCTCACGAGATAGCTTCGCGTTCAACCACCGTCGTCATCTTCCCGTAGGGGAACCGCTGAAGAAGAAGAAGGAGAAGAAGATAAAACTGCGAAGAGGAGAGAGAGAGAGAGAGAGAAAACTCTTTAATGCGACCGAAGAGATCAGCCCTGCTTAATGCTGGGCTTGCTACTTCAGATGGTTGGTGAACTTGTGATAAGGGTTATATGCTTGCACGAATAATACAAATAAGAAAAAGAAACAAAAAACAAAGAAACTCCACCAGACAGACACATGAACACACATAAAAAAACAAAAAAATTTAGAGGCAGTCACAGGCTGGATTTTAAAGTTGCGAAGAGGAGGGTGTGTACGTTGCTCTCAGCCGGTGCACCAACGTGAACAACCTTTACCTCACCAACGCTGATGGAGACTACCGATTCTACCACAGAGACGACAACATCGACAAGAACATGATGGACGAGTTCGGCGCCTTGAGAACCACCGCCTACTCACCGTAACACAACAGTACTCGCGTTCCTTTGCCACCGGTGTGGACCTGGACGCGGAATTTCCTCTGGGGCTACTAAACACCAGATCACTCAACATAACGGCAACACAACGGAACCACACGGAACCTCCATGATGCTTCACATCCTCATCAGTGTTCCCCACAGGAAGATGGTGTAATTTTTTTGAGTTTGCAGCACCTCGTTTGTTTGAACTAGCCTTTCGCATAAATGAATATTTAAGTCTCGGGACATCGATTTCTGTTGCATCATTTTTTTCTGCGACTTTTTCAAAACTAATTTTCACCCCATGGCGCTGACTCTTAGGCTGTAATTGGGCTGATGAGGAGATTTCTTTTGAAATGAGTCAAATGCGCCTAAACAAAATTTCAGAAAGCCGCGGGTGCCCAGTGGCTAAGGCGTTGTGCTGCTGAGCCCAAGAAAGCGAGTTCAATTCCCGGCCTCGGCGGTAGCTTTTCTGATGGATACAAAAGGTGAAAACGCCCGTGTGTTCGAGATTTTAGGCCACGTTGAATATCCCTAGGAGGTCGAAATTAATACGGAGCCCTCCACTAGGGCACGCCTCATCGCCTGCGTAGCGTCGGCGCGTTAAACCTGTCAATAAATCAATCAACGAATCAGTCAATTATTCAATGAATCAATCAATCAGAATTTCAGCGACAAGCGAAATTTTTGTTGAAAGGCCTAAATGCAGCGCTGTCAAGGCTATTATTAGAGATGTTTTACATGTCCTCTTAGGGAAGCTAGCTTTGACAGCGTTGCATTTAGGGCCTTTAAAAAAATCGCTTTTTTCCAGAACTCTGAACTGGTGGATTTGACTCATTTCGAAAACAAACTCCTCATATGTAAACGAGGTAACAAAGTTCTCGAATACATAAACGCCCGATTCCTCAACTGTTACTGTTAGTCACTGGTGTTCACCTTCAAGTGACCCAACTCAACACTCCTTGTGACTGCGTCATATGTTCGCATGTTGTTGTGGTCGCCCAGGTGCGGTCAAATCTGCCCGGCAGACTGCTTCACAGTTGCCCCTGGATAATTATTCATGTAGTCTAACTCAATCAGGGCGCAAATGGGGGCTTTGGAAAATAAAGACACACTCGCCAGATCATACAGACTGCTTCATATGAAGGAAGGAAGGATAATAAGTGCATGAAAGGCAGGGAGGTTAACCAGGTTACAGTCCGGTTGGCTACCCTACGCATGGGAAGTGGGGAAGGAGGGATTTAAAGAGAAAGAGAGGATATCGAAAAGACAGGGAACAGAGCTTGAGGAGCAAGAAAAGAAAAATTAAAGATAACTACAAAAACAAAACAATAGGCGATAATAAAGCCTAAACTGAAACGGTAAACTAACAAATAACAAATGAACAATGGTACACAGTGTCTCTACAATCGTTCAGACAGGCCTGTGTCCTTTAAGAAACGAGATAATGCTTTTGTGGCCTTTTCGGACTGTGATGGGCAACGCCTGTGAAAGTACGAGAAATATCTCTCCTGACTAGTACCTTCATGAAATTGAGAATCCACATGCTTTGCATATAGCTACTCAGCAACCTTGGGTTAAGCTGATTGGAGCTTTTCTCCGTTTTAGCGAAGCAAAGCTCCAGCAACTGTTCAATGCTAACCTCGTTAGCAACATTTTGAGAAATCGAAAGAGGTAGACCGTTGATTCTTGTCGCGTCCCTCGCCTGACCGAGAGTTGTATCCCGGAGTAGCGCCGTAAAACACACGAAAGTTCTTCCAACAGGCAAACCTCATTGAAATCTGTCGCCGCTCTCACGTAGGGCCCCCGCAGTTGCTGCGAGGCTCGTCAGTCTCTTCTAGTTCCTTTTTTCGGACTCATCCCCTTTTCTTGTTCTTTTCTTCCTGTTCAGGTAATGACAAAGTCGAGAGCATCGCACGGGATTAACCACCCCGAGCTAAAGGGCCGCAAAGACAACGTAGTAATGTAAAAAGCCAACACACCCGCACGTGCGCTTACTTCTAAATACGTTAGCACTGTATCAAGAGTTTTGATAAATCAATGCACTCTTGCCTGTACTGCGAGTTTGTTCGGTATCGTATATTTTCTTGATTGTTGTTATTTTTAATATAGGTAATCCGCAAAACAAAATCACTCTAGCGAAGCTCTAACAATTTGATCACACATTATAGCACATGTTCTTTTTTCCACAGTGTTTTGCTTTGCATTGCCCTAAACCTTTCTTTGATAACGTGGTAGTTTTTTAAGTTTATGCATGTACAGCTGAAGTACGTATACGGCATAAAAGGCATGCAGAGGAACTAATCGAGCAGCTTTTAAAAAGCGCATTGTCTTTAGGCAGGACTTGGCTGTTTTGCATATTTTTTTAAACTGGGATTTTTCTGCGCATCAAGTATGTATGTGCTATGTGTATGGCGTAGAAGGTTATTTCGTTTTCTGTATCTAAACTAGAACAAAAAAAAAAAAACGAGACCAGGTTTGTCACTCTAAAACCAGGGGTCTGTTCGTCGGTCAGCCGACTTACCCTACCACAGGGAGTTGTTGCATAAAAGTGGACGCTTTTTCACACTGTTTGACAAATTCGAATTGCCCCACACCCTGCCGTGAGAATGTATTTACATAGGGCGGCATGACTTATGTGAGTGATCACGCCTGCTACACTATTGAAAACAGCAGTGTGCCTGCTTTCCCCAAACCCATGTAAAGACCAATCATTGCAACCAATGTGTGAAAGTATGTCAATGCCTATCCGAGGATACTAGTCGGCTTGAAGAGGGAGTGGAACCTTATAGCGCTCAGTAACATATAATTAGAGCATAAACACAACGCTAGCGTCAACTATACTATACTTTTTGTTGGGGTGCTCAAATATTCAATACCACACAAAAGAAAGATACCCACCCATGCAACTGATTAGTACCGCCTAATTTAGATGCTATGGGATATTAGCTTCTCTGCTCAAAGTATTACACAAGGGAAAAAACCGGGCACTTTGTGGCCTCAAGTAAACCACAAATTTGACGATGCTCTTACGTGTTCTTACCGCCTTTAAACGCGAAAACATTATGGCCTCCTCTAGCAACAAGTGCGCAAGCGTAAGGGCCGGAAGAAACTTCATGATGCTTTTTTTTATGTGTACAATATAAACACGGTCACCTTCGCCTCATGCCTCTAATTCCCAGAATAAACCTTCTCTGCGGCTGGTGTTAACCTGCTCTCGCGTGAAATGCCACACGTTTATTCACCACGCGGGATTCTCGGTACCATCCAATGTACACTGTCCACGTCAGAGTTCACGCGAGGCGTATTGCTGCAGGTACAAACCTAGGAAATGCCTGCTACCGTCTTCGACCTTTAAGAGAGTGCTTCGTTCACTCGAGGTCAAGCAAGCGCATGTGCGGTTCTAAGCGCCATCTGAAGCGCCATCGCCACACTTCGGCCACCAACCGAACCAATTCGCGGTGGCCATGGCATCCGCAGTGAAATCGTCTAAACGCTCGTTTGTTCCAAGGGGAGGGTTACAGAGACGGGGATAGGAGGAAAACGACTAATGGCGTGTGCAATCAGAAAATAATAAAAAAAATTATCGCCATCCCGCCCTGCGAAAGTGGGTGGCTAGCGACGCTGTTGTAAAGAATAACAAATGTTGATGGGGGCGGTATGAAATGTTTTTCGTCGTCTCGGAGGGCTTGGCGCTTGCGCTCGGCTTCTCCTGCAGCAAATCCTGGGTACTGGGTAGCCTGACACATGCACTCGCCGTCTTGGGCAAGAAGTGCTCTATTTAGTAACACTAGTCCTGCGCAGCCTTCAAAAGTAATCTGCAAGCATACTCTTCTCCCGAAACACATTGCGGGGGGCGGGTTGGGGGAGGGGGGGGGGGGCAGGCTTACTATCCATATGGCGGTTTCGATGCTTGTTTTGCATTTTGTTTTAAGAATACTGAGCTCCATGCTGTAAACCTGATTAGCCTGACGCATGCGCTCGGCGTCTTAGGCGAGCCCTGCCGGTTTCTACATGTGTTTTTTTGTTTACGACACGAAATTTTCCGACCAAGCAGAGGCTAACAGCTTCGCTGTAAAAAGTACTGATTGCATTAAACTTCACTTCGCGTTCGCGGCCATAGCACAGCTAGGTAAGCTGGTATACCCGCCAGGTAAGCGAGAATTGCTCCATTTGCGCTAATTTGTTTCATGGTGCTTGGTATGTCAAACTGTCAAACCAAAACACGACAAAAAATCACCGAAGCTGCTATGGCAACGCCTTCGTTGATGCGCGAGGAGGAAACGCCGTGCCCGCTTATCGTCTGCAATGGGCTCAACGAGCGCGACTGCCTTTGTGCGCTGCAAGCGTGAACCAACACCGCTTGCATTTGTTTTCACATTGTGTTGCTGCTGCACATCTTCTTTTCGACAGCTTTCAGTTGCTAATTAGCTTAGACTCTCAGCACGGGCACAAAACATTTGTTTGGGAATCATTCTCAGTCCAATACATGCGAGCCAGCACGCCCTGAAGCCTGACATTTTTGTTTGGGCAGGAAAAAGGAGTAGGCAGAAAATGTGGTTTATTCACTGATTTTATTAGAAATGTATCGCGAACGAAGAAATTCAATGCCTGCCACAACATCAGGGAGCTGTGTATCTCGTATTAAGTACACATTTTCGCATTCTGTGTCAGTTGCACAAACATAGGAGCAATCTTTGTACAATTCATCGTATACAGAAAAGGGCTGCAGAGGACACACATTCAATTGCTGTACACAATGCCATCCTGCAGAAATGACGCTTCATAATAACACACGTTTGTGAATAATAAAATGATTATGAAGTGCAGATGACCAGCATTCTACCCACACCATTAACAACCGCTTCGTTTTCTTCTTTTTGTGAACTTGCTAGTCCCCAAAACATTCTGCAGCTAGCGACTCTTCTGCGTATTTTAGCCATACGTAACACCTAGAAAATGGAATAAATACCATCAGAGATATCAATAAACAATATGTAAGAGCGAAACAAATATTGCTAGTTGAAAGAAAGTACAAAAAGTGAGTCCTAGCACAAGTTGGAAAGCGTAGCGCAGGTAACTCAAATTGCTTGTAACACGGAACACAAGCTACGTAAAGATTTAGGGGCTTCTTTCGTGTTAATAAACATTCAAAAAGGGTAATGTCACTATAGGGAAAGGGTCATCCAAACGTACTAATGCCAAACCAGTTCGTCAAAGGAGAATTTTAGCACATTGGGCAAACATAATTTTGAAGCTTCGTGGAAAAAAAAAAGAGCAACCGCTCACCAAACCAATAAAAAAAGCCGAATTTTCGTCTGCGTCCGCTTGCATCAATCAGCTCATGAGAAGCAGTCGACAAGTAGCTTCAAATGCTTACAACATTACTGAAAAATGGGTTGTACCAAACAAAAACAAATTCACTGCAAACCAACAGCGGAAGACTTTTTGGTATGCCCTGCATCTTTTTTGATAAGGATAGCGCTTGATTCCTCGTAACTTAGACTGAATAAAACGTGTGCTCACCTGCCGTCCGCAGGAAGCGAAAAAATTTTGCTGTGCTATTCCTCCCCGAGTTGTCACACCACACAGCAGCGCTGTGCGCCTTCTGTCCTTTTCTCAGTTTGTCTGACATTTAGCGCCCATTTGCGCTCACAGACACCAAAAGTTTCACCTTGAAGGCATACTACAAAACTTCTACACGTGCACACAGCGAAAGCGGCAGGAGCAGACGATAGGATGACAGCAGAAGAGATAAGAGCAAAAGCGTCGTCCGTCGGCACAACGAATGAACCGATTAAATAAATAAATAGGCTGCCAAAAAGAGGAAATCGCCAAGAACACACTTTATTTCAAAACATAACAGCATCACTTAGTTCATTGCTGCGTATTTTGGAAAGATAAAGCCACATATGCAAAAGTTGCGGAGTTTTCGCTTGGCTACCAGTGTCGTTGCGACACTTTATTTCCAATACCGTAAGTAGCCGCAGCACTGCGCCGCACAGCGCCTGTGTTTTACTGGCTGTGCAATTATGGGCGCGTGCACTGCGCGCTCTTGGCGGAAAACCGAGCTTTCGCTCGACCATGTCGTTTTCCACGCGTTCAACCACGGCAAATTGTATGGCTACGGTTGCATGTATGCATCTTATCCGAGACTCAAAGCACGTTCTTACTGATGGCCGCCGTCCATGGTAGAGAGGTGAAATTTCTCATACCTCGCAACTAATTTCTCTTTTACCTCTATGTCGGGTTCCAAGAGTTTTTCTGCTCATCCACCTTCGCAGAGTGCATTGAATCATAATTTTCTAACCTAATACTTTTTTTTCGACCTGCAACTCAACAATTTCAATGCTCCGAATTTCAGGTTTAAAGTCCGGGAACACGCAAGGGCTTCCTTTCTTGATGCAGTAGCTTTGCTTGTTTCCGTAATTTTTTTGTGCACCCCCACCCCCCCTTAAGCTTATCGTAACTTTCGACGCTCGCTCGTTTTCGTCAGCGCCCCAGTCTCCTACAAAAAACGCGCAATTCGAGGCTACGAATATGAGGACGGTTTCTCCATCGTTTGACGTAAGTATATCTCGGCTTCTGGGATTTTCAAAGTGGTTTAATGAAGCACCTATTCCTAATAATGACAAAAAGCAGCGCATTAAAAAAAAACCATTTCGTATGAGCTTTGCTCGAAAACTTGAACATGCAGTACCTGTCACATCGTTCAACAAACTACCTGCGTAACACTGTCCATGGCGAACTGTCTACTCGAGCCTGAAATCCACCGCGTTGTTTAAAGGATTTTTAAAGATGATAGTCTTTCGTTGGCTACTTAAACCCAGAAATTTTGGTCTATCCGTATGTCTGTTTGCTGTTTTTCTGTCTGTCTGTAACTCGATTCACCCACCCGGCCAAAGTGGAAGGAGGTCGGCGCAATAGTCTTATATACTCACAGCCAAATGTAAACGTCTAAGTCCGATTTATATGTTCATAGTTGTCAACATTGTTGAACAAGAACAAGACATTACGCAGATATAGGACAGAAAATTAATAGACAAGAGATATTTACTGTCTTCCTTTATAAAAAAATCATAGATGCTTCACTTTTGCTATATGAAATACTACATCCACTTCCGAAAAAAAATTCACCCTGCCGCCTGCTGTCGCCAGCGCCATTCTGGCGGCATTTTAAGAAATCAAGCGGCAACGGTTACGAAAAGTTCAACAAGGTAGGTTCCACGTTTTGCTTGAAAGCCACGGGGACTAGGGCAACGCGGTTCTATAAATGTTAAAGTAGGGTGCCTCGATTCACGAGCGTCTCCACCGTGCGGCAGCGCTTGCGTCGAGGCACCCGACCTGGCGCAGTGGAACGCGGTAAATTTAAATTGACTTCGGCAAACCTTTAGTGTGTTTACCTAGAGAGGAGCGCGACGGGAGAGGAACAACATGAGAAGTTAGTGGGAAAGCGAAGGGAGGCATTTACTTGGCAAATCTCGACAACGACTATCGTCTTTTGTCCACATATGCAACGAAAGGAGCAGATACGCGGCCAATTTTTACCCTTCGATGACGGACCCTAGGCAACGCAGTGGGGTTGCGAGGAACCTTGATAGATAAAAAGATTCGATTTCAGCAAGCCAGTGAGCACATCCTGCGTTTTTTTTTCTCCTAGCTTTCTTTACAAAGAGTGGCCAGCGAGTGAGGAACACCTACCGGAAACAAGAGCCGTCCTCTCTCTCATCATATCACATGCATGGGTGTTTAATTGCTTTAACCGTAACTTAAAAGGTCCCTAAGAACACAGAAATTTGGTTCATTTAGAACACTGCTTCGTACTCATTACCATGATACTAATTTTATCGCAAACTCCAAACAAACAATGGAGTTTTTAGAAAAGCCAGATGAAACAGTGTCAGCTCCCCAGTCCATTTCTTGCGAAGTCTCTGTAACGTCTCAGTACCTTCTTTCTGTTATTCGTGGCCACCGACGCGAGTTACAGCAAAGAAACGTGGCGGTTCAATTGCAGTAGACCTCTAACTCCAGTTAATCTGATCGCTCCAGTGTTAACCTGCAGTTGACACACTGGTAACTGTGTTGTTATGGCTGGCCCATTTTACTGCACTCCTACCCATGAATATTCCGCTAGTGTAGCGGGACATTTGCAATTTCGCAAGTTTTTGCTTTTTCGGTTAAAGTGTCCGGCTCTGCTGGAGTGAAACTGACTGACTTACCAAACGCTAGTTCTTTCAAACTTGACAGCTTCTACTTTGTCTTCATAGCCCCTTTAAGCACAGGCAAACGCCTTGCACCCAACTACTGTGCTCTAATGGTGGGAAGTCCTCTTCCTATCCTCTGGAGGATGTGAGGAGGACTTTTTACCATTACTGCAGAGTACTGCGGTGATGGTGACCCCCTCGCTACTCTGGCGGGAGGAGGTCTTCTTACCATCCCCCATCCTTATCAAGACGCCCTCTGGAGTTACACAAGTCTCTTTTTTCACATTTAAACAAGGTTGTCTTTTGCATTCATGGCTCCTTTAAAACCTCCATCGAATGGCAGGATTACGAAACCTCCCAGAACAAAGACTTTCATAGCAAGCATAGCCCTATCCACAGTTCCAAAAATGAGTACGGAACTTTTAAGCAGGGCTTTGAAGCCAGATGTTTTGAGGGATAAGTGAGGAGTAGTACCGCGCGAATTCAGCTTTTAATAAAGTCAGTATGACGGTAGGGATCCCATGGCCGCCGTCACTATTACGAAAGTTGGATCCGATTATCCCAGGTGTTTTTTGTCCCTTCTGTCCCTTTTGCGTTTGCCATCCACTACTTCACTTCACTTCACTTTATTTCCTTAAAGACCCACGAGGGAGTATTACATAAGGGGTGGGTTAACAATTAAAGTTTTTTTTATGTACACGGGTTTTCATTGCGAAAGATGTGCAGTCAGTTGGTCAAAAAATGATGATGGACAGGAAATGGCGACGACGTCGTGGGGAAGATCACTCCAGTCGTTTGCAGTCAGTAAAAAAAGGACATAGAAAAAGTGGTCGTTCCAATACGTGGACGGGCAACTTGAAGTGGATGACTAGTGCGGTGAGATATGCGGGGTGGTGGAGTAATGTAGGGATGACGGAATTAGCTATGAAAAATTTTCTGAAACAGGCAGAGGCTGGAAATGCGACGGCGGACGTCAAGGTTTAAAAGAGCAGACTCTTTTTTGAGGGATGGCACACTAATATTATACGAATATGAAGAATGAATGAACCTAGTAGCACGGTTTTGAACTGCCTCAAGTGAGTCGATGAGATATGCTTGGTGTGGGTTCCAGATTGCAGATGCATATTCAAATTTAGAGCGGATATGGGATTTCTAGGCCTGTAGCTTGACATTCAGGGGGGCGTGTCGAAGGTGACTTTTCAGAAAACCTCTTCGCCAAATTGCTGTAAAATATGTACACCCTTCTATACCATAATCCCTCTTCACAAGGGTAGGCTCAAAACGCCGTTGAATAGCAGACAATTGAACCAATAATACCACAAATAAAAAACCAAATACTACAAAGGCGACAAATAACACTTTGGAACTTGTTGCAGACACGTGTTCAAGGCAAGAAGTGTTCGTTCCGGTCTACATACAGCACTGAGAATTCCGCCGACAAGGCCGGAAAATATGCTCTACGCTTTCTAAGTGAACGTTCTCTTCGTTGGGCTCTCCTGTATATAAAGCAAGGATGATATGCCATGATCTTCACGATAATTTGCTTTTGTATCGTTCAACAAGCTGATGAAAGCTGTCACCATGGCATTCGCGTTTGCTCGAATTGAGATATCATTGCTCCTTAACGAAACAAAAAAAATCTGATGACTGACAGCGCCATCTATAGTACGGCAAAGCATATAAACAGCTAACTTTACCATTTTGAGGCACTCCAGAAGGAGCAAACTAAACCACAGCTTTGCAGCCCACCAGACTACTGTAACCCTGAACTTCGACGGATGTGCGCAGAACCCCCGACACTGAAAGACGGACGACCACATAGCGGGATTCTACGTGGGGTACCGGGATCTGTAGAGCTTGGGCGCGTTCACTTTCGAGGCGTTCGAGTCTCCTTCACCGTCAGCGATGGCAGCGGTTGGCCACTCCGGTGTGGGTGTGCTCGTATCAGCGCGAACCGCCATGGAGGATCCGCCTCACCGCCTCAGCTTCGAGGTTTTCGGCCTTCGGCGTTCCACCGAGTACGCCGTCACCGTGCAGGCATTCAACGTCAACGGCACCGAACCGCATTCCGAGGTGGCAAGAGTGCGAACTCTCTATTGTGGTATGCAAACACCACCGGCCTGCTTCCTGTTAACGTTTTACAACACGGTGTGCATTCAGGACCTAAGAACGGACGTTTTGAAAAAGAAGCGCGAAGGTACACAAGACAAAGCGAAGAAGTCCACAGTACGAGTACCCACTATCGAATGATTTTGTTATAAATGACTACAAAAACAACATCGTGCCCACTTTTGGCACACCACAAAAAAATTATATAAAAATATGGTGGTAGTAAGCGCCCAGTCATGTGCAGTCGTCCCGGTTGCCTTGTGTAGTTCCACGCTTCTTTTTCAATGTCGCCATACCAACTTGCCCATTGTCGTTGTTTTTGGGGAAGAGACTTCGTCGTTAAAAGGCCGTATTCTACATGCGTTTTTTTTAAATAAGTATAGTTGGCTTCCTACTCACACAAATTAGCACCCAGTTTGTTAGTAAGTGTTTGCGAGGCACTTTATTGTGCTCAGGGAAAGATGAGGTGCTTGGCCTCGAGATAACACCAGAAATAATTTATTTTCATCACCCATGGAACCTTGTCTTTCGCCGTTTACCACACATGCTGTAATACATAGTGGCGGCCCTACTAAGAAGCGAGTTAAGGGTTGTTTTTACTGGCTTTTAATATTAGAGGACGTGTCATTAGTGAAATGTGTTGTTTCACCTTGGTTCGCAGCAAAATGATTAAGTAAAAAAATTACGCCCACCTCCCCTCGCGGGAACCCTGGTGTGATGCGACGCTGAGGGGGTTCAAGCGCAAGCGGAGAGCAACCGTCGACCGAAAGGCCGCCGGAGAGCGGCACACCGGTTATATGCGCAGCGCACCCGAAGGAGAGGAGACCGCGGAAGAGAGAGTACTGCACATGCGCCGGCGCCAGTGCGTCTGCCGCGGCTATGACGCAACACAATCCAACACAATCCACTTTAATCCAATCCAATCCAAATCCAATCCAACCAAGCCAAGCCAAGCCAATCCATTCGAATCCAATCCAATGCCCCTCGCGAGAGAAGGGCATCAGAGAGGAGAGGGGGTGAGCGGCGGAGAGCGCAGCTCGCGCGGCAAGGAGAATGGGGGAGGGGCGGACGACAACAACGCCGACAACGCTGCATGGACAAGGCGAGTGAATGAGATGCAGTCGCATCTAACAAGAAATGTAGTACGTGGACGATTCGCCTTGACCAGCAATTTTTTTTGTGATGGTGTTCATATAACCGAGCGTGCAACAAGGAACTGTAGGTACAGCTGAGAAGCTTTCGCAACATTACGCACACAACTATTCATTGCAACATAAAGAGACTTTCAGAGATTTTCAACAAAACAACTAAAGCAAGGAAAACCGTGATTTCATTCTTATTGCTTCTCCTGGAAATCTCAACGTATTCTATAGCGAAAAAAAAAATAACAACGCATCCTTAAGAAACAATCTAAGCACACTTACCCACCACGCACTACGACAATTTAGGGTACGTGGTCTTTCCAGGACTGCCAACCCCCCCCCCCCCCGCCCTTCCCCCTCGACCCCCCTAAAAAAATAAAAACGACAGACGAATATAACCTTGAACTTGAACCTAAATCTCTCGACATCGAGTTGCATATCCGACTTCAGGGAGAACGTTCCGGTTGCTTTGAGATCACCTAAAGATTGAAATGCAAACAAAATAATGCGTGTACAAGACATGACTGTTCGGCTGCGAAAGCCAACTGTATGGCCCTTCCCACGCATCATCGATTCTGCAAAAACAAATTTTTTTTCTTCTTATGGTTATGCCAATGCACCTGCCAAACTTGCCTAAAAAATAGGGAAGACATCTGGGCGTTTCAACATTAATTCTCAGCTTTGAAAGCTCTGGCTACTTGCACTGCTTTGGTTGGTGTTTGTAGTCGCCATCAGTACTACCGATACAGAAGTACCTGGCTTCAAGCCTTTTTTATGCGTGGCGGAAACCACGCATGTTAGGCGATCTATGTTCTTTACGACCGTTGTGTAGGCATACCACTTGACAGTTCTTGTTTAGTGGCATCTGTAACAGCAAGAGTGCATTACACGAAGGCGAAAGATGTGCGCGTAGTAAAAACAAAGTTCTGATCCTCTCCGTCTAAAGAAGACGATTGTTAAAATGGGAAGCTTTCTGGTGTGTGAAGGGCGACTGTCGAAGTATCAAAGTCAAGGACGCTGCAGTCAAGGCCAAAGCGGGAGTAATGAAAGTGCAAACCACCTGCGAGTCAAATTCCAAACTCAGACGACGGCAAAGGAAGCCGTCAGGAAAACACATAGCCCAAACCCCCCCCTCCAATCGTCGTCGTTAGACGAAGGGGATTTGAACTGTTTGAAGAGATAATGCGCTAAAGCTGTAGTGTGTCGTGTTGTTTGAACGAGGAGGCGCACGTATGAAAGAACTGCTTTGTGTTGGAATGGTGCCATGCAATAGGCGTCGGCTTCATAACGCGAAGCATTTTAACAGCAGAGCTGTTTAGGCCGACACAAATCCGTCCGCTGTACCCAAACACCCAGAAGCCTCATGATAAGAAATGTGTTAAAGAAGGTCCCGGCAATCGAACCTGCGACCTTCACCCCGCGACACCGGCTACCTAACCACTAGGCCGCGAGAAAGGCCCGAAGGGTACGGGTTAGCAGCGGTGGAGAACAATAGCATGTGTAGCGAATTGGAAAGAAAAATACGCTTCGCGTGGGCGGAAGCGAACCGGGGTCTCTCGCGTTATTAAATGGGCGCCTTTCCGCTTGAGCTATCATTGCATTCCAGGCGCACAGCATTTACTTTGGGTTCGTAGCTTGGGCGTTGGCTGTGGACTTGTCCGCGGATTCTATAGCGTGCACACACAGTCCGCTTTCAGAGAGATCTGAAAGCCTGCGGACAAAACAATACGGGCCTTCCATTCATGAATATCTTTGAGCGGCAAGTTCAGCAATAAATCTGAGGTGATGACATATGGAGCGGGAACTTGGCGCCTTACTAAACAACTTGAAAGCCAACCTAGATCGGCTCAACGGGCCATGGAATGAATAATTAACCGATAAACGCTTAGAGACAGTTTCAGTTTCAGTTTCAGTTTATTTTGCACTTCTTACATAGCAAAAAATAAATGCAGGGAGAGGGGACAGAAAGCTGATGCTATATCAGCTTGACTAGTTCTCATCCCTCCTTACAAGGCAGTGAGCTAGGGCAGAGTGCAGCTTTTGATGGAATAAAAAAACACTTTGTACAGTGTAACGTTACTGAAAACAGCAATGATAGAAAACATCAACTACAGGAATGCAGAAAAAGCACTATAAAAACCCTGCTGACTTACATATTTCCAACAAATTACGGCGGTGACACAATTTAGGAGAGAAAGACAGAAATCAAGTATGTAAAAAAAAAAAAAATCAAGTAGCCCGAAATATTGAAACATAAGACAACACTACAATGTACGAAATACGAACCGTATGATGTTCAACAAGAATTAATGTGACAGCAGTGTACGACTCAGTGAAATAAAGCTATGAATTGTAAATACAAACCGAGCAAAAACACAAAAAACTTAGAGCACATAAATTTATTCACGTGTCACTACGCTTTTACCACAATGTTTATGTACAATTCCAGAATGGCAATTTTAAAATTATGCTTTAATTCGTATATGAAATTCTGTCTATGCTAACACCTTCTAAAATGATGTCATTTAATAGTTGAGATATGCGGTTATCATTGTTATTAGCCCATGATCGGTTCTAGAGAAAGGAACCGACCAATTGGCTTCATTTCGAAATGTATATCCTGTATCAGGAACCTTTCTCAGGTTCCGTAGTGATGGAAATGCGTTATTATTACTTTTTAGGTTCCTTTTATAACTAGCCAGCAAAATAAAATTGTACAATTGTGGGACGGGTACGATACTAAGGGAATTATAATAATCGTGTAATGACATATCGTAGGAAACGTTTGCAACATTTCTAAGCGCTTTCTTTTGAATAGAGAACATGCTGTCTCTATTATTCTTCGATTTTGTGCCCCAAACCAACCACAGTAATTGATTTTGGAAGAAAAAAGTGCGTTATAAACGATAAGCTTTATTTTTATCAGCAAAATATGACCAAATTTGCGCAGAATACCAGAGATCTTTGCCAGACTGCTCAGTACCCACTTTGTCTGCGTATTCCACAGTAAGTGCTGGTTACAAATAACGCCTTAAGTTTTCACTTCCGAAACTACTTCAATCCTATGATTAACAATATGCAGGATAAACTTGTAGTCAACATGTTTCTGATAAGGCATAAATACAACAGCTTTTGTTTTCATACTATTGATTTGCAAGGAATTACAGTACTCCAGCGGTTTAGTTTTTCTAGCGTAGTATTTTCACTAACACACCATTCTTTGGGGTTATCAGATTGTACAAAAAGGCTTGTGTCATCGGCGTAAATTATGAAGGACGTGTGATCTGTTATGTTTACAATATCGTTAATGTATAAATTAAATAATATTGCTCCAAGTACGCACCCTTGAGGGACTCCAGCAGTCAATTTTTTGAAACTAGAGAAGAAAGTAGCACTTTTGACAGACTGTTTTCTGTCAGTTAGATACGACTTCAAGAGTTTAAGTGCAACCCCACGAAATCCATAATACTCCAATTTTTCTGAGAGGGTGCGGTGGTTTATCGAGTCGAATGCTTTTGAGAAGTCGACAAATATGCCCATAATTAGTTTCTTTCTTTCGAAGGATTGAAGAATGATATCTTTTTGGGTTAACAGGGCAAGCTCTGTAGACATTCTCTTACGGAAGCCAAACTGACGTGGAGATAATATGGAATGCTTTTCACAGAAAGATACTATTCTTGCAGATATGACCTTTTCCAACGCTTTTGAAAATATTGGGAGTATGGAAATCGGTCTATAATTCGAAAAATTATTTTTGTCTCCAGATTTGTGTATAACTATTAGATTGGCTCGTTTCATCTTTTCTGGGAACACACCGGAGCTCAAAGAGAGGGTGAAGATGTTGTTCAGGACATGTAAAACACAACCTAGAACAAATTGTATTTGCTTAATCCTAAGACCATCAATATCTCGCGCATTGCTGTTGTTTATGGATGAGAAAAGTGTGTGTATTTCGTGCGGCGTTCTAAGACTAAGAAAAGCAGTATTTTATTCGCCACAGTTAAATACTCAGAAACAGAATTGTTGTGTGAGCTATTTAAAAGACTTATAAAGTACGTGTTAAAGGCTTCACCAAGTTCTAAGCCTGAAAGGACCGTGTTATTATTTATGATTTCTTTTACGTCATTTACGGAGTTATTACGGTTGAGAACGGTGTTTAACTTGCGCCAGACTTCCTCTGGGTAGCTTTTACCCGATTTACAGGATAGGTTACTAAAATAGCCTTGTTTAACTATACGGAGGTGTCGATTTAACCCATTCTTGTACCTTTTAAAATTCGGAAGGTCACCAGGGTTCCTACTTTTAACAAACTGTGAGTACAAGGAAGATTTCTTACGAATCATGGCAAGACGACTCCCTTGAGACCCATGTTTTCTTGTCCTTGACTTTCAAACTTTTGCATTTAAAAACATCCTTTGTAAATGCGTAATAAAAATGGCAATAAAGATGTCGTATGCCTCATTACGCATTCAGAATTAAGAACTGCCTCCCAATTTGCCGAAGATATTTGTTGGCTAAAGTTCTGACGGGCAGTAACACTCTGTCCTCACCATGGAAGTTTCAGCGAGCGCTTTTTTATTAATGGGAGCAGTTGTCCAAAACATGTATATTGGCAAATGGTCACATATACTAGTTGAAAAGCAACTCCAGCTTTTAAATATGTTTATCAGTTGGCGCATGAACATATCTAACATGTTTTCAGATTTTAAGGTAATGCGGTCGGAAAACGAGCTTCCGGGATCAGAGAACAAACTCCTACTAAAAAATAATCATAGTAAAAATAAAGAAAATTAAATGGACTTCGGCTGACCGCGTAATTAGCGAAATGACATCGGTGGGATACCAGGGTAGCATAGTGGACACCGAGAGACGGGTCTAGAAAAAAGTGGACGTACAATACTCGATGGAGGAACGACATATGGAAATTCGCAAGGCAAACAATGGACTCGAGCGGCGTGGGACAGGAGTGGTTGCAGGTCGATGGAAGAGGCCTTCGTCATGCAGTGGACCAACTGGGCTACTACGGCTGAGGTAGATGTAACAGCCAGGTTTCCGACAAAGGGAGAGGGGCCGCCAGCTCTGCTCTTCTCCAGGCTTGAACGACTATAGTGCCAGCTGCGCTAATATTTTCCTTGTATCGTCATTATTATCCTGTGCATTTCCCGTGTGTTAAGCAAAAATTGCATGCAGAGCGCTTTGGTTATGACCTCGCCATCAATGAAACGAAGAAAGCTTTCTTTGGTAAGTCGTAAGGCAGGAAAATTGGCTGGGAGGAGCATGCCGCTTTGTGACGTGGCCGAGGAATCTCAGAACTTGACCTTCGGTTTCAAGTTCACTCGCTGTGTCAAAGAGCATGCATTTGTTTTGCAAAGACAGATACATGTTAATGCATCAAGTCACAGGTTTTACAAATGTTTGTATGTACCTTATATTAATCGGTAAAATGCTTAGATTTTTTACTATATTTACTTCCAATGTTTGAATGAATGCAATAGAGCCCGTGCTTGCATGATCGCTAACGAGGAGAGAGACGGAAACGCAAACTTTGGGGTTCCGACTTTGACAAGATTGAAACGCTCTAAACATAGGTCCTGGTGCGGATGGCTCCAAAGAAGGGCCCTTATATACGAGTCCTCTGAATGCATTCGTCGAACTTTTTCTACGTTCAAATGCAGGCTTGATTTCAGGTGTCACACTGGGCCCTTCAAATCAAAGTTCGTCGTCCATCAAGCGTTCGATCCTTTCGCCTGCGTTCATTAATTCCTATGGCGCACTGCACTCTCCGCTTCTCCTCCATCCCGCACTCCCCAACACGCCACTAATAAAAACGTTCCCGAAACGAACGACCTGCGCTTGGCGGCCTGGGAGCACATCCGATTCATCCCCAGATTGCCTCCCCCTCTCCGCGCATCTCCCAGAGGCGCTGCCTTTGTCTATGACTCCTGTCAATACATCCGCCTCATTAGATAGGAAGGCTTTTTCATATTGCGGGCGCTCAATAAGCTCTTCTATGAATCCCTTTGATTCCTCCGGTCTCTCCCTTGCCTGTCATGGATGCTCTTCTCTATTTTCCCTCTGCAACTACTTCCCGGTGAAGCCCGCTCTGTTGCAGACCCTCATTAAACGCCCCGCTGCTGCGTGTAGGGGAACTACATTCCGATCCATATCCGTCAACTGGAAGAACGAAAATTTCCAAGAAGACCCCATAACGGGTGAGTGGCGGTTATATTTATTAACAGCCAAAGCTATTCAGCAAATCGAATTTGTTTTGTGTCCTCAGTAAAAAGGCTAAGAAAGTGCCGAGCGTGCGCACGTGAGCGCAGGCCTCGCGGCGACCGCTCGGCAGTTAACAAAACCAAAAAAATGCCGCGCGCTCGTATGTGTATGTGCGCGCCTCGTGGTGAAATGACCATGACATTTCACTAATTAGGAGGAGCTTGGGCGGAGCAAATGCCGGCATATCCAGCCAGACTTACCGCGTCTGATCCAACTCAACAGCCTCCACCACCACGGGCCTCGCGACGACTGCCAAGCGTCCTTGGTGCATGTTTGTCAAGTCTTTTGACAAACCTTACAAAAGATTACAACCTTACAAAAACACAAAACCTTACAAAAAGATTGTAAGGTTTTTTTTTATTCTCACATTGACTTCACATCGATATGTTCCTGCAGCCAATCAACCACCCTTTTTGTCTCAGCTCTTTCTCTAAGCTCTTCCTCTCCTTGTCAGCATTTCTACACACCATTTCTTCTGGGCTGGGAGGGAGTTTGCGGTGCACCGTCTACCACTTAAAACAAATATCTAAACGTGGAAAACGAAACTTTCACAACCATCACAATCGACCAGCATCAAGGCAGTAACAAGCGCGAGCGCGTGTGACGTGGACATGAACTCGCATTAACAGACGACAAGGAAGCGCTAGCAGCGTCCGCTACTGCTACTGAAAAATAAATGCGGATTTAGAATCTATAACTTCGATTTAGTACTGGCCACGGTGGATACTAGTCCGTGCTACCTCTAATCCTCGCAGAACGTCCTTGAGGCAGGCTGGATTACATAAATGGTGATAATGATTACGCTTTGATTATTGTGGCGCAAGGCCTACTTGGGCAAAGAGCGCCAACAAAGGTGGTTAAGAAACTGGAATGAAAAGGTAATTGCTAGTACCGGTAAGCAAAATTACAATAAAATAAATTAGACAATGGAGGTGGCTGGTGTAAAGTGCCAGTTTTGAGCCATGTATGATATGAGGTCAGCTATAAGATTATATAAATAGGTCCCAAGTGCTTGAATTTCAGAACTAGAAAACCATGCCTTTTACAGAAATATTCGCTGATACGTGCAACCATACCATTTCGACAGTTTTTCAGGCAGAAAACCGATGTGGCTGGTAAGGTTTCTCCATGTAATATAGCCATTTTTTTCGTAGAGTGCAGTTTCAATTGCGTTTTAAATTATAGGCGTCCGTGAAATAAGCGCGAACCTACTGCACTTTTCCGAAACCAAAATGGGTATTTGCGGCTCAGAGAGGCACCCTCGCTATGATGAGCCCAACAATTAGCAGAATACTGCGATTTGAGTAAGACAATATGGGTACTTTAACGAGCGTTTTCAGTGCAGTGCGGTACATTTCCAGGCGTGTTACACGTCTCTTGGAAAATATATTTTGGGGGAATCTCTTTGAAGCACTCACCTCTGTGCCCACGGTAAGATCACCTGATAAAAGAGGCGCAGTAAAATAGGCACTCTTGTTAACATTTCAGCAATTATAGTACGCTACAAATGCTTGCTTCCTAAGATAGTAACCTAAATCGATATGTTTCTATACAAGTCCATTCAAGACACGCGCCTCCATTGGCACTCAGAAATAAAATGCTTTATTGACATATTACACTTTACGTAAAGCGGGACAAAGGAAATGATCACTCAAAGTGAACAATATCAACATAATTAGCCGGTATACTTTCGTCAGTCTCCTCAGCAATCCACGGCCTAATGTGTTCATATATGTTTATGTTCCTACGGCGGACACAAAATGAGTAGATGCAACGCGGCTATTGTAAGTTTGCTAAACTGTTGTTTATAATACGAAATACACCACCCAAGAATTGGTACATTCTTTCTGATATCTTAGCGCTGAGTAGATCTCTATAGTTGAGTGCGTTGGGCTTCTGATAACCTCCGATTGTACCATTGCTACTGTGCTTTTTACAAGCCTTTGCGCTTGCCATTGTAGGTTTCATATTATGCTGACACTGAACGTAAGCGAAAATGGCACTGGAAATAGCGATGGGTTGTATTTTTCGGCTGAAGCTGATGGCGCAGAAAAATCTGAAGCCAAGTGCACATAACAAACACCAAGCCTAAAGTTAAAACCAAGTTCGAAAATCATGAGTCTACGTAACACAACGAGCCCCATGGTGCTTGAACACTTGCAGAACCAGTGTCCCCTCTAGTGTATATTAGTATTCCAACTCTATGAAGTGAACAACGGCAGCCATTTTGGTGTTTATCAGTTTTGTCAAATTGCCGCTTCTGCAGCCTCAACACTAATTTGACGAGGTGATTTCGAAACAACACTGCCGAAGACGCAGCAACACGGCCCTCTCCAGACAAAACTTCTGCAGCTGAAATGCTTTAAAGCGCGTTATCTTCGATAGGCCTTCGCAATGACGCCAGTCGCACGCAGCCGCAGAGGCAGGGAAGAGAAGATGAGATTACCAGAGGTCACCGACAGAAAACGCATAAAACAAAATGGCTCTGCCCATAAACCATCGCAGTGTAAACAAATGTCACGTAATGCAACTGACCAATGATCACTGCGGCGGCATGGTACAATAGAAGAGAAGAGTGCCGATACCCTATAACCTTATCTAGAGACACTACTTGTTGCTGTGGGGAGATAATACTGCGGTGCTTACTAATCTGGTACAGTGCTCGCTCCGGCATGTATGTGCAGGTCTAGGGAGAATATACGGAGCCTCGCCGCCGCACGTGTCAAAGCGTAAAACGTCAAGGACTCCAAGGACTTCCGTCGTGGAAGGAAGATGGGGACAGGTGGGGAGAAATCCTGAAGTTAAACTGAATCATTCGCCTGTTAACCAATGAAGTGAGCAAAGGCGAAGCTTCAGATAGAACAGACACTCTTTGACCAGCTTGTCTCTGAAATACTGTTCCTGTTTTCACGGGAGCTCTGGAAGTGAAACGACGCTAATGACCTTCTTGACAGGGGTGGCGACGGTGTAGTTTCCCGAGACGCTCATTGTGCCTCTGGACACATTATCGTCTTGGGACATTGACGCCTTCGGCGAAGGCACTACCAGCACGTGTGAATTTAGAGCTTGGCCACCTCTTTCTGTGTGCCTTCACTACTTGCACCTCCCAATTTATGGTTCCGCTGCCTCGGAAACAGCGCTATATTTGGAACCTGCCTTCCCTCAGATACAAAGATAAACTCCATGCATTTTGCCTTGCAAGATTAATCCGAAGTTTCAAGTATTTTCTGGAGGAATGCTGAACGGCAAATCAGATTGAAATTGAGTAATGACGAAACTGCGATGGCGTATTCGGCTATTTCAGTAACGTCACGCTTATAGCGGGTACCAAATACCCGGCCGGCAACATCACAATACTCCGGGGATGCGATCACATTCTTGGACTTCGTGACGTTTTTAAAAGACCTAAAAGTCATGCTCATAGCTTCTTTCTTATTCATTAAAGCGTAAATACTTCACACTGCATCTGAAGTTGACTACTGTAGTGTCTTCATTGCGAAGTCTTCTAGTCATGCGCTGACAGCTTTCCTTCTGTTACTGCCTCCAGGGAAGGAGTATTCATGCGCCTATCAAGCCACCAACCTTCGTTATGCTGGGAAGAACACGACGATCACATAGCAGTGAGCGGAGCATTCTTTGAGGGCGAAGCTCCAAGTTGTTTCAACTCCTATGATATAAGCGATCCGGTGGGAGCACGGTACCCATGTGTGATAGGAAAGATACACTTTTGTGTAACCAGAATCCGTGAACAGAGTGAAGAGGGTGCTACTGAGAAATTTGATACAATAACCTTGACGTATGTGTTACTTGAACTTTGGAAACATTTATGCCTGCCATTTCTGCACCACACGCACAAGACAAGGACGCACGTACTACATCCGCCTATATGCCTTGCGTAATAAAACGTAAGATTTATATGCCTTAAGTGTGCATCGCTGACTCGACGTTCTGTATACGCAACAGATATTTTCTCTCGATCGTCGATAAACTGGTCAATTGCGTTTCAACAAATCACCCCAACACCACCACGTGGGCCCATGCGCGCACTTTCCATTTGATCTGAGCCACGCAGCGCGTGGCTCAGTAGCTAATCCATTGTGCTGATGAAAACAAGGACGCGTATTTGATCCCAGCCATGGTGGCTGGTTTTCTGATAGAGGCTAAAAAAGGAACGCCGATGTGTCGAGATTTTCTGCGCACATTCAAGACACCCGGTTGTCAAAAAAATGGAGGCAGCTCACGCTTTCGCGTGAGACTTGAAGGTAGCGAAGTTGTATACAACCTTCCCGACCATCACGACAGTTAAAGTCCGCGATTGCAGCCGATTTGCTTCTTCTCCTCGCTGCCGCAACGACCTCAAATATTATTCCTTATGGTGTGAGCTTCCTTCATTGTTTTGAATATGGTAAATATCGAACACCACCTTAAAAGGGGCGTACGCTTATGACATGTCCTGTTCTCGTTCTGAGCAAGTGTGGCCACTATGACGGCGAAACGCTGGGGTCTTTTTTGTCCAATATTGGCTAATCTCCCTAAGTGGGCACTTCTTGGCTCGGCTTGCGTGCGCCAGGGACGCTGGCTGGTCGCTGCGAGGCACGCACACACGAGCGCATAGGCATTTCTTGGTTTTGTTAACTGCTTGTCGGTCGCCGGAATCTTGACCAATTTCCCTAAGTGGGTATTGTTGGCTTGACAAACATGCGCAGGGGACGCTGGGCGTCGGCCGCGAGGACGCGCACACATGAGCGCTAGGCAATTATTTGTTTTATACTGCGGGGCGATGGCAGGAATCTTCACCAATTTCCCTAAGTGGGATATGCTTGGCATAGAAAACGTGTGCGCCGGGGCGCTGGGCGGTGGCCCCGAGGCACGCCGCACGCACGTGCGCTAGCCTGGTTTTGTTTTCCTTACTGCGAGGCGGTCGCCGGAGTCTTGAACAATCCCCTAAGTGGATATGCTTGGCTAGACAAACGTGTGCCGGGGGAGCTGGGCGGTGGCCGCGAGGCACGCACACACGCGCGGTAGGAATTCTCTTTGTTCTGTTAGCCGCTGGGCGGTCGCGACAATCTTGGCCAATCTCCGTAAGTGCGTATGCTTGGCTTCACAAAAGTGCGCAGGGGAAGCTGGGCTGGTCACCTGCCAGGTACGCGCTGGCGAGCGCTAGGCATTTTCTTGGTTTGTTAACATCTGGGTGGGTCGCGACAGTCTTGGCCAATCTCCTCCCTAAAACAAAAATGCCTGCCTTGACAAGCGTGCGCAGGGGACGCTGGGCGGTGGCCTTGAGGCACACACACGCGAGCGCTAGGAATTCATTGGTTTTTTTTAAGTGCAGGTCGGTCGCCGCAATATTGGCAAATCTCCGTAATTAGGAGTACTTGATTTGGCAAACGTGCGCAGGGGACGCTGGGGCTGTCGTCGAGGCAAGTACACAAGAGGGCTAGCCATTTTCTTGGTTTTATAACTGCCGGGCGGTCGCCGACGAGGCTCGCGTTAACGTATGCGTGCTCGGCAATTTCTTCGCCTTTTTAACTGCGGAAATAAAAAATTAGGAGATGCGGAACAGCTTCGCTGTTAATATATATCATCCACCTACGGCGCACCTCAAAGCCCGAGTGTAGCTTTGCACATCAAACCCGCAATTAAAGCAAAATCAATGATTTTTTTATTTGGTTCGACGCGTCGGAAATGAAAAAAAGTTCTCATTTAGCCAAACGCAACGCAGTTTTAGGTGAGTCCGGATAAAAAATTTGTGGCATTGCGCGATATATAGCGACGAAGAGTAGTCCAAAAATAAGGGAATGACGCCAAAAGTAGTTCCGGCGAAATAAGTTCACGATTAAGTGTAAATGACGTGTATGAGGAAACAATGTTATACATTGCAGGAAGAAAAAATAAATCTGCCGCCAGTGAGGATTGAACTCACGACCGCTGGTTTACGAGACCAGCGCTCTACCACCGCTGAGCTATAGCGGCCACGGAGGCTAGCGTAAGTTCGTGCCGGTGCAGAAGGGGGGCGGAACGCTGGCTTACGTGCCTGTTGAGTGCTCTTGTAAAACCTTCATCGACAAATTCCCTCAAAGAGGCCTACAAATGTCTCCATCCCCTTTCTAATGCTACCGTACATTAAAAACAGTGAGTGATTTTAAATTACACAAAAACTATATATCTACGTTTTATTCCTCTAGTCCTTTATTCTCTAATCAATGCAAGTCATAATGCGATGCATAAATTTATAACCGCGTCTAATCGAAAGTGTTCATGTATTATTCCAGGGAAGGCGCAGAGGAGTGAACGTTTTGCCGAAAAATATACAAAATTTAGTGTACGAAAATATGAAAAAATACCTGACTTCAAAAAACAACAAAAGAAAAATGTGAGCATTTTTCTTGTGCTTTTGTAGATGTACGCCACGATAAAAGGCCCTTTCACCATCTTAATGGACTAATTTAATCCTATGAAACCGAAGTATCCTTGAGTGCACACAAAAAAAAAACTGCAGCCGCCAGTGAGGGTCGAACTCACGACCGCTGGTTACAAGACCAGCGCCTCTACCACTGAGCTTAGCGGCCACCAAAGTCCCCGCCGCCGAGAGAACACAATGAAGGGCACTGCCTCCCGGCGATACGGTTGTCTTTCTACGTCTCTGTACCCCCATAACTAGCTTTCGAAGGTGAACTCGACTATTTTTGCCCTCGGTTGCGCAGCTCCACAATCGGCTATAGCGCCTGGGAGTAGGGTAACACGGAGAAGACGTCGCCTTGGCCTGCCAAAAAGATAAGAGATGAAGGCGAACAACAGGACCCGTTTATGTGCACCTGGGTCTACCAGTAAAACGAGCGGAATGAGCGAAGTCAAGGCCTTTTTGGTTTTTAAGAAATCGTTGCAATCGCGGAAACTGTTACAAGAGAATGACGAAGTAAGGTACGATATATATAGCGACGCACGGCGCAGTGGAAGCCTGAATGAAGACGATGACGTACTGAATGTAGGGTAACCTTGGTTTACTCGTTCCATCATTGCCGCTGATTAAATTATCCCTTCATTAACCATGGTTCGTTCATTTATTCCTGCCGCCGCCTAACAATATTCAATGCACTGCTGGCCATTTTTCTCTTACGTTCCTCCTCTACCTATACATACATAGCGCCGCTGGTGAAGTACGCGAGTCCTAGCACGTTGTTCTTTTTCTTTCTTACGCCTGTAAGGCTTCAATAGCATTGCGCGTGAAGACAAATATTAGAACCTAGTCTGGCTAAAAAAAGCTTGAGATGAAACCTTGACTGCCGGGAATGTAATACCACCCTTGTCGTAGGCAGGAAGACAATTACGTATGGATACACTGAGCATATGGATACTAAATAACAACGAGCGTTTTTATGCTGCCTGTCCTTACCTGAAACCTTGCCTTTTCTTGCTTTGCATTCAAAGACTGCGTCAACACAAACAGTGGCTTTTATCGTCTATTTTGTTTGTCGTTAATCCCGTGTAGGCGCTTGATTATGTAGGCCACAGTTATTTCGTGCCTTTACTTTATTTTCTAAGATTGCCATTTTTCTTGTATTCAGAAATCGCGTATGGGCGCGAGATTAGGTAGGGCAGTGTGGTTTCGTGTTTTTATTTCTAGCGGAGCTGTTGTAGCTGGTCGTAATGGGTTTCGCGTAATTCGTAATGCGTTAGAAATACCAAATAGATTGATTGATTGTAGGGTTTAACGCGCCGACGCTACGCAGGCGATGAGGCGCGCCGTAGTGGAGGGCTCCGGAATTAATTTTGACCACCTGGGGATCTTTAACGTGAGAAATACCAAATAAACGCCGACCGCTTGTGAGCGCGTGCCTCACGCTGGCGCCGAGTGTACCCGGCTCCTGGAGGTGAATTAGCAAAAAATAAACAAATGTGCGAGAACCTGGAGGAGTGCCTCGCGTTGCCTAGCTACCAAACACGCCACAGCTGGCGCAAACCCCTGCTCCACGAAACCTGGATGCGACTCAAGGAACGCCACGCCCGTCGCACTTATACTGCCGGCAAGGAACACGACAATATCGATGCATATGACGATGACTACTAAGAGCACAGCGCAAAGCGACGATGGAGCATTTAAATAAATCAATTTCATACTTTTACAAATGCGGGTTGATATGTTTTTCAGTGCTCACGTAGAACAAAATCCTGCAGCTTCACAAATGGTTCAAGCCTTGCGCGACTTTGTGCTCCGCCAGATTTTTTTATTGTTACAATATTTTATTGTTTGCATTCAATCACGTGAGAGCGTTGGATTTACGTAGAAACTTGCAATTTTCTCATTTCATTTGTAGCTTTCATTTTTTTTTCTAGTTTAGTTTTCTGCGACGGACTTAAAGAGAAAGCTGGTATTCTGGGCTCCATACTTAAGTTTTTACCTCAAATACGCATACCGTTTCCTTTAAGCTGCCAAAAGTGGTAGTAGCTTGAAACTTTCTTGCCTTTATTTTCGGGCTCATGCCATCTTGAGTTGCAGAACAGATTTTGTTCAACTGTATACAGTTCACCGCGGGAAGAAATGGCGTTAAAGAAGCGACGCCAGAAAAATGACGCAAAAGGTTTGAAGTTCTTCAACAAGGTGTGTTTGGTCTCTGCAGAAATGTTTTTTTTTTTTGCTTTCGAACAGCCAGTAGTTTAGGCTTGCGTCAAGTCATGCTTGGCTAGGCGCTGTCGGGGCTGTCGGGGCAAAAAAAAAAAACATGCACACGCCACATCCTCCCTATAACTACGATTCTGCACGGCTTGTGTGCAGCTATTCTACTCCAAAGCGATCGCGTTCAGGCGTCACGCGGAACGCACTTTTCCAAGATTTACGTTTCCAGTTATTAGTTTTGTGATCTTTGTGAAGCGGGCGCATTAGCCCTCAAAGCTACTGGTTCCTGGTCAATGCTTTAAGTGGGAACGGGCTGCGAAGAAAAGAACGGCGGCTTTTGTTCAACCGCAGACAACATGCGGATGTAGCGCGGCATTGCAGCGGCTTGCTACTGTGCAGACACGGGTGGAAATCCCATCGGATCACGCATGTCTTTTTAATTTACTCTTCGAAGCGGTGGCCATTTTCTCGACATCTCAGCAATAACTCGAACAATAACAGCGACGACAGTTTTTCGGTGAATGGGGTACTTACGGCTCTTGCCTCTCCTAGCTCGTAGCCCACCGCGTCCATGAAAGAAGCGAAACCTGTTTTCGTTACGGCCTGAATTGCGAATACCTGTATAAAAAAAACCTCTTCCAACTAGTTGCTCTGTACCTTACCCACCTTTGCCACACCACCTTGGCAAATCATCAAACGGGGGATGGCAGGCTTCACCTGCCGGCGCCACACAAGTCGTTACAATGCAAACTTATGTTGCCCACTACGGCCACCTCGCTGCTCAAAGCGTGAGACGTGGTGCGGATGGTGCACTGACCGGCGTTAAAATACGAACTACCGCTTTGTTTGTCCGCTTGCCTGGTGCCTGTTACCACAGTGTGCTAAGTGTGCGTGTGGCTCCAAATAAACAATTTCTCTATCGTGCATGCGTCACGAAATCCTCCGCAGCGAATTCATCCTGCTCGAATATACCCCGCAGATAATGAGGAGTGGCTAAGGAGAAATCGAAACCATGAATTATGCACCGTGGTTAAATCGAAAGAGTTAATGCTTTCCCTTGCGTCATTAGTACGCGCCTTTTGGAGGCTCTTGATTATGTTCAGACTAAATGCATCCGCACCACCACAGAATTATGCAACAGGTGGCTCTAAGAAATACGAACATCCTTACCATCGTCATGATCACGCCGTCCTCATTATCTGATCATGGCACACACCCCCTCCTGACAACCGTCAATGAATACTGTAGCGAGTTCGACCCAGACCACGCTCATAGGAATCAAGAGTAGTCATCCACAGCTCCTAACGTGAAGATAAAGGGAGGAGGGGTGAGTAGTTGCGCAATGGCGCTCCCGTCACATAGATAATACGGCGTAATCACACGCCAAGACTTTCGGGTGAGGATTTTGACTGACCTTTTGGAGCGGTAACATAAAATTCCTCCCCTCAGTGACAGCAATAGCGTGTTATCTAGAGGAATGGTCAGTGCAATAATAATTTATCTTCTGCAGCGCGACAGCGCCATGCACGCGTGTTCCTAGATGTGAACTGCTAAATGGATATGCACGCAAGCCGATCGCCATCCCACCTAGGTACATGCATGCCGTGAGGAATCGTCAAAGTAAGGCGCAGTCTGCGTTTTAAAAAGGATGGGGTGCCTAGAACTTTAAAAAAAATGGACGGCGAGAGCCTAGCTGAACTTCTGATGAACTTTGCGGCCTGCTCCCACCTCCGGCTCCCACCTCCCTACGGTAACGCACCCTTCGAAGCTAGTACCGGTCGCCCCCCATTGCACGAAACCACCTGTTCGTCCCCTTCGCTACATTCTATCCTCAAGGCGGCTCCTATTGCACCTGCGGTAGCTGCCTACCTCATTATTTGCTTGTCCAAACGTGCGCTGCGTCGCCCTTTCTCACAGGCCTCATTAGGCGTCCTCCAACACTCCGGCACTGCTGTTCCTTTTCCCAGCGTGCGATGCCGGCCCGCGCCTTACGCTCAGATTTTCTGTGTGACTCCGTGCACTTCACAAAGATTCTTTTACAATCGCAAGTGTTCCATAAAAGAGGGATCTGAGGTTTTTCCGGAAAAACAAGTCCGAGTGCCTTAGCACGGGCACTACAACCATCCTTTATATAGCGGCCTTAGTCCTAGAGACATCGTAATTCTAACGCGTTACAGTGCCACATGAAATATCCTAAAAATTTTTCCTTGATTTCTCTTGTTACTGCTTCAAGTCCCAGAATTGCTTCCTCTTTTATGCGAACGAAAATGTCAAAAACCACAACTATCTCCGTTGAAAACAAAGTGCATTAAAGCTGTCTGATATCTTTCCCGGTGAGAAAGTAACTCACAGTATAATAACGTCCAATTGCGGGTTGACCCAGAGTAGACAATGGCATTTAGAAACAATATTGTCCTAGGTGTGTTTTTCCTGAGGCGAGTTCGAAATAGTTGCACATTTCTCTTGGACTCTAATACACAGCTGAATAGTCAGATTTTTTTCATCGGTTGCCGAAGTGAAAGATTAGTTCAACCTAAACAAATCCCAATGAAGCCTTTCAATAAAACGACAAATCAGTCCCCAAAACCTAACAAACATGTGTAGATACAGCTCTCCAAAAACTATCGTATTTCAACGGACGGGAGTAAGCGCCGGGGAAACGAACCTCGGGCTCTCGGCAGGCGAATTTAAGGAAGGCTGATTCCTAGCTACAAAAATATCTATCAAATGTAAAGGAAAACAAACACACCGCTCGGTGCATTTTGGACCTGTGCAGGGACTCCGAAAAGAAGAAACTGATAAACGTCAATGAAGGCAACACCAACGTTTCGAGTGGCGCGACAGGTTTCCCGAGGAAAAAAGTGCCCCTTTCACATTGCAGTTAAATGGAGCTTTGGTCTTATCTTCCGGGTTTATACTTCTAGCCCATATCATCTCCGAAAAAGTTGTTTACTTACTAGAGCACTTTACCACCTAAGCCGCATATCACCTCCCTTTTTGTGCTTGCTTACTTCATACTAGAATCCCAAGCGTCGCTCTTTTGCGTTAGGCCTGTTTTCCAGACGCAACGAATAACACACGTCTGACGACCTTGCAAAAAGAGAACCTAATCTCGCGCAGGCGTAGTCACCAAAAACGTTTTCTGCTCGTAAAACTCCTACCAACCTTGCCATCAAAACTTTCCGCGTTTTTTTTAGTGCCACGTATCAAACGCGCACTTTATCGATCACTGGGGTTTACTTACGCTCATTGTGAAGAATACTGCCAATATAGTAGCGAAATGCTGAAAAAATACAAGTGTCATGGCAATAAGACAGCGGTTCTTCAGCTATGTCTTCTCCACGAATGGCTATCTGCAGTTTTCTTATGGCGTTGCCCCTCAAAGCCGACAAAACTAGATATCAACGTTGCAGGATTGAACCATGCGTCTTATAACATGTAGTTCCAACCGAATATATTTACAGCGGATACGAATAGCCACGCTTTGGGAGGAACGGGCACTAACGTCTGGCAAAGCTGCGTATGACTCGCTAGCTGCGGTATGAAGGTCGTCGAAAGTCATCGAGGTTCAGAGTGCAAAATAAAGCGTTCTAACCGGAGGCTACATTTTTTCTTTCGAATATCATGTACACGTAGACATGTTTATTTGCATACCTACATCCATATTTCGCCCTTAATGTTGCGATGGAAAACCGACGACACCTAAACACCTCTTACGACTTCACTGAAAAATATTAATACCAAATTAAACGTCGCTGAGTGCATTTTGGAGTTATGTGCGGCGAGCAGGGCATCCGCATTTTGCTGAGACGCATAGTTTTCGAGTTTGGGAGCCAAAGCCGGTATTATTCACTGTTTTACTCCAAGCTGAGCTATGTTATTTTAGTATGAGGCACTGAAACAGCTTCATACTATGATAGACTAATCATTTTGAAGAAAAAAGTATTACGCATGTGCGACAACTATCGAAGGGATAAGCGCGAACCCCAAACGCAGCCTCTTTTCAATAAATATGATATGCCGAAGGCGGACCCAATATACTACTTTAAACTATTGCAGTAGATCCAAACATCTAGAATTAATAAGAAACCACCGGACGACGGTTCTGGGCGTACAATATAATATATCCTAAGTACTGGCTGTCTGCAACACGAGCAAATCACGCTAGGCAGACGTTACACTTTCAGACCCTTAGCATGCTGAACAGGGGTGATATATGCACTTCCGTATTCCCCGCATTGAACTGTGAAATTTAATTTGCTTGCAATGTGCCTTGTGTATTTACACAAATTTACGCATTGTGTGACATGTGTAAATTTTAAATGTATGCATCTGGTTGTTTTATTTTATTTTAAATGCCATGTAACGCGTGCGTTTTGCTACGTACTTGGAATGTACTCTTTGTATTTGTGCATGACATGGCATCATTCGAGTTCTTTAAAAAGTATCTTTTGAGTTCTCTTCAACGTTATGCTAACTGTTTGAAAGTTGTATTCTAAGCACTATGTATCATGTGTTTTTTTTTTGTTTGTTGCGTGCTTGAGAATACGTTTTCTGTAATACCTTCTACGATGACCTTTACGGGGGCAGAAGCTTTGTCAGGCATTACGCCTATATCTTTTCCGCCATCACGAATAGCACACGTGGAAACAATTCTGAATAAAAAAAAAATTCATGCGTTTTTTTTTGCGTTTTATGTTATCCTGTTGGTCATATAATGGAATCACTTGGACAATAGGGTTCAGGACTATACCACTGCGTAAACGCCCTGGCTTGCTTATGGCGGTCGCCGAACGCAGCCATCGTAGTCTCTCCGCTTTCACCGCTGATCTCTGCACACCCAACGAAGCATTGCAAAAGCCGCGGTTTTTAACGCGTAACATTCTTTGCGGACTACAGCCAGGAGCGTGTAACGCCCTGCATTTCCAGAAAATCTAGATTTGGCGGTAGTAACTCCTCTAACTGTTGTAATAGCGTGAACAGAGATGATTTTCCCGATAGAATTTGAAGAACGTAGAATAAGAAAAATAGGAGAACTTTTTTCACGAAAAGAATCCGACATAAATAAAAAAATATGCATCCTTAAAAATCTCCCCCCAAACCGAAGAATATGCGAAAAACAATCCCGGCCAATACCGCTGAGGTGAAACCTGAGAAGGGGCGAAGCATGGAGCGTATAAGTGTATTCTGGGTGCCTTGGCGTTTTTGCCAACACAGATGAAACCCTTGGGGGGTGGGGGGAGAGTAGAGGTATACAGCTCCAGCTGTAAGTATCATGTCTTTGGAGGTTCCACCGCGAGGCGTAAACGGGTGTCCCGGTGTTGTGAGACGCCGACCGCCCGAGCCCCTCAGGGGCGTCGCCCGTATAAGAACGCTAAAGGAACTTCTATATACCCATAAAATTAGCGAGAACGGATCAACCCAGCCCTACGCCTTGCATGTTCTAAAAAAACCAGAATTAGCGAATTTTGAAATAAAAGAATTTAACATCAATGGCGAAAAGAAAGAACAACATACAAAGATTAAATTATACCACATTTTAGCAGTTAATAGCCATATTTGGCTCTAAAGAACTCACACTTTGGACAAGCGGACTCAGGGTGCTACGCATTAATAGACAATTCTCTGACTTTTTGCAGATTTTTTCTGTGTGCTTTGGAAAACCCTCGCACGCGCTGTAAAATGCTTCACAATTACGTGGGTTCAGGAGCTCTTTAGCTGCTTATGAGGCCAACTTTTCGTTCAAATGGCTCAATTGCTTTCGCTCCAAAGAAGACAGTTCAGAAGGACAGCAAAGTTTTGATGTAATTTAAGCAGTGCCACAGCGGCTGTGCCGCCTTTGGAGACCTACTGAAACCTTCGTTGTACTTTGAGAAAAACCGTTATGAACCTAAAAACACATTCATGCACCACCAACTGGGCATGCTCACGTGGGAACGACACTGGAGGCGTGTTTATGCGTACGGTAGCAGGACCCTCGCGCGATGACGGCACGAAGCGGGAACGATGTTACTAGTTCCTATGGGTAAGCTTGTGGGAAGAATATAATTTGGCGTATTTTACCGTGGTGGCCCTACGACAAATACGTAAATTACGCGGGTAATTTTTACATGCTAAATATAACTGCGCCTAGAAATAAACGAAGCTTCGAACTGAAGGGAGAACTGCCCCACACTCTTGCCGCGATTGGAGCTCTTCACGTTGAAACGCTATTCACAGTTAGCTTTGGGGACTTTGAGACAATCATACCACCGAAGAAAAACTATCAGTGATGATATGCTCCGAAGCTGTGACGTCAGTCATGACGTCAACTGTCTTTGTGATACGCCATTAACAATTACATGAATTCAAGTCATTCTGATGTGGAATATGTTGCTTGGATGTTGGTATAACGATGTGCATGTTATAAATGTGCATGTCCTGCAGCCAACGAAGGCGTGTAAGCGTTCCTGAAAAAAATTGCCTAATACAAGAGGCGGTACACTTTAATGAAACTGTATTGAATTCAAGTACCAGCAATAACAAGTGCCCTACTCCAGCAAGAATTGTGTCCAGGTAAGAGGAAAAATGAACGGCTTCAAGAAAAAAAATAAGAGTAATGTCCCACTTTAGGCTTGTAAAAAAGCAATCGAACCAGCAGTAGCACTATTCTTTGCGGACAGTACGTGATACAGCAGTATTGACTCAGCCGAATTCCTTCGCAAAAAAACACGCGCCACTTTAGTCTTGTAAAAAAGAGTCGTCTGCAGTAGAACTGTCCTTTGCGAAGAATAAGTGGTACAGCAGTATCCACTCAGCTGAGTTCTTTCGCAAAAAACAATCTAGGCACACTGACCAAATGGTCTTCATTGTAAGGTCTCAAGCTTCTGTACACAATGTGAACAACGCTTCGGCACGTAAACACATTCTTAAGATACTGAGCGCACACCCTTAATCACCAGTTTTATGTAAACACGTTAACTATAACACGTACACTTATGGTAACAAACGAGAGAAACAGTTAACATGTGGGTTTGGGCGGAATAAAAAAACCCACATTCTTTGTTTGAGCGAGAGCGTTCTCAGCTCTCACGATGCAGGAAGGATAAACCCTCTGTGGTACTGTGTTTTTTGAGTCATGAATATGGGTGAGTACGCATGTTTTTGTTATTTTATGCATCTTTCCAATTTCCATGAGCGTTACTTTACTCAAATGGGATTTAGCAAGGGGTACGTCCCTACTTAACAATGTCAGTTGAAGTATAAAGAACACAGAGAGCTCGAACGAGCGAAACAACCTGAATAGAGCGGAAAGACCTGAGTGGAACGAGACACACGTGGCCGGATATGCTCCTCGGAAAGACGGAGCCCGAAAGTGCTGTGTGGTGCACTGGCATGGTTGCTCTCATGAACCTTCTGGGTCTCCTTCAAAGGAAATGTGGAAAAATCTAATTCCTGTCGAAAACACACGGCAGAATGTGAACGCATTTGATGGGTACATCTAAAAAATATAAAAATATCTGATGCACGTGGCCTCCATTACAGTCGCCCGAATGAACATAAATTGAATGCAGGCGGAATCTGAACTCGAAAGAGACCAAGAAAACGAAACTTCAGATAAGAAAGTTAGTCTGCTTTGTGCCTTTACTGAGCTAATCTCCATGCAATAAAAAAAAACAAATTGCAAATGAAATGTGGAGGATAAGTAGAAACATTGGAAACCAAGAAAGATGAATAAAAACTAAAAATATAACAAAGCTGCCTCTAAACAGCCGTCCTGTCTACATAGTGGAGCCGCGCGATGCATTGTCTACGTCAAGCCGCAAACCTAATTCCGTTTGGGTTCTCGAGAGAAATTTCGTAGAGAGAGCCATGCAAATGGATTTCGTCTTTCTCTAGAATTCTGCATAAACCTACACATACGCATGAGGGGAAAGCTCCGAGGAACGGCAAACCCAAAAAGGAGTGGGGAAATGGAAAGACGACGTGGAGGCCGAACGCACACTCGCGAAGTGAACACCAAGCTCCCGAGGTACAGTGATCGAGATACGTCTAGGCTAAAGAAATTGCGAACTCGTGCGATGAGTTTCGTATATTTTATTGCTACTGGTATCTGGGATGGCGTTTTGCTTACGCCCTGTGCATCCCAACCCGCACCAAAAACGGAACACTAATGTAAACCAGCACTGAAATCACCTCTAGCTATCTTCTGTAGAAGGTGGTGATCCTCACACGACGAGTCTGAAATACACACTTCTATCACTCCAACGTGCACACGTGCTTACCCAGTCGCCAGTTGAATGTCTCACTGTGATAGTGACCGAATATCCCCAACATACATTGCGATGGCGCTGCCACCCTTGCAGCATTTCTTGTTTTCTCGACACCCTATTACTTTCAATGGGGAGGAAGAGTAGGGTGGCTGAATCTTTCTGAAACCAGAGGGCGTAGGCATAGCCAGGGGGACGGGGGTGTTTCCTAGTCAGAACACCCCTGGAATTTCTGAGCGCCGCATCCTTCTCTCCGCCTTCCTTTCGCCCGTTCTTTCTCGCCTATGCTATTTGTATACTGAATTGACATACGCCAATGTAATATTAACAAGAAGGGCGTCGCTTTTTAAAGCCGAGGCATGAATAAAATTTTGTTGAGGAGCAGGATGTCGCTTGTGTTTTTTTTTTCTTTTTCCGGCGGCGTAAAACAACCTCCAGCCGAAAAAGTTTTATTGCTACGCAACTGCCCGTGGGGATAAATTCTTCGTAGCACCGGTCATCCACATATTGAGTGTAATTGAGCCAAAGAATTCAGAAAAAAACATATCAACACTCAAATAAATGCCCTGGACATGGGCGCAAACGTTTTTTTTTTTATTGAACATGTTTATGGATCCCTCTATCTTGCATGTACTAGTAGTGTTGAGAGACAGGTGAATGATTATGTTGCATTCAGTGATGACATCGCGGAAAGTGGTAATGTCTGCCCTTCTGTGTTGGTAACATATTGTGTCCACGCTTTCTACACACACCCCCACACACGCAGAAATGCTCGAGGGGAAATAGCGAAGGAGAATCTTTTCTCAGGGGAATTCGCAAAACACAAAGTGTAATCACAGGTGTATTCCTAACAACTTTGCACTTTCTCCCCGTACACGTTAGACCTTCGGTCATCATGATAGTGAGAAAGTGCATGATATGTGTGAATTAAAAGTGTTCTTCTCACGTTAGGCACGCATTGGTCTTGTTTAAGAGCGAAATCATTGGCTCGGCTGGTCATGCCACTGGATGCAATGTCGCCGCCCGTCCCGATGAACGGATCACGATGACGCTGCCCGATTAGCATACTGGCGTGTCATTATACTTTTCTGCGTACTTATCGTACACTGCGTTTCAGAAAAACGACAACGAGCCATCGGTGCACGCACACGCACACCCTTAGCCCGTGGCCCCCCTTCCTGAAAGAGCTACTCATATTCCCGCCCTCGCAATTGGCGGCTAGGCTTAACAACGTGAACGTAGAGCAGCTTTTCTGAGTCTGCTTCCTATTTAATTGGACACGAACGAGAGCCTAATGCCCTATGCGCTACTTCTCTCGCTCTAAAGTAGCTTTTTAATGTGTCTAATTTCCTCCCAGCATCCGCCGCACCACTGAACAAGAGGCTGGCGCATCGTTCACAATAAATCGCGCTGTAGGTCATGTGAATACATATTCACCGTCCTTTCTGTGCGAAGTGTAATGGATCGGTGCCTTCACCGCTTTTTGTTCGAAGTTAACGAGCAGCACGCATGCATATTTACTCGACGCCCTCTTCTGCAACCCTGCTCCAAGCGCGAACGCCATTGTCTTTCGGCGCTAGTGCGCGCTAGAGTTCCCGGGGCCGTATCTGCTTCACTTTAATTCCGGTGCCTGACACTGGTCGGTTCCTTTCCTCTGATAACGTTCCCGGGGAAAAGAATGGAGAAGGGGAAAAAGTTGGCCCACCCATTTTTCAAGAGATCCGGCTGCGGAAAGGGGGACGCACAAAAAAAAAACCGCTGCTGGTTTCGTTTATAAATTTTAGATAACACGCAATCAACCGAAACGCATAATGCAGGAGCGGCTCTTCATTGATCGAAATACCAGGAGTCTTTAATGCTATAAATTTGTTTTCAGCCCTTTGCAAATTGAACGCAAGCACAGCCAAGAGTGTTTCACAGCCTCCAATAAGGATCCCGCGTATAGTCCGTACTCCCACTTGCCGGGGAAGTCGAAAAGTTTAACAGCGGAACTGCTGTACAAGCCGTAAGCTCGCCGTTGCAAAAAAAATATACCAAGAAAATGCCCGCCACTGAGCATTCCCAGCACGCCCAGTGGCTTTAGCAAAAAAAAAAAAAAACTAGCAAAAACCACGAGGAGCGACAAAGTTCCAAGCGCTCGTGAGTGCATGCCTCACGGCGACTACCCAGTCCCGGCTCACGCAGTAGCTTGAACAAAACAAAAACATTTCAGTGCTGTCGTCAAGCCCTACCACCATATAATGCTTGACATAACACACACGATGATATCGATGCATCTGACGGTAACTACTACTCTGCATAGTCATGTGTCCTTCAGTGCTCACGTATAAAGAAATACCGCAGCTTCGCTATAGTTCAAGCCTTGCGTGACTTAGGCTTCGCCAATTAAGCTGTAGGATTGGTGGAAGTCTGCAATGCTGAGGATGACTTCGCGTTTACCACTCGCCGTGAACAGGATGACGACCTCTTCAATGCACATGACGACAATTACTTGCACCGCAACAATGCAAATATACGATCATACTGAGACCTAACCATGTGTCCGAATGCTCCCGTACAACAGCTTCGCCATTCCAATTTAGCGCGTGAGTGCAAGCTTTTCTTGCGCAGTCTACAAGACGATGGCGTGTCGTTCGCCACAAATCGTGCTGTAGGGCATATGATTACATCTTCCCCGTTCTTTCTGTGCGAGGTTTAATGTGATCGGTTCCTTTACCGCTTCTCGTTCAAAGTTAATGAGCAGCCCGCCTGAATATTCACTCGACGCCTTCTTCTGCGACCACGCTCCAAGCGCGAACGCCATTGTCTTCCGGCGCTAGGGGACGCTAGCGTTCCCGGGGGCGTATCCACTTCACTTTATTTCCGGTGCCTGAAATCCATACGTAGGCCCATTTGCGGTAATAACGTTCACGGGAAGAGATGGGGGTGGGGGGGGGGGAGGAGGAAACGAGTTAGCTCAACCATTTTATTTAGTCGTGGCTGCGGGAAAGTGAACGCACAGACAACCCCGCTGGTTTCGTTTATAAAGTTTAGATAACACGCAATCAACCGGCATGCATATTGAAGGAGCGGCTCTTGAACGTTCTAAACACTACAAGTCTTTAATTCTACAAATTTGCTTCAAGTCCTTTGCAAACTGAACGCAAACACAGTCAAGAGTGCTCGACAGCCTCCAATGAGGATTCCGCGTAAAGTCCAGACTCCCACATGCCGGGGAAGTCAAAAATATTAGCAGCGGAGCTCTTGTACAATCCATAAGTTCACCATTGCGGAAAAAAAATACCAAGAAAATTCCGACCGCCGAGCGTTCCCAGCACGCGCACGTGCTTTAGCGAAAAAAAAACGGCAGAAATCACGAGGAGCCAGAAAGTCCCGAGCGCTCGTGAGTGCTTTCCTCGCAGCGACGGCCGGATCCCGGCTCGTGCAGAGGCTTCAGCAAAAAAAAAAAAAAAAAAAAAGACAAAAAAAAAATAAAACCAGTGCTGTCAGCAAGCCCTACCGCGCATGTAATACTACTAGCACAGGGCAAAGCAACGACGGATAATGTAAATAAACTATTTCAAACTTGTACAAATGCGTAGTGGTGTGTCCTTCCGTGATCACGTGTAAAGAAAGAGTGCAGCTTCGATATGGTTGAAGCATTGCGTGACTTAGTACAAGCTTCGTCAATTAAGCTCTAGGATTGGTGGAAGTCTACGATGCTGAGGATGACTTTGCGTTTACCACTCGCCGTGAAGAGGATGACGGCCTCTTCAACGCACATGACGACAATTACTTGCACCGCAACAATGCAAATATACAATCATACTGATACTTAACCATGTGTCCGAATGCCCCCGTACAGCAGCTTCGCCATTCCAGTTTTGCGCGTGAGTGCAACTTCTCTTGCGCAGTCTACATGTCACGCACCCTTAAAGGTGTGTGACATGTAGACTGCCCAAGGTGCCATGCCCGATCCTCCACCACGAGTGGATACGTCTTCCCCATATTCTATACCAATTAGCGAGATTGAATGACGTCTAGGAACGGTTAGTCGCAGCATGACTACCGTAAACTTTTATTACTTTTGCTCAAAATTCGGTATCAAGTAAGCTTCGGTCGCAACCCACACTCACAATGTGGAATGACCCGAGTTTTTTCGTAAACGTAAGATGTCTTTGATAAGTATCACTAGGCTTTCGCGTTCAAAGCCCGCAAACATACTCAAGGGCCAGATGAAATTTTTGTTCACGTTTCAAAATACATCGCAATTATTTATATCTATTTCTATTGAACTTCTTTCCTCATTTACGTAACGCCTGCCGCAATCGTTATTTTCATTTCTTTGCCCAAATTTTGGTCCAGCTCAACAGGAGGAAATTCTTAACACCATTGCAGGTGGTATAATCAGGCGTGTACCGAAAGTATTCTTCTAAAACGAAAATCCAATTTTCCTATTTAGTAAAAGCTTTTCAAATACTTTTTCCTGTGTTTTTTTATTTATAGGGTCCTATATGCACCTTACTTCGTTTCCTATTTCCCAAACTTGTTATTCTGTTCGCTTCTGAAACCTACAGTATCGATTGCCTCTCCGTTGTCGCCATCTCCATTTTTGTTTTCGACGGTGAATTTCGGTTGAGACCGCGACAGAGGCCCAAAGGCGCCACAAGCAGAGCATTTCAGCGGCTACTTGATACCATGGACCTTCGAAATTCTTTGTCCCACTGGACGTATTCAATTTCGTTCACGTATAATTCTATCCCTCAGAGCAGTTTTCTTCGTACATTGCATTTGACCGTGTTGCAATATTTATATTGTAAGATACGCTTCTCAAACTTCGTCCATCTGAGCAGCACGGGAGGATACATATCAATAGGATGCTACTCGTGACACGCATACTGACACCGGACAAGAAAGAGCCGGGCACAAACAGGGTATTCGGCCCGACCGCCCAAGCGAAATTTCGATCTGCAATTGTTGTTCTATCAAATCTGCATTTCATGTGTTCCTGTGTTACGAAGCGTTGCAGCGGTGGCGGCCCCCGTATAAATATTTTGGGCCTGAAAGTCCGAGAGCGCCTGCAGGCAAAACAAACGCCAGGCTTTGCGAATATAAATGGCTATTTTCTGGTCAAGTTACAGGCAGCAGAGCCATGCATTTAACGTAAATATTTTTTTGCACTGCGTATCGCCGAATTCGTTGCTCATTTTCTCTTACGCTTTTCTTCCTGTCTTTCTCGTGTGCGTTTTGTGAATGTTATATATTTTAGTCTATGAAATTGCCCCACATGCCCTAAATGCGTCGTGGCCTTGGAGACATTGCTTGCTTTATTTTATCATTTATATGCGGCAGCTCTGGTAGACTTCGCTAAAACAACCACGACATTTTTTTTCATTCGTTTAATGCGATCACGGGTGCTGTTTTATGCTAGTAAGTGTATTGTTGCGTTCCTGGCAGAAAAAGTTTTTTGAGAGGGCTGGAGGGTATGTTCTTGGAAAAAATATCCTTCAAAGTTAAAAAAATTACATTGGGGAGAAGTGCTTCTTGTTATCGGTGTGAGCTCATTCCCAAGCTGTTATTGCCCATTTTGCGCGGGCAACGGTGAAGGACGTTGGTTAAGGTATTTAGGTTAAATAGTTTTTTCCGTGGCAGTACTTCGCTTGGTGCCAGAGAGTGTGAAGCGGTGCTGGTACGTTCGGACTACATGGCATGTACAGGGAGGATGAACAACTTGGAGAGTTGGGAAGCATCGATGTCCGCAACTACCCAGGAATAAACAAAGACACAAAGAACAATGTAGGGCAAAGTGCTGTTCTGTGCTTCTGAGTACCCTAAAATTCTTAAAGCACTGGGTATGTGAATCGCAATACTGTTGGTGATCGGTTTTTAAATAGAGAAGTCGGCGGTTGATGTTGATATTGAACATACCATAGATACCGAAACCTCAGTTCATCCTACCCAGATAAAATAGTTCCCCTAAGATTATGCGGAGTGAACAGTGCCGCCCACTGCGTTAAAGTTCGATATCCTACGGTTTCGATGTTCATATCCTGTTGACAAGCTTAGACCACGTGAAATAAAGCCGGCGGCTCTCCACAGTGAAAGCAAGTGAGTGCATGCATTGTGGGGAACAGTAGAGAGTGACGTCTCGTAGGGTGAGAAAAAGTATTGGTTTGCAGTCACATAAGTATGGTGTCTTGTTCTTTATGGACGATTTATTCCCTGGTGGGTACATCTGTGGGGGAAGCCTGTAAAGCTGAGTGATTTCTCTGTACGTGACTGCTGGTCTCCCTCAGTATTCCCGCCAGCTGTGATCCTGATCGGCAGTATGCGCTCGTCTAGAGGGCGAAGACGGCAGCAAGCTCTTCTGTGGTTCTGTACTGAAGACTCCACTTACAGCGCTCTTATCTGATAGAAATAAAAGTTTCCCTTCTCCTCATCTTCCGAGACATTTTCCAGTTTGCCATGTGCTCTTGTTGGGATATTCGGGGACGCTTAGCGGAGTACCATTTCCACCTCTTCAGAACTACGCTGACAATCTGGCCCACCACCGGTACGGGAGCCACCAAAATCCCCCCCCCCCTCCCCCGTGGCGACAACCCAGAATCGAAGCTACCCTATTCCGACAACAACAAACACACTCGTAGCATACCGTCTACCCTGACTCTCGAAAATACAGCCCCTTCCCCGGAACCCTATACCATTTAGTGTTGCAGGGTTAAAAACCCCGTCCGTAAGAATCCTACGTCTCCTCCGCCCGTAGCCAGGTGAAGATGGCGGTGGGCCTTGAATACCAGCGCAGGGCTAGAGGAAACGCCCTTGCGGGAGATGCCCAGACATCAGCACCCAGGCTCGGCTGAACGAAGTTTACTCCTCCTTTTCCGGCTCCTCAGTTTCAGCTTCTTTTTTCACTTGGGTGAAGTTCAATAGCCCGATTTTGTTTCCTTCATCAAGCGCACAAACTAGGCCGTTGATTTCCTTTAGTTTTCTGAATCTTTTACTTTCACCGAGCTTTATTTTTGTTTTTTTGGCTTACACATATTCACGTGGCAGCGACGTGGCATACTCAGGGCTAGCGAAAAGTGATTTAATTTCGGGGAAATGGTTTTAGGCTAAGGCGAAATCACCGGTACTTCTTTTTTATGAATAACAGCATATACAAGGATAACAACTACGCATTTAAAATTCCCATGAAGAGTGTGTGCTTACTGCCCCATTTCATAAAGAGTTTGTAACAATTTGAAACGAGTAAAACATTTAATTTTTTTTTTCTCCTTCCTCTTGTGTGTGGGCGCGCGTGTGGGTGACGTGGCTCATTATTAATCGCTGGTTTCATGTTGCCTAAAATCACGTTGCTATTTATTGATGTTAGCAGCTTGAAAGTGCTCAACCGCGTTTCTTAATTAGCATCATTTTTGTAAATATAATGCTTTTGATGCACATAAATGTCTTCTATATCGTACTCGGCGGCGTTTGGACATTCAATCGTTAGTATAGCGTAAGGGTGGATCATTTCTAGAGAAAAACAGCTAAAAGGGACAAAAAGAAAACACAATCAAACGAAGTGAAGCGTGTGCCCCCTCTCGATTGGATTGTGTTAGCGAAATTTTGCAAAACGCACACGTCGTAGCAAACTTTAAAAATGAACATTAAACAACAAATGAAAATCCACACGAAGCAGTTAAACCAGGACAGTGTACTTAATCCACCGCTCTTGCGGGATTAACTAAACAAGCGCCTAGACAATAACTTAATACGAATGTAAAACAAACAAAATAAATCTCAAGAGTGCGTCTCATGCACTGCGTCCAAGCGAATAATTACAGGAAATTAGAAAAGAAGACTTCGAACGAATTCACGAAATCACAGTGAGATGTCCAATCAAGCTTCCGTAACAAATTCAAGCAAAAAGAAGTAAGAAAGATGCGCCATCTCGATTGACGTGTGTCTGCAACACCACCCAGGTAACGTAAAGTTGCTTAAACGAAGAAGCGGCAGCGCAAAAATGCTCACGAATGAGTAGAGAGTTTTTATATTGTATGCGGATTACGAGCTAAGCGAACGGTATGCGTCCCCTGAGGGAGGCTAGCGAAGCAACGTGCACCGAAGAGAGCGACTGGTGCCTACCGTTGGTTAGGGTGATAGCGATAGAATGGAAATAATAAATAATAAAAAAGACAGCACATCAGATTCACTGTAACAAACAAATGCGGTCGTGCACCTCGTGCAGATGGTTAAACGGCGAAGCTATAACGTGCGGCTGCTGTTTACACGCGTTTTGCTCCTTTCATGGTTCACTACTCTGCTTCTGCCCCACCACGTGGGACCGAAAGCAGAGCTCCACCGAGCGCTCCAGCGTAGAGGCCTTCCCAGCCACCCCATGCAGGACCTTCTGTACCCGAAGGGGCCTGCGGCAACCCAACGGGAAATCTTTGCCCATCAGCTACATTACCTGGAGACGACCGGCCTCACGCCGCGGCTGTAGCCCGGAGTGCAGTGACTGACTGATGTGCCCGGACTGACAGCTTTCTAGGACTGAGAGATCTGTTTATACCTTTCTCTCTAGTTCTCTGTTTCTGCCCTTTATCCTGTCACTCCCCATCTACTTCTATTCCCCTGCACCGGGTTGTATGCAGGTTGGCTCTCTGCCGAGCTCAGAGAGAGAGAGAGAACAATCTTTAATGAGTCTGGCGATGTCAGCCGAGCTAAACCGCCTGGCTTGCTATGCCAGATGAATGCTGTGACAATGATGATTATAATTATGAAGAGGAACACATTATTTGAACTGTTTACAAAGTCTGATCAAGGCTTGTGGCTTTTAGATAGGCCAGTAAAGTTTCGTGGCACGAAAGGCACGTTTGGAAGAATTCCAGGGACCTAATACGCCTCTCAGTTCTAGTCCTACGGAAAGCGGCCGGCCCAGAGACACTGCAGGGCACACTCTTTGCGTACTAAAGCGCGCACAGTCACAAATGAGGTGTTGCAGATCTTCACGGACACCACACTGTGGGCACAGAGGCGAGGTGGACTGATTGATTTTGTAGCAGTAGTATCGCGTGTAGGCGACGTTCAACCGCATGCGGTGGAGTACTGCTTCATCATGCTTCGATATTCCAGGTGGCATGCTAAAGTTACAGTGCGGGTCGATAGAGTGGAGGGGCGCGTAATGATGGGATGCGTCTGTCCAAATCGAACGCTGCATGCTCCATGCCACACTGGATGCAAGTGCTGAAGCATCTTTCCGAGAAAATGGTACCGCTACTTGTGGTCCACGTTTGTTATGCGCTATAAATGCAGCAGCGTCCGCCTTCACATTTCCAGTTATTCCGCAATGGGCAGGAACCGACTGGAGTGTTCTTTGATGACGCGCCTGCAGAGATTGAAGATGCAAATCATGTACATCAAGCACAAGCTGATCTTTGGGGAAAGACGCCAAACATTGCAGTGCAGCCCGAGAGTCCGTGAAGATGGCCCACACGCGTGCAGGCTGCTCGATGATATAAGCCAAGACCAGCCGGAGAGCTGCGAGTTCGGTAGCCGTAAATGAGGTTTTGTGGCTTAGAATGGCACTGAGGGTGGTGCGAGATGAAGGTATCCACACCCCGACAGTGGATGATGTGGATGAGACCGATCCATCAGTGTACAGATGTGTGTGTACTCCGTATGTGTAGTGGATATATTCAAGGGCAAAAAACCACAGAGCGGCAGGCGTAATATGCTCCTTGCTTGAAATTCCGGGCACTGTGGTCACTATTTTTATCATTGGGAACATCCAAGGAGGATGCAGCGGAAGACCTGGCGGCTGGTAATGATGAGGCAGGAAGTCACGCCCTTCAGGGACCGAAGGGTGATCACATTGCCTTGCCACAATCCGGAGTCGCACGCGAAGAAGCTCCTGCACTCCGAGAGCAAAGGGTGACAGGCGTCGGCACTCCGTCAGTGTTCCCACAGTCGAGGTAGTTCTCGGGACACCAATGCAGGTCCTCAATATCTGTGCTTGCATGGACTCTAGAGCGTTTATCGTTCCTTTAGAGAGAGGGGCCAGTACAGGGATGCTGTAACGTATCAAACCGATGCAAAGCGTTTCGTATAGCCGAAGGAGAGAGTTAACAGAGCAACCGCCGGAGTTACTAAAAAGCATACGGAATATGCGAGCGATTGATGAGAGCTTCTCTTTCAGATGGCCGACATGAGGTGACCAGGTGAGCGACCTGTCGAATGTCACACCCAGAAACCTATGGTTGGAAACGTATGGGATGTCATTGCCCCCAACAGTGAGCCCGTAGTGCGTGAGGTCGCGCTTCGTAAAAGCCAACGCTGCACATTTGCTGGCGGAGATTTCCAATCCTCGTGCTGCCAAGAACGCTGCAATGGAGTCGATTTCTCGCTGCAGTCTCGATCGTAGCACACGCCTGTTACAGCCAGAGCTCCATATGCAGATATCGTCCGCGTACAGGGAGATTTCGACCGACTGCGGCAAGCATTTCTCCAGGCCTATCATGGAGATGTTGAACAGCGTGGGGCTCATCACCCCTCCCTGAGGAACACCTTGGGTCACTCTGTATGGTACTGAGTCGAGCTCAAAATACCCCCGGTGCATTTCCTTTCATTTCTTTCCCGCAAACCACAACCAACCAAAGTGTTTCTTCCTTATACGTCGCGTGTTTGCGGCATTTTCAGTCATTGCCGTTCGTTCCCGCGGCGTCGCCGATCGTAAGCTGGATTTTCCTCGGAAGCCCGTACGACGCGTGGCCCTCCCACTCCAGAGAAGTGTGAGGCCGGTGTTAGCCATCCCCAAGTTGACTATTCCCTTCGCCGGCAGGGCTTCCTAGGTTTTCAGGATGGAGGGGGATGGGCGGCATTTAAGGATCTCGCATATCCAGACCATCTTTTTTGTTTTTTAGCCAATCATATAAGGGCTCTGGAGTCGGTATACCTTTCTGATTACATAAGCTCCTGTCCAGTTTAAATTTTCGTATTTTAAATGCAGAGCATTTCAGTAACTCACGATGTCACCCGCGTTGACGTCCGTAGTCGTAGTCCGCACCCCTCCCTCTACACTATATAAAAAAAAATACTATCCGGCGCCCGGTTTTGATCCCTCGACCCTGCGGGCGGAACGCAATGTACATGGTACTCTAACTACTGCGCCACAAAGCCGACACAGAAGGGGAGGCTACGAAACGCGCCTTATATCCTTGACTCATTCAAACTACGTCAAGAAGCTGCTGATACAACGCATTCACTACCACCAACTCCCCAAACACCAAACCCCCTATGCGACGCATTTACTCGAGTCCCCCTCGCGGGGAGATGGGCCCAATTTTTTTATTTCTCCGTTCGCACGGTTGAGTAAAGTTATGTAGACTTTGGGATCTCGTCATTCGCGTTCCGTTGCTTTCTTTAAAATAACTACTTTTCAAGATTTGTGTGTGGGACAAGTCAATTTAATTTTTCTAGATTTTCCTATCGATGCGAAATTGTCACACTTGACAATTGGTAGCCCCAGTGGAGAACTATTGGTTTCGTTTGCGTGTATTCTTCTATTCTTTTTACTTGTTCTACAGTGATAAACTCTTGCAATATTTAACGACTCGACGCGTTCATTTACCTAATTCCGTATTTGTGTTCCGATACGAGATGCAACATTGTTCACGAACGTTTAATCGGCAAACAGTGCTTACTCAGTAAATTCTTCTTTGTAACGAAGGAATCAGAACACGAAGTACTATCACTTACGACAGTGCAGGCGCATGAAAGCATTCCTTCCTAATCTTCTAACGGCTGGGCGTGGTGAATTTAGTGAGGTGAAAATGCAAATGGTTAAATAAATCAATATACAATAAATAACAATCAGGAATCCACACGCAGATGTGGCTAAACGTCTGTAAGAAGCATAAACGTATTTTTTAATTTTTTTAATAAACCTATACGGAAACACTCTTACGATACCACCATGACACAGTGATGTGCGTTTCACAGGACTCCTTCCTTAATCGGTCAGAAAGGTAAGCAGGACAATCGGCTTTTGTGAAGCTTCATCCTTGCAGCGTAAAGGTCCAAAGAAGTGACTTCGTTGTAGTCCACCTCCTCCTAGGAAGCACAGGGGGGCGGAACGACGCTGATGAATTATTTCATTGAGCCTGTTTACCTAGCTTTCTGCTTGCAGCTGTGGAATTGGTGTTAAGCGGGGGAGGCAAGTGATGGTGCGCATGGCAGCCCTATCAATCTTGCCTAGCCGATACCAGTCGACGTGCGTCATGTGATGGAAGTGCGCCTGGTACACGAGCATGGTAAGTGCTTGGAACGCACTAGGAGACAGGAAATCGTCCAGCAGGCCCAACCAGACTTCTGATATATGCGGCGAACAAGGTGGAGCAGTTTCGCGTCGCTCCTGGAGAGCCGTGCTGCGCATGCGCCAGGAGCAGCTACGTCATGAGGCGCACAGAACGTTGCTCGCAGCCAAGCGTCTCTCATGCACCCCACGCGCCCAGCGTCTTCGCCTACCTTCGTTCCGCCCGTGGTTGCACGGTCCACTTGATGATCATGCGAGGGGTGGCCGGATGTGGAACCGATAGCCCGTGCGCCGCCGCAACACCGGCGTGCGCCTGTAGAGCCAGCTTAGCTCTGGGGCGATTGGTGACGCTGCGCCGGAGTTGCTTGATAAATATGTATACATGTGCCGCATAATGCCTATACCGTGTGTTTGTCATTGACACAGCAGTAAGTATGATAATGAAGCTAATCCTACACAACCAGAAAGCTAAGAATAACCAGCTGAACCTTAGCTCACGCTACGTATATCCTGGCATAGCCAAGCTAAGCCACAAATAATATTTTGTTGAGCAGATCGTAGCCACAGAGCTGCCGACCCTGAAGCCGATATCTCTAAGCCCAGAACCAAAGGTGTCCGACAATGGGAATGGCGGTATCATTCAGCTGCAGGACAATGGGAGATACTGCAAGAGAGCGACAGCCCCGAGCGTTGGCGACTGGAAGTGAAGCAGCCATATTTCGGGAGAGGGTGAGGCTCACATACTCACACACTTTCTGGCAGTCTGTTAACGCTTGCTGGAGGCACTCAGCTTGTCTTGGCAGGCCTGGATGGACTCTAAAAGAACTAATGTCATTCACGTACATGTGGCAATACAAGTCTTTAATAGTGGCGAGGTGCCAGGCTAGCGGCAACAAGATGATGTTAAAAAGTAACGGTGCAGAACAGAACCTCGTGCTACGCCACGCACTGGTGTAAAGAAGCTGAAACCTCCACCATTGATGCGCACGGAAAAATAGCTGTATTGTAGGAAGTGCTGGACAAAGACACAAATTTTTTCTGGGAAGCGGAGAGAATTTTGGATCTCTAAGATGGCAGCGTGACTAACATTGTCTTACGCCTTACATATGTCCACAGCTAGCGCAGTCACCACACGGCGAGAACGGCCTTCCACCAAAATTATAGATGGCAGGTATTCTAAGCTATCCTAAGTACCAAGATGAGGACTGAATCTCATTTGCGCCGGGTGATACCACTGACAAGTGTCAAGCCACCACTGAAGACTTGTGGCAAGCATCAGCTCCAAGAGCTTGCACAGTGTAGGTGTCAGGGAAATTGAACCCGAGTGCGAAGTTCACGTGGTAGATTCCAGGACTACGGAATGATGACAATACCCACCCGACGCCACAATGAAGAGAGTTTACCGGAAAGCCATGCCTGATTTAAAAAGCCCAGAAGCATCGTGAGGGCTGGGTCGTCAATATTTTTGTATGTCTCGTAAATAATGCTGTCGTGACCCGGAGCAATGCGTAGTTCAGCGTGATCGATCGCGGCCAATAATTGAGCCATTGCAAACAGTGACTGGATTTCCGAAATGGCTTTGTGAGTTGGCGTAAGCATACTTTGTTCGGCAGGGGGAACCAAACCGGTTTTGCTACTGGCACAGCATCAAAGGCCGGAGACAAGACCAGGGAAACGTCGGGGCGAATTGTGCTGTATCTTTGCATGATGCACTGCACGCGCAGGCTTCGGCTGCGGGAGGGCGACTGCCAGATTATATGGCGCGAAAAGTCCGCCAGATATACGGCGTTGGAGATGACGGACCGAGAGAGGCGCACCAGTCATATCAACGCCGTCTGGACAGTCTTTTCGCGTGCCGTCTGGCGGCAGCGGTAAGGGCTGATACTGGAGCCTGGTAGGTATCGACGAGGACGAAAGGTATCGTGTGGCAATTACTTTGGCTTGCTTGCGTTTGGCACAGATCCGCAGAATTCAAGGCCTAGGGCGGGAGTATTCCACCACCGTATGCTGGGAGCTAGGCCTCCGTGAGGAGAGAGCGTAGCAGATGGCTGGGTCCAGGAAGGATGCCGAGAGGGATGCGTTGAGGGTGCATGGAATGTATTCTAGTTCACCACTGTGCAACGACGAAGAAGGCGACCCATTGACTCCAGAATACGCCCTGCGGAGAATTGGGTGGTGATGCCTGTCCCAGAAGTCGGCTTCACTTTGCCAGGAGATTGTTTGTATACCCAGCAAACACGAGAAGTCAGTTGGCTATGGGAGCCACCGGGCGTGAGTACAACGGCCTGTAGGTACCGTGATATTCAGTAGCGTAAAGCAGGCATCGGAGAACTGCTCCAGGAACACTCGACCACGCTCGACCACCCTCACATGAGGCAGGATATCCCCAGTTACAATGGGGAGCATTGAAGTCCGCCGATATAACAATGGGGCAGCCAGTTTTAGTTCGCCGTATTTGGGTAAGCCAACCCCGCCGCAGGTGGGAAGCACAACCACGGTAAGGGCGCAAGTAACACGACACCAGGATAACGGCACAACGCGGAAGCTGCACCTTTACTGCCCCACCTCTTGTCAGGCTGTTTTAGCTGTTTTAGCTGTTTTAGATGTTTTAGCCGTTCTTTTTTGAGAAAGAGCCGAAGCTCATACAAGCCAATGAAAGTACCTTAGCGTCATGAATGATTCAAATTTTTCATAGCATCAGATGCTCAAACACGTCTTTGAACTTGCAAAAATGCGCATCTGGTACACCACTGAAGTCTATCAGAAAATTCCACCGCAAACATTTCCGGAACTTTTATTTAGGGTACCCAACTAACTAACTAAGCGACTACCTAACTTATAAATATATAAATAAATAAATAAATTATTTAAACTTTACTGACAGCAGCTTGGAAGACGGGCCTTATGCTAGGGCACCACCTGAATGATAATGTTTCTTTCTTGATGAGTGAAAGCCTTTGAAAAAGTACTCCGAACAATACAAACAGCTCCCAAACTTTTTTATTTTGGCTGTTGGCGCTGTCTTTACACAAACTCAACCCAAGCTCCTTGTGGAAATTTCCAGAGTTCGATGCGAAGTTTAGTCATTCATCTTGCATCCTTTAAGCACAAGCACCCCGAGAGGAACAGCGCTGGCATGGTACGAGCACTAGAGCGAAATCGTAAAATTCAGGACTTCATCAGGGCAAGATTAAGATCCGCGAAACCGGGCTGGAATGAAGTGCGATCGTTTAATCATTCTGAAGTCGATGAACACATAGCGTCTGCTGCGCCTAGCTACAATGTCACTTGAACAAAGAAAATACATACGAACAAGGAAAAGGAAAGGTCCCGAATGGGTTTTACTGGAGCCGAATGTGTAAGAGCACTTTTTTATTCTTTTCTTGTATGAATTTAGACGGTATTAATTAAGCTCTGAAAGAATAACCCTACTTGGAAAGGAATCTGATGAGTGCGAATGTTTAAGCGCTGCACTGGTGTAAAATTGTTACTAATAAGGCTGCAAAATTACCAGCGTTCAGATACAAGGCCCCGGTCATCGCTCTCTCCTGGGCTTAAGCCGTGAAGAGAACAATTTAATGTTATTCTAATCAATTTTATTCATCATCAACTCACTCCCACTCATCTATGTCCCGCGTCAAAATACGCTCTCTAAAAATAGGATATGCCCAGTATGCATGTTTACAGTCAATGATATTTACAAACTCTTAAAAATAAATTGGGAAAAAAACCGACCGCAAGCACTGGAAATGAATTTATATTAGGGCACCTAGTTTGGTCACACGCTCTGAATTTCAGAGAATTAGGGAAGGATGGCTTGGTGATCTGGCTATGAGTCTTGCATAACAGCTGTCATTTTTACTCGCCAAACCCTCTCAGTGGGTATGTGGGAATGGTGGATCGCTATAGAGTTGAGTCTTGATATTAGAAGCCAACTAATTGGAGTTCTCTATTAAGTCAACGCGATGTTCCGGTCGCGGCAATTTTACATAAACAAAAAAAGAAGAAATCGTGAGGTGATTAGAAGCTACAAATCAATATGTAGGTAAAATGGAAGTCATTTTGAATAAAAAGGATGAGGTGACCGTCATCTCTTCATAAATTTCAAAAGTTTTATGCTCCAAAACTTTAAGCTCTTTGATGAAGCGCTCTGCGTTATCGCGGCCCGCCACCGCAACTGAGGCAGCGCACAGTCGTAAAACGGCAGGTAAGCGGACCCGGAAGTCATATATATAATTGTTAAAAGGATGGAGGTTGATTCCGGCAGGCTCTTATAAATTATCAAAAAGTATATATAAGCTCCGTGAAGATTTGACGCGATAAAGATCGCACAGGTGAAATAAAAAGTTAATCAGGAGCCGCCACCGCAACGAGGCAGTCGCCATCGTAACGGCAGGTAGACTATATATCAATCACTTTCTACGTCTATATATATATATATATATATATATATATATATATATATATATATATATATATATATATATATATATATATATATATAGACCCGGCTGGTAATTTTACAGCCTTATAGTAAAAATTTTAGCCCTGTGCAGCGCTTAAACATTCGCACTCGTCAGATTCCCTTCCAAGTAGGGTATTCTTTCAGAGCTTAATTAATACCGTCTAAATTCGTACAAGAAAAGAATAAAAAGTGCTCTTACACATTCGGCTCCAGTAAAACCCATTTGGGACCTTTCCTTTTCCTTGTTCGTATGTATTTTCTTTGTTCAAGTGACATTGTAGCTAGGCGCAGCACACTATGTGTTCATTGACTTCAGAATGATTAAACGATCGCACTTCGTTCCAGCCCGGTTTCGCGGATCTTAATCTTGCCCTGATTTAAGTCCTGAATTTTAAGAATTCGCTCTAGTGCTCGTACCATGCCAGCGCTGTTTCTCTCGGGGTGCTTGCGCTTAAAGGATGCAAGATGAATGACTAAACTTCGCATCGAACTCTGGAAATTTCCAGAAGGAGCTTGGCTTGAGTTTGTGGAAAGACAGTGCGAACAGCAAAAATAAAAAAAAAAGTTTGCCAGCTGTTTTTATTGTTCGGAGTACTTTTTCAAAGGGCTTTGACTCATCAAGAATGAAAAATTTCATTAGGTGGTGCCCTAGCCTGAGGCCCGTCGTCGAAGCCGCTGTCAGCAAATTTTTATTTATTTTATTTTGTATTTATTTATTTTTATTTATTTAATTTATTTATTTTTTTTTATTATTTTATTATTTATTTATTTATTTATTTATTTATAAGTAAGGTAGTTGGTTAGTTAGTTAGGTGCCCTAAATAAAAGTTCCGGAAATGTTTGCTGTGGAATTTTCTGATAGCTAACCAGAGCTTGAAATGAGGCTAGTTGGTTTTTTACTCGGAACATTGCTGGCGCTAGGCGGGACAAGGACGACGAAGTACACACAAATGAAGCGCACTTTTTTTTTTGCGCGTCATTTGTGTGTAATTCGTCTCCTTGTCCCGGCTAGCGCCAGCAATGCTCCGAGTTTTGATAGCCTTCAGTGGTGTACTAGATGAGCATTTTCGCAAGTTCGAAGACACGTTTGCGCATCTGATGCTACGTCAAATTTGAATCATTTATGACGCTAAGGTACTTTCTTTGGCTCTTTTGAGCTTCGGCTCTTTCTAAAAAAAGGGAAGGGGTTAAAACGTGAAGCCTTCTCCATGCAACCTGAGCCAAAGCCAAAGTCCAAACTTCACTCTCGAAAATCTGAAATCCAAATCCAACTACCAAAAACACGTATTAAAACAACAAAACGGCAATCAGCGGCTCATCTCAAGTGTGATACAAATGGGACTCTGCTTCAACCCGGACGTCCAGGAGATCGGTGGGCTGCAACATTTCCTGTGGGCTGCAAACCTTCACCTATAGCGCTCAAGGTGGTGGTGGTGATGATGTTTATTGACGGGTGGACCTAGCCTTGCGTGGTATGCCGGAACTCACCCGATCAGCACCTTTTTACCGCTATGCGCGGGAAATTTACCATGACCCGCTGAGGCTTGTGACACGTAAAAATTGCAGGATCAAACGAAAGATGTCCCTCCTCGTGATCCAATGGCCTTCCGGGAAAATTAAATCGTTCAAAGAGGCATGCGGAGCGGCCATCCTTCGCAGTTCTTTAAACAAAGCTAACCGCTCCTCCGCATGCTCTCGGCAGTCCATAATAAAATGACCGATGTCGCCTGTAGCACCACACGTTCCCACAGAGGTGAAGCGATAATGTTCAGCTTATGGAGCCACGCCGGTGTCCGCGCTGAGTTGGTCCGGATGCGGAACAGAAAAGGTTGCCTCTGTCCTCTTCATTCCTTTGTGACACAAGGTCGATGTTGTGGTCGCCAAAAGAGCGGAAATGATCTTGTAGGTTGTTTTTAAAATGCGCCTTTCCCTCACGAGCTCTTATCATTTATTTCTATGTTTGTTATCTCCTGTTCTCTGTTTCTGCCAGAAAATCACTTTTAATGACGTATCTTAAAAACCCGTCTAAGAAGGACTGAAAAGTTGCCATGCCGAAGTTATTTATTTTCGGTCTCTTAACAGATTGTGCCACCGGACAACATTGCGTCCGCAACAACAAGCCTCAACAAAAACAAAATGAAAAAAATCTCCGTGTAAAAACCTGCAAAAACTACAGACAAACTAACCACGACAAAATACCGAACTTCGGCCACAGCAACAAGAATTCTTAAGATAACAGGTTTTAGACAAGCATAAAAATTTAAAAGACAAGTAAGTAGTTCACCAGCAGTTCCGCGTAATAATCAAACCAGAAAGCACAATGGCTCACGGGGCGAAAAAAAAAGTAGCCGCAAAGCTTTTCTGCAAACTTCCGGAAAAGTTGTTTCTGACTTGGAAATGCTAAACGATTTACAAAAATAGTCCCCCATAACGCGGGCCACCACACCAAAAAAAAACATGGCCGTCTAGTCGAATACGTACCTGGTTTTCCTGGGAATTTGGCTTGCTGTGGTGATTTTTAATATGCCAGTGCGCTCTTTTCGCCCTGTATGATTTTCGTTATCTCGCATACAACTCTATTTGGGGCACTTTCGTAAATAAAATGTCATGGCGGAATTGAATAACTTTCGCGGAAGCGGAACTGCATGCAGTGCACCTGAGGCGACGGAACCTTTTGAAGAATACGCACAAGAAATAAATGGGTAGGGAATGAGTTAGAGCAGACGCCAGCCTGCATACTCGATGTGTGCTGCTGCCACAGAATATTCAAAGCGTACGCCCTATATTCGCATGGCTTCTCGTAGAGATGAAGGCCTCAGATTGAATTGAGATAACTCTACGTTAGCAGAAATATAATACAGGGAAAGGGATTTGCAGATACTTGGATTCTGGCTTGATCAAAGGGGAATATGTTTGGCGTTCTATCAAAGATCGTCCCAAAAATAAAAACTGCACCCCGGCTCTTCTTTATACTACAATGTTCTAAGCGGAGCAAATGATAAATATACAGGAAAGAGCGGGTAAAAATAGAAACTTTTTTAGGACGAAGACCAGCCGAGAACACGCGAAAAAGATTGACTTGTGGAATACGCTTAAAATGTCTAAGCAATCTGCACGTCTGGGAGGGGGCCAACAAATGTAGTTCCCGTAAAATTTTGATGAAAGGTTTTGACGAATGTATACGAAATACGATTTCTTCGTCTCCCCTATACTCCGCTGAGACAGGCGCATTCCCCTAGCAAAAAGCAGATGGCTAATTCAATATTAAACATCCAGATGCAAAGTTTTACCTCCGAGTGCGTCGAGAAACTCTGGGAAAGAATCGTAGTTGTTGGCCAGTCTGGCGAGTGGTCGACAGGCAGTAATCATGGACTTGAATTCCCAAAGAAGCATCTTTAATTTTTGCTTAGCCTGGTTTACAACTTTGTCTGCACATCGAAGTTAAATTTTCACATTAGCCAAGAAAAAAGACACGCTCGCGTTATTTTGTTATTGCCACCTTTCCACACCAAGAGTTCTGGGAATGTTAAGCTAGTATAGTGCTTAAGGTCCAGCTCTTAACGGCCCGCTCATGCGGATTTGCGTCGCCCCTCGCCGTCGGCCTCGTTGAAACAGGTAACGAAGAGGACGCGGAAGATAGAGAGAGCAAGAAAACCGAGCAGGAAAGAATGGCGAAAGTGTGAGAAGGAGGGCGTTACGCCGGCGCCGCGCAAGACAAGCTCGGCGGCGGCGACGCATTGACGAGATGACGCCAGCGTAGCGCGCGCCGTCGTGCGTTCTCTGATGACCCGATAACTTTCTGAGACGCAGCAGCTATGCGCGGTCACCAAAAGGACTGCAGTTCACGCTGCGCACAAATTTCGGATTACGGAGTACCGTAATCCTTACACAAATTTTTAAATCGAAGCTTTTTATGCCTCACGGACGGCGTTGGATGTCGCGCCAAAACGCATTGCAGGGAAGTCAACTTTCTCTGATGATGGTGAGAATCGTGGGTGAAGTGAAAGACGGTTAAAAAGAGAAGGATGAGTGGGTGACCTCACTCAATTAGTGGATCTCCTCTGTCCCGGATTCCAATATGCACTTGCTGGTGATCCTCGACGACTACGCGTGCCCAACGTACCTGGTCGATTACATGAACAAGGCCGACCGCCGCGTGTCCAACATACACAAGGTGGTCGTCGCGATAGTCGTCGAGAACCCGCACGTGAACTACGCCGAGGTGTTGCGGGTCCTCCGCGCGAACATGAGCAATGCAGTCGAGATGTCCTCCCAGGAGGCGGACTATTTCCCTCAAGCCGCCCATGTCGGAGAGGAGGCGCCACCTGGAGTACGTGCACACGTGTCTACCAGAAGCGAGAACTAGGCTGCGCAAGACGACGAAGCGGCGGAAAGCGGAAGACCTAAACGCGTCGTTGATGGTCCTCGGGAAGCGCAAGGCGGTCCGGTGCTACGAAAGCTTCGCGTTGCAACCATCCTACGTTAGATAACATATTTTGAATTTTTTTCTTCCACGTGCTCTTCTCAGTTGACTTCCTACCATCCTTAACCTATAGGTTTTTTTTTTTTGTTCAGTCTGTCTTTCAAGCCTTCAGCGGATAAATGCACAAAGCTCTTTTTGAGTGTTTCTTATCCTGAGTTCCACTCTCCACGTTGTAATTTTCCCCAATTAGGGCATAATGTCGTCTCCTCATTTTTATTCATCAGGCAGCGAAAAAAACGTTGCTACTGCCAGCATTTTATAGCAAATAATAAGCCCGGTAGTGTTTATTTAAATTTACGTAGATCCTTTTTCGATTCCAGATGCATTAAAACCGTGTCTAACCTTTTGCTTGTTGCTACTAATGCTGCTAATGCGACGCCCTCGCTTATGGTTCAAAAAGACATTAACGAAAAAACCCCCTGGAATAAAGAAGCACTCACCAGGTTCTGAAATCAAAAAAAAATTCCCAGAAAAGGTAAATCTGCTTACGTGCTTTGAAAGCGAGAACGTAGAGATTAGAAAGATTTCTTTACTGCTATGTCGTGTCAGCGGCTCTTCTTCGCCTTCTTTTTTTTTCCTTTGCCGCGAAAACCCCGGCAGCAAACTGACCGCAATTCACGAGGGCCCTTCCCCAAAGTCGCAGCTTTCGTCCGTAGGAAACATTGCACCCCTAGTGTCTACTCTAACGTGCCGTCACGTTAATCTGTCGCCCCCCCGCGTGCACGAGGATATATTTTTGTTGCCTCTCTGGGGTGGTAGCGAGTCAGCGGAGTGTAACTCTCGCTTGGATATTTCTCGGGGATCCCGGGAAGAAATCTCGTATGAATCTAAATTTGTTTTTATTTATCGTTTTTCACAACTCCGGCATTTTCGTAGCCTTTGTGTTGATGAGGACGACGACGATAGTCGGGTTCCGGTTTTTTGAGGCTTTTTAGGCTTTTTGTTTTAATAAGAGTGAAACCAAAACGCGAAGTGGGCCGGCCATCACAAGTGCTGGCTTGCACGTGTGTGTAATAAGGGAGCGTCGACAGGAGCGTTCAAGGTTTTATTTTTAATCCGTACGGGACAAATGCACCCCCTACACACGGCTCGCTGCGTATATTTGACATTTTTACAACCTCGCTAGGTTAAGCCTTTCGCATGAATGTGTTTGCTCTGACTCTATCGATAAACGGCTCCGAAGATACGGGAACTCACAAATTATTGTGTTTTCTGTACTTGCAAGGAACCATCTACGCATGGCTCCGACAAACTATCTACAGACGCCACTTTTGGGATACCATTGTAAGAATTTGCCTCTCCAGCGCAAAATGCGCTTAGAAGACAAAAATTAGCGCAAACTGTCGACAGATGCATTTCAATTATAAAACGGTATGAAGCAGTGAAGCTGAGTTTTGTTAGCTTCCTAAACAGGGGGCCCCGATGGCGGAATTCCCTTGGTCATTTGAAACAGCTAGACTTTTGTAACTCACTCAGCTCTATTACAGGTACGAAATACTTTTTCAAACCGAGAAAAAATCGCAAGAATAAATTTAAAATACTTATGGCGCTGCACGACGTCAGCAGTCACGCGATAGAAGGAAGCACAAAAAACACACTCATCAGTGTGAAAAAACTCCTGGGAGCGTTCAAGGCATGCGATCAAGGGGACGTAGATGCCCCACTACAATAGCCAAGTCATAATTGTGCCGTGTCCTTAGTCGGCGGCCGCATATAGCACACGGAACATTGTGACATCTGAACCCGTCACCAGACAATGGCTGGGTACTTCTAGAGCTCCATCTGTTTTCTTTAATTTTTTACACTATATCTTCGAGGTTTCCGAAAAGTTGGCATAATTGTTATCAGGACCGGAGTTTTTCCGAAGCTGACTCCCGCCCCGTCTACGTCAATGAGCCCCTTACGCCTGAAAAAAAAAGGGTTTTTAGGAAAAGCACTGAAACTGAAAAAGGAAAACGATTGGCAGTTCCTATGGACTGACGACTGCTTAATCAAGGCAAGAAAAACTGAAGATAGCAAATTGTTGCGGATTCGGGATGAGGCAGACCTCGGAATATTCACGAACTGGAATTATATGCCTTGAAATCGGCAATGGAATACATGAAACTAATCAATTGATTGATTTAGGGGTTTTAAAGCACCGACGCAACGCAGGCGATGAGGCACGCCGTATGGAGGGCTCCGGATTAATTTTGACCACTTGGGGATCTTTAACGTGCGCCCAAATCTCGTACACACGGGCGTTTTTGCTTTTAGCCCCATCAGAAAAGCGGCCGCCGCGGCGTGGAAACGAATCAAATTCAATCATTGACTCCATCTACAAATGTTCTGTTGCTCATTTCAACGCACGAAGTCTTGAAAGCATCATGACGAGTTTTTTCCTTTTAACATCCATTCCCCATCCATTCGTAGCTATCTGTGTTTCCGAAACATGGCTCAACGCGTCCGGCAAGAACTTGTTTTCGTTTCCATCATATTTTCCTGAATACTGTCACCGTACTTCATCCAGTCACGGAGGATCAGCAATATTAGTTTTATCAAGCGTCAAGTACAAGCGAAGGAATGACTTGAATTTAAACGTAGTAGATTGTGAGTCCGTATGGGTAGAATTGGACCGCGGTAGTTTTCGGTGTTTGATAAACACAGAATAATAGGTAGTATCTACCGCTCTCCAAGTTCTCCTGTTTCTAATTTTTGCTTGGAGCTAGAAAGGATTCTTCATTCAATCTCTATTGGAAACAAAAACGTGATAATAATTGGCGATATTAATTATTCTCTTAGATGACACATGTTCCAAGTTAAAGAGTACATTAACTGCTTTCACGGGTATGGGTTTGAAAACTTAATAACCAACCAGCCCGGTTTCGCGGATCTTAATCTTGCCCTGATGAAGTCCTGAATTTTACAAATTCGCTCTAGTGCTCGTACCATGCCAGCGCTGTTTCTCTCGGGGTGCTTGCGCTTAAAGGATGCAAGATGAATGACTAAACTTCGCATCGAACTCTGGAAATTTCCAGAAGGAGCTTGGTTGAGTTTGGGGAAAGACGGGCGAACAGCAAAAAGAAAAAATTTTTCCAGCTGTTTTTATTGTTCGGAGTCCCTTTTCAAAGGGCTTTAACTCATAAAAAAAATTATCATTCAGGTGGTGCCCTAGCCTGAGGCCCGTCGTCGAAGCGGGTGTAAGTAAGTATTTATTTATTTTTTATTTATTTTTATTTTTATTTATTTATTTATTTATTTATTTTTTTATTTTGGTTAGTTAGTTAGTTAGTTAGGTGCCCTAAATAAAAGTTCCGAAAATGTTTGCTGGGGAAATTTTTCTGATACCTAACCAGAGCTTGAAAGGGAGCTATTTGGTTTCTTACTCGGAACATTGCTGGCGCTAGGCGGGACAAGGACGACGAATTACACACAAATGAAGCGCACTTTTTTTGCGCTTCATTTGTGGGCAATTCGTCGTCCTTGTCCCGGCTAGCGCCAGCAATGCTCCGAGTTTCTGATAGCCTTCAGTGGTGTACTAGATGAGCATTTTCGCAAGTTCGAAGACGCCTTTGCGCATCTGATGCTACGTCAAATTTGAATCATTTATGACGCTAAGGTACTTTCATTGGCTCATTTGAGCTTCGGCTCTTTCTCAAAAAAGAATGGCTAAAACGTGAAGCCTTTAGCCATGGAACCTGAGCCAAAGCCAAAGTCCAAAATTCACTCTCGGAAAATCCAAAATCCAAATGCAACTACCAAAAACACGTATTAAAACAACAAAACGGCAATCAGCGGCTCACCTCACGTGTGATACAAATGGGACTCTGCTTCAACCCGGACGTGATACAAATGGGACTCTGCTTCAACCCAGGAGATCGGTGGGCTGCAACATTTCCTGTGGGCTGCAAACCTTCACCTATAGCGCTCAACTCACAAGCTCTTATCATTTATTTCTATGTTTGTTATCTCCTGTTCTCTGTTTCTGCCAGAAAATCACTTTTAATGACGTACCTTGAAAACCCGTCTAAGAAAGACTGAAAAGTTGCCATGCCCGAATTATTTATTTTCGGTCTCTTAACAGATTGTGCCACCAGACAACATTGCGTCTGCAACAACAAGCCTCAACAAAAACAAATGAAAAAAATCTCCGTGTAAAAACCTGCAAAAACTACAGACAAAAAACTAAACCCCACGAACAAAATTTCGAAACTTTGGGGGGCCCAAGCAAAAAATTCTTAAGAAAACATTTTTGACAAGCTTTTAAAAAAATTTAAAAGACAAGTAAGCAGTTGACCAGCAGTTCCGCGTAATAATCAAACCAGAAAGCACAATGGCTCACGGGGCGAAAAAAAGTAGCCGCAAAGCTTTTCTGCAAACTTCCGGAAAAGCAGTTTCTGACTTGGAAATGATAAACGATTTTAAAAAATAGTCCGGCATAACGCGGGCCAACCCAAAAAAAAAAAAAAAAAAAGGGCCGTTTAGTCAAATTTCGTACCGGGTTTTTCCTGGGAATTTGGCTTGCTGTGGTGATTTTTATATGCAAGTGCGCTCTTTTCGCCCTGTGTGATTTTCGTTATCTTGCATACACTCTATTTGGGGCACTTTCGTAAATAAAATGTCGTGGCGGAATTGAATGACTTTCGCGGAAACGGAACTGCATGCAGTGCACCTGAGGCGACGGAACCTTTTTGAGAATACGCACAAGAATAAATGGGTAGGGAATGAGTAAGAGCAGACTCCAGCCTGCAGACTCGATGTGTGCTGCTGCCACAGAATATTCAAAGCGTACGCCCTATATTCGCATGGCTTCTCGTAGAGATGAAGGCCTCAGATTGAATTGAGATAACTCTACGTTAGCAGAAATATAATACAGGGAAAGGGATTTGCAGATACTTGGATTCTGGCTTGATCAAAGGGGAATATGTTTGGCGTTCTATCAAAGATCGGCCAAAAAATAAAAACTGCACCCCGGCTCTTCTTTATACTACAATGTTCGAAGCGGAGCAAATGATAAATATACAGAAAAGAGCGGGTAAAAATAGAAACTTTTTTAGGACGAAGACGAGCCGAGAACACGCGAAAAAGATTGACTTGCGGAATACGCTTAAAATGGCTAAGCAATCTGCACGTCTGGAAGGGGGCCAACAAATGTAGTTCCCGTAAAGTTTCGAAGAAAGGTTTTGACGAGTGTATACGAAATATGATTTCTTTCTCTCCCCTGTACTAGGCTGAGGCAGACGCATTCCACTAGCAAAAAGCAGATGGCTAATTCATTATTAAACATCCAGATGCAAAGTTTTACCTCCGAGTGCGTCGAGAAACTCTGGGAAAGAATCGTAGTTGTTGGCCAGTCTGCGAGTTGTCGACAGACAGTAATCATGGACTTGAATTCCCAAAGAAGCATCTTTAATCTTTGCTTAGCCTGGTTTACAACTTTGTCTGCATATCTATGTTAAAGTTTCACATTAGCCAAAAAAAGACACGCTCGCGTTATTTTGTTATGGCCACCTTTCCACACCAAGAGTTCTGGGAATGTTAAGCTAGTATAGTGCTTATGGTCCAGCTCTTAACGGCCCGCTCATGCGCATTTGCGTCGCCCCTCGCCGTCGGCCTCGTTGAAAGAGATAACGAAGAGGACGCGGAAGATAGAGAGAGCAAGAAAACCGAGCAGGAAAGAATGGCGAAAGTGTGAGAAGGAGGGCGTTACGCCGGCGCTGCGCAAGAAAAGCTCGGCGGCGGCGACGCATTGACGAGATGACGCCAGCCTAGCGCGCGGCGTTGTGCGTTCTCTGATGTCCCGATTGCTTTCTGAGACGCAGCAGCTATGCGCGGTCACCAAGAGGACTGCAGTTCGCGCTACGCACAAATTTCGGACTTTGGAGTACCGTAATCATTCACAAATTTTTAAAGCGAAGCTTTTAATGCTTGACGGACGGCGTTGGATGTCGCGCCAAAACGCATTGTAGGGAAGTCAACTTTCTCTGACGATGATGACAATCGTGGGTGAAGTGGAAGACGGTTGAAAAGCGAAGGATAAGTGGGTGAACTCATTCAATTCGTGGATCTCCTCTGTCCCGGATTCCAATATGCACTTGCAGGTTATCCTCGACGACTACGCGTGCCCGACGTATACGTGGTCGATCACATGAACAAGGCTGACCGCCGTGTGTCCAACATACACAAGGTGGTCGTCGCGATAGTCGTCGAGAACCCGCACGTGAACTACGCCGAGGTGTTGCGGGTCCTCGGCGCGAACATGAGCAATGCAGTCGAGATGTCCAACCGAGGAGGCAGCCTGTTTCCCACTCAAGCCGCCCATGTCGGAGAGGAGGCGCCACCTGGTGTACGTGCACACGTGTCTACCAGAAGTGAGAACTAGGCTGCGCAAGACGACGAATCGGCGGAAAGCGGAAGACCTAAACGTGTAGTTGACGGTCGTCGGGAAGCGCAAGGTGGTCCAATGCTACGAAAGCTTCGCGTTGCAACCATCCTACGTTAGATAACATAGTTTGAACTTTTTTCTTCCACGTGCTCTTCTTCAGCTGACTTCGTTCATTCTTGAGCTGTAGGTTTTTTTTTTGTTCAGTCTGTCTTTCAAGCCTTCATCGGATAAATGTACAAAGCATCTTTTTTGAGAGTTTCTTATCGTGTGTTCCACTCAAACGTTGTAATTTCCCCCAATTAGGGTATAATGTCGTCTCCTCATGTTTATTCATCAGACAGCGGAAAAAAATTGCTACTGCCAGCATTTTATACGAAATATTTATGCCCGCCAATGTTTATTTATGTTTACGTAGATCCTTTTTTGGATTCCAGACGCATTATACCCGTGTCTTAACCTTTTTTTTGTTGCTGCTAATGCTGCTAATGCGACACCCTCGCTTATGACTCGAGAGGACATTAACGCAAAAACCACTGAAATAAAGACGCACTCACCAGGTTCTGAAATGAAAACAACTTCAAAAAAAAAATAAGTCTCCTCACGTGCTTTGAAGGCGAGAACGTAGAGATTATCAAAGACTTCTTTACTGCTATGTCGTGTTAGCGGCTCTTCGCATTCGTTTTTTTACTTTGCCGCAAAATACTCCGGCAAGCAAACTGGCCGCGATTCACGCGGCACCTTCCCCAAAATCGCAGCTTTCCTCTGTAGGCAACATTGCACCCGTCGGGTCTGCTCACGTGCCGTCACGTTAATATGTCGCGCGACACGCACGAGAATAATTTTTGTTGCCTCTCTGGGGTGGTAGCGAGTATGCGGAGTAGTAACTCTCGCTTGGATACTTCTCAGGGAACTCGTATGAATCTAAATTTGTTTTTATTTATCGTTTTTTCGCCACGCCGGCCATTTCAGTAGCCTTCGTGTTGATGACGAGGACGACGGCAGTCGGTTTAGGGTTTGATGACACTTTTTAGGCTTTTTGTTTTAATAACGAGTGAAATCAAACACGCGAAGTGGGCCGGCCATCAGAAGTGCTGGATTGCATGTGTGTATAATAAGTAGCACCGACAGGAGCGTTCAAGGTATTATTTCTAATCCGTACGGGACAACTGCACCCCTTACACACGGCTCGCTGCGCATATTTGACATCGATAGCCGTATTAACAAAGAAGCTACCATTAACCTTTGTGTACGCTGCCCAGCATAGCACTAGTCCAAAAAATGAATCCAAATGCGGTGTAATTGCAGCCTCAGAAACTAAAAAAGAAACGGCTTGGGCTATTTTTAGAACATGAAAATGGAGGGCGAAACGGTCGCTGGCCCTTTCATAAGGTACAATAAGTCCACCGTTACACTTCGTTGTTTTCGCCATAGCCCGAGGCTCACCAGGCTGGAACATAAAATGAAAAAGCTGGGAGCTGCATACTCGCCATTCGCAGCTGCTGATTCATGCTTCGACAGACTATGTTTGTTTTCCGGTTCTTCTGCCTTAACATGACTCGACTTATCCTATCTTGTGCGTTTTCAGAAATCAGCATATCCAATAGCGACAAGTTTCTAGCCTTCCGCTTTTAAATATTGTTTACGGCGGAGCGTGTGTTCTCTCGGGAAAGGGTGACTTTATTCATCAGTGCAATCAAAGGGGTTATGGGTTTAACAGTGCGGTTCTGCTAAGTGGGCCCAGAAAAAAACATGGCAGGAATAAAATATTCAGACTGGAAATTATCTGTACAGTGGGGGGGGGGATACGCACGTTAAATATACAGTTAACATCGCTATCTTAACAGCGTAAAGTGCTATAGAATACGAGTTTTGTCAAATTCATTGTACTGCCCTAATAGAAGATCGCCAAACCCACGCAAACGCCACTGGTGGCTTAAGGGCCATATGGCTGAGATAGCTGGTTCCAAGAAAATAAATGTTCGACCTACTCCAAGTGATAATTTGTCTGTCTATTGGCTTACCTCGTTGGCTTCAACAAGCTTGTTCGTCGGGGTAATACTGTAATTGAAAGTTTATAGAGCTCGGCAACTGCGATACACCGAGATGAAGTCGTACATGATCGAGGGCTATATTAGAGACTAATTACCACCGTTATGCTAGCATACGCTGCGGTGGTAGCAACTCGATGTAGCGTTGTGCAGTATTCAATTGGGCGCCTCCAGATACCACTAAAAACGTTTTATTAATAATTTCAACAAGATAAGTGGTTCCTTGTTGGTATTATTTATAGTCTTGCGTGAGAATGAAGTCTGACAATGAAAGGCCGACTTATTATGTGTTACAATGACCTCTTCTCCTCGGGAGTGGTTAAGGGCATGACTTTTGACATGTGCCACGTGGCACGGGGGCAAATGTTAGAAAACAATGGGATAAACAAAGACCGAAAGTTTCTCACACATTTCTTGAACCTTTATGACATCCCTGCCCGCTTGAATTGCCTTAAATGTCCCTCTTTGTTTCAAAGTGCGCTATCAAAGGATTACGCATTTACGTAAGTTTTTTTTCAATCCCGATGTCCTTCCAACCATCTTAACAAAAATTACAGTGTATGTTCATAGAGCTTTCCATAATCCCGTCTGTTTCACTCAGCATTGTGCCGCTTTCGCCACTTTCTGTTCGCTGTTTTTGTATGTTCAGTTCCTGCCCCTTTTAAACTTGTAAAAACCAGGATATTGAAGAAACAGTGCCGAGGCGAACAATTTTTCTGACCCCAAAATGGTTCACTATTTCATTCACCCTCGTACAAAAATGACCTCACGCTGGGTATTCTTCTCCAATTAAACTGCCGACATTGAACCTCGTCTCCTTACTGTGACAGCAGCCGAAATCGTTCGCACGCACGCAAAGGATAAATTTCGGCATAAGCCTTCTAACCAGTGCTTGCCCAAGGAAACCATATTCTGATCGCAGGCGAGAACGACTTGCGTGGTTCCGAGATATCATTTTCGTTCACCGCTGTGTCCGCCCTGATCCGCGTCCACATGTTGTTCTGGCGTCCCCAGTAAATATCCTCGTTCTCAGCGGCTCTTATTCAGCCGACTCACATCCCGGTTCATTAAAACCCACCAGAGATATAGCGTACTGGGCAGTACTGAAATGTACACATATATGATGGCTCCAGAATTGTGTGCCCTTGTTGCGTTGAACGGTGCAGTGACATGTGGACATTTTAAAATGTCGTCAAGTATTCGTACTAGAAAATAAAACTCTAAGATTATAGAACCAGTTGGGTTTTTTACCGTTGGGTATTGCAGACCATCAATGGACTTCATCCTGAACTATGGCACCGGTGGCTCCGGGAAGAGAATGCTCTGAATGAGCTGGTTCGTGTGGTTCTAAACGGGCGCTAATGCTTAAGCTCCAACAGCAATTAGTTTTGAGGACGTTTCCAAAACAACGGATGCGCCGTTATGGCTTCAAGGTTCAGAAAAGCGCACAGAATCCCGCTTGAAGGAGAAGGAGGCAGGGGGCTCCGTCCTTCGAGACCGCCAGATCTGAAGCGTTGGGTATGGGCACCCCAGCATCGGTCTCTTCTTAGATTTTTACGTGAAACACGTGCAATTGCACCTTCAAAACTTCATGTTACGCCGAAGGGGCAACCTCTCACAATTGAAAAAAAAAGTCGGCAGCGAAATAAGCAGGTGGTGCACTCTTTTGTGCATGAAGGAATTATCTAGAGAAGTGCTTTTAGACTTCATGCCTTTCCTGTAGCTGCCTGGCAACCGACAAATAGTTTACGATACACACGTATACTTTAAGAAACAATTTGCGCAGGAACAATTCTTTTCGGTTTGTATTGCAGTCGACAACTTCCCTGGCCTTGTATATTAAAAACCACTGTATGTAGTCGAAAGTCGGCGTCAAACTCAGTGACAAAGCGGTGATAATTACCTCAACGATGAAACTAATCTGCGCTGTGGTGCCAGTTTTCCCGTGGCGTGAGATCTCCGAGTTCTCTGTGGCGCGTTTGTCTCAACAACCAACACCTTGAATTGCAGAGGATTAAGGGTGCCCTATGTGCGTTTTAATTACCCAAACGACTCTAAAGGTCTGTCTTTTTTCAGTGATTTGTCCTGTTTGACGAATGGTTACTAGAGATAATAATTCACAAATTATATTCATCAGCAGAATAGATTCGTTTGCCCACAATACAGCGAATGGAGAATATGAGGCGCAGACATCAGCTCTATTGCCCTTACACAGAAGTGTTAAAACCGGCATTACTTTATGTAACGTCGTCTTTTTTAGCCGGTGTGACAGCCTTTCCACCGTGGCAATGCGAGCGATAAAATTATGCGGCGAACTTGCACTGAGCACCAGAATCCTGGTCAGGCAGGAAATTGAGACGTACGTTTCGTGTTTTGTTCTTTCGTCTCCTCAGAAGCGTGAAAGTATGGCGCTATCAGTACACAAGCAGCTATAAAAAACGCTGTCCCGTTTATCTAGTAGCTGTCCTGTCACGCGGCCAAAACGTACTTGTGCTCATCAAAAAACTGGACAACGGCGATCCAGGCATTTTTAGACAGCAGGGCTTCCACGCTTGGTCCCTCGTTTTTCCACCAGAAGCCTACCTTCTATAGTGCGCCCGTTATCTTCCGAACACATCCGGTGGGCAGCATGTTTTCACGAAACGATGTCGTCTTAGGCTTGACTTGAATTCGCGCACCTGACCGGATTTCAGCGACGTCGACTTCCGATGCACGTGCTCGCTTTGAAGAGCTTTACAGGAATCGGTGGTCGAGCTGATCACAAGTGCGGCATTTCGCCCGGGCGCAATATCCTGACCGAGCCAGCAGAGCCTGCCTGTCCGAGCATGCAGGATTGCAGGAGAAACCACCTACTGTCGAACAGCTCCATTCAATGCTCGACTTTACACCAGCTTATTCCGGTCCACTGTAACTTGCAGGACAACTGGACTAGCGCACCGGGATTTTCCTTTCACGTGTGGCTATTTGGGATTAAACTTCCGGGGTACCGTCCGATTTTTCGCCGCGAACGTTCCTCACAGGGCATCCCAGGCTGAAACTTTCATTGATTTTTGAGTCTTGTTTTTATTACACTTTATTTTATTTTCGTGTTTCAAGGTATGTTCTGAAGTTTTGTTTTACCTACCGTTGGCTATAAAGCTACCTGGCCGAGGTTCCTACTTTTGTCGCTCTTTCAGATTTAATTGGGTCAAAATCTTCTAATGCGGAATTATTCTGAAGTAAAAAATGTGGCTCCGATCCACTCTGTGAAGGTGTTTGGACATTGAAGCTGTAAAAGACACCCCGAGTGATTACCCAAGTGACATCACTTGACTTCTCACACGCGGCTGTACAAAGAGTGAAACCAGAAGACAAGTGAAACGAACTTAAGCACACTTTTTTTTACTGCACAATGACAATCACGACTGCTTTATGTTGTTGTGCTGCTTCTGACTATTCTTCTGGAATCATTACTTTCCGTGGTCTACCATAAGTAGCTTGGAATAAACTGAAGGAGATGCCATACCGGTATCTCGTTTTATATCTGAAAGTGTGGTGACGTCACTTTTTGATTTCTATGCTGTTGGTACTCTTGCACTCGGAATAGCTTAAGTAGCCGTACTCATTACCGTTATAGCCAGTCCCCCTATGTAGGTATGTGCCTGCGGTCAGTGAGGGATGTGAACGCCTTCTTAATGATGATAGTTTTCTGCTTTCAGCGCCACAAAAATTTGCTTGGGTGTAGAAGTATAATGTTTCGGCGTAAAAAAGCATTCAGCGTGCGGTGTTGAAGAGAATGGGGAGAAAAGGCAATAGGGATCATAGGGGTACAGTAATGGCTACCGAGAAATAAGTCTAGCAGTAAGAGGGGAAATTTCCTCGATGTATGAGGCCACAAAATTCACGGGCAAAGAACAGACACGCACGTCGTTAAATTTCCATCATTAGAATAGGTTAGACAAGAGAGCAAACTGATTGCGGTGCTGGCGACTGTGATACCGATGATGATTACGACGATTACGATGATGATACTCTTTTTCGCTTCTTTGTCCTACAGTGTCTCGTGGCGTCGTCATTCCCGCCACCACTGCGCTCGTCACCACTATCACCTGCGCTTCTTAAAGGGACAGACAACCGATTTTTGTTGACTATATATTCTCTATCCCAAGTGAGAGGGCGCCAGTTAAAGCACCGTGACGAGAAATAGTTTTGCTGATAACGCCCTAAAACTTTTGAAATCGAAATTTTTAAATCTACGAGCCGTATTGTCCCTCCCAAAAATAACGTTGGCAACCATGACAAGAGTAGCTCGGCAACATACTTTTGTTGTATGCCAATGAAAAACGATATCTAAAAACTGTCCCCAGCTATAAAGGTTTGAATCGCAGGCTTTCCTTTCCTTTGTGTGTTTTAATGCAATGGTTTATTTTGCACGAATGCGCCATCTGTTGGGATAGACAATAGGTAGAATCTGGCTTCACGTTGTGGAGGTGGGTTTCGATTCTCCCCGGGCGCGACCTTTTTTTTTAAGCTCCCTTGGTGTATTTGGAAACTGAAATGAAATATTTTGGCAGAACAAACGCCCCTGACTCAGGCAGAATCGTCAAAGCTCCTTCACTGGGTCTGTTTACTGAACGCTGCCGTTGATTCTGGGCATGGAGGCTCAGTTAGCCACACTGAGAGCAACCCAGCGACGGCGGGCGGCGTGTCTTTAAAATTTTCAAAATAATGTTTTGAAATACATATGCAATTTAACCTTGTACAAATACTTGTGTTAAAATGTTTTCAATACGCAAGTCAAGGTTTCAGCAGTTACAGTAGCTGCTAGGTTTGCAGGTCACGTGATAGGGACGCATATCGTAGTGTCAAGTTTCGACACTATGAACCGCCACCCTTCCGATTTCAGGAAGTTTGCTGCCAAATTAAAATTATTTCGACCAATTTGTTTAGAAATTGCTTGTGATTACCGGGCTATATAAAACGCTGGCTTTCATATGAGCTAGAGAACATATACGCGACAAAAATCGGTTTTCCGTCCCTTTAAAATCATGTACAGCGCCTGGTTTCGGCAGCATTCGAAGACAGGCGCAAAGAAGAAATGAGGTCCCCCTGGAAACGAGTCGCCTGCTAAGGTCTCTGTCGCCTCACAAGTGCTGTACACATGTGCAGCTTTCTCGCTCATAGCAGCCCTTTCAACAGTGATTACTCTGTAGTTATTTAGCGAAATGTAAAATATTTATATTGGGGGTGAAAACGTACTTTGGGCATAGTTTCAAGTCTACCACGTTGCGCGACTAAGCTCCAGAGCCATTTAAACTATCCCATACAAATGCATGGGGACTAAGATTTGACAGCGAATTACACAAAAAATATTCAGAATCCTGGAAACTTTAAAATTGTAGAGTTTTCATCTCCACGTGTACTTCTTGCTATGCCAAAACACACTTTCCTGGAGTGGTTTTGCTAGGTTCCTGAGAGGTCGGCATTTTGAGCGTGAAAGCTCGGGATAAATTTAAGAGCCAACTAGGGTGGGCTTGGTCTAGCTGGTTTATGGTTGTATAAGGAAGGGTGATGTTAAATAGCCTGTGTATGGGCTGTTACAGTCTGTATTGCAAAATGTGCATCGGCTGCATTCTTATACGAACGACAAAAACGAGAATATAAACAAACCATACGCTGATGCGCAAACAATACATTGAGCACCAACGTATGGTTCCTTCGTTTCCCGGCCCTTGTCACATGTGTTAAGTACGCAGAGCACAAACGTTCTGAATAAAGGAGGCGAACAGCGAAAATTCTACGATAAATAGGACAACAGAAAAGGTGACCACCGCGCTTGCTTATAAGTGAATTTGTTTTTCGTCATGACGCATGTATACATTGAGAGTCGGAAAACCCCCGGGGGGCTATAGTCTTCTTACATGCTTGGAGTGCGAAAGCGTCGTGGCCTCCCCTTACGGTATTTACAACACGTTTTTATTTCTGCATTGTGTTGGCATCTGTTTCTCACTTGTTTTCTCCTTTGGCATGAATTATTTCTTTTGGCAGATTGGCAACACTTCACGCAACACTTTGTCCATGAACAGAGTTTTGGTGGGCTGGGGTTCACCCTGTTCTACTCACGTGTGTCCTGTTTTCTGCGACGCGATCATACATCAAAGCCGCCCGCCCTAGGTTAACTCTTGTTCCGCAACTGGCTACTGCTCTGGAGACCCCGTTAGATTCCTCTATGGACTGAAATGTACCCACTTTTTTCAATCGACGTACTTTCTTTTCCAAAATTTCTGTTTGTTTGTAAAACAACTCGAGGACGAAAAAATAGGCATATTTATGTCAGTGTTTCTTCAGCTGTCATCTCCGGAAACGAATACCAGTTCTCGTCTTTGTAAGTTGCTTTCTTCACTTAGTTCAAATTGCGTGCTTTCGAAGGAAAGGCATATAAGACGTTCCTCCTGAATAAAGCAGCTCTTATTCCAGCGGTGTTTTGTTGCGGCCCCGCTATTTGGTCCAGCGTTTTCTCGCTGGTTTAACCTTCTGTACAATATGAAACAACTAGCCCGGCAATGTACGCTCTACAACCTTTGGTGCATCTTTAGGAATGCGTAAGAATCTCCCAGCTACAGTGAAAGGCGTTGGCAAGATGCGGAAACACACCTCTCCACATTACCCCCAGCAACGCCGCCTGTATAACGCTGCCTGTCGCGTCACACGCTTCGCAGCTAGGAACAGTAGGAGAGCTAGTTCGGCCGCTTATCGTCGGTGTGGCGCGCGTCAGCGCACGTGCCGCTAGGCCACTGTGCATGTCGTATCTTTCCGGAAGCCGATGCTGTTCGGCTGTTTCCGGAAGTGGGGAATGCGGAGGCTAGCTAATAGAAAACCGCAGGAAAACGCAACAGTGCTCGCACTTAAAGTTTCGTCGGCAACTACACTTTCTCCAATTTCAAAGGCAGCCATCTCCGCGCGCTTTCTCCATAGCCTCGTCCCAATATTTCAGTTCTCTGCTATTCCTATTTCTGCTGCATAGCGGTGGTCACCAACGCCGATCGGCGTGAAAACTTTGCCGACACGCCCCGCCCCTTCGTTGGTGACAAAAGAAAAGTGCCATTTAATAATGCGTCTATGAAAATGAGCGGTCCCTGCAGACGGTACTGAGAATCAGCAATACTTCAATAGCGGTGAAGCCACTTTGCCCTGCAATAAATTACACATTTTGCTAGGAAAACGCAAACAATAATATGACAATCAAATCGCAATAATAATAATCTGCGTTCTCCATCATGTTTCAAATTTTCGCTTGAAGATTGAAAAGGGAAGAATAAAATGATGCAGAGACTTTTTTGTGAGGAATTTCATGATGCGAAGCCTTTGCTAGTAATAGAACCGTACTTGCCGTCGTATGCTGCGGCGTGTAGTGTAAAGGCGAGAAGCACTGCGGAAGAATCATGAGAACGGAAAAGCTTGGTCGCGAGGCCGAAATATTATTCGTACCAGCTGAAAAGAACGAAGACATCGCGTTTGGTAGCAATATCAACGCCCCATGACAACTTCCAGAAGAACTATGCGTGAGTAAAAGGAAGATATTTCTGTCAATTAGGCAAATCTAACATTTAATTTTTATTACATGCAGTTCGGTTTGTTTTGTGGCTGTTTTATTTCTTGTAATGTATCCTCGAATCCTCGCGAAGTGCTTCAGGTGGCATGTCGAAGTGATTTGACTGCACTTTTGTGAGGCTGAACAGAAAGTACAGTATGTCGAAGACGTTGCAGATTGTCCGAATTAGTCTTCAAGTAACTATTCTTTAAGGTACTTGTCACGAGGATGATGGCACTGCTGTTGGAGATGCTTGGGGTGGCCACGTGTGTCGATGGTGGTATTGTCTGTCATGGCTCGTATTGCCTATAGATTCGTTCACCATCCAACTGAGCTCTTAGTTTTTCGTGACGATTGATATTTCGCAATTGTATGACTAGTTTTCCGTCATCATTCAAGTGAGCACATCAGTCGCGATGATGTTCGGTATCGCGCGCTTGTATTTGCCCCGCTTATCCTGCATTATGACCTTCTTTGTACTGTCGATGCCTGGCTGCATTAGAACGCCGCCGTTTTTCTTCTTTTGTCGGGTCATGTTGGTCGGAGCAGCGACATTTCGTGGCTCCCTCAGTTCTTTCTGGTGACTACCCGCTCCATGTTACTGGTCATTTCTGCGTCTACACTCTTCATTAATGAGTGGTTGCGGTCGCATCAGCACCGTTGCACCGACTAAGCCGGCGGCCACACGAGGTCAGGTGATGATCCATTACCATGCGCAGGTGTGCAGAGAGCTACAGAGCGCTTTTCCGCCACATAGCCTCTACCAGCAGCTTCGACGGCTTCGAACGACGGTGAAAGCTTTACTGATAACGCGGTACCGTCACTTGATCATCAGGTCCCGTGACCGGAGCACGCAAAAATACGTCAGCCTGGTTTTTGTGGGTACAGCGTCGTTGCGCATGGTTCCTATGGTTGAAGCGTTGCTATGGTTGCTAAACGTGGTATACGCAGAGTAGCTTTGAGTTTCTTTCGAGAAAGAACCAGTAGTGTTGTGGGTTAAATGGCTGCATAGAACCTCAAGAGACCTTGGTTCAAATCTGAATGCCGGCAAACCTTTTCCTTAGATAGCATTATCTCTGACGGCGAAAGTTGCAGAAGTTGCATTGCAGACGGGCTCACAGCTTCTCTCGTTGAGGGCAGAAGGAAATGCATCGCATATACGTACTGAACACCTTTGTTATATTTGAAAGAACGTTGACAAGAATCTGGCGTACAAAACAGCGACGAGCACGTTTGTAACGTTAAAACAGTTGTCCAGGAAAATGTAATTAAAATATTTGACTTTTTTTCAAGGAAAAGCTGTATGACATCTACTCTGCTCATCGTGACAAAAAAAAAAAGCAGCTACATAGGGTGGGGAAGAAGGCAGTTGGATTTTGAAACATACTTAACACCAGTCCTGGGCTGAACCTTCTCTAATGACCGCAACACATGTTTAAAAAAAACTCTTTGTGCTCCGCAAGTCACACAGAAACAAACCACAAGCAAGAGCGAGTTTTCATGCGATTAACTCAAAATAAAAAATCATCAAACTAGGTATATGAACAGCCACTTTTGGGGAAGGGAAACCATTCCACACATTAGGTAAAGCAAAGTTCCTTTTTTATAAAAAAAACAAACTCTGCAATTCGATGATTTTAAGAACACAAAAAAACAAATGCCTACAGACTAAAAACGTTCAGTTTATCTTAATGTATTTTCTGGCATAAAAACATGACAAGAAATGACATTTCTACCATGTATAGTTCTTGCGAAGAGGCGAAGAAGTTAAATTGAAATTGGTAAGTTTGACAAAGAAATTGAGTAAACCTATACGATTTCTTTCCTGCTATTCATTTACGAGCCTTATAAACACACTGGTAAATGTTACCGCGGTTTTGGGAGAGCAGAGCTGTCAATAGTTATTCCTGTGTGCTATAGCATTTTTTTATGAAGTTGGTCCAAATTTGGGGACATGCATAAACCTTATGCTTTCTTTATCTTTTCTACTTTAGCGAAGAATACTTTTTCTATCGGTGAAAAAACGACTACGACTGCAATACGCAGTCGTATTTTTATTTGTCCATTCGAACGGGATGTTTCAAACTACGAGGGATTGTTCTTGCTGGCGCTTTTTATAGCTCGCCGTAGCCACGATGTGGGCTCGACTGGAAAACCAGCGATGCGGAGTGCACTAAAAAAGTACACATAAAGCATGACGTAATGACTGCGCAGTCTTTACGTCATGTATATGTGTCCTTTTTTAGTCCATCTTGTGTTGCGAAATACAATCACGATTGTTCAATGTCAATGTTTTTTACCGACAATATGAAGTAAGCGCTTCCAAAAATAATTTCCGTCGTTATTTTGAATCCGAGCATTGCTGTGTATTATTCCACTGAAGCGCGTATTATTTCAGTCAGGGTAAAGGGCACAGCATTTTTCCGCCTCGAATACGATCAGACCTTTACTGCGTGTTTTGCTGCATACGAAAGGATAATGCCACAAACTACGAACCAAATAAGTTCCTTTCAACAATTTTTGGAACGTGACTCTATAACTTTCGTTGGTTACCAGAGAGGGCGCTACTATATTCTCCCTCTCTGTCAGAATTCCTATTCGACGATCAAAGGGTTCTCTATACCTGTTTGTCTCTCCTTGCCTTCTTCGCTGACCCCTGACGGCAAGGAAACAAGGGCCTACATTTCGCAATATGTTCCGCGATTCGGGTTGTAGTACGTGGCTTTTAGAACTGTAAAGCAGTTCGTCTAATCCCCTCTTTTTCCGTCCTACCAGAGCACTGGTATACAGAGATTGTAATTAATGTTTTCTCACTGACATATTCATATTCCAACCAAAGTGCTCGACGCATGTAACTCAACACCAAATAAAAAGACTTTTTCAAACTTTTCAGCTCATAAACAATCATGTGGTTGATCTCTTTTATATAGAAATCGGCAAAACACGAAAGTGAAATCTGCATTCACAGGATCAGCTGAATGTTTATTCTGCATCGATATGAACTTGCACATCGCTATATATATTTCGTCGGTATGACACTGTCAGAGACACTTTATTGCACGCGCCGGAGCACTGCGTAAACCCGAATGAAACCACACGCGCTCAAAAACCATGCGAACGAAACCGAACGGGTTGCCAGCGAATCGTTTGGTGAACTCACGGTCCGCTACAGCGAAACAGCATGATTTGCGGGGCTGTCTTGTGGGTGTGCTTGGTGAGCGACGACCTACGGGCGCGTCGCTTTGGAAAATGTGCGACCACTGCGTTCTTGCACCTTGTAGTGTAAGGCAGATGGTCTCGTCATAGGTTGCGTTGCGACGATCTCAGCTGGCACCAACTGTCGACGCTCACTAACATCGTGATGCACTACTTTTTTTTTTATTTGAGTATACGATTTTTATTTCTTGGCAAAACCAAGGGGAGGCTGAGGATAAGGCGGGCGTGGCCTGACGGGGGCCTCAGCCACCCGATTTACAGCGTACATAATATTGTTCACATAATATTGTTCCCAAATTTATACATAATAGCACAATCGTAATAGAGAAATAGCACAAAGCAAAGTCATTACTACATTTCCTATGTATTATACAAAGCATAGGTCTAAAATTCACAGAGGGATCACAGTGTACACATAAACGCAGTAATTCGTACGCCTGAAGTTTCATCAGTTACACTACTATGTCACAATTACGTATGAATGTATTTTTGTTTGTAATTGTTTTTAATATCTACCTTTAGGGGAACATGTAGACATATATTTCAAACCCCTAATTATATATTAGTATTCCAAGCGTTTTGCTTAAATAACACTTCTTTGACCTGCTTTTTAAACATAAGTTCACTGGCGTTGAAGTTTAATTTTTCTCCAAATTTATTTAATATTTTAGTTGACTGGTACAGGAAAGATAGCTCACCATAGTTTGTTCTTACTTTTGGAGTGTGCCGTATTGTATGCCTGAGATGGTAGCCAGAAGATTTATTGTTAACTTGATTGTGGGTCTTTTGCTTATAAATGATGTGCAGAACCTTCATGTAATAGATTTAGTCAGCTCGAAGCATTGAATATTCAGTAAATAAAGGACTTGTCCTCAAATCTGCATAACAGCCATGATAATTTAAACATATGCGAAAAATTATTTTTTTCCAATACAATGAGCCCGTTTTAATTAGATTTAGTTGTGGTCCCCCAAACCAAAATCCCGTAGCATAGTTTCGAATAAATGAGAGCATTGCATAAGTTTTGTTTCCACCATAGTGGTATCAAATGGCCGATTCTATATATCAGACCTATACTTTTAGAGAGTTCGTTGTTCTTGAAACAAAACACCTAAGAGCTTCTGTTCTGTCACTCAGTTTAACTTGGTTCCGTTGAATATAATCGGGATTTCTTTCTCGACATTTTTATTGTACGGCCTAAATATCATGTAAGTTGTCTTTGTAGGGTTAAGTTGCAATTTATTATCTAATAACCAATTTGATAATTGTTCCAAGTAAACATTTCCCACTGAGTGAAGTTTAATTATATTACCAGATGTAAAGAATACGTTAGTGTCATCCGCCTACATTACAAGTTCTTGCGGACATTCTATATTTATGATGTCATTTACATAAACTATAAACAGTAACGGGCCTAACTTGGAGCCTTGCGGGACACCTTGTTTTAGCTCTAATATGTCTGATGCAATAGAGTTTAGTTGAACAAACTGCTTTCTTTGAGTGAAATAGCTTTTAAAAGGTTCCTGCCGCGCCACGTATTCCATATCTCTCTAATTTATTTAGCAAAATATTATGATCTATTGAATCAAATGCTTTTTAAGGTGTAAAAACAGTTCAATTGTGAACTTCCTGTTTTCAATGTTTGCAATTATTTTATCTTTATTGTACAGTAATGCCTGCTCTGTTCATTTAGATTTGTGGAAACCATATTGATACTTCGAAATTACATTGTGTTTAAGAAAGAAAGTCGATAGTCTGTTATATATTACTCCCTCAGATACCTTGGAAAAAACTATCAGGACAGATATTGGTCTGTAATTTGATACATTGTCGTGTGCTCCCCCTTTATGAATCGGCGTCACTCTAGCAACTTTAAGTTCCTCAGGAAAAACACCGGTGGACAGACATAGATTAATAATGTACGCTAACACGTCACTTACTTCTAGTGCCACGCGCTTAATCACACTCGATAAAAACCCGTCAACTCCTGCCGCTGCATAATTATTTATTTTTCCGATAAGGTCCTATACTTCGGTATCGTTCGTAGGTTCGAGAAAGATAGAGCTGGACAATCGTGGAATGCCAGTCGCGTCGCGGCCGCCGTTATCAGTGTGTGTTGGGTGCGCACCAGCATCAATAAAATGGGTATTCATACAGATGGCAAGCTGAAGGCTCTCTACCGGTTCTCCATCTAAATGCGTGAATTGCGGCTGTGCTATTGTTTTCTACTTGTCATTTTGTTAACAGTGTCCCATATCTTTTTAGGCTGGCCTCGTATGTGAAAAAATAGCTGTTCGTAATATTTTCTTTTCGCTCTCTTTAAATCGCTCTGTAGCTTGTTTCTAAACTTTTTGTATGCCTTGCGTATTTCGGGATCCTTCGTTTTTATACAATTGTGTAACATAGAATTTTTCTTTTTTATGCGTTTATACAGATCTGGATCTACCCAGGCTTTCCGCGCATTTTTGTTTCTTTTACTTCCAGGTTGTAGAAGAAAGGCAGCATTGTAGCATTCTCCTAAGGATTGCAGGAAAACATTACAAGCGATATTTACATCACTCTCCCGATAGACGATTTCCCAATCTAACGATTCCACTAGTTCTCGGAAATGTTCGATTGTGCGGTTGTTGATCTTACGGAAAAGCGCGGTTGAGGGGATAGATCATCTATAACAGAATGAGTCTCGATAAAAAGAAAACTGGAAAATGATCACTGATATCCACAGTCAGAACTACTGTCGATATATCACAATCACGAAAATTCGATATACAGACACCCAAAAGTGTGGCACTGTAGTGTCAATTCTAGTAGGTAGCATTATGTGATTAACGCAATCATGACAAGATAACAAGGTTTTCAGTTCAAGAGACGCTCCTTCTTCTAAGGTCATATCTATGTAAAATCACCCATTATAGCGCACGATTCATTGCGCGAACAAGCATATGTCAATAATCGCTCCAAGAAGGTGTAAAATGTTCTTTTGTTATCCGTAGGAGGTCTATAGATTACACACATAGTCATTTTCCGTACGTGAAAATGTAAGCATTCGAAATCATTGGTAATTTCCGAAAATTCTTCAATATTCATGAAACTAATGGTGTCTTTTATGTATACACTGTCGCCTCCGCCTCTTTTCTTTTCCCTTCTCAGGTGCATTGAACGGTACCCCTCTAGCAGTGGTATTGGGTCACTCACAGTCAACCAAGTTTCAGTAAGAAATAAGATGTCTAATTCACATGTAATTGAGTGTAATAACATATCCAATTCATCTATCCTATTTGTAAGACTTCTCATATATATGTGCATACCAGAAAATGAATTATGGTTGAAACATTCTGCGTTGAAACTCTTAATGTCATAATAATTACCGGTTTCTTTTGAGCTTGTCATACCAGATTGTGGAATCAGATGCTTAGCTAGAAATTCGCACGCCATTACTTACTTGTTGCAGGGAATTGATCTTGGACTCAAGAACTATATGTATTAAAGGCACCAGTATTAACATAGGGCAGAGTTCGGCGACATTTATACCTACAAAACAGTTGGAATATCCTAAGAAACCAAGTTTGGAATAATCGCTTTGTAACAAAACGAACATTTCCAAGTACTGCAAGACACGTAGGTTATTCCTGTAGATAGGTGTGCACAGGTGAATATCAGGACTTGAGGTAGGTTTCAGAGCTAGTTCTAGTCAGTTCTTCGCTAGAGGTGCCACATTTTAAGCAGAATGCGCTGAAGAATGTCTTTCTTCTTCTGGAGGTACACCGGGCACTGAGAAGACATCATGGTATGGTAGGCGTCCTCTTCGGTCACATCCGGCAGCTAAAGGGAGGAGGCACAGCACTCTTTCGCTGCGTTGCAGTGTTTATAGTAGTGTCTCTTAGCGCGCCGCACATAGCGAAACTCTGCCTTGCCGGCTGGGTAGTGAATTTCCGTGCGTCCGATCCTTGCACACCTCACACACCTTGGTACAAACGTATTACCGAAGACCGGACAGCGTGTCCAACCGACGTAGAGATGATTCCTTTCTTTCGTTTGGTCGTATGCTTTCTTTCCAGTTTTGATGACCGCTGTTTTTCCGGCTTTTCCCTTCCACGTCTTCACGAGTTCGATGTCTTCTTTTCCAGCACTGATGTTGTTTTGTCCCACTACCCTTTCGACGATTTCTTCGTATTCGATGTTATAATCGATGCCGACGATCTTGAGTTCCGCCAGTTGCATCCGTGGCTTTCTTGTTGCTACGTCTCCTAACTTCTTGTCCTTGGTTATGTGCTCTTCAAGTCATTTTAGCCCTTCTGCGGATGTAGAGGACACAATCACTCGTTCTTTGCTCCGGCGGAGCTTGACATTGCTGAGACCAAGCTGGCAAGGGTCGCCGTTCCTTTTAAAGAAGTTTTTTAGTGCAGCTCGTTTTAGGTTGGCTGCCGTTAGAATGAGTGCTCCTGTGGGTTCCTCTTCTGTCGTTTTCGCTGTTTCGAAATATTCAACTGTGGGGTCCTTCTGTAATGCCTTGCTGTAGTCCACAGTGTGTGTTTGACCTTGTGTTGCCAGTGCCTCAGTAAGCGCTTCCACTTTGCCTCGAAGTCGACAGTTCTCCTCCACCATGTCGAGACACACCTTTCTCATCATCAATCTCATCAATCTGTTTATTTGGCATCTACACACTTACAGATGCCGGGAGCACGGACAAAAAGCCAATAAAGTGGCTTGACGGGGTCCGTGCCCCTTAATGTACAGGTCATGTAAAAGTGCCCATTCAAATTGTAGTACAAGCTGCGCATGCATAAAATTCGCGTTTATAAAATAAAATCAGCTAGCAAAACACCGCAGCACCACCGCATTTAGCGGCATAAAACGCAAACACAAATACACCCGCCCAAGATTACACTAATACTGACAACCTGCAGGGTAGAAAAACAAAATGATAAGACATGACACCTAAGGAATCGAAAAATACTGACATCACGTAGTTCGAAATACAGAAAAATACAGACAAATATGTAGGAAGACCGAAAGGGAACAAAAATTACAAATCACAGGTTATATTCCGAGTTTAGCACGTAGGCAAAGTATAACACAGCAGCTGTTTGCCATAATTTGTTCTCGGGATGGGAACAAGCCATGGTTCTGCATGACGTGTATTATGGCTGTGACTGCGGGGTGTTAAGTTTGCAATATGTAAAAAAAAGAACTGCATCTTTTTCTTTCTTTGTGATACCGTTTAGTTAGTGTTTCATATATAAATGCGTAACGGGACTGATATTCATAGTTTCAAAGAGTGGTCCTGTGTGCGCATCATACGTCGAGTTCGCTACTTGCTCGACAGCTTTCTTCTGTATTAAATGGAGTTTGCTAATGTTGGCATTTGTTGTGTTGCCCACACAAGTAAGCAGTAATTGAGGTGGGAGAAAAAAAGAGAGTTGTAAATCAAAAGCTTGATTTTTTGGGGTAGAAAAACGCAACTTGGTAAGAATCCCAGCAGAACGCGAAAGTTTACCTACTACATTTTCAACGTGTTTGTTCCAGGTCATGGTCTCTTCAAAGTAAAGACCGAGACTTTTAAAGTGGGACACAGTACTTACAGCAGATGCTCCGATGTGCAGGCAACCATCAATATAGGCTTGCGAATTTTTTGGCCTAAATAGCATGGCTTTAGTTTTTGTGGTGTTAATTTGTAAACGCATTGATTGTGCTCCAGGCGTTTAGCGTTGCCAGCACATTGTTGGAATCACGCAACAATCGTGTAGGTTCCTTTGCCGTAAAGAATAATGTAGTGTCATCCGCGTAAATAACGAATTTTGCAGAGGTGGAAATATTCACAATGTCATTTATGTAGAGTATGAACAGTAATGGCCCAAGGATGCTTCCTTGGGGTACTCCTGAATTTAGAGTTTACTAGCAGATATTTTATTATCAATAACAACAATCTGGCTCCGAAACTGCAGATAGATTCGTAGCAGATCTAAGAATACACCCCTGAAACCATAATATTCAAGTTTTGTGAGCAGAGTTACATGGTTAATCCGGTCGAAAGCTTTTGAAAAGTCTACAAACACCGCTAGCGTTAGCACCTTATTTTCAAATGACGTTAAAATTAACTCTTTTTGTGCCAGTAGCGCTGATTCCGTCGAAGACCCTTTCTTAAAACCAAATTGGGAATCGGTAATTATACTATGTTTTTCGCAGAATGTGGTCATTCTTCCTGTGATTATTTTTTCAAGGCCTTTAGAAAACACGGGTAGGACGGATATGGGCCTGTAATTAGATAACTCGTTTTTATCGCCGCCTTTAAATATCACGCTAACTTTAGCCATTTTCATACGGTCTGGAAAAACGCCATTTCAAAGAGCAAGATTGTACACATGTGCAAGGGCAGGGCTGATTATGTCAAGCGTGTACTTCACGGGTCGTATTTGCATGTCATCGTAATCACATGACCTGCTATTGCGTAACGTACAAAAAACGGAACAGATTTCAGCGCTACTTGTAGGTGTCAAGAATGCACTTTTGCAATTTCTAGCTGCCATATATTTGACGATATGAGGGTTATGAGTACTGTTTACAATGTTGACAAAGTAATTGTTAAACTCATCCGCTAGCTGCGTTCCACAGGTTGGTTTACCATTTAGCATTAGTTCTGTGCTTCGCGTGAATTCTTTTTCCCTGCCAAGTAGGGAGTTTAGTTTTTGCCATAAAACATCCGTTCGTTTCATTGCCTCCTCGTTAAAGATGTTGAAAAGGTAGTTTCGTTTAGCCTGTCTAAGACAGTTCGTTACCATATTTCGAAAAGCCTTAAATGCCACAAGATCAGCGGGGTTCCTAGTTTTTAGGAAACGCCTATAAAGAGAATCTTTCTCTCTTATAAGCTGCAAGGATTCGGGCGTAATCTATTGCTTTCTTGATTTTCTGGTGCGCAAACGATTGCGTGGGAATTGTTTTTTATAGACCGATATAAATTGTATCAGAAAGGCTTCGTAGGCATAATCCGGATCGTTTGCCGCATATACATCCTGCCAGCTTATCGTAGCTAGTTCGTTACGAAAAAGTCTAAAGTAACTGCATTGATATCTTGGAATGTTGGGCCGGGCTTCGTCGAGGGTGTTTCGTTTCAGTAGTGTCTGTCATCAGAAGATAGGTAAATGGTCACTGATATTTATACCAATGGTACCAGACTCAATATTGGGGTCCTCAACGTTTGTAACGAAAACATCAATTAGTGATGCAGAATCGGGTTGAATACGAGTAGGCACAGTGACAGTGTTTACAAATGCATTCGATGTCAATATTGTTGCAAAATTCACGCTGTGCTGATGTCGGAGCTAACATATTGATATTTATATCACCACCCAAAACAAGTTTAGACGGTTTTCGTTTATCCACCCTAAAAACGCATCGATAAATGATAGGAAGGCACACATGTTCCCTCCTGGTGGCCGGTATAAAACTGAAAAAAAAAAGTTTTCCGCTTAGCATTGTCAGAAACTCAAAGTCACCAGTAATCACACTGAAATCGGCGATGACTTCGCAGCTAAAATTATTTTTTGCCATAAGTAATACGCCTCCCCCTCTTTTAGTCGTGCGGTTTAGGTAGTAAGTATTGTATCCGGTCATTTTAAATATATCTGCGTTTGCTGATACCACGTTTTCGGTCAGCATGACGACATCGAATACGAAGTTAAAGCTCAGAAGTAGAGCATGCAGGCTATCAGCTTTATTGCAAGCTGACTGAGTATTTACGTGAAAAAAAGATAGGCGATGTTTTTTAGCTAAATATACATTGGTAACGTCACTAGTACTCAGCTGAGAGTAAGCCATCTCGGCTTACGAAATGATTCGATGCGCGCCTGCTTACACATCAGGCTATTGAATTTTCTCTAGGTCCTGCTGAGGAAGTCATCAAATAACGAATGTGTTAAAGATGACATTTCTTGTGTTTTTGTTGCATTGGACTCCAAGATCAATAAATTTCTTTGACTCTCCTTTCTACTTTTTAAAGTCGTTCCCTCAGAGTGAAAACATCTTTACCCTCTCCTGAGCTGTCCAAGGGTGGGTAGTCCTCTGCCATGTTTTGTCCACCGTCCTGGTTCTGCTTGGCCTGGGCCGTGGCATTAGCACAGTGAGACATCTCGTTCATTTTTGTTGTCGTTTTCTATTTCGAGCAGTTGGTTTTCTGTCCCGCATCTTCTCCATCTGTTGTGCCTCCGTTGATCTTGCTCGGGGGTGTCGAAGCATGATGGAGTGGACTCACTGTTCCCGTCCTCGTAATCTATGTATGTTGGCATCGTCATTTCTTCACTTTCTTGGTTGTCTTCTTTTCTTGTCTTTACTTTGTTGGTTGCCTTGACTTCGTTTTACCTGTCTTAGACGGCGGCACCATTTAAATGGAGGAGGTTATATAAAGTATATACGGCTCGTTCATACTGCTGTATGCGCTTCAGCTCATGGCTCAGTGTGTAAAGCGTTCGGCACCTCACGTGGCCGCGACGGAGAGCCCGGATCGCCTCCTGGCCCCCCCGCGTGAATGTAACTTTTTCTGGTGATGTCATTTCCTTGACGTATATAATGCCGTTTAGATCTTTTGGATCCCGACATAAAACAATTTCGTGTTAAAAATTACGGATTATTGTTCGGGGCGTTTGCAGTTTCTATTTTAGCATAAATTCTGTGGACTATTCAGAGCAAAAAAACTACTAGGGCACCTAAGCACCAGTTATGGTGCAGTGATTGCAAAACCATCTGTGCCCAGTTCTCAAATATTTGCTTTATTCGTTTTAGTCCTCCTTTTTATTTTTCGGTTTCATCTTCTTCATGCGATAATTGCTACTCCGAACATACCCGCGTAAGCTTCCCGAAACAAATAGTCAGTAAGCGAGAACGTACTTTGCTTGCTCCTAATTGTGACTTGTGTAACTAGTACGCTGAAATTCTTCATGTATAAGCTAAGTACATGTCCCTAACATACGTTTCCAAGTAGATGGCCTCAACGCATCTATGAGGCCCACTATTAGTTGCCCACTGCGGGCGAGCTGTGGGGTGTTGAGGTCCTGTGCTCGTCTAACATTCCGGAGGCAGAGGGTTAGCATGGAACACAGACACAATTGCTCATTTTCTTTTTAACTCAGTTCATTACTTTCTCGACGCGAGTTTTCCTGAGAATTAGGGCACCAGCCCATGCCTCTCGTTATTGTTATGTTCGTTATTTCTGTGTGAGCCCTCGGTTTTCTCTGTGCCCATTTGTCGCCAGGAACACCAGTTTGTCTTCCCACGATTTAACTAATTGTTTCGGAGAAAAATACCGAACTTTGGAATAAAGACTCCTTCCAAGCCACATGCAAGCTCTATTTAGGTCCCTTGCAGTAATACACACTCCTAAAAAATTGTGTGTTCTTTACAACGTCACAACGTTACTGTTTCAAAGTAAGCATACATTGGTGCTTGTAAAGTTGTTTACAGTCAAACCCGTTTATAGCGAACTGCAATATGCACCGCGATTAGTTCGATATATCGAATAGTTCGATATAGCCGAACCCGCCTATAACGAGCTTATTGTCACGAGTTCGCAATCCGCGGGAGCCCACCCCCCTCCCCCCCCAACTCCGCCATCCGCGTATGCTGAAACGAACACAGTACAGTAGCCATTACCAGACTAAAATAATCCATTTATTGCAAGTATCAAAGCTACTTTCCGCCTTAACTGCCCACGTTGCAAAAAAAAACGGTGATTTTTGTTTTCACTTTCCTTTTGGCGGCTTCAACTAGCATAGCATTCTCTACACGAAACATTGTTTGCACCTGTTCGAGTCCGTGTCCTCAAAAATCTAAGAAGCATTGGCGGAGCACACCGACTGCCGAAAGCGCTTCATTATAAGTGTCGGACGGATTTCACTGGCGACATCATCGGGAACGTTGGTGAGCTCTTCCCACAGTTCACCGATGCTGCTGTCTTGGTCCGCACTCACTGACTGGGCGAGTTCCGTCTCGAGTCCCGCGCATCGGAAACAGTTCCGGAAAGTATTGGGCGTCACGTCGCTCCGTGCGAGGCGCAATGTCTCAGTCGCGGCTCTTGCTCCGTGGTCGCGGCCAATCCACATCTCAATCGCCGCTCCGAGATCATGCATTTCGGCGGCCATTCTAGGCGCCCAGAGTTCGATATATCGGATGTGAACTTGATTATAAAGAATATGTTTCCCATGTATTTCCGTAACTGAATTATTTTTGTTCGATATATAGCATAATTCGCTCTATCCGGGTTCGTTATAGCCGGGTTTGACTGTAGTATGCCTATTCGCATATGTGCAACTGTGGCTATGCGACGCTGCGCTAGCATTTGAAGTACGCGCACAGGCTTTGCAGAACGGGCGCAGATTTCTACTCAAGCTTGCACACAAATAGGTTGACGGATTGATTGCACCTGTTGACTTATTCAAGGTGTTCCTTTGATTAGATTTTATTTATTAAGTGTTGGCCATGGCACACCTGGTGATCCCTCATGAAAATGGACGTTGAGTTTTAATAGACTCCCTATTGCGTTTCTATAGAGTCAATAAAAAGTCAATTAAAACTCATCGCTTATAGACTGTGCTCGTTAGAAAGTCAACAAACTTTTTATTGCACAAACTCAACCAACATTTTGTTGCCTTCAAGACATTGAGTTTTAATACACTTCATATTTCGTTTCTATAGAGTGAACCAAATCTCTGTTCCTAAACACTGCGGCCAATATAAAATAAATAAACATTCTATTGCAGAAATGCAACATGCATTTTGTTGCCTTCACTATATTGAGTTTTAACAGAATCTGTATTGCCTTTCTCTGGGGTCGATTAAACTATACATGTGTGGAGAGCGGTCATTAGACAGGCAATAAACATCTTATTACGAACACGCAGCAAGCATCTTGTTGCCTTCATCATGTTGAGTTTCAATAGACTCTGTTTTGCGTTTCTATAGCCCACCCACGGAGGTCTGGTAGTTTATCGGTGCATATATGTGGGGTGCTATTGCGCCGCCTGCCCCGCCGCATCAACCGAGATCGCGAGATGGACGTCCCATCACTTCGTCTTGAGAGCACTTGGGCGCTGGTGCGCCGGGGTGACGGACATCACCACCGGACAGTCCGAGCCCCTACAAAGTTCCTCTGTTAGAACTTGCCAGAAAACCTGACTCACATGCATCAGGATATTACGCCTATTCTCAATAAGAACTTTATAGAAAGCTAATAGAGATAAATTAATAAAAACTCATCAGAAATTCTATTCAGACTTAGCTCATATGCAACAGGTTGTAATGACTGGGCACAATAAGAATTTTACAGAAATCTAATTGAGATAAATTTAATAGACACCCGTCATAACCTGTATTTAAAGCGAACTCACTCGCAACAGGATGTTACGATGATACTCAATAATAATTTTAAGAAAGCCCATTCAGACAAATTAATAAAAACTCATCACAAAGTTCATTCAAATTTATTCACACGCAACAGGATGTTACGATTATACTCAATAACAATTTTATTAAAAACTTTTGCCATAAATTTAATAAAAATCCATCAGAAACTATATTCAAACCTGACTCACACGTAACAGGCTGTTGCGACTATACTCAGTAGGAATTGCATAGAAAGCTTATTGAATTTTTTTTATAAAAACCCTATAAGAAACTCATAAGAAACTATATTCAAAAGGGGTAAGGTCTGTTGACTTGGCTCTATAGACTTTTAATTAAAGCGCGGTGGCCAATTTGTAATGGAAACTCAATAGAAATGTTCTATAAAATGTTGACAAAATGTTTATAGGATTCTTTTGAGCAATCTCTATAACAAGTTTATTAAAGTCGGTAAGATTTTTATGAGGGATATGTGCTACTCTGTAAATTTGCGATATGGTGCTTGGCTTCAGAGTACGCCCGCAATTTTTATTCTAGGTACGAATATATTGCATCCGCACCAATGCGTATAGATGCACGCGTAAAGAACATATAAAGTCCTCAAAACACTGTACAAGAAGTGCCTCTTTCTCTTTAAACCCCCTTCCCACCTCAAGATTACGTACTTTTCATGCTCAGCACCATTTACTTGACAGTTGATTATCTGCTTTTTACAGCAAAGATGTGCATGGCCTACTCCTACGAACTTTTTCTTGTCATGATCCATCAGCCGAACAAAGCTAAAGACAAGGCTAAAGTCCTCTTGAGTGTCTGCACCTTTCAATTCATATATATTAAAATAAATCAAGGTGTAATTGGCCGCTTAAATGGCTCTGTTGTGATACTGCGTTTCTTTTACTACGGTGGAGTTGTAAGAAAGACGCCATTGAACGAACAGCCCTATGTTCGTTTGCAAAGATAACACTGTACTGTTTTAAAGTTTTACTAGGCTCATTACTTAGGAAGAATTCTAAATTGCGAATTAGCTTTAGTTCACGCGCTCGTGAGAATGACGCCGTAGTAAGCTCGGTTGTCTTAAAAATTAGTTTAAATTTGTAACTAACAACAAAACACCTGGGGCATTGTCGTCGGAGCATTTTGCTTCGTTGTTCTCACCAACTTCTGGTCTTACCATATTGCAGGTGAAAACAAACCTAGCATAGGAATTCTTCCCAAAACAGAAGCATTCGTCGCCGTACTAATGAGAGAGGAAAAATCATGGGCTGATCTTGCTACTTAAAATGTCATCGCAGCAACTGAGGGGTGCCCCACGTTCAGAACAATGCATGAGAAGCCGATATATCGAAGTGCTTTACAAAGTGGAGGTATACAAACGATTGGGACAGAAAATAAAAAAAAGTTGATAAGGAAACAATACAGTGCATCTCGATATAGCAGGACCTACTTTAACATCGAAGTTTCGCTGAGATTATGAAGACTCGAATCCTCACAAAACGGTCTTATCACGGCTGTGGTTTTCAGCCATGTCCTGAAGGCGAGCCAGCTAAGGAAGATATAATTTCAGATACTCAAAGAGCACCGTAAGGGCAGGCGTGCGAGTGGCAACTCTTGAAAATATTCCGAAGTGTCGAGGGAATCGATTGAACGTGCCGTTTCACTCGCTCGCATAAGCACTTCAGCACCTATGGCGCTATCATTACAGAAGTAATATGGCTATCTACATTAAGTTCCGGGATATGGGTTTAATGAGAAACGTGACAGCGAGAGGTTTTTGAGAGTGCGTTTACTTTTACTTGCATCTGTGGTATGCACGACGTGTCCTAACCTCTTTTTAGCGTTCGTGGCTGTGTGTCCAATGAACTTGCTTCAGCACACGTGCCATGATGAAAGCAATAAATATATTTACTTGATGAAGCAGTCATTGAAACACAAGAGTTTTTAACGTTTGACGGTTTTTATGTTATAGCGTTGCATTAGCCACAGTTGAGGAGAGCGGGAAAGCAGGGTAGTAAAAAAGAGCGTCAAGTACTGAAATACTTCAATAATAGACAAACAACTGGGTAATGATCCGTTTATGAACTGAAATGCTTATTGGCGTATGCTTCATACTGGCAAGATTGATGTCACCTTTCTGCAAAGCAACCTTGCTTGAAAGAGAACGCAATCTCCTTCAGCCATGCCGCCACAGGCCGCCATCGTGTCAAGCGTCCATTGAGTGTCAGCCCTCAACACTCCTCTTTATTGTCCATCGTGTTGAGGGTCCATTATGAAAGGCACCGCTGGCATTCATATGCCGTGATGCAGTCGGACACTTTCCAGTAAAATCTAATAAAGTGGCTTCCCAGCCTGGCCCGCAGCCAATGTGTGGCACGAGAGTGCTTGAGCATCGGACTAGTTTAGTGTTTATATTTGCCCCTATGGTAGTGGTGGCTTGCTGTGTTTTCTGTGTTTCTTTCTTCTTCTTCTTCTTCTTCTTCTTCTTTAAGTGCTTCTTTAGCACTTTGTTAGTGCAATCGAAATGATGCGGACTTCGCTCATGTGTTCACCTGATCTGAAACCTCACAATGATGCTTTTACCCTTGTATACTTACCCTTCCCTGTTTACCCTTTCGTGTGTGAAACGCTTGAGGCATCGTGAGCGGCAGGCTTCCAGCGAACGAGGACACGGGTTCGATTCTCGGCTGCGGCAGCCGCTTTCTAATGGAGGCTAAAAGCAAGAACGCTCGTGTGTGCGAGTATTCAGTGCCCGTTGAAGATACCCAGGTGGTTAACATTAATTCGGAGCCCTCCACTACGGCGCGCCTCATCGCCTTCGTTGCGTCAGCGCATTAAACCCTACAATCAATCAATCAATCAATCAATCAATCAATCAATCAATCAATCAATCAATCAATCAATCAATCAATCAATCAATCAATCAACGAAATCAAGTCTTCAGCCGAAGACCATTACGATATCTTAGACTGTTAAGCCAGTTTTATTAAAACAGCCAATCGGTAGCTTGGATGAACCAATAAAATTCAGTGTAATGGACATTTCCCGATGAAGGCTATGTGCAAGTCGAGTGGGAACAAATATTTCGTCACATGGTAATTAATGATCAAAATATATTGCGTCCGCTTCTTGCCAGCAAGCCTATAAAATAAATGAATCGGGAGCGATTTGTTACAAACTCTTTATTAACAGCATTGAAAGTGGGAGCGAAAATCAGGTGTTCAAGGTTTCCACTTCCGGCAATGGCCTAGGAACAACCTTTTTTTGAAATCCAATTTCGGCCAGTCGTTGGTGCCACGTGTACATAATTTCACCTTTTTTTTATGTCGTTCCTTACCATTGCCTTCATGTAAAATAGTCTGTGTTTTTAGGCACGTGGTATCATTTATAGAATTTACATTTGGCTGAAAATTAAAAAAAAATGACCGAAGACATCTTTCCTGCTTACTCGCGAAACTAGCACATTAGCAGTACTCTCCCTGTTCGTTCACCTCCACCTATGATCACGAGAGTGACCGAAAGCAGACAACTCTGACAGTCCATCTAGAACCCAGAATCAATACGGAATTTTCCTTCATTCGATGAAACTTCACGGGTTATTAAACCTACTATTTTGCTGGAGCGAGGACCCCAAGTATATTAGGCACACCCACATACCAACGCATTAATCTACCGAGCACATAAACAAGCTGTTGCCTTGCATTCGTCTGACTTGAAAAATTGACATGAACGGCTCCACAGGCTCGATCCTGACAAAGCGTCCAGGCTCCCTTACTCTGCTCGACTACGCAGAAGTGAGTAGGCCTTGGTACACAGGCAGCGGCTTGGAGTTGCTTTGACACGAAAGTATCTTCATACAATCGGACGCGTGGACAGCCCGGACTGCTTTCTCTGTAGTTGCGCATGGACTCTTGAAGACTTGCTTAGTGTTTTCCTGAGATTACCTAGTGAACGAAACGACCTTGAAGTAGCATTACTACGCTTGGAAACGCCCTCTGTCCGAGCAAAAGACCTTGTGCACGTAGGGTGACACCTCGAAGCACAATCATGCCGTCAAAGCGCTGCTTCTATACCTTAGCGAATCCTCTCGGGATTCTCTGCTATAGGGTGCGGAATTTTGCAGACAGCGGAATAATTTCTTCTATTTTTTGTTACACATACGATAGTTATGTAAATTAGACTGTGATAATCTGTTTCTGCGTCCTGTTGCATATAAGACGTGCAACGGGGCATTGTGTACATAGTTCATCGGTCGGTTTCGCTTTGAGTTCTTATACCCTCCAAATTCATTCATTTATGTCTTTGTCCCTAGTAGCCTTGCCCCAGTGGGAAGTGGCAAGGACCAGCCGCAGTGGCTCAGTGGCCTATGGCGTTGGGCTGCTCAGGCCAAGGACGCGGGTACGATTCCCGGACGCGGCGGCCGCTTTAGTGACAGAGGTGAAAAGCGAAAACGCAATTGTGCTCGAGATTTCGGCTCCGTTAAAGATCCCCAGGTGGTCAAAGGTAATCCGGAGCCCTCCACTACGGCGCCATTTATCGCCTGTGTAGCGTCGGTTCGTTAAACACCACAATCAGTCAAATCGATCGGAAGTAGCAGGCCTGAGATAAGTTCCTCAGGCCGACCTCTTCGCCTTTTAATAAACCCTTACCCGACCTCTCTCTCTCTTTTCTTCCCTTTGCTCGAATCATGCTAGGCCCGCATTAAAGCCCATGGCATTATTTTTTTAAAACGCATAAATGTTCAGGCGGATTTCGGAAGTCACAAGAACTTCCCGAAAAACTCTGGTATAAATTTAAGAAAAAAATACCCTCATCTTCTCTATTCTAAAAAAATGTAGCCGCTGACAATTAGATCACCTTTCCAAAGACACAGGTATTCCCCAGAACGGGTATGTGCGCGCCGCTCTAGTCTACCGCCACTGTACAGTCTTTCACATTCAAGGAAAAGCGGGGACAAAATATTGTATGGCGACGCAAGCCTAGCTAAACGCTGTACGCCGATGATGCTGCATCATTCGTATCCTCTCTTACCGTCTTCCTACTGCGTGGCACTAGCTTATCTTTTATAGTCACTGCCCCAGAAACTAGCAGAAGCTTATAGTTTTGCTCTGCTTCTCCACCCGTCCATGGCTCGTAGTAATTTTTCGTCAGAACCAGGTTTATCGACTAAATTAAATATAGCTGCTCTAAGCAGCAATAACAAAGCATTAGAAGCGTAAAAAATTGGCCGCGTATCTGCTCCTTTCGTTGCAAATGTCGTCAAAAGACGATAGTCTTTATCGACTTTTGCCAAGTAAATGCCTCTCTTCACTTTCCCCCTCACCTCTCATGCTGTTCCTCTTGCGTCACGCTCCTCCCAAGGTAAAGACGCCACAGGTTTGCTTAAATCATTTTAAATTTCCCGCGTTCCACTGCTCCAAACCGGGTGTCTCGATGCCAATGCTGCCGTACGGCGAAGACGCGCTTGAATGGAGGCGGCCTACTTCAACGTTTATAAAACCGCGTTTCCCTACTCCACGTGCGTTGCAAGCAGAACGTGGAACCTATCTAGTGGAACCTTTCGTAACTGTTGCCGGTTGATTTCTTAAAATTCCGCCAGAAGCTATAGTGGCGCGGGCGACAGCAGGTGACGGCGGAGGGATTTTTGTTTCTGCAGTTGGTGAAGTATTTAATTTCTTAAAAGTCAAGAACGTATGATTTTTTATAAAGGAACACTGCAAATATCACTTCTGTATTAATTTGTTGTCTTATATTTGCGTATAATGTCTTTTTTTTCTTCAACAATGTTTACAAGTATGAACATTACACCGGACTTAGACGGGTAGATTTAGCTGTGACTATATAAGACTAATGCGCAGGCAATGTTTTGCTTTGGCCGGGTGGCTTAATCGAGTCACAGACAGACAGACGGACAGACATACAGACAGACATACAGACAGACCAAAATTTCTGGGTTTAAGTAGCCCAAGAAAGACTATCGTCTTTAAAACAATCATAAACGTCATATGTAGGATTCTGTGTCCTGCAAGAACCAAAATTATCTTTTACGGAATGATTATAGTATATTAGGTCATTAAAAAAGCGAAAACATCGGCTATTTTTCTGGCATTCTGTCGAGCAATCTTTTTCCAGTGAGATTATTCGCGCAATAGTACTGCTAAAACCGCATGGGCTTCATATGCCGGCACACAGCTTTTTCAGTGTGATATTCTATTGAAAACTTCCCAGCATTTGATGAACAGTTGCTCTAAAAATAGGCGCGACAGCCTGCCAGACTTTAGAAATAATAAAAGTCCCAAACTGCTTTTGCAGCTGTACAGCTTCCTGTCATAGATTGCAATACAGCGTTATTTTGAGCGCTTGCCTCAACGATATGGAGCAACATTTCTACATACTAATTACACATTAAAGCAAAGCACCTGGCACGTAGCTGTCCGTTCTCTTCAAAAATACTATAGGTTATCCATAATTTCACCTGTCTGACCTGCACAGCCCCCCTCTTTCTTGTATTGATACTGCTTTACGAAGACAGAAAAGCCACTTTGGACGTTTCAAAAATATTACAATCATACCTTTCAACCTACACCGCCAGGCAGCGCTGGTGCGCGTATTTCCTATGGTAGAAAAGTGGGCGAAATGCCTTGCAGTTCCTAAGGCCAAGTCCTTTCGCAAATGGTGAAGCCAACGAACCCTGCCCATTTTCCGGCGCGTAACGGCTCTCGCATTCCCCGGGGAAATTCCGTCCCACATAATTACGTCCGGGGATATACCAAGCAGTGCTGAGCAATAGCAGTCTCTCTAGACGTACCACCGAGGGAAAATTAAAGACAACGTCGTGCTCTTGAGACCGGGCATATTTGCTTCGTTTGCGAATCATTCGCTTGTTCCCCTTGCTCTTTACTTACTCGAATAGGTTAAGGGTGTCTGGCGCCCTCTCTCGTCAAATACTCTTTCCCTGTCAGTCCAAGATATCTTTCGGCTATTGGAATCCTTGTTCCTGCCATACAATGATATGGGGAGGAGGATGCGCTAACTTTATTTAGGCGAGCCTTAGTTGCCGCTATCTGTGCACCCGCCCGGTGGGGTGTCTCCTCTAGACCAGGATACCCTGGCCTGCGCTGGCAACCGGGGCCCTCAGCCATCCCGCATGCCGGATGTGTGATAATAAAGTCTTTTCTCTCTCTCTCTCTCCATCAGGCTACGCTCGGAGGAGAGGTCGGAGCTGGTCAGCCGCGCCATCCGCTGCTCGTACGTAGGTTTGAGATTAGCAGCATGAAACGCTTTTTTTAATAGGCAGCATTGCATATAACAGGGTCACAACATAGTGATTTCCTGCTTCTCGGGCGCTATAGTTTTCTGAGATATTGTGTTGCCTTTCACTGCGACTGCAAAGGGTTATTTCGCACCCTAGATGAATCAGTCGGGGTAACAAGTCCAAGTACAATCTCCCGCCATTTCGCAAGGACAGCCAAGAAGAAAACTTGGCCGCGTATCTGCTCCTTCCATTTCAAATGTCGACAAAAGACGATCGGCTTTCGACTTTTGCCAAGTAAATAGCTCCCTTCGCTTTTCCGCTCACCTCTCATGTCGTTTCTCTTGCCTCGCGCTCCTCCCAAGGTAAAGATGCCAAAGGTTTGCTTAAATCATTTTAAATTTACCGCGTTCCACTGCTCCAGGCCGGGTGTCTCGATGCCAACGCTCATGTACGGCGAAGACGCGCGTAAATCGAGGCGCCCTACTTCAACGTTTATAGAACCACGTTTCCCTACTCCACGTGCGTTGCGAACAGAACGTGCAACCTATCTAGTGGAACCTTTCGTAACTGTTGCCGGTTGATTTAAAAAAAAAATGGCACGAGAAGCTATAGTGGCGCGGGCGACAGCAGGCGATGGCGTCGTGAACTTTTTTTCTGCAGTTGAAGTTTTTTTTTTGCGAAAATCAAGCATGTATGACTGTTTATAAAAGAACATTGCAAATATCACTTGTGTAATAATTTGTTGTCTTATATTTACGTGATGTCTTGTTCTTCTTCAACAATGTTGACAAATATGAACATTACACCGGACTTAGACGGGTAGATCTAGCTGTGACTATATAAGACTATTGCGCAGGTATTGTTTTACTTTGGCCGGGTGGCTGAATCGAGTCACAGACAGACAGACAGACAGACAGACAGACAGACCAAAAATTCTGAGTTTGAGTAGCCCAAAAACGACTATCGTCTTCAACAGACCAGGAGAGGACAGCCGTGAGGCAGTGCCGTTAAAGTGGTGCTCCGCGTCGCTCATTATATACTCGTCTATTGCCCCCTTCATGGCTCCGGCAATTGCCCCTTTGCCGGTGTTCTTAGTTACCCAGTCTCGTTAGCGCCCCCCAATGAGGGTTTTTATCATACCTCAAGTAAGAGAACATCAAAAGAGGTTCCTCAAAATGGATATGAAAGGCACCTCACCCAAAAAACCGAGTCTTCAAATTACTGCATGCGATATCGACTAAGACGCACTGAACACCGGTAAGTATTGCTTGTGCTTATAGGAGCTCCGTAAACAGATTGTAATAGAGACTGCGACAGACATTGAGACAGGCGGCCAAGATATGCGTCAAGAAGTCCCCGAGCTGTAAAATAAAAAAAAAATGCCAACCGGTAGATGACGTCCTAGAGCCATACATTTCCGAATACGTTTGGACAGCAAACCCCGTATGCTCGTTTTGGCGTAGTGTTGGGCCCACAAAAACGCACCAATTATAGTGTCAAACGACAATGGTTGATACAAAACAAACTTTTTGAAAAAAAGAGCGCGAACAACATCAAAAACGTCGCTTTGAAGGAACCAGAGTGAACCGACACCGCCTTCATTACAAATTACTGGAAGCGATTTGCAGCAAGACATATTACCGTAAATACTAAAAAATAACAAAAGAAATAAAGAAATCTGAGGCGGAAAAATACAAAAGTAAGATTTTCACATAATAAAGATATTAGGACAATAAATAAAATATAATAATGAAATGAAATAAATATATGTAGATAATTGATTAACTTATACAGCCGACGAAAACTTTTCTGTAGGGAGTGTCCTATGTACTTCTTCTACGTCCGCGTCTGGTTTTCGCTAGCAAAATGCAGTCAGATAACCAACTAGCCCACCTTTCTGGCTTAACTGAAATGGACCTCAAGAAATGAAGTGGGAAACTAAAATGAAGCGCAACTTAGCTCACCTGGGCCATGATTGTAGCTCTGTCATTTGTATGTAGAGTCCTTAAGCCTACAAGCTGACTGAGAAGCGTTGAAAGCAGAATACTCGTCCCTGATCACCCCACTCAGCCAAATGTGAAACGTTTTACAGAAGCCTTTCACATTGTCCCCTGAGGAGACAACATAAGTGCAGGCTGCTGTTAAGATGGTTCAGGTTCTCAAACAGGTCCACAGAGAGGCAAGCTTTGCTGGGAAAGATGCGTTCTGGAACGGATCTCTTAGCGCCATATCTTCTGGAAAAAAAAAACACTCAGCTCCTCTCTAAGTTCGAACACCCTCGCAAAAGCTGTTACGGGCGACGACCAGCGCACCTGGGTGTGCGAAAGCAGGTACTGGTATTCTGCAACCCATTCTCTTCGCAAAGTACTTGCAGAGACGACTGGCCTTAGGCCTTGCATATACACTGTTCACGACTTCGACAACGTGTTGCATAACACGCGCAAGTTCTGGACTCAACTCCTTTGGCGTCAGAGTTTCCCTATGCAGCCTACAATGTGTGAATGCTACTGCACTGTTAACAGCCTTCACGAGTCCCAAGAAACCAACACCGTTTCCAACTATAGCTCGGCGCCATCGGTGCACACAGCTACACAAATGTCCCAACTAAGACCGTGGAAACAATAAATGTAAGTGGCACCGAATATGTTAACCGATCTCTTGTAGTCCTCGAGATCAAGACAGCAAATGAGATCTTCAGCAATGACCGGGCCTGCAAGAAGCGCAAAAAAAGTTGCTGTGGACTCCCGGAAACGTTCACAGGCTTCATCCACGGTAGGAGAAAACTTCCAGCAGACTCAGATGTTTCTACTACTCGGTACTGCACATCAGACGTTATTTCTCGTATTCTACGGTCCACGATGTCGTTCGAGCATGGTATTGCATCCAGTTTTTTTACGTGCTCTTTGCCTATGACAGTTCCAACGACAACATTCATGCAGGGCACAAGAAAAGTCTCGCAGATTGTCTGAGGTTTCATTTGTTTAGCCACGTCGTAGCTGAGTGTGCAGCTTGCCTTTATGGCATCTGCCGAGCTTGCCAGCTAAAAAAAGTGTAGCTTTCTCCGCTGAACCGAATACACAAAACTGCATCGGAAGTTTAAAACTTGCACTCATCCGGTCGCCTTCCGCATCCAGCATCGTGTTATGTTGCATGTGGGAACTAAAGCGAACCAGTAAAATCTGCCACCAAACTGCGATGCCTCAGCCTCTGATGGGAGGGCCAGCGTACGCACAGAGAACAGAATGCACAACGAGGCAGCCATGTGAAAATAACGTAAAGCACCTGGAACAAGCATTCTTCCACAGATAGAGGCTATCGGCTTCCGCGAAAACCGTAAGCACAGGTAACGCGAAACACTTCGAACAAGCATCTGTCGATTGATCGGACAGTGTATGCACGCCCACAAACAAGGCGATTTCGTTAATGATTAAATAATTTTAAAACTGCGTTCTGATAATTTCGGCGTCACCTTGCTTGGGTTATGCAGCCTTTCGGATTCCAACATTTTTTTTCTTGTTTCGTTGAACACTATGTATTGGTAGCTCGGGTGCTTTGTCCGGAGAGTGCATGTCATCTTAGTCGGCACCATGCAGCTTTGAGCAAGTACTTCACTGCACAAAACGGATAACCTTTTGCCGCCAATATTGGCGAAGCCATACGTCAGATAACTTTTTTTGTAGCCACGTAAGCTGGGCATAGCTACGCAGCTCAGACGAACACCTAACTTCGCGATGCCGGCCAAATGGGTGGGAGTGCATGGCACAGCCACCCAACGCCAGTCGAAAATCGGGGAATCTGTGGTTCAATAGTTGCGACTCTAGAGGTAATGCAGAGGAGAGGACAGTCCCTCCACGGTACCGGTAGCCGGGGCGGTTGTGAGAAGGGGAAATAGCGCCGACCGCATACCGGTTGCCGTACATGGAACGGTTGGGTGGTGAAGGGAAGAGAAAAGGAGTAGGCCGGAAATGATGTGCCGACCTACTGCGGAACTGTGAATGAGTCATGGCCGGACTGCCCTCCAAGGACATGCGAGTTCAATTTTTTTTTTCCGGGCGAGGGATTCGTGGTCTCCAAGAATGGTTTCGCGCACCCCCTGTGGGCACGGACCCTAGTTTGAGAACCACTCTTATATGTGACGCACTTAGTTTTATATTATGAATTTAGATTCGCCACCCACTTTTAGAGCTAGTTTTGAAGCGTAAGCTACATTGACCGAGATTGAGCAGTTCGCATGCCTCCTGGAGAGCCGTGCTGCTCAAGCGCGAGTTGGAGTGACATCACACCACGCACAGAACGTTGCTCGGAGCCCGGCGTCTCTCACACACCCCACGCGACCAGCGTCTTCCCCGGCCTCCGTTCCGCACGTGGCGTCCCGGTCCACTTGATGATCATGCGAGGCATGGCCGGGTGTGCAACCGACGGCCGGTGCGTCCCAGCAATACCGGCGTGCAGCTGTGGAACCAGCTTACCTCTGGGGCGATTGGTCATTGCTGCGCCGATGCCACTTGAAAAATATACATATGTCACACAATGCGTATAACGTGTGTGTGTCATTGAAGCAACAGTAAGCATGACAATCAAGCTAATCCCAGGCAACCAGAAAAACTAAGAATAACTCGCTGAACCTAAACTCATGCTACGTATATCCTGGCATAGCCGATCTAAGCCACTACTATTTTTATTTATTCCGGTTCGTAAATCCACGATAGAAGCTTAGAATAATAAACACGTTCGGCTTGCAGTAAGTTCCATTTGGTAAAGAGCGGTTGAACTTTCATATGGCGCCTGTGCAGGCTGTAATTTTCGTACATTCGAGGAACTTCCCTCTGCATAATAGTTAATTTACTGTAGTTATACGCGGTTTTATTGCTCCAGGGCAAAGATTCTGTAGCTCAGTCTAGAATACAGGAAGAAATGTCTGTTTCAGCCAGTACGGTAGCAGCGAAGCTTGCATTGGCTTACCTGCGTCGTAAGTGATGCCAGACTCTAAAACTCCTAACGGCAAAGCCAACCTTATTCACGTGATGCGATCACGATGGTGATGCCATTCGATAGTTTGGTGCGTACCCACTAAGGGGAATTGACCAGGGATAGAATATTGACTGTGCCCCTGTGGGAGCTTATAGCTTGAATTATAGAAATAAAGCCTCCCTGGTGTTCCCCTTTTCGGGCGCAGCTATCGCTGGCCATTCGCAGCTGGCGTGGGCGCGGCGCAGAAGTGTCACGCTATATCACACCACAATGGGAGTCAATAATCACATAAGGCCAAACCGCAGATGCCGTCGCTCACTCTCGTCGGGTAGTTCACCTATTAAGTGCGGATGGATAGGCCGCGCGTGGCTCGCTCCGCAGAAGAGCGAGCAGCCATTGAAGAACAAAAATGTTTTCTGATAATCGCAGAAGAAGGATCCATAGTATCCATAACAAACGTGCGTTCGGGTAAAATTCCGACAAATGAAATGGTTTCGTTCTAGCCGATCGAAGTTTCTGCGTTCTCATTTTTGTCATTGCGTTTCTGTTTTGGTCGTTTGTGTTTTCCCTAAGGTCAACATTCGCATGCACCCCTGTTTCCACAGAGAAGGGGTAGTAAATATTTGCCACATTTTGCGACTCGTTATAGTCACGCCAATGTAAAATAGCAGCGTTATAACAAAGATGCAGTAGTGAGCCCTGCCTTTACTGACGCAACCCTTTCTGCCTTATTTGAGTTTGACCTGTTCACCGGTAAAACTCGAATTCCACTTTACGCGTGGCACACATCGATGGTCGTAGCAATTACGCACTTTTAGTGAAGTTGGGCTTCACTAAAGCACTGAATTCAAGGGCGGCGGGAGGAAACGTTTTTTTACCGAAAAGCGCGCCAGCAGCATCTCGCATCCAGCCGCGCGCGAAATTACGGCGACTCATTTACCGGGAGGATCGCTTTCGCCGTTATCGTCTTGGCTACATGGCCTAACATAAAAGTTATCATCATTAACTGTTTTCTGCCGGCACTGCTAGCTATTTATTGTCATCCCCCATTGCAATTTGTACTACAGAGCACGTGGAAATACTGTGTGACCTCCAAAAAGGCTTTCTCAATTCATCATTTCTGCAATTATGGCCAACCGGTACAGCAGACCGTCACGGCATCTTGCGTTTCCGCACCAAATTACAAGTTGGCTTGCCCCACCGAGTTGAGCGTGCGACTGCGCACTTCGTTTTTTTAGTGAAAAGATGAGTGACTGAAGCACAAAAGCGCTTCGAATAGGCAAAGCTGGCACCATCGCCTCCTGTATTTTTACAATGCCAAACGCATCAGCCCGGAAAGGCCAACCAAGCCCCCTCCTCCTACTCTGGCCACTCTCCCCCAATCGGTAACCTTCCCAGCGCTTCAATCATGTGACCAGTTCAGCTTGGGGCGACGCGTGGTGGAGAGCGGGAACGATGGCAAAACATGCTCCGCCGCGGCTCTGAGCTTTCTAGCGCTGGCGCAAGCGCCATTTTTTTGACGATCTCAACATCAGTTGCCTTGGCAACAAGGCACAAACCGCTCTCGAAGTCAGTTACGGTGGCGTGATCCCAGTTCAGCTCGGGGCCCCAACTTGCGACATGCGGGCACTGCAGGCGTACCCCTCACTCCCATTGGGAAGTGCGCGATGCGTTTGGCATTGTAAAAATACAGGAGGCGATGGTGATGGTGAGGCGAAGAGAAATGTCTCGATTGAAGCGCGGGTATGCTCTTGTGCAGCTTCCAGAAAGGCAGCCTTGTTTTGCCTATTCGAAAGCCGAATTGGTTTTTAAAAATATACTTACGATCATTATACCGTGTCAGCGACTAAATTACAGAACAAAGTTGAGGTAATTCAATAAACACGGCATTCTGCTTTATTTGAGTGACTAATAAAATATCAATTCTTTCATTTTCTTTGGATTTACACATGGAAATGGCACTACCAGTGGCGCGGTTGATTCCCGTCCACTGAAATATGGTAACCGCTTAGCTGAAAGTGCGTCTGCTGCTCACGCTTCGGATGAGCTGAACGGTCCGCCATGAACGAAGCGGGCCAGTCCGCTAGGGAGCTATAGAGACAGAGAGCTGCTAACTTTATAGGAAGCTAGAGAGATTAAGATGTGGCCATTGCAATGGCCTCATCATTAGAGATCTTAAACTCTACTGATGCGGCCATCGCAATAAACAGTCTTATAATAATCATATTTGTTTCTTCTGTCGAAATTTTAGTATGCGTTAAAAACACTCAAGTAGTGCTAATTATTTCGCAGCCCCTACACTAACAATGCAAATCAGGTTTACCTGGGAGGTGAAAGCCCAAATGGAAACTTTTTGTATACGCTTCCGCGAGCGCTTGTCAGGAGATCAAAAAAGAAGTAGCGGTACAAAACACATCGCTATCATCATCATCACAATCAGGACGAAGAAGTGTAGCGGAGCTCAGCCCAAAGATGTCCCAGGAGCTCCCTTCCGAAGGCCAGCCCGGTCGCCAAGGGTCTCCCGGTAGCGATGAAGATAAGGACCACCCCGATTCCAGTGCAAGCCCCGTACAGGTGTGTCCCCCGTCTCATACCAAGTGCGCGAGCCACATCCAGGCGAGGACCTTGTGCCTGATTGTTGCGATGTCAGCTAAATCATCCGGTGTTTTACACAGTCTGATGAAACTGTCTGGCTGGGTTTCATATTCTTTGACCCGCGGCGGTTGCTAAGAGGCTAAAGCGTCATGCTGCTAAGCCAAGAGACCCAGGTTTTATCCCAGCCACCATGGTTGCTTTTCAGATAGAGGAGGAAGCAAGAACACCCATGCGGCAGGATTTTGGCGCACGTTAGAGAAAGACCCACAGGCAGCAAAATTATTCTGGAGCCCTCAACTAAGGCGCGACTGATACCTCTGTTTCAGAAGTTAGAAGCTCCATGCGGGATGGGGCATACTTCTGCGCACAGGCGTTTGGCTCGACAGGGAATATTGCGCCGGTGGGGTGAGCAACAGTGTACAAGTACTTTCTGACGTGTCGCTGCAGCCGGACAAGTCAATCCGTAGCCAATGCCGCACTATACGGTTGCCCTGTAAATCTGCACATCCCTGATAGTTGTCATACAGTTCCCTCTTTTTGTATTTTATTATTGCGAAACACCGGATTTACCATGCATGCCTCCCAATATGCTTGGCCAGACGCCGACCAGAACCACACGCTGTTTTGTATTTTATTATTGTGAAGCACACGTGATGGAACGCGTCGCAGCCAATAGACGTATTCGGAGCCGTTTTGCTGCTACAGCCGTTTTAACCCAGGCGCGGTGTCCTTCCTATATTAAACCCATTTACCCGGAGGTTGGCGTTGGTCAATGCACCCCTGAGCTTACGTGCTAGGTGTCGCAGCAAATGGGAGGAATCGGAGTCGTTTCGCTGCTAGATTGATTGATTGTAGGATTTAACGCGCCGAAGCAGCTCAGGCTATGAGGCTCGCTCTAGTGGAGGGCTGCGTATTAATTTTGACCGCCTGAGGATCTTTAACGCGCGCCGAAATTTCGTGCACACGGGCGTTCTATCTTTCGTTTCGCTGCTAGAGAAGCAGAACACCGGGATTTTATGTCAATGGGACACTTGTTGATTTAGTATATATTGATACCAAAAAAGGAAAGCATTGGAAAATACACTTCTGTAGCTATGTGATGCGCGTAGCAGCTAAAGAGAAGTTTAGGGGCCGTTTAGCTGCGACACACGCTAGACTCCGGCTTTTCACTTACTGCGCATGTCATGCTTTCCTATAAAGGTACAATATCCGTGAGAAAATTACTACCTTAGGGGTGCAGATTCTGGCTATTAAGGCTAACGGAGGAATAAAAAATCGCCATAACTCTCCTCAGAGTCTACAATGATCACCTACTTTGCACAACGCGGGTTGAGTAGCGGTATCCGTGGCCATTTCTTGTATGAAGGCGAAAATGACGACTAACGTGCGTATACTATTTTGCACTTTTAAAGGATTCTCAGGAAGCCTAAATTGACCCACAGACGCCAAATACAGCGGGCCTCGTAGCCAAGGTGTAGCTGCGGCGGATAACCCTCCCTTGTCTCCCATCTCAATTTTATTTTGTTGTAGGCGTAAATAGTTTCCCAGTGGTATAAAATATCTAAACCTCATCACGTAATCTTTTATCTATTAATAAAAGAATTGTCTAGCTTTTAAAGGCTTGTTCTAGGCAATGGGCACGTGGTCGTATTCGCCGGCGGAAAAATCTGCGTAGAGAACAAAGCAAACGCAATCGCCCCCGACGTAGAAGATTCCAATTGCTTCGTAATAGGAAACCGACCACGTCTCAAGTCAAAAGCGCCTTCTCTTAAAAAGCCGCGGTCAACTGTTCTGCAATGGGGGGAATTCTGCGAATATCATTATTATTTATTCCAGGCTCTCTCAACTTGTGGTGGAAATAGAGTATTGGGAATACTCTGTCTGCTCTGCCCGTTCTTTGCAGACTAGTCCTACGGGGCCCCTGGAAGCCACCGATGCGTCCTCAGCAATAGGCACCAAAGTCAAGCCCCGGAAGTCGAAGCACAGGCTCAGCCACGCCGACCCGTCTCCGCGCAGACCGAGCAAGCTTCAGAGAACTACGGTTAGTTTTCTATGCCAAGCAGATCACTCATTCCTTCAACTATTTCTTCGTGTCGGAATCACGTTGAACCGCCGGACGGCAATGGTGGCAGGTGCGACGTCACGTCAAGTGATCCGCTGCTGAGAAGCGTCGCTGCTGCGTTCGCTTGCAGCCTCGCTTATGCGGTACTACGGGACTAGGCGAGGGTATAACGACTGCTTAGCGGCGAATGGTGGTTCAGTCTCGCCATCGAAGGCACACCGGCTGGTCCGTCAGTGCGAGCGTCTCAGTGTAACCACCGGCGAATGCAATCGTCCGTTAGATTAGCTACGCCGTAGGTTGCGAAACCTCAACGAAAGGCAAAGTTGTCTGTCCAAAATGGAACAGTGTGTCAATAGCCATTGCAAAACCAGGCCAAACAGCTGTCTTCTTAGTGATAGCTAAGTTTACGAAAGTTACCCCCGACCATTTTTTATCCATTAGGATTACAATGCTTTCGAAGCTGGAAATATTGTGCAAGCTGGAATAGGTTGTATTCACTGCTGCGGCACGCATGCCGGCAACCCTGCGTGTGCGACGCCACGTTTGTACTGCAGCGTCTGTGCTACGTCGGGCTCCATGAGATGGCACCACTTGGCCGCACTGGCGCCCGATGGAGCACAGCACGACAACAGCAAGGGCTGATGAATGTTCCAAGCTGTGCCCCACAGAACGCAAAGAAATATCGCGATGCCCAATACTATTCCATCCAGCACCCTTCAATATACCTATCGCAGAGACGGTTGAAATTGTCGCGCAATTAGGCAGAGCGATAAAAACTTCCGAGCCGCGCAACTGCGACGTGAATGGCCAAGTGGCGCGCGTAGGTTACTGAAAGTCCCTCACTCATTTATGTTGTCTCGCCTGTTCAGGGACAACAACAACAATAATATTGCCGACAATTTTGCCGTGCGGAGGACAAACTCAAAGGATTTGTTTGAAGGGCACCTGCGATTCGCCACCGCTTGTGCTGGCTATGGAGTGCGAGCGGTGTGAGCGCGGCACGGCTGCGGAGACGTCCTCACGTGCACTGGCTGCTACGCTACAATCGTATCTAAATCGATGTAGGAGTGCTGCCTTTCTTCAAAAGATTGATTAGATTTTTCTACTCAAATACGCATTTGAGAGCACTTGAGTCGACATCCGTGGTCGCTGGCGAGTGATGCGTCGGCCTCTTGCACGCCGTGTCGCGTTCGTTGACATCTCGGTTTTCGTTCTCCTGTAATGCGAAGTGCTGGAGCGCAAGTAAAGCGGGACTACATAATGTGAATATGGTTATTTATAGATGAGTTGACACCACGGCCAATAATCAGGTTGAAACGCGGCAGACGACGCACGCCGCTGTTTGTAATTCGTAGCATCCTTTGCTGAGTACCCGCACAGCCTGGAGCGTGTAACGCGCTGCATAACCACAAAAATTGCATATTGCGCAAATATTACAAACGTAATCGTCAGAATAACTTAAATTTTATTTATTTATTTATTTACAATATACTGCGGTCTTGAAAAAGACCAAGCAGGAGAGGCACAAAAATTAAGTGGAAAATACACATAAGCGTGATAGATGAATGATAAAACAAGCGTACACAAAATACAAGAAGATAAGTACATTATACAGAGATGTATAGATGAGCTTAAACACAGGTTAACACGACCTTTAGAACAACGGAGATGAGTATACCTCCCTATTATACAATCACAATTGCAATAAACAGTAAAGCAAGTCGAGTACAGACTACAGTACAGACAACATGGCACGCTCAAAATGGCAAATGGACTGAGATGTGAAGACCACTTCAGGCAGTGAATTCCATTCCGATACTGTACGTGGAAAAAACGAATTCTTGAACATGTTTGTGCGGGCTCGATACGGAAGCAAATTGTGCGTGTGCCGATGTCTCGTGGGGCGCGATTGAAATTGCTGAATGTATACCGATGCATTTACCTTTGTGGAACCAAATGCAGATAATTGGTCGAAAAAAATTTCGAAAAACAAAAAATAGAATAAATACGGAAAATGTCGAAACGTATAACACATGGCAATTCCACAATAATGTAGATTTGACGAATGTTTCACGTATAATAAAAAATTCCCCCGCATTTCCCCGAGGGGGAGAATGTGAAAGTGCGAATGCACGGTTGTCGGCCCGCTTGCGGCGCTTGCGCTCGGCCCCGCAGCCCACCGCTCACCGCCTTCTCTTCCATCTCTTCCATCGGGTTTTGTAGTATCACGTGTACACCACGCAGTTATCAAGCCGCTATAACTCCGCTGAGGTCGCCAACGCACGCCGCTGACGACGTAGTTTGAATGCGGTAAAGATATAAGGCGCGTCACTAACGCTGATATCAGCGTCGCGTCCGTGGCTTGGTCGGTAGAGCCGGTCGCGCTGCGGCCGCAAAGTCCTCGGGTCGAAACCTGGCCGCCGGATGCTGTTTCTTTTTAAATATAGAGGAGCCTGCGGACGCCTCGCCGCCGCCGCCAGCCACGCGGTGGATGGTTTGGGTCGCTTATAAAGTGCATTCGCACTTAAAAAATTGCGTAAATGAAGTTGATTGCTCTAACGAAATTTTGAAAAATTAAAAAAGTTAGAAAAAAATAAAATATTTACGGAAAATAGTGAACCGTGTAACACCCTGCATTTTCACAATAATGAAGATTTTGCTAACGTTTCAAACGTAATCGTTTGAATAACGTATATGGAGATAATTGGTCGAGTAAAACTTTGAAAAACTAAAAAATAAGAGAAAGATTTAAAAATGACGAAAAATCACAAAACGTGTCACGCATGGCATTTCTACAATACTGAAGATTTCGCGAAAGTGTCATCTGTAATCGTTATAATGGCGTAATTGGAGATAATTCGTCGGACAGAATTAAGAAAAAGTCTAAAATTTGGCAAAAAAAAACTGACACTCAAGACAGGCGGCATAAGAATGCTGGCATTAGCAGATATTTTTCAGAATTTCTGCAGAAATTTTATTGTGAGAAGTAATTTTATTGCACTGTTTTTGTTAAAAGCATCACCTTATATTACCCCTTGACACCATATAATTGGTATAAACTCAATATTCCCATAATTCTTGATATACGGGACGTTTCAATAGGAAAGGATGACGCACCCTGTGGACGTAATCACGATGTTCGGGTAAATGTTTCATTCCCGCCTTCCATAAGTAATATTGTCACGGGGCATTCGTGGACAGCGACTCGCAGAGGCTAGGCCTGGCACGGACGATGGCGAGTGTGTGCCTGGGGTGCAGCATTCGGGGGCTCCCTTTCGGCCGCTTGTACAGATCGTCCTCATCTTGTATATACATCGCTTCGTCAGTACCCGAAACGTCACCGGGCACAGGTGGATAGTATTCTACCTGAATATCTCTAATTGCCGTAATGTTGTCATTCCGGAGGCCACCGTTCACAAATAGATTGCTCTACGGACTTGGCACTCCATGGCTGCTTTGTTAGAGTGGCGTGAACTCGCTCGTACCGTTCCTCGTCCGATTCCTTGCATGATGGCGGTCAGAACGTCTGCACTCCCCAGTTTCGTAAAGTAGCATTAAAGAGCCATTTTGGCTCTCTTCCAAAAAATGAGCTGTGTTTTGCCATCACACACTACTCTGCCGGTAGCTTTTCTTCTCGAAGCCGATTGTCCATAGTTATCAATGAGACACTACTTTGCAAGACCCGCCAAGGGGATGCTTATAAGCTCCCTCAAAGCCCTGAAGGCCAGGCGTAGTGACCAGCAGAAGCTGAAAACAGTCTTTGTATTCGGGGATGTCATCATCACCAGCCTATCTACGCCCACTGCAGGGCAAAGGCCTCTCCCATTATTCTCCAATTACCTCGGTCCTGTGCCAACTGTGACCAATTTATTCGCGCAAACTTCTTGATCTCATCTGCCCATCTAACTTTCTGCTGCCCCCTGCAACGCTTGCCTTCTCTATGGATCCACTCTGTTACCCTTAATGACCAGCGGTTATCTTGCCTTCGCATTACATGCCCTGCCCACGTCCATTTCTTCTTTTTAATTTCTACTCGTATGTCTTTAACACCAGTTTGCTCCCTGACCCACTCCGCTCTCTTCTTGTCCCTTAATGTTACACCTATCATTTTCCGCTCCTTGCCCGCTGAGTCGTTCTCAATTTAAGTTGAACCCTCTTAGTGAGCCTCCACGTTTCTGCCCCTTAGGTGAGTACCGGTAAGATGCAGCTGTCATACACTTTCTTCTCCAGCGACAATCGTAGGCTGCTATTCATTATCTGAGACTAATCTGCCATATGCACCCCACCCCATTCTGATCCTTCTAATTATCTCTGCCTCATGGTTGGGATCTGGGGTCACAACTTGGCCTAAGTATATATATTCGCTTACCACTTCCATTGCCTCGCCATCTATCTCAAAGTGCTGTGCTGTCCCGAGGTTATTGATCATTACTTTAGTTTTCTGGATATTAATTTTCAGGCCCACGGTTCTACTCTGTTCGCCCAGTGCGGAAAGAATGCTTTGCAATTCGTCCCCCGAGTTACTTAGCAAGGCAACGTCATCAGCAAATCTGAGGTTACTGAGGTATTCTCCATTAACCCTTACTCCCACCTGTTCCCAATCCAACGTTCTGAATACTTCTTGTAAACATGGTGTGAATAGCATTGGAGAGATTGTGTCTCCTTGTCTGACACCCTCTCTTATAGGTATTTTACTGCTCTCCCTATGGAAGATGATCGTAGCTGTAGACCCATTGTAGATATCCTCTAGTATTCTTACATAATGCTCATCTACCCCCTGGTTCCGTAATGCCTGAATGACTGCTAGGGTTTCGACCGAGTCAAATGCTTTCTCATAATCTATGAAGGCTATATATAGCGGTTCAGTATACTCAGCGCACTTCTCTATCACCTGATTGATCGTGTGAATATGTGAATATCCGGGGATGTACTGGTCGTCAAACTCTTACCAGTCTTATAAGGGCTCCGCTTTGAGGATTGATAGAAGCTGAGCATATGAAACACCTTTTAAGTAGCGAACTGAAGACATTCCACAGGGACTGCGTGGATATAAATACTGAGCATAACGCGGACGGGGATTGTCTAAGCAGTGGCAGCTTAACTTTTATTCCCAGTACTGTAACAACCCTACGTCCACACATATCATGAGGTTGCTAGACCTCAACATGTTCCGCGCTTCCCATTTCTTGGAGAAGCGTTGCTGTTGAGAATACTGCGGCCAATTCGCGAATGTGCGACCCTCTGTGGTGATGAGCGTACCATAGTTTTCTTTCTGCCTGGGTTTATCGAATATTTGAGCCCACCTAGAAGCTATATTCATATGACAAAATAACCTTTGAAATGACTACGATGTCTGACAGTTGATTAAAATGGACCGACAGTTTGTGAAATCCAAGAAACAAATATTGTGCAAATGCAGTACGAATTTCATCTGATAAATTGTGGCTTAATTCTGATCAAATGGCATGTGCTACTCTGTGGGTATTAATAAGTGTGCTACGTTTCTGAATACGTGCACGGGGTTCATAGTGCGCACAGGTTTCTTGCAGCCTACTCTTTCAGTATAGTTTCGGCAATTGTGGGCTAAATTGGCTGGATGAGCTTCTTGGATGATTAAAATGATTGAGCTGCTTAGCTGTTTTAACGAGACGCTTTAGTGTCCTCGCTGATGCCGTTGTACGGTAACACGCCCTGCAGGAAAGACAATTGTTCCTGACGATGATGATGAATGATCGTGGGTGAAGTGAAAGAAAAAAAATGCTTCTCGTGGCCGGAATCGAAGTTGGATCCCTCGCGTTATGAAGCCGCGGCATCTATCCGATTCCTCCATTTCGACATGGTCAAAGCGAATGCAAAGCAGCAGCTACCGATCCTTGCCGTGCACCCCATACATAAACGGTAGGCGTACGGAGTGCACACCCGAGAGTTGTGGGTATTCTAGAATACTAGCGCGTACTTTCAGAGTAGCACATTCTCGCAGTGTGGGATTGGCCAACGAAAGAACCTATCACGAGAAAGCTTCCCGTTGAACCATTGCCGCCATAAGACGGAGGGATGCATGATTTTTTAACGCGTCGTTAAACCTTTGTTGCCGGTGGACTCGTTCCGTTTAAGACATTTACCAAGACGATTCCGATTCACTTGCCATACATATTTGATTTTCAGATTGATTGGAACCTAGGGCGTATCTTCTTGAGGCATCCACCCACAAAGTATGCTCTGCTGATATGATTATTAGAATATGAAATTTAAACGGGTAACAAATGCACGCAGCACCTGTTTGAGCAGCCATTATGCGAAAAGCTGCAGCGTGTCGCGCATCGTCTGTCCCTGGATTCAAGTTCTCCGTTGTTCGTAGTCATACAAGTGCATATCTGTTTGTCTAATTCCAACGGTGACTGAAGTTCAACGCGTGCGCATTCTTTTCTTTCGCTGGACGCCTTGAAATTGAATAAGGAATAAACGGGTCGCGATGAGATAAAAGTCACGCGTAAGCGCGGGAACTGAATTGGGGTCATCAAATGAATAGCAGCCACCAACCGCGGAGCCTATTCCTCAAGGTACAGAGATTTGTTTATCGCTGATTAGCCAATATAGGACCACATCCTTTCACCTGTCCACAAACGTGGTCTTGCTTTGGCGTAGTCATGAGATTGATCCCACTTTCAGGTTCTTGTGTGGTTTATACTTGGAACTCTTTTGTCCAATAAAATTTTCAGCATTGAAATGAGGACAGCAACCTATTAAATAACCGTAGTAATATGTTTTGAAGACCGGGGGCAGCATTGCACGATCGGAATAGTGCGCGTGTCGTCGCACTGTCACGAAAGCCCAACAGTGATGCACGTCCTTAGCTGTATCCTTGAGCATTCGAGTAAGTGCAAGTCCTTTAAGGGCTCACCTGCTCGTCGAAGCACGCTCAATTGACCCACTTAGAGCCATAGAGCGTATCGTCGTAGCGGCTGTCGATCGCGTCGGTACCCACAGACTTCGAAAGCCCAAAGGGGGTTATATGATGTCCATAAGCGTTCGAACCCTGTGAAGAAAACTGTCCCTTATCATACATCTCCTCGTTGTTTAGCGCAAAAATTACTGTAGACACCTTTCAGGCCAAATATACGTAATTACCCGCAGCGCCCGCGTTCATTTAGTTAAGAATGCTCTTTGGGTTGGTTTTTACGGTAGTTCGCGAAAAAAAAGTGGAAGTGAAACGCGGGCACGTGAGGGAGGAGAGAGAGAGAAAACATTTATTGCCCAGTTACCGACCTAAGTCCAGGTGAGCTAAACGACGGATCCTGAGGCGTCACTGTCTTCATAGTAGTCCAGAATGTCCTTGGAGATCTTCTGGATATGAAGGCAGAGAGCCTCCTGGGCAGCCCGAACGTCTGTTCCGGGCGGGGGAGCCAGCCAAGTGTCCCATGAGGTGGAGGAAAAGCAAGCACAAAAGGAACAGAACTCCCGTTGGCCCAGTTTCAGGCAGTTGTAACGCGAGAACTGCGAAGGGGGGGGGGGGGGGCGTGTCATTTGAATTGCATTGAGTTGTAGCAGTGAGCGTATGACGGCGCTACAGCCCATTATGGCGAATCACTGCTCTGCGCGTCCGACAGCTTTCACATTGAGTGGAACGGCTGCAATTTTTTTGGCATGAGAGATACGGCTACAAGCCCGTCAGTGACGTTGCCAGGTAATATAAATCTGAGACCACAAAGGGCCTCGCGGGTACGCCTCGACAAGCATAATACATGAGATAGCCTGCGCTGCACCAATGATCAAATAACATGGATTTCTATTGTTTCTGGATAATTCGTACTTTTATTACAGTTTGTTAAGTGCATCAAACGCCGTTACAAACCACACCTTGAGGTAAAATATAACAGATAAACCTTCTAAGAGGAAATGAATGTAAAAAGAAATACCTGAAAAAAAATTATGCAAAAAGACCTAGGGCCTGTGAGTGAAGATTGGTGGTCGAAACCACACAAGAATGATTCATGGCCATATAAGAGACACTGTTCTAAACTTGTTGACTGGCGTTGGTTGCAACCTGGATGTTTTAAAGATATCTAAATACGCTTTTCTCCCTTTAAGGAAATCTGTGAGAATGCGGATTGCAACAACACCTGCATTCACAAACATGCAAAGGGATACACTCCACAATCCTCTGCTACCGTTAACGAGGTGCAGGTGCGCTTACGAGTAAACCACCATCCCGCACCTGAAGATCCCACTCCACTGCCGCATACTTACTCCCGTGATGGGCAATATCCGGATCGCGCCCTTTCTACACTTATCAAGTTTCTCAGGAACACGCAAGCCCGCATGCACTCGATGAGATCTCGAATACTGCTCCTGCTTCATTTTCCTTACACAGTGAGGCACTCTTACTGGTTGGGTAGAGGTGAAGTGGCTGCCATGTTGATTGGGATGTGTCAGTACGTTCCTCCCGAGATAAACGTGTTGTGCAACAAGGCATACGTAGTATTTTAAGATAAAATTTTGCCTTCAAAAAATTTGGTAGTGAGCACTGAAATTTAAACAAAAATGACCACCAACTAAGGTAACTTCCCCACAATCTTCGGCGTCGTTTACATCTGATCCGACAGCCCCCTGGGGAGGTTTGACGAAGGCGATAAAGCCATGGTTGAGGACCATTGTGACGTTTCCTCGTGTGTACGCTTCCCCACGCTTTTTTGTGGAGTTCTGCTCAGGTCATAATTGTCATAAAAATGTTATCTGCAAACACTATTGCATACACATCAAGCACAAATGACAGAATTTAGGGACATTTTTACAAAACACTAACAGAAAGACGAATAGAAAAGGTCAATGCTTTAATTCTTGACTACAAAACATCCTAAGACATACTATCACCGTGTGCATTCTGTTTGTTTTGCAGGAATTGAGATCGAAAACGAAATCGGGAAAAATCAAGGTGAGAAATTTTGTCCTGTTCGTTCACCGTCCGTGTCTTTACTGCACTTAACCTGATTTCGGTAAACACAATCGAAGCAAGTTGAAAGAAAGCTCAGATATGCGCAGACGAATGGCAAAAGTCAGGCTTCGGCACCACGCATCCAAAGAAAAACAAGCCCTACACAGAAAGTTTAAAGCGACGGAAAGCCTTCTTCACATCATTAGGACAGGTATTCTGGAAGAGCTTTTAATGCAAAGAGTGCGACACACGTAGGAATGTAGCTTCCATCAATTGGAAGGGAAGCTGCGGAAGGCCATGAACAAGATGAAGCGACGCGATGAGAAAGCAGGTTTAGCGAAGGGAGCAGATGATAGAATCGGATAATGAAGCATAGAGGTGACTCGACATCACTGAGAGTCGCCTTTGATTTTTTAGTGGACACTTAACGCTGACGATGCTGCTGACAGTAAGAAAAGCACATGATTAGGTTTTAGTGTCTCTTTAGTATGCGCACAATTTGATGCATTTACTTCTTTTGATAACAAGGTGAGAGTAGGAAACAGAGTGGGAAAAGAAAAGTGGCTTCAATACACGCTGTGAAGGTGGTTGGCAAGTAAAGCTTTAAACGACACCCACAACAATTGCCCATGCGACGTCACTCGAATTCCCACACGTGCCTTTACAAAGAGTAAAAGCAGATATTGTGCCAGCGTTACCAGGAACTCGCGGGGGCGGCTGCCTGAAGGCAGCAGCAGCGTCGGCAACGGCCGGGCTAGAGCGGATGATGCCGCCGCTGTATCCCGGGCGAGCATCGGCAGAAAAAAAAAATGGAGACGAGCGTCTTTCTAAGGGTGAGACAGGGAAAACTAGCCATCCTGATGTTTTAGATCGGGGTTACATCACCGCCCGACACAAGTGCAGACACCGAAACAATTCCACAAGTGAGCTTAGTGATTACCATTTAGCCCGATTTAAACTAGTTATTTTAGCAAGTTTGAGAATGGTGATGAAGCTGAGGGAACTCTTACAATCGCTATTTATCAGAACCAGCTCCCCATTTCGCCTTTTGCAATACCTTCTAAAACACAACCGAATTGGTATTCACCAATTTAGAAAACGGGGTCCCATTCTTTGGAAGCTGTGCGCAAAAGTTGGCGTTTCTCTAGCGGCCAGATGTCTGTATGTGGTCTCTGCAATTTTGTTTCCCGCCCTGTAAACCAATTGAAACATATCGCTGCCGTACGGCCACTTGATTCCGTGGGGCCCGGGTTACCCAGGAGGAGTGCTGTCGAACAAGTTAATGAAGCTGTGCGAAGGAAACGCGCGAATAACGCGGAGCCCCGCAAAAACAGGCCCAAAACAAACGTCGCTAAAGCAGACGACAAAGCCGTCCTGCCGACGCGTGGGGAGCGCTGGGTAACCCTTCGCCGCGCCATCTACACTCTGTTTCGTGAGTGAAAACCACCTTCCCTATACCCAGCCACGTTAGGAGTTTCTTGTCCCGCACGCCAGGAACGAACCGTTGGGTGGTAGAGGTAGAAAGCTTTGCTTAAAAACAGACCAGGCTTAGCCCGCCTAAACCTAGTTTTAATGCGCGAACACAAGGACTAGTGCTTCGTGAAATATTGTCATGCTTGAGATTTCGCATTCTGCAGTCTAGCGATATCTACTTGATTGTATTCTTCATTTTCCTTTCGATAAAGGGAACGCAGAGAAAGACCAGACAGCATGTCCTTGGTGACGAGACTGTAACCATATGTGCGGCGACAAAGCAGCGATCTAAGCAAAGTTTTTCTGTTCGTGCGTCGTATGTTTCTCTATGTTTTTATGAACTGAGTCAGCCCACTGTTTTTATATTTGCTTAAGTCTTCGCCTAGTCACGTGGTTTGATTGCGCTGAACCGCACCCGCTGACAACTCAGCTGCCGTTGGGCGATAAGGCGCAGGCGAAGCCGGCGTTTCATCCTCGCATAATCACGTCGTGCTGCAGATGTGAAGCTGAGAGCAAGCGACCCGGAAAAAAGGCACAACTTTCCCGCCGGCGGCGAAGGATCACTGTGACGTGATTAATTACTTTGAAATATGTAGCGCAGAAGAGTTTGGCTCTACAAAATTGTTGGCTACCAAAGCCAGTTTGACTTTCGAATATTCCTGGCAGCATTACTTCCACGGATTAAAAAAACGCGCAGCACTGTCGCCCAGCGGTACTCTCAGGCTTCTCTCCGACACGTGGCACCATTGCAGATAGGATTTAGATAAATCTAAACACACCTAAAATCTCAGTACGGCGACCTGTTTTCGCGTTTGCAGGTATATCGCTATGTAGGGTGATTCCTTCCACCTGTAGACCTGCAAATTGCGAGCTGCTGCGCTAATACCTTACCTTCTCGTCCTCTTGTCCCCAACGTTCCGAGGGTCCACCCAAACCCGAGAGAAGAGAATGGCCACTGGCATTGTGTTTACCATCAAGCTGGGGTGTTTTGCCTTTTTGTTTAGGGAAGCTACAAATAATACTTTTTTTCAAGCATCACGATGAACCGTTCCTAATAGTATGCTTCATTAATCTGTTCACCGTGCAGTTGTTTCCAAAAACTGCTCCTGTCCTGTCGGACCCCAGCAGCCCGAATTCAATGGTATGTGATTACTCGCCCCTAATACTGTGCTGCTAAATCTGTCAGCAGCTTAGTAGCTCTAGCTAACTCGAAGTCGCCGTTTCTAAAAAAATACCCCAGGCGTAAAGTATTAACGTGGTCGGCCATAAAACTCAATAAATAAATGATAACAGTTGCCTGTGACAAAATCAGCTTGAAGCTCCAGGCCAAAATCGCCAATTTCTGCCACGTCCTTCGGTTGTGGCTTTTTAAAAACTGTTAATGTTAGTTCTGCAAACATTTTAACCTCCAATGTTTAGTTCACGGGAAGTTTACACCTGGGTAATGAGGACAGTAGACAGTGCGTGCATAGAAGTGAATGGCTACGGAATTATTTAAACCGCTTGAGGTTCTTGAACATCATTACGTAAAGCTTTGTAGAATTAGGTGTACAACGACTAGAGACGACGTTTACTGCTTGATTAAAAAACAATCAGGCAGCCACGCACACTGGAAACGACGTTTACTGCTTGATTAAAAAACAATCAGGTAGCCACGCACACTGCACGTACATGCGCGCGTGCGTGCGTGTGGGTGTGCGCGTGTGTGCACGTGCGCGTGCCCGTGTGCATGCCCGTGTGCGTGCCCGTGCGCATGCGCGTGCGTGTACGTGCGTGTGTGTAGTGTGTGTGTGAGTGTGTGTGTGTGTGTGCGTGTACAATTGTGCGTGTGCGTGCGCGTGTGCGGGCGTGTGCGTGTGTGGGTGTGGGTGTATGTGTGGGTGTGTGTGTGTGTGTGTGTGTATGTGTTTGTTTGTGCATGTGTGTGTGTGTGTGTCCAGTGAAACGTTTCTTAAGTGCGGCATTATTGGAATGCACAATTTATACGAAGCATTACGCTCCCAAGCGTAACCAGTTTCAATAATGGTTCCAAAAAGAAATGAAAAAGATCATTTGTCTGAATAGAAACGTTTGAAACAGGTTTCGTGTTGTTGTGTTACTTAAAGCGCGAAATACGGCGCCATATGATTTCCGTAGGTTTGGCGTGTACTCCATATATACGGCATTCATACGGACGATTATTTGGCGCTTCTAACGCTCGTACAAAGGTAAAACCGGTGCAAAATTTTGTAGCGTGGGGTCGTACTTTATTACGATGTGGCACCGACACCCATCCTTGTTTTCGTTCCGCGGTTGTGTCAGAAAATGTAAACATTTTGTGTTCCTATAACTTCCTACACACGGATCGTCTCAGGAGGGGAGTGCGCGCCCTCTTATGTATGAGGGCGTGCGTGTGTTCATATGTGCGCATGCGTGCGCGCGGCCGCGCATCTCAGGTGTTAGCGCGAAGTAACATATTCTAGGTGTTGTACACACGCACGTTTTCATGTATGTCTCCTCCACAAGAACTATAACATTTGTAGGAGGAAAATGATTCGTTGTCTTAAGAAACCCAATGCTGTGGGTACATCGAGGTCGATGCACTTTTCAGTGACATAATTTTACATGCTTTGCAAGAACGTACAGACAGATGTTTGCTCGAGGAACGTATACAGCACAAACTCCTGTGTGATTAAAAAAAAGAAAAGTCAATGAAAAGAACCAATTTATATTTGGTGTTTTAATAAAAAAACGTCATGTATAAATTTGCTCTTCCTGAATGCGTTGAAGGGACAGTGAGGGGAACCAGCAAGTAGGTCTCAAAGAAAATCTGTCCTTCCAATAGGCTATGTTAGCATTGATTACATGCCGAAACATGCCTTAATTGCTTAGAAATTTATATTCAAATGATGGCCATACCAGACACATACAGCGACTGCACCCGCCCTTTGCGCCAAGGTAAACCGGAAGCAAGTGAGGCAGCGGCGATAAATAGCGGTATATAAGCAATCGAATATAACGCTACAGCGTACCGAGCGTTGTGGTCCGTTTCGGTAAAATTAGGGGCTCTAGGTCAACTAAGTCGTGCTATCCCGAACTCCCATGTATTTGCAGCTCCGGACAACGGAGCAAAAGGTTATGTCACGGGACCCGTGATCAGTATTGGCGCCTGCTTGGGGAAAAGGCCTCGCTAGTGTTGGTGTCGAATCAATCTCCCGTGCGTAGCACGCACGCTTCCTGAAAAAGCGCTACCGCGGCCACCCCAAGTATGAACGAGCAGCCCCATCCAGCGGCAGCCAGGAAAGACGTTTCGCATGCCAGCCGTCCCAGTGCAAGTTGGGAGGTAGAGCCAGTGGCGGCGGCAGCTGTCTTCACGTTCTCGCTGTTTTTTACCTTATTTTTTAAAAGAAAAGCTACGTGCAATAGTGGTATGTTTGTGTTCTCGGTAAGCTATTGTATCGATCTAAAGCAACTGGTATATAGACTTCAGTGTACCGTTAAGTAACTTGGAATATATACAGAATGTGGAACAGCGGGGTCACCACTGTGTAGAACGGATTCTTCTTGGTTATGCATGAACTCACAGAGCGAATTCCCGCTTCTAGGTGTGTGTTTTGAGGGCTGGAGTGCCCTCACTCATATTCCTTCACAGGGTCTTAATGCTGTTTACGGGACATCAAAAAAAGCATGCGTCATGGTTCAGGGGCTTACCCCGAAGGGAATTCTTATGAAGAGGCGTGCGCGAAGGAGTGGCAAGAAAAGAAAGGAAGGGGAAGATGATTTTAAATTCGCCGCATGGAACGGGACCAATTACGGAACGCAGGGAACAACAAACGTGACGAAGCGGAGAGATAGCAGAGTGAAAAGCGCAGTTGACGAGAATGGGGCATGCCATGAAAAATGCCGCGGCTGCCCGGAGAAATAACTTAAGCCCAGTGCAAGCGGGATGAGGAGGAGCGTAAGGTGCCAGTAGGTTAAACAAGCATTAGAGGCGGACAGCCTCTGAGAAGGGAGGCAGAGTTACGACGCACCGTTTTGCCATTGCCAAGTTTATCCGAACTACATAGATATCTACTTTTAAAGCATGCTTTTCCATTTACTTGCCTTACATATTTTGCCCCCTACACAACACTTCAGAACAAATAAAACGCATTTCCCTCATTTCTGAATTCGTTTCCGCCGTGTTTACATTCTAACCACCGTAGTCGAACAATTCCGTTTTCTGCTATTCCACAACGAAATAAAACTTCTCTCAAGATGTCTAGCTTTACACAGTTTAAACTGCAAACCTTTCTGTTGTATATTTGACGCTTCAGCGATTTGTACTTCGGTGAACCTGTTTTTCGCCAGGATAATATTGCGTTCATCTACCATTTTTTCGGGGCCATCGTATTTTGACCTCTTCCTTGCTGTTATGCCTCTACAGGGCCTAATACGATTTTTCTTTTTGGTAGTAAAGTGTTCTACTCATTTACCGTTTCTTTTCTTCTTTTTTCCATTTTGCTACATGGTTGTTTTAGTTTTTTTAGGTAATTGTGTACAACTTTCGTCATCATTTTTTTACTGTCATCGTTGCTGTCAACGTTTGGGTTTATTGCAGGGAACTCCTCGTGTTTATCCACTAATTATCTCGACCAAACTTTCGCGTCTCAATTCAATCTCTCTGTATTGCGTACTCAGACCCGGGTCAAGACTCTGTCGAAACACTCGATATAAATTTTTGGGTACTGTTACGCGAGTGTTCTTACTATTTATTTACACGCACACAGCCGTACTGCGGATTTAGTGATCCAATTACTGGAATCCTCGTTCATCCGGAAGTTGTAAGCGCGCGGAAAGGTATATAACATGACAATAATAAAAAGTTGCATCTCATGCAGACATCTCCAGACCAAGCCGTGCTACCCACGTTCCAGAATGCCAACGACGTTAAGGTACTCACAGAGCCACTGAAGGCGGAGAATTCACTTACGGAGCGAAAGGTGTGTTGTCGTTTGTCTCCTAATCTATTATATGGACGACTTTCTCACGCAGTCAGTCCAACAGCCAGCAGGCCTGCTGTCACCAGGAGGTATCATGACCCCAACGGTACATTGATATATTTTTGTTTGGAAATTTTTATTAAGTATTGGTAACGAGTAATAATTTTCTCATATCATTGCCTTCTCCCCACAGACACTGAAGCAAACAGCACCATTCTCACCTATCGGCCCAGCGGTACAGTATATTCTTACTGTTTACTGAATGGTGGGAAAATGCGACCATTGTTTTACTAATAATTTATGTAACTTCTCTCTGCAGTCACCACCAGAACCACAAGGACTTGCCTCCGCTTTCGGCTTCATCAGCCCACCGGTACGCATGTCCTTTTACGCACAGCAGCAAACCTGCGTTTATCGATGGATGAGTTGACCACATTAACGACATTTCAATTCGGGCGCCATTATAGTAACGTGGCTATTCTACTTTATGGGCTCTTAACCAACAAGGCTCATACATCATTTATTTGCATTTATTGGTATGTAAATGTGTCCACGGAGTATAAATAACTTCTCTTATATATTCTTTTCATAAATAACGAAAGTGGATTTCACTTAATACATGGTAGCAGATATCGAAGATACCAAGCAGCAGAAAAGGCGTACATTGCACTGTTCCAGCAGACATACAACAAACGTACGAGCAAGATGATACTTCAGAATAAACGTAGGAAGTGCCAGCGGGACAGATTTTAGGGTCAGGGTCCCGAAACGGCTATCGTTGGACTCTCTACAAATTGAGGTGTTGGCAAGGAGTTAACGCTGCCAGCAATAAACCAAAAAAAAAAAAGGGAAACCTTTACCTAAGAAAATAAGCCCGCAGACGTAGGCAAATCAATCTCATTTTTCTAAACTAATAATGAAGTTTTGGCAAAGCTTGTTAACTCAAATGTTTACTTCATGTTGAATTTACCCCTGTGCTCGAGGGGCAGAGTAGCCAAGAGCTTCGGAATAATTTACCTCAATTGATTGTAGGGTTTAACGCACCGACGTTCCGCAGTCGATGAGGCGCACCGTAGTGGAGGGGTCTGAATCAATTTTGACCCTCTGAGGATTTTAACGTGCCCCGAACTTTCATACACACGGGCGTTTTTTCTCTTCGCATCCATCAGGAAAGCGGCCGCCGTGGCCGGGAATCGAACACGTGACTTCGTGCTCAGTAACACAACGCCAATGAGCCACCGCGGCGGGTGCAATGATTTGCATGACTTGAGCTTTCTACACTTGGGTGTACAAGGGTTTACGCATGAATACTGAAACCGAAACAGCAACACACGGTGCAGAAAACTCATTCGCGGCACGCCTAGTTTGCAGTTTGCGCACCTGCACGCGACGTCCTTGCAAGCAGGAACGGTTTAGCGAGCACGCGCCGCTGGCTTCGTTGGGTGGTGGTGGTGGTGGTGAACGTTTTTTGGAGCAACAGGGGAAGCGGAAGAGGTGTGGGAAGCCTCCTTAAGACGTTTCTGCATGGCAGACAAAGTTAACACGTCAGTACGCTTCTTGCTCGAGCGTCCGCGGTTTCGTCAAGGTTACTTAAAGCAAGGTGAAAGGAGCGGGGAATTTTAAATTTTCCGCTAACGAACACTTGCAACACTTACAGCACCCGTTAAACGGGGAAAACCAGGCAAGGGCGAAACGTGAAAGCACGAAATACAATAAGAATACAGGTGAAGCTTCCTTCTCGCAACCTTTTGCCGACATGACTCAACATAAGTAACGAAAAATTAAAGCGAAAAGTGCTGATACAACTTTGAGGTTCGACCTTGCAAGGGGTACGCGTAGGTTAGTTCAGCCTCAACAATTTATTGTCAAGGTTGAAGAACTTATATTTTTTCCTTGAAATATGGACGCGGCACAAAATTTAAACTGAATGTGTAGTGTCAATGCAGCGTAAACTTCTCAAAATTATCGAATGCATAAAATAGCGGCGCGAAACCCAAACTCCAAATTTTCATTACCCAGTAAGGAAAGTAACTTCGATCTTGGCGTTAAGCATTGGGTTTGCAGAAAAAATGTCAAATTCTAAAAGTGACAAATAAAACACAGGTACCAGACTTTGGCTGCACAATCTAAGCATAGCAGAGAGACGTAAGACAGTCAGTCGGCATTGTTAAGTGGAAAACTAATTTATTTTCATTCCCATTTTTAAACGAACAAAGACACGTTCTTTTGATATTGCAAGCCAAAAAATGCTGTACGTCGGCTCCTAGAAACTGTGCAATCAAGGATAAAAGATATAAAGGGAGGAAGCTACAGCCGAGAATACCGCTATAGGAAGTGCACTATATGCAGCAAATAAAATACAAACACTGACAATTTGAGGCTTGAGAAAAGAACCGAACCAACGTGTTACACGTGGAAGAAGGAAAGTTCTACCTAATGAAGGCGCATACATGTTCGAGTAGTAACTTTGTTGGAATTACAGGTGGTGGTCGGGCAAGGGGCGAGGAGAAAGCTGAGAGGACCAAAGCAAGGTCACTAGTTCCCTTATTCAAGATGGTTGGAGGAGCCTGTCGCAAAGTTATAACTGCATACAACGCATGAAACTGGCACTGATTCAAAATTTTGTCGCGTTAGTCTTGGCACACAGGTTAGTAGATGATGGAGTTGACTTATTCTAGTGTCCGCAAAGCCAGCTAGATGAAACTTACTTTAAAGTATTGGGGAAGCGGTGATGTACAAAATGGGCTATAGAGGTAAGGATTGGGGGCGTTGTGGGGTCGCAGCCGAAGCGAAGTCGCTTTTCGATATTTACACGGAACCAGACATATACTGGCATTTTTTAAGATTTAGGACTTCCTTTATACCTGTGACCTCAAGTGTACGACTAAATTTAAATTTTACTTCAGCTTTTACATCACTATATAGTTTTCCTTTCGAAAAAAGTATAACGGCAAAAGCAGCGGCCTACACTCTGCTTTTGGAGAAACGCCCTTCGCAATTCATACCGCATATGCCCAGCTTCAAATACGTTATCAGCTCGTTAACCACTCTTGGCGATACAGCACTTTAAATCAAATCAAATCAAGTTACATCAAACCAAAGTTAATTAGTTTCATGAAAGTATGCAAATACATGGCAGTAATACAGAAAGCGGTCCCTAAGTGAAGCATTGCCGAAGGGACTTCTTCGTAATAATAACCGAGATAATGAATTCAATTTTTACCTTCCTATCGCTGATCGGGATGTAACAAGTACCGTCTGCGTTCCGAAGATTTACAAGAACAATCAGCTTACATAACCCCGATTGAGGGCTTTCGTGAAAAAAATAAGTTAGCCTTGTCTCCAGCATTCTTTCCTTTTGACGTGCTACATTTCCGTGGTAGCTGTGCCGCTAGCAAGGACATCTTTGGGCATAACCAAATGTAGATTATCTTTATCTTCTCCGCATGCCAATCCGAAATCTGAACTCGCTCGTTTTCTCTATGCAGCCGCCAGAAACGCAGTCGAGAGGACAGTCTCCTCCGGATGACACTTCGGTGCGCCTACCGTTCCTCACGCTACCAGTCATATGCTCTGCGCTAATCATTGGCGGCCTGGCCGTGCTTGTTCTTATCATTACCCTTCGACCATCCAACCACCATGACGCGAAAGTATGTACGACCGTCCCGTGTCAAGAGTTCGCCAACCTTATTAACGCCTCGCTGAACCTCTCGCAAGACCCTTGCAACAGCTTCCAGCGCTTCACGTGCGATGGTTGGCGTCACTCGCACCACCACTCTGTGCGAAGAGTGATACTCAATCGGGCTCTGGACCGTATGGCGAGCCAACTTTGGAGCGCAAGCATTGCGCCACCCACAACTGGCCAGACTGGATCTCAAAAGGCATTCCTTTTCTACAGTTCGTGCGATGCAGTAAGACGCGGCGAAAGCGACGAGTTTCCAGCCGTCAAGAAGATACTACAACAGGAGAAGGTTTCGTGGCCTCGCCGATACACCAAGCCGGACGTGTTCAGAACACTCGTCTCCCTAGCCCTCAACTTTGACCTTGGCGTGCTGATAGACTTTACTCCGCACACTTCTAATCTCATGGTTGTCAAGGCTGCCTCCTTTTCACGTGCAATGGACCAGCAGAAAAGGTTTAATAACGACGAGAAATATAAGCGAGACACCTTTAACCTACTCAAGGAGAAGTTCGGGGACGGGGACGAAGAAGGTGTGTCGTTCGAGGAAATCAGAAGCTTAGATAATAAGACATTCCAACGACTCGCTCTCAAGTACAATATATCTATTGTGTGTTGCAAGCCGGTGACAACTGAAGAAGTTCTACCTGGACCGTTTGACCCAGTCCGGTTGAAGGAAGTGCTTCTAGAGTTCAATGCGACCAACAACGGCTCGCTTGTAACCACTGTCTCGATTATCTCGTAGAAATAAACAAGATCTGGGCTGAAGTGGGCGAGCCTGACATGCACCTTTTTATATCCTGGTTAGTGGTGAGGTACACGGCTTCATTCGCAAACCTCGAGCTCATGTATAACTACTACGGCACTGCAGATAAAGAAATTGTCCTATTTGAACACGGCAAGTGGTGCTGCCTTCTTGTGTACAAGTACATGGGCGATTTGCTCTTTGTGCCCTTCACCAAACACGCCTTCTCCCCCAAGGTCCGTGAAGACGTGGTGGAATTAGTCAATACAATTCGCCACCAATTTGCCATTAGCCACTCAAATCTGTCTTTCCCCCTTCCATCGCCGACCGTCACCTGGAACACCAGCGACCATATCTTGCGGCCTCTCGATTACAAAGACCCCCCAGGACAGAATAGCAGCGCCGCTTTCATTCCCGACATGAATTCTTCGCTCGTGAGCAATTGGAGAGCCTGCAAGCTGGCTTCGCGCCAAAGAAACTGGCGGGTCACGCAGCGGACATTTGATGATCAGGCTTTGGAACGGTTCGAATTCTACACGTTCACAGATAGCGGTTTCCAGCTAGCGCCATATGTGCTAACATACCCTCTTTACAACCTCAATTATGCCCGAGCCCTCAAATACGGGGCTCTTGGCAGCCAAGTGGCGAGGGCGTACGTAGAACTGAGTCTCCTTTACTACAACACCACGCCGGAGGCGAAGGACGTCATACAGCAACTGGTCACTTGTCTTCAAGAGTCAACTTTAGAAACTGAACCACTAGACCTGGTGCTGTCTGAAGTAGCCGCTTTAAACGTGCTTAGCGCGGCGTTTCAAAGTCCCGGGCGTTCGCTGCGCCTAGCAAGCCTGAGGTTCACGCAGGAACAGCTGTTTTTTATAACTTGGTGTTTACATGAGATGCAAGGGCAGCCTTGACAGCTTCACGCTGACCTGCGACGCCGTCGTTCGCCACTCTCGACTTTTCTCGCAAGCCTTCAAGTGTAAGCCCAAAACCATTCTCAATGCAGAGAAAAAATGCACGTTGTTTTGGTCACCACCCTAGGGCTAGACGTGAACAGCATGCCCTGTCTTGAGAAGCGAGTGTACTGGCCCGCTGCAGTCCCTTTACGAGTGCCTCACGTTGCCTGCGCGACGCAATTATCTGAGAACATTCTTGTCTGCTATTTTGATTTTGTTTCTTTCTTTCGAAGTACTGTAGGTTCGTCAATCGGCTTCACACATACGCTCGAGAAGTTGTACAAGCGTGAATACAACTTCTGTTCATTTCATCTAATCTCAACGGCTTGAGCACTGGTTTTGGAGCAGAAGATTTCTTCATTTTCAAGAAAAATAAATGTTTTAATAATCTCCACTGCTCACCGCCACTTTGAGATTATTAGGCGGCAGATGGTGCGTGGGGTAAAAAAAACTTTTTGGAGCTAGCGCCAACGTGTTTGTAGTGCCGCTCGCAGACAAAGCATGTCCTGTGCGTGGAAAAAACTTTTTCAGCAGTAGCGCAGACATACAATAAAGATTGCGCATGTTTCATAAAATATAGAATAAACAGTCATTCCTGTTTGAATAATACCAGATAGCCAATCCTTCGGAGGGCCTTTGAAATTCAGGTGGGGTAGCAAGAGGCGGGTATTGAATGAAGAGGTCCCAAATAGTCTGAAAGTCGCGTGCAACCATCGTTCTTCTGCAAGATATTTTCTCGGAGTATATACATGGTACGTGAACAAATAGATCGAATTAAAGGGACCTTTCCACTTGATTTGCGGTCTCACGTTCTAATCAGCGAAGAATGTTATCTTCCCCTTGCGAACCGGCTTCTGGTGCTTTGGTCGACATCTGGCCGGTGGCACAGCGGTTTGAAGTTGCCATAACATCCAAGATGGTCGTCAGCTCTCCGATAAGCAAAAATAGTTTGATTTGTGTTCTAAATACGCAAGTACGTGCCGCCGCCGTTGCTGGTGTGAAAAAAAAACAGAAAATACGAGCTTCGTTTAATTTTAGGCGTGAATGGAGGATCAGCTTTCCCAGACAAAGATTTTAAAAACTGTCGGTTTATAGCCATAAACACCCTATATGATTTTAGCGCTTATCGTCATAACAACCTTATAGTGACGTTGACAACGCCACTGCAGCTGTGGACGCTAAAGAGGCGAACCGCTAGCGAGGTACTCGAGCTCTAACCACAAGGTACCTTGCTAACAGTAAACGTCACCATGAACTCCTCAAGATCAAGACACCCTTCAAGCTTACTGGGTTAAATCAACGCTGGCTCGCTAAAGAGCAATGGAGCAGCCTTTCCGCCAGTCTTAACACGGAACGCGTCCTATTGAGGTTTAGGCTGTTTTACAGCGTGATAACCGGCAAACACAAGCAAAACATCATTATCTTCTCCAATCGACACACTGAAAGTTATGAAACACCAGCTCACTGCGACTTTTTTCTCCATGCTTTCCCGAGTTCGAAACCCCCGCTACCCATTCCGTTGTGAAGAGTCCATTGAGGAGCTAGCTTTAACCTTCCTCCTGGCAGTGTTGCAGGCTACCCTCCAAAAAGGCTTGTCACGTTCAACCCTGTCTCGTGATGGCATCACCTGGTTTAATCTGCAGTATTCTGTGCGACCATTTCAGTGTTTCCAGATTAGATGGAATGATGCGGACATAGGGGGAGGTGGGAAGCTGCCACAAAATGTTTTGCAGAGGACTTATGCGAGAGGGAGAAAAAACAAACTAGCCCTCGATTCTGTACCATGTAGAAACAAAAATTAGCACACGTCTTAGGTAAACAAGACTGATCGCCTCAAGAACGGCACAGCTTGGGTCTATCACTAACCTAGCGCAGCGATAAGGCGACGAGAACTATTTTGTAAGGAACGGCCATGTACAACGACGCGGTCAGTCAGTCGTGCACGCTGAAGCGGACACGCATGTTTCCAAGGAATACAGGAAATAAATGGGGGCGGACGAGGAGGAAACGATTTCCGCTATAACTCCCAAGCGATGTCCTTGAAGGAGGGTTGAGGTTCAAATCCGGACACATTCCCGCCAGCGGTAATCTCCGTAGATTGCGGGCCCGTAGATTGCGGGCCGTTGGGGGTGCCATGTGAAGTCAAGCCTTCATCTGTAGCTTCAAGCACGGGGTGCTGCGGACATCTTTTGAAGATAACGGGCTCCATCTAAAGCATACGACCATGACTGAAACCCGGGATTGAGACGTCGAGACGCCGCTGCATCGGCAAGAAGAGCTCCAGCTGGACGCAAATAATGCGCTATTTGGCAAACGTCGGAGAAGAACAGTGGCACTTTTGTGTTGTTTTAGTTGAGGCTGCTTTCAGATGGTCCAATGCTTTGGCGCCTTGCACACTCTACAGAAGAAATGTGTGAATGAGAAAACGCCGTTCGTGAGTTTTCACCTCGGAAAGTTTGTATTGCCCGATGCGCGTGCATTATAAATAAATACGCGTCGCAACACTGAAGCCTTCTGTGCTGTTGCTTTGAATGCTGACATTTGAAAAGGTTGCGAGATAGGGTTTATTTATTTATTTATTTATTTATTTATTTATTTATTTATTTATTTATTTATTTATTTATTTATTTATTTATTTATTTATTTATTTATTTATTTATTTATTTATTTATTTATTTACAAATACTGCTGTCTTATAGTTCGAGACATTGCAGGAGTGCGTCCATAACAGTGAATACATAGTAAACTAACAGAACACATGGTTTGGTAGTTCATTCAAAAAACTGTTGGTAGGCAACTTCCGGAGAGAAACATCCAGATTATTCCACAATTCAACTGTGCAAGGCAAAAACCAAAAACGAAAACTTAAAAGAATCTAGAAATGGCATGAAGGGCATGATATTAATGGGGTTTGACCTGCGAGTGTTTGCACCGGAGTTTGCAAAGGAAATGGGTATGTCAATGGTGATTATCTTGTTCACGATTTTATGTAAAGTGCCGATACGCTCACAAGTGCGTCTGTGTTCCAGTGATTTAAGTGATAGACGTATAGCGTGTGACGAAGGCGAAAAATTCTGATCATAACGATGATATATGAATCTTATTGTTTTTTTTTAAGACCTTCTAGTTGTGCTATGTCGCATGCGCAGTGAGGTGACCAGACAACGGAGGCGTATTCAAGTACAGGCCGTATCAAGGATTTGTATACTGTTAGTTTGCATTCGTGAGTTGCATCTTTTAAGGTTCGCTTCAAGAAGCCCAATTTCCGAAGCGCTTTCGAGCAGACTAAGTTTATATGTTTATGCCATTTTAAGTTCATTGAGAGTGTTACGCCAAGGTACTTGAATTCGTTAACATGCTTCATGTTCTGACCATAGGAAAAACGTAGGGGTTCCTTCTTGTTTGTGAATGTCATGCTTACCTTTTGTTAAGTTTAGTGCCATTTGCCACGTTGAGCTCCAAGGTACAGAAAGAAGAAAAAAACCTTATTTAACCTGTATTGGTCACGGGAGGTACTACTACAAGAATAGAGGACGCAGTCGTCGGCGTACAGACGGAGTTTGACTGGTGTGTTTTTGTTATGTCAGCAACATCGTTCAGATAAATTAGGAAAAGGAGTTGGCCCAACGAACCGAGCCTTGCGGCACACCCCGATGTGACAGGAGGGATGACGAATGCAATTGTTAACGCGACAAACTGCTGCCTTAAATTTAGGTAATCTGATAGCCCAGATAACAAGCGAATGCCGTTAGTGCCGCGCAGAAAGGCTTTTCATTTGAGGAGAAGTTTTTTGTGGCAAACAGTATCAAAAGCTTTCGAGTAGTGAATAAAAATGGCGTCCACTTGACCGCGATCTTTTAAAGTCGAAGCTTGATTGATTGATTGATTGATTGTAGGGGTTTAACGCGCCGACGCAATGCAGGCGATGAGGCGCGCCGTAGTGGAGGGCTCCGGATGAATTTTGACCACCTGGGGATCTTTAACGTGCGCCGAAATCTCGCACACACGGGCGTTTTTGCTTTTCGCCTCCATCAGAAAAGCGGCCGCCGCGGCCGGGAATCGAACCCGCGACCTCGCGCTCAGCAGCGCAACGCCTTAGCCACTGAGCCACCGCGGCGGGTTAAAGTCGAAGCGATGTCATGCGTAAACCCTAGCAACTGCGTGACTGTCGAAAATCCTGCACGAAAGCCATGCTGATTTTGGGAGAGGAGGTTGTTTTCAGTTAAATATGCGACTAAATGTTTGTGAATAATGTGCTCTAGAATTTTACAGAATGTGCAGATTAACGAAATAGGTCGATAGTTCGGAATGAATTGTTTGTCCCCAGATTTAAACACCACAACAACTTTCGCATTTTTCCAAATCTGCCGCACAATTCCTGTTTCAAGGGATCTCTGAAAAATGACTGTTAAATACCTAGCATTCGATTCAGCGTAACGTTTTAAGAATGTGTTTGGGATGATATCAGCGCCAACACTCTTATTTGTGTCGATGTTCAGTAGTAGATTAACTCCAGCGTAACTAATCTGTAGTTCCGGGAAGGCAGGCAATGTACTGTCAAGACCGAAAGCGGGACTGGTACCATCATCTATACTAAACACTGATTTGAAATAACCATTGTAGGCTTCAGAGATAGTTAAGGAATCCGAAGAGGCTGCTCGTTCACAATAAGTAAGGAAGATGTCGGGCCTGCAGGATTAAGAGTTTTCCAGAATTTAGATGGGTCGTTTTCCATAAAGGTTGTTAGCGAAGTTTCATAGAATTTGCGGGCAGCATGCATTTTTTCTCTTGGCTCTGTTTTCAGAGAGTTCAGTAAATGCTGGTTATTTAGAAGAGTTTTACGATACCTTCGAAGTCGCTTTATTCGCCGAGTATGCTGAATAATTTCTCTGTTTAGCCAAGGATGCGGAGGGTTTCGTTTTAGGCACTTCTGTGGGACATATTTGTGTATGCAGTGTTCAAACAATCCTATAAAACTGCTCAACTAACAAGTCCACATGACATTGGTCGCTATTTAACAAGAAATCATCGAAAGATGCTGCTAGCGCGTATTTCATCACACTCTAATGTACGCTTTGCAGGGTGCCCAAGAACTGTGCGTAGCGATATCCACCCATTGTTCCTCTATTAGACGGTGGTCCTTGTGACCACGAATATTATGTGTCGGTAACACCTTACATAACCGGCATTATACTACCGTTTAACAAAAAGCTCAGCCTCACAAAAGTTGCGTTTTCTGAACACGTTACTAAGTAAAGTTCACTCGTTGAACTCCTGATAAGCGCAAATTTAGGCAGTTTATCCAAGCTAGCTAAGTTTAACAATATTTTCCTAACATTTCATCGGGTAAACCAAATTTATGTACGCAGACATTATAAAATTCCAAAATCTGAGTTAACATTATGGTTAAGTACCGACGCGTTACTGAACTACTAAAAGAGCCACTGAAACAGGTAGCTCACATGTTTGTTTATTTGTCGTTTGTACCGCGGTTTTCAATTTTGATATTTTACCGGGGACGTTTGGCCTATGAATGAAAAAGCGTGAAACACATGACCAAAATAATCAAGTTCCGTATCAAGCGTTATCTTAAAAACCCGGAATTATGCTAAGGTATCAAGCCCGTAAAAATCTAACAATTGAGAAATCCAGAAGCTTTCCCTTGCACACCGTCGAGTTCAAAGACAACGGAGAGACAATAATTACTGAAGTCTCCACGGGCATAGGTTGCTTGTAGCACTGGTGTAGAGAGCGACGGATCTCCCGCAGAACTCAAAGTAAGAGTTCTGGGATCCAACGACATCAAATTTTATTTCCTGGAACCTTCTTTCAACGAAGTTACAAAGATGTGAAATTCGATTTCTTCCTGACTTCCTACGTATTACAGAAAAAAGTAGCGGGAGCTTCGAACCACGCAACTTTTTGTTGGCTGTGTGTAGGCTTATGGCATTCTTTTAGGCGTTTAGACTCCAAGGCATAATACAGGCTTCCAGAGAACACACCGCCAACGCAATTGCCTCCAGTGCTTGATGCGATTTGTGAAAAGAGTTTAGCAGGAGGAAACTAAATTTTTTTCGAAGCAGTTGTGCGTGGAAAACGCTGAGGCAAACTATTTGTAGGACAATTGTCCATCTAAAGAAAAGGGGAGCGAACCTCGCTGAGAAAAGGAGCGCCATAAAACCGGCCGTAAATACGTGCTGAAAAGGAGCCTTACTTGAGCTGTAGTTAGTGACTGTTGGTACCAGGGCCTCAAACTGTAGATGTACAACATTATTTTACATTACATGTCCATCTCTATGAAAAAAAAACGTAAAAATAGTTCCCCTATAAACTAGCATTGAGGTGCTAACCTTCTTTGTAAGTGCACTTTTCACAGCTCCGGGTTTCTTTACGTAGTTATCTAGGTAGGTTTAAGTCCACAAACCTCGTTTCCACGCGGGGGACAGTTTAGAAGTTACCGATTATGCGTTGATCTTCTAGCTTCATTCTTTTCCCTGTTTCCCCGCCTTTCCTTGTTTCAGTCCTTGTATGTCTTAAAGCTAGTCGGCTTTCTTTTACAGTCCAGGGCACACACACGTGACCCCAACGAAGCGATCGATGCTTCGTGAAAAGGGGGCCTAATCTTGACCGCGCGAAGTTGTCGATGGAAAGCCCATAAAACGTTCCGACCCTGAGGCCATGAAGACTGTAGCACCGTTTAAATGTTATTTTTCGGCTGCGAGAGCTAATCTTTTTTGTGTGTGGCTGAATGCTATGACGCCACTTCTTTCCGTCGCCGCTCGAGGTAAGAAGTCATGCTGGGTTCCTTTATACTGCAGTGAAATGGGTTCCTTTTTGGGTTCCGCGCATTCCTTTTCGGAGGCGCTGTATGCCTCCTCGCGCACTGTCAGTTTCCAAATGGCGTAAATTCATGGATCCTTGGTTTTTCGATAGCAAATGATTTGCTACATCTGCTGCAGAAAACTTCCGCCTGCTGTTGCACGCGCCACCTCCTGGCGGGATATGAGAAATCATGCGGCAACAGCAGCGAAAGGTTCCACTAGCTAGGTTCCACGTTCTCCTTGGAACGCACGTGGAGCCGGCCACGCGGTTCTATAAACGTTGAAGTCGGCCGCCTCGATTCACGCGCGTCTCCGCCGTGTACTGCAGCGCTGGCATCGAGGAAGCCGGCCTGTAGCGCTGGAACGCGGTAAATTGAAATCGCCTTGAGCAAACTTTTAGTGAGTTTACCTTGGGATTAGCGCGACGGAACAGGAACAGCATGAGAGATAAACGGCAAAGCAAACGGGGGCATTTCTTTGGCAAATGTCTACAAAGACTATCGTCTTTTGACGACATCTGCAACGAAAGGAGCACATACGCGGCCAATTTTTTCTTTGGACGCCCACTTTTCACACATTCATGTTGTCTCCTTTCCTCCTCCCCACTTTGCTACACCGAGTTTTGAGCGACGCCAGGCACTCATGGAACTTAAGCTTCATTAGACTCTGCTTAGAAGAACGACCAACTAAGCAAGTTAGTACTGGTTCATGGTGAAAAACTGTGCAGAAACACACAATAGAGGAAGAAGAAAACGTACGACACAAACGCAGACTATCATCTACGATTTCATAACAAACGAACAGAATATATATACGGAGCGTGAAAAAAAAACGCAGATTCACCAGCAACCCACATGCAAAAAAACAACAAACCAACATGAATATCAACAACCTCTCCCCTGATCAGCATTGCATTACAGCACCTGTGTTTCATTTGTCCTCTTTTCTGCGGTATACAGATCTAGAGATGCTTAGGGATACATTAAAATAGAAGGGTGGAAAAAGATGCATGATATAAGAGGAAGGAAGGAAGGCACCTTAAACAACGCCATATTACCGTGCAACAATTACACTGTAATTGTAGTTGTAATTTTTGTAATTAAAATATTAACTGTAGTTGTAGGTTTTGTATTTAAAATATTTGTCCTGATGTACATGTTGTCTGCTTGATTTCTGCTATGATGATTTGCGTGGCTTCGCTATGCCTTGTGAGGGAGGCGTGGCCTCGTACAAGTCGGGCAAGGCTCGAACCACAGCGAAGCTGCAGGATTTATTTCTCCGTGAGAACTGCAGAACACAGCTGTACACATTTGTACAAGCTTGACATTGTTTATTGACATGTTCCATCGACGCTTTGCACTGGGCTAGTAGAAGTCATTTTCATATCCATTCATATTGACGTGTTCCTCATGCCAAGCGTTACATGCGTGGCCGCGCTTGCCGAGAGCGGGGGCGCATAGATTCCGTGGAGCATGTGTTGCGCCAGCTGTGGCGTTGTTGCTTGGTAGGCAACGCGAGCGAACCTCCGGGTTTTCGCCATTTTTTACCTTTGGTGTTTTTTTGTTGTTGCTAAAGCCACTGCGCGAGCCAGGAACACTTGGCGGTCGCCGCAAGGCACGCGCTCACCAGCGCTCCGCATTTTGCCGCTTCTCGGAGTTTTCGCCACATTTTAAAGCGAAGCTTTACTGTCCTCACTGATGCCGTTGTAGGCCATTACGCCCTGCAGGAAACCAACTGTTTGACGATGATGCTGAATGTTCAGGGTAAAGTGAAAGAAGAAAACGCTTCCCGCGGCCAAAACCGAAACTTTGTCCCTCGCGTAATGAAGCCTGCGGTTATCTCATTGCAGCATTTCGACATCGTCGAAGCACCAACTGCGTGGAAGCGAACACCAAGCAACAGGCACCGTTTCGCGTCGTGCACCACAAACCCGAACGTTAGGCTATACGGAATGCACACCCGAGAGTTTCTGTGGGTATTCTAGAAAACTGTTGCGTACCTCCAGAGTATCCCACATCATTGGCCAAACAAAAATTGGCCGCGTATCTGCTCCTTTCGTTGCAAATTTCGTCAAAAGACGATAGTCTTTATCGACTTTTGCCAAGTAAATGCCTCTCTTCACTTTCCCCCTCACCTCTCATGTTGTTCCTCTTGCGTCGCGCTCCTCCCAAGGTAAAGACGCCACAGGTTTGCTTAAATTACTTTAAATTTCCCGCGTTCTACTGCTCCAAACCGGGTGTCTCGATGCCAACGCTGCCGTGCGGCAAAGACGGGCGTGAATCGAGGCGCCCTACTTCAACATTTCTGGAACCGCGTTTCCCTAGTCCACGTGCGTTCCAAGCAGAACGTGGAGCCTATCTAGTGGAACCTTTCGTAACTCTTGCCACTTGATTTATTCAAATGCCGCCAGAAGCTATATGTCGCGGGCGACAGCAGGCGACGGCGGAGTGATATTTTTTTCTTCAGTTGATGAAGTATTTAATCTCGCCAAAATCAAACTTGTACGATTTTTTATAAAGGAACGCTGCAAATATCACTTCTGTATTAATTTGTTGTCTTATATACGCGTAATCTCTTGTTGTTCTTCAACAAGATTGACAAGTATGAACATTACACCGGACTTAGACGGGCACATTTAGCTGTGACTACATAAGACTATTGCGTAGGCATTGTTTTGCTTTGGCCGGGTGTCTGAATCGAGTCACAGACAGACAAGCGGACAGACAGACAGACATACAGACAGACCAAAATTTCTGCGTTTAAGTAGCCCGAGAAAGACTATCGTCTTTAAAAGTCCATTCCGAGAAAGCTTCGGGTTCAACCATCATCGTCGTAAGATGGCGGGAGGCTAGAGTTTTTTTTTTTTTTTTTTGCTAAAGCGACTGCGCATGTCGGGGACGCTCAACGGTCTCAATGAGGCACGCGCTCGCTAGCGCTCAGTATTTTTTTGGTATTATAAACGCGTAAGACGCCACACTTTAGGGCCAGCTATAACTACTCCGCTGTTAATGAACACGAGCTTCAGATGTGTTTCTCGCAACTGCGGCATCAAGAGCGCGTATCGCAAACACGACTACAAGATTAAGAAGACGGGAAAAGTGCTCCGCCTTTATCGCCTTTGCGGTATCCCTATGTACCCTTTATATGCACGCGGCGGGAGCTGGAGCAAACCATCGAGCACTTAGCCAACGAGAATCGCCGTTGTTTTCTCCTGGGAAATCTGGCACGTTCCGTGTTGTGTTTGTCGCGCGTACCTGTCACCCGTCTTCCTGCTCGGTAGCTTCTCTTCCTGTCAAGACACTTTTGTCTTAAGAGCTGGTTTCCCTTTCTTCATCCGAAAATGAGAGCCTGGTTCGAACATAGCCCTTTTTGGCGCAGTTCCATGGAGCGCTTGGACGCATGTCATACACCCCAAAAGCTCACTTAAGGTAATGAAAGTCGTCTTTTTCTTTGCATTGTCTTCTGCGAGCGAGGTGTTTATTTGCTATCAAAGTGGGTGTTTCAAGGTCACCTTTGGTGCTGTAGCTCACATGGTGCTGTAGTCTGAGCTACACCGTAAATCCGAAGTATAATAAAAAAAATTCGTTCAATAAACGGAAATCATCAACAAAAGATATTTCCGACCTCAGTGCAAATGCCGTACTCTTGATAGGCCAGCCATTCTAATCTGAACGATAGAAAAATGTTTTCAACGTAACCACTATTTTATCTTACCATGAGCGATGTGCACCACTAAAAAGGCTTCCTCGTTATTTCAGTCAGCTTGTGTTCATCTTCGACGGAAATTGTAGGATCATCTAATAAGTGACACACACACACACAAACACGCGCGCATACGCATGCAGGCACACACACCGCTGAAGCAGCTGCCTTGGTGTTGGAGACAAAGAGCCCAAGGCAAGACAACTGGTTTACTGTATGGCCAGAGATAAACCAGCGACGGTACAGGAACAGCACCCTTCAGGGCTAGCTTACAGTATGCTTCGAACAGAGCAACAGCAGGATACGATTCTGCCGACCGAATGAAACGCGTTCCAAGGGAACGCGTATTTATAACCCGAAGTGAAAAAGGTCAATTAGCTTCTACAGTGTTTTGTACACGGCCTGTACAGAGCACGGACACACAAGAACACTCTTTCCCGGGTTTGTGAGAGCCGGCCCACGATGAGACTGGGGTCCGAGAGAGCGGTAGAGGAGATCTCGGCGAGCGGAGTCTGCCGGCAGGTTCAAGTCTCTACATGCCTTTGCTTGTCCCGGATATTGCAATGGAACTGGACGTCAGTCGCTGCAGCAAGCGCCCGCGTGGAGGAAACGCTCCTGCGTGTCATTCCCTGTTCTTGGGAGGTGGCCTTACTGCCATGCACGCTAAGGTTTTACGCAATACACCCCACTTGTAGCACGCGCACACAGGGTAGCGGCGCCTTGAATCATAGGAGCAGGTAAGTATATAAAATTGTTCGTGTGAATCCCGTGTATGCAGAGTGCTTATTTTTGTCTTTCGTTTTTTTATTTTTTCCTCCACCGTACAACTACAAATACCTTTTTTTACAGGGTCGTAAAACAATAAATATAAAAGCACGTCTATTCTTTGCTAACCTGCGTTGCATTTGCATGCATAAAAAATACGACGATGATTTGCTTCAAATTTTACTGTGACGCTGTGGCACGTGCCGTTTTGGCGCACAGGAAATGGGTATGGGAGACGAGTGATAGACACGGCAAGTTTATATCAACGACGAAAACACTGAGCCAGCATGATCCCACTCAAAACCACACAAAAACTCACACTATGACAAAACCAATAAATAGGGAGAAAACCCACCTACAATACCCCACCTCTAACGTTTAAAGTTGAAATACATCTAAAATAAAATCCAATACAAAGCCCTCACCAAATCTTTCTTAACGCCTAGGCCTACCTAGTCACGGTTGTGCTGCTGCGTTATTACGGTGGGGTCATCATGACGCGGCTTTAGCCTGAGGCAGGCTTGTCGACATGTGGCGTGGACGGAACGCTAACTTTGTATCTTCGTGAGGTCGCCACTCACAAGCTACTTATGCCATAGCCGTACAGCAGGGGAGGCAGCACCTGGTCCCAGTAGCGTCGCCGTTGTTGGGGCCGTCGAACCGTGAATCAACGGTGCAATAACGCTTCTCGTAGACACTCGACCCTCGCTGCTAGAGCCGCCCGGAAGACAGGAACACCGAAGCGGCGTCTGACCGCTGCCGCCCAGGCTTTGGTGCGACGTGGGTGACCCGGAAGCGTCACCCCTAGCTTGCTCGTTCCGGACCTTGCTGTCTGATGATGATGATGATTTACCTTGGTGAATAGCACATACCCCAACAGGAGATTGTTCCAACATCAGGGGTATAAAAAGATGTTCTTTATTTACAGGCTCGCGTAAATAGGAAATTTATAGCGGATGAAAATACTCCAAAGTAAAATCCAAGATAAAAGAAAAGAATACCTCCTTCCCCTTTTTCTTTCTCTGCTCCCCCTTTGTCGAGCCTGTCGCTTCAATTAATTTCGGGTTGCGTCGTGACATTCCCGGAGTGGTTTCTGAATGTCAAAGCTTAAGCCTCTTTTTCTAGTAGGGTTTTGGCAAATCCACTATTAGGGGATCGCCCTACAATCGTGACACGCCGTACATTTATGGCGCGTAATTTAGGTGCAAACGCCGTCACGTACGCAAAATTGGGTGTTGATTTAGTAAGTAATTTTGGTGTGCAGAAGAGGCTACCATTCATCCCTATCAGTTAGGTTCATCCTCAACATTACCGGGTATGACGACGCGGGGGCGAGAGCGTCACTAGGACGAAGCAGTTCCTAAACATGTAAAAAATTTGAGCCCATTCACTACTTTGTAGGTTCATTAATTGATTGTGGGGTTTAACGCACCTACGCAATGCAGCCGATGAGGCGCGCCGTAGTGGAAAGCTCCGGAATAATTTTGACCACCTGGGGATCTTTATCGTGCGCCGAAACCTTGTACCCACGGGCGTTTTTGCTTTTCGCCTCCATCAGAAAAGCGGCCGCCGTGGCCAGGAATTGAGCCCACGTCCTCGTGCTCATTAGCGCAACGCGTTAGCCACTGAGCCACCGCAACGAGTTACTCTGAAGATTGAAGATGAGAGAAGCTGTATTGGTGGATAACAATGTTGAGTTTTGCATGGTGACTGGCAATATTATTTGGATAAGGACACACACACATAAAATCCCAAGAAAAACTGTAAATTACTTCGTGTACACCTTGTTTCTAGATAGGTTATATAGAACAAGTGCTACACCGTTTCTTGAGGGCTGAGGCAGCTCAGAAGACAGCGTGTGCGATTCTTTTTCGACGCAACCTGATAGACGCACGGAATTTTAGACAGAGTATACCACAAGACAGCTTCGTTTAAAAAGCCCAGCATGTAAAAGGCACTGAACGCCTAAACAAAAAGAAAAAAAATGTTGTTGTTTCCTCTTGCATAGGAACCGGTAAACCACGAAAGTGAAATGTGCATTCACAGGACCAGCTGAATGTTTATTGTGCATAGATATGACCTTGCACGTCGCTATTTGTATTTCGTCAGAATGGCGCCATTAGGCGCACCGGAGCGTTGCGTAAATCCGGCTGAAACCACAGGCGCTCGCAAACCGTCCTTGCCAACGAAAAGAAACGGGTTGTCAGCAAATCGTTTGGTGAACACATGCTCCGCTGAAGCGAAAGGAGCAAAGGAGCAGCGGAACGGGTCACGAGGCCTATTTACCATCCCTCATATGCGCTCGAAGCGTTGTACAACTATTTCTGAAGCACGATCACTGGTGCTGAAGCATTTGGAACGGGAATACGGGGACTCTGCACATATACACTGATGGATCGGTTGACACAAGAAGTGGGGTGTGCGCGGCGGCTTTTTTCATACCCAGTTTGAATATATCGTCGGCTGCCCGGGTGACGCCTTTGCTTTCATCTAGAGCGAGTGAGTGTGTTGCCAAGGAAACTGCGTTGCGCCAACTGTCATCGTTTGAAAGGCAAAAAGTCACAATATTCAGCGATTCACAGTCATCCCGCCACCTGTTGCAGTGGGGTATACCTGTTGAAAAGACCTGTCAGCGATCCCTACTTCTACTAAAGCGGCTCAAGCATGAAGGCTTCACCGTGAAATTCCAGTGGATCCCGTCGCACGGCGGTGCAGCGGGAAACGAACATGCTGACAGCTTAGCCAAGGACGCCTTATCTTCTACAAGGACGGTGCAAACGCGTTGCGATTTCCAACGCATACAGAAACAGACCGTTCGCGAGCACTTTAGGCAGCTGTGGCGACCAGTACATCAACCATTCGTGACTAAAGACCTAAAGAGAGCCGAAGCCTCTCTGCTACACTGACTAAGAACACACTCAGCCCGCACACCAGCTTCGCTAAATAAAATCAATATTGTTTCGTTCCCTTTGTGCCCCTCTTGCAGTGTGACTGGTGACATTGGTCACTTCATTATGAACTGCTCCAAAACCAACCCTGAGGGGACGAACTTTTTTCGTGATCTCCAGAAGTTAGGAGCGCACCATGCTACATCGGAGCACATTATTTTTCCTAGGGACCATTGGATTGTGCGAACAGAGGTGTCTCATCTCTTATTCGGATTCTTGCAGTCCACAGGACTAAGTGAGGTGTTGTGACATTGTGGTGTTATTTCAGTACTAAGTGAGGTGTGATGACTTTGAGAGTCTCTGATATAGTATGGGGGACGATTAGGCGGAGCAATTGCAGGCAGCTATGCAAGGCCAAGTCCGCCTTATTCAACAATACTTACTGCTACTACTACTACGCGACATACGCAAGTCGGCTTCTCCGCAGCTAGCACTGCGCATCCCCCGTACACGTAGGCGATGGCATCCAGGCGCCAACTGTCGGCGCACATTAGCGTAATGATGCAGCAGGAGGCCACGCAGCACCACCTGAAAGGAAGGCTATAAGGCGCGTTTGTCGTCCCATTCACGCAAAGCATTTCATAGTGTTGACTACCTTCGTATGGCGGTCCAAGTCGGAGCCCATGCGCCGCGATAACCTCTTCCTCCCGTTAACGTCTGGTGGTGTTGGAATTGGTGCATTTGTTTGTACACCAGCTCGTCTCGCAATTCTTCTTTTTCAAAACGGCTCATCATCCGTTTTTAAAGGTTTTTATTCAGCATACATTTAGTGCTCATTTGCCCCTTTTTTATTTCATCCAACCCACCCCGCGAATACTAAGCCGTTATGGGATTTTCTGAAAGAGGTTGCTGACACTTTCAAGTTTCTTACTGTGTGTTTTTTGCTCGAGTATTTGTATGGCCTCTCCCGGAAAGAACAGACGGTAATTTTAATTGAAAGTTTATTTCCAGTGCCCATTTACCGTCAACCATATCTGATGATTTTAGATGACAGTGTGTTGAAGCGCGGCAAAAAAAATGTGCACCCAAGCGGCTGCAAAAACTTTCTTTTTTAAGTTGCACACATCAACTTTGCCTGTTAAAACTTGGCCAATAGTAAAGGTGTATATGTGCCTTGGCCTGTTAACTGTCGTTTGTGTAACCAGCCGGAGACAATTCATCAGTGCTTTGTTTTATGTCGGGATGCTGTATTTTTTTTAAATGCGAATGCATTTATTAGCCGGGGGTTGTCTTGCTCCGTTGGCCGGCGTGCGCCTGCATTCCTCCAGCGCGAGCGCACGTGAGCGCGCGCCTCGTAGTTCTGCCTTCGTCGTCGTCGTCGTCGTAAATGCGAATGCATTTCTTAGTCGGGGGTTGTCGTGCTCAGTCGGCGTGCGCCCGTAGGTGTTATCTCTCCGCGCTCAATGCCGAACGCATGCGGTTGAAGCGAGTTGTACTAGTTTGCTCGAAGCGGCAAGGATGGCGAGTACTGCGGTGTTAGTCTTGTGTCTAACGTGTATGGGAACTTGATATCGCACGCCGTTGCCACGTCTCCCGTTCGAGACACGTCTCCGTACAAGGACTTGTGCACCCTTGCCTACACCGAGACGGAGTCTTTGTGGTGACCGTGTACCTCGCGCCCAACTTCGCTCGAGACGCCGTTGCCGCGCAGCTGGACGCCGCTATGGAAAGTGTGCGCGTGCGCTCCAAACCCTCTGACCCCATAGTCTTGATTGGCGACTTCAACGTTGACGTGCGCAAGAAGAGTGGCGAGTGGCTGGTCGAGTACATGCAGACCAGGCACTCTATGCATTGCCTCTCTGCCGGCTTCGACACGTGCCCCACTACCATTCACGGGAGTTGCATTGATCTGGTCTTTACGCGAAACTGTGACGCACGTATGCTTCTCAAAGACCTTTTGACCGTGCACTTTAGCGATCACAAGGCAGTGATTGTGGCCATCAGGTACAACGATAACACAAACAGGTGCTGATGAATAAATGATTACGTTCACACTCTCGTCATTAATTACGCCATTACTCGCAACACACTCATCGGTGCACCCAATGCATTCGCATTTCTGCACGATTCCCTTCGGGGAGGTGCGGGGGAATTTTTATGTTCTGCAGCGGACCCTTAGAAAGGACATAGTTCACCCCGTAAAGCATACGATTCCTGCCAGTGATGAAGAACTGTTCCGTGGCATATGACCTTTTCGTTCTGATAGGATTGTTTAGCCTATAGACATGTCGCATAATTGACCTCCATGCCGAGAACCCTTGTGGAACTGGTTGCATTTTCTTGAGGCGTGTGTTTGCCTGCCTGGCTTTTAAAATGCATTAGTGAATGTACCGCTATTATAGTTAGGGTGGGACTTTAAGCTTTTCGGGCTAGTTTTCCATGCAATAAAGAAACAAAATCGGTTCGTAGCGCACTCGGAAGAGCGCCGCGTACCTGCCGTTGCGGCCGGAGAGTCGTGGTATCGAAACCGGGCGACGCCGCGTCAATGGCACTTTTTCTGGCAACGTCACTTTCGTGACGTATATCACGTCGCCAAAATCTTTGTGTAGCCGGGCATAAAACACTTTCGGGTTAAAAATCAACTTCTCTAAAGCACTTGTGACAATCCCCTCAGTTTGTATTGTTGAGCTCAGGCCACATTTTAAGCTGTTTTTTTGTAGTTTGCTGAGAATGGTGATTGTAATGACTATGTGTGTTCTAACTTTTCCACTTCTTAATTACCGTGAGCGATTTTTCTCTTTGCGACCTGAAGTAATTAGAGCCACGTGCAGCTAACCGAGTCTAACCTTTCTGTCTTCTGCGCAGCAGTATCATTGTCGGCAAGCCTACCGGCCCTCATTCTCCTTTCCGCATTCGGTTTTGAGCAACCACGCCCGATTACAGCTTCAGGCGCGAGCTCGGGTTTGGGTGCGCAGACGGATTTCCTGCTTGACGGGGACGTTGTCTTCCGTGATCGCTTGATGAGCCCGGCTGATAGCAAACACTTAGCCTACGCAGAAACTCGCCGAATGAGTCCATTATCAGCATCGCGTCAACAGTGGCTGATCGGCGCATGCACCAACGGCGAGAGAACGAACTCACTGCGCAGACGCGACGCTTCATGAATCACATAACATTTCTGTCATAGCATCTGCCGTAGCATCGTTGCCCTCCTTCTCACCCGCGAGTTAACCTTTGCCTCTGGCTGCCTCTGTCGTAGTTTCCGGTTGCAGTGGTGACGTATTCCCGTGGACACTTGATGCGCACGGCTGATAGCGGACGGCTAGCGGGCACGGCAAAATCGAAAAATGAGCCTAATAACGCTATCGCACTAAAAATCTCTTCCGGTGGTCGGCATCGAGTCGGGGAGCCTCTCGTTGTAAAACCATCGTTTATACGGTTGAGCTGTCATCGCATGGCGGGCACACATCATTTCCTTCGGGTTCGTGGCGCGGACGTTGGCTTTAGACTCGGCCACGGGTACTAGAGCGTGCTAACTCGGTTCACTTTGAGAAAGATGTGAAAGCATCCTTCGGGGCGTTCCTCACTCGTTTAAATGAGACAAGCTCAGGACGTAGCTCGTGAAATATTTTCCTTTACACAGTCCTTGTTATTGCGCGCGTGTGCATCAACATCTGAGCCTGTAGGCCATATCACATGGGGTGAAGGTTTGGATTTTGTGCCTCTTTTTTATTTATTAAAATGAATTTATAAACGCCCAGAAACTTGTTTCTGAAAGAAAGCCACAGTTGACTTTTTTTCTCTGGCTGCGAGAGAGCAGAAGCAAAGTGGCTATGGTCTGGCGTGGTAATTAGTTACTACGGATCGGTTAATTTAGCTATTTCCTATGTTTGTTCCTATTTTTAAGAAGTTCCCACAAAGCGTTTTGCTTGTGCTGCGAGCGCTTGGCTTTCGACGGATGCCGCGTTTGTTCCGTGCCTTTGCCGGTAAGCGACTAGCTGCTCTCCCCACGCCAAAAATACCAGCTGTCTTCTGGAAGCACCCTTTTCACGACACATCGTTCAACGAAAAAAAGACTACAATGTACGACCAATAAATGACCGTGCGACTTGAGGACAACGCCGGTGGCGCTAGCGGCGAAGAAAATTTTTTTCTTCTTTTAGGCGATCTGCCCATTACTCTGTAAACACGCTGTGAGTACCTGACCTCGCATGCAAGTGAGTATTGATCCCCGAACTGCTGCCGCTTTTATCTCGAACGCAATGTCCACTTGGTGTTGCGGAGTTCACTCCTCCGGAAACTATGACGCATAGACTTGGTATTTTGTTGTTGCTGCTGGAAACCACTGGCGTCTATATTTATTCGTTTTCTGGAGCCATAATCTTTGGACGCACATGCACTTCACTGTAAAGGGCAGGGGCTTTTTTGATCCCTGTTGTATTGAACAAACCGGTAGTGCGTATATCGCCTCGTAACCTGCCCTGCTCGCTTTTCCGAGCTTGACGCTGCAAGCTCCGAGAGGGACGTTCCCCTTACAGGTTCTAGTTTTTTTTTTTTTGCGCAAAAAGCTGGGTTGGCCTAACGTATGGAAAAGAAGAATAAAATTCAGAAACACGGGGATGTGGGAAACCGGAAGAAGCAACCATTTATCAGGAGGCGGTCGAAACATGATTTTGTGCCGGTACATCATATGGCAGCTGCAGAAACGTTGGGTTCGATAGCTAACGCCAGCTTTGGAAAGGAACCTTTAGAAACAAAATATAGAAGCGCGTGCTACATAAACGATGTACGAAGAGTTTGCAATGATCACACGCGTCTGTTGCTCTGTAAAAGACACTGAATGGAGTTGTAACCATTGTCTTATTTCTGTACGAGGTTAAATATGGGAATTCTAAGGCCATGCTTCGAGTTTTGTCGTCCAATTTAGGGGTAATATTTAGCAACAATAGTAGCTTGTAAAGTGGCCTTTCCCTCGAAACATCCACATTGCCGAATTCCTGGCGTACGGTATGAAGATTCACTGGCACCACGCGAGGTAAAATTTTATTTGCGGCACTTTACACCATTTTTCGCATGTACGGGCTTGACGTGTAGAGATTTTGTCCAACAAAACAAAAAGTCTATATATAAATAGAATAAGCGATGGAGAGGTAAAAGAACTATAAAGGCATGGGCCTTCAGCAGAGCAGAGCCCGATTTGCTCCCCTGAAGATGGAAAGTGGGATTCAGGTGACAAAGGAGAGTACACGCGGAAAGAAGAGAACAGGAGGTAGGACGCGCGCTCACTCACAATTCCTTTCCTTGGCGCTATATAGATTCGCGCAAACGATCGTTCTTGTGAAAATGGAGAATAGGTTTGGTCGCTCTCTGTGAAGTTTATGGTAGTAACCGATGTCCTGTGATTGCCTCTGCCATGAATGGCCGAAATGTTCAATCGGCTGGTTTAGGTGGCTAGGTCGCGTCTTATCGGCGAATATTAAAGGCAACGATAAAGCACCTGCCTGGCTATTTCTTCAGCTCCACTCTCGTGGCAGTGGGCGCTGCTGCCATTTTGATGAGGAAGGCGTATGTTTTTGGAAAGGGTACCCCAACAAGAGCCTACAAAGATTGAGATTGAGATATCCAAAGTGTTTTCTTCCATAAGTGGGCCTCCATGTGTCTTCGATTCTACGTGAGACATTTTGAGCCAATCCGATTTGTTTCGAGGCAGACCTCTTTTTTCGAGGGCTTCTGTGTGCGCTGCTGAATGTGGCAGAGCTTACCAGGGAAGCAGCAATACAGCAACACCCGAATTCTGGGGGTGATTGATAATAATAATTGCTAACTCAATCCCAGGAGTCATCGATGCGGTGAAAATAAAATTTGGGTGCTTCGCCTCAAGTTTCTTTAGGTGGCCATTTCGATATCACTCGTTTAGAAAGGTGAGACGTGATCTTCATGTTTTTCGAAATCGCCATAACGGCAATATTGTTTCCAAATGCCTTGTCGCCGCAATACAGCACATTTTACGCTATTGCAATCGCCAGCGTCCTCATCGGCGCTCTTCCGGGATGAGAAAAGAAAGGTGGAATGAGTTGGCTTCTGCTTTTAGCAATTTTTGTGGCTGCGTTCCAAGCAACCTCCGCAGGAAATTTTTCTAGCTATTTTTGTTTGAGTCGTTTTCCAGATTTTTTTACAAAGTTTTCAAGGACCGCCCAAGAAGTTTAAAATTCAATACTGACGAACAGAAAACTGAAATAGGTTCCAAACTTGATCAGACAATACGTGTTATGTAAGCTAATAAAAAATTCAGGGCGCCTTTGCGACTGGCCTTTGTAGCTTCCTGTCTGAGAGACAATTTTGTGAACCAAACGGCCACCATCAAGGACAACTCATATTTGCCATAAAAAGGACACTTATTGCCAGCCTTGAGTGTCAACAGATGAAAACGTAAGTGTGTAAATTCCTAAGCAGTATCGGCAACGCTGTTCCTCCACAGTGCTTTGTTCAATTTCAAAGGCGAAGCATTTCAAATTAATTAGTGCAATATTTCGTCAGAGCAGTGCACCCTTAACAGCACGGGGCGACTAATTTGCAGATGAGTATCGCCAAGGGAGGGATACAGCCATCACACAACACTCTTTGAAGATTCCAGCGCAGAGCCAAGCATCAACACGCAACAAAATTGAACACTGTAGGCCGGTGTGCTTTGCAAATAATTGGTAAGCGGCTAACAAACGCTGGCACTTATTTGTGTGGGTATTAAAGTTTTATTCGATATAAACCATAGTCATAAAATATACAATAGGTTTGAAACATGCTATGCCACCATAGGTTAAAACGAGATGCAAACACAGTTTTTATAATGACAATTATTCAGCCTTACCCGGTGAAGCATGCGTCTTCAAGTCAACTTCAACCCTTTATTGGCGTAAACCATCCGTTTATTCAAAGTGAAACAAACACAAAAATATCAGCTGAAGTGCAGAACAGAAATGCCAGCTCTTGTTCGATGACGCGCCTTCAATTGTGGATGTCACTAATGTGCCAGAATAATTTACTTTGTCAAAGAATCAATAAATTTCTTTTTGCAATGTATTATTAACTGACATGTAACTCCCTTCACTCGTGTCTTCTAAATACGGAACCACGCGATAACAATTTTAAAATCTCATGTATGGGGCTATAGTGCTATTGAGTCCCTATAAAATTGTTAACAAAAGAAAAAAAAAACAGCGGTTAATTACTGAAATCACAATACAAAATTGTGTACCTTTTGGATACGTCCACCATAGAACACTGTGGGAAAGCTGAGACTTTCGTGCTAAACCGCCTATTTTGATGCAGAACGTTTGGCATCAATATTTGCCATTTTATGACCTGTTGCTAACTAAATGATTTGCAGTCGTGATGCTCTTGGAGCATGCACATATGCCGTAGTTCCCTATGTGGGTATGCGTATGACCGCAGGTGTTCTTAGAAATACAAGGTATGCCTTTTTGGTAAACCTCCCGCACGAATGTGTTGGGTTCATTATTCATTGTCCTAGAAGGTCGATACTCTTCTGACATTTGAGAGAACCACCGGATTAATGTTTCACATATCGAACATATACAAGCGAGCGTCGTTACGCACAATGAGAATCTGCGGGGTCGGCTACAATTCGCGCTGCCTCCACAGCATGTCCAATGCTTTGGCACACAGGACAATCAGCGTTTGTGGCATAGTCGGTAAAGCATCTGCTTCGCTACACCGAACACCTATGTTGCAAGCCGGATCCGAGAGCCCCAGAAACACTAGGTTAGAAGGAGCATCGTAGAGAAACCACATCAATTTGGTTAGACTACTTGAGGTTTTCCACAAACTTTTGCTTGCAGGAGTACTAAATGATGCATGGAGTCTTGAGGTAACCGCAAACCCAAAAGATAGGCTATGCATTAGGCGAATTATACAGGGCTAAACACATTTAGGCAGCGGTAAAGCAACTAATCATTATCAGACCATCTAAACAGAGGATCACGGCCAGCAGGTGCACCGATTCGGTGACCCCAACGTTGTATATTTCCTTTATTTTTCCCTCAAACGCCTGGCCGGTTTAATGCCTCCAAAGCAAGATTACAGGCAACCAGAAACCAAACGCAAAGCGCAAGCACAGATGTAAAACGCTATTCCTTAGTCAAGAACTTTTTATTTGCCCACCTAAAAAAGCGAATCTCGACCAGCAGGTGCGCACACACAAGGGGATCAGAAAAAATTTGAAGTTCCTTTATTTTTCCCTTGAAAACATGGCCTCACTAAAATTGCCGAAAATCGACATAACAGTTTAAAAGAAAGAAAATACACAGTGCAACCACAGATCTAGCAAACAAAGCAAAATTACTTTATCCGCAACCTCGTTATGCTGCAAACCCAATCAGGCAAAAGGGGTTCCTATAGTAAACAAACACCATAAACACGATTCAACAGTTTACGGACCTTTACAGCAACGAAAGCTTTGTTTAGGTGCACCTTTCTGAACTCAATTTGAAGCTGGGGGAACTGATTACCTTCGATGGCCGTAAAAAGGGAGAAGCCGCAATGTTACCAAAAAGGAAGAAAAAATAGCTACACCGTAATAATTGCTTTCACCATCCCCAGCTGCCTACAAAATGAAGGAAACAAAGCTGTCGGAAGAACATGGAAATTCAAGTTTATAGGATTACCGGACGAGGTTTAGAGCTGCTATTCCTTTTGTTCCCTGAGCCTTTTGCACGTTCGGTGTCCTCTTGGCCGAAGTAGCGTGATTCTATGAGCCCCGTCAGTATCTAACACGAACCGAGCTGCTATACCCTGACGTATTGCATGAATGCGGCGTTGTGCAGGAAACGTAGCCCATATTTACAGCTTAAATTAGGGGACCAAATATTAACTGATATATTTGAGTGTAAGAAATATAGCAACTTTGATTCCCGCATGCTCAAAGTGGGTCCGTCAGCTTTCATTGAGAAACAGAAGCTACTTCCTATCCACATTTACGATCTGAGTACTGTACCAAAAAAAATGTCAGTATATAAAGACCCAAAATGCGCACAGCTGAGTACGTAAATAAATAAAATAAAATGAGGAAAAAAGGAAAATGGTAGCAGCCCTGATTCAGAATGCAATTTAGTCGTTTTTTAACTATACCGATCTAAGCTGTGGGAAAAACAGTACAAGTAAATACATTCCGTCAGGTAAACATGCTGTAACCTGCGAAGAGAAACGACCCCAAATACAAAAAATACGATTATTTATTGACATAAATAAGAAGACGACACACAGAGCACTCTGTGTGCCGTCTTCTGTATTCCTGTCCTCGTCTTTGCTGCACTTCGATACGTCTACGGAGAGGCTGCTGAGGATTTATCTAACTACACGTCTAACTACACGGCTAACTACACGGCAGGCGAAGCTTTTCGGGTGCTGAAAAAAGAACACGTCCTATGTTACCGTGGTCTAGAGGACAGAAGAGAACTGGGAGTGGGATTTCTAGTCAATAAAAGCATAGCTGGCAACATAGACGAATACTATATCATTAACGAAAGGGCAGCAGGTCTTGTAATTAGGCTCAATAAGAGGTACAAGCTCAAGGTGGTGCAGGGCTACGCGCCCACATCCAGCCACGACGACCAAGTAGTGGAACGCTTCTGTGAAGATGTGGAATCGGCAATGGCTAAAGTAAAAACACAGTATACCGTAGTTGTGGGGGACTTCAATGCTAAAGTAGGCAAGAATCAGGCTAAAGACAAGGCAGTTGGGAGCTATGGTCTGGGCTGCAGAAATAGCAGGGGGGACCTACCAGTTGAGTTTGCAGAACGGAATAACCTACGCATAATGAATACTTTCTTCTGTAAACGGGGGAGTCGGAGGTGGACCTGGAAGAGCCCGAATGGGGAGCACAAAAATGAAATAGACTTCATATTATGCGATAACCCTGGCGTAGTGCAGGATGTGGAAGTGCTCGCAAGGGTAAGGTGTAGTGACCACCGTATGGTAAGATCTTGAATTAGGCTAGATTTGAGAAGGGACCGCAACAGGCTAGTACGAAAGAAGCCGATAAATGAGCTAAGAGTAAGACGTAAAGTAGAAGAATTCAAGATCGCGCTGCAGAACCGATATTCCGCCCTTAACGAGGAAGCCGAGCTTACGACACAGGAACCCAGCGACAAGCTTACACGCATTATCACGGAGTGTGCAGTAGAAGTCGGGGGCACTATGGCTAGAGAGGACACTGGTAAACTGTCACAGGAGACGAAAGATCTAATCAGGAAACGGCAAACCATGAGAATCTCTACCGCAGCTAACAGAATAGAACTAGCCGAGCTCTCGAAGTTAATCAATAAGCGCAAGACAGCTGACATACGGAAGTATAATATGGACAGGATCGAATACGCTGTAAAGAACGGAGGTAGCCTGAAAGCAGCGAAGATGCGTCTTGGCGTGGAAAAAATCAGATGTATGCACTTAAAGACAAGGAATGCAATGTCATCACAAATAAGGATAAAATAGTCACAGTAGCCGAGGAGTTCTGTAGGGATCTGTACAGTAGCCGGGACATCCCGGATAATGCCGAACGAGAAAGTAGTTCAGATGAGATAGACATCTCACCAGTAACGACCGAAGAAGTAAGGAAGGCTTTGAAAGAAATTAAGAGCGGCAAAGCACCTGGTGAGGATCAGATAACAGCAGACCTCTTGAAGGATGGTGGATAAATTGTTCTTGAAAAGCTGGCAAACCTGTACACGCAATGCCTAATGACCGCAAGTGTACCGGAATCTTCGAAGAACGCGATCATCATCATAATCCATAGGAAAGGTGACATGAAGCACTCGTAAATTACAGGCCGATCAGCTTACAGTGAGTCGTCTACAAGGTACTTACCAAGGTAATTGCTAAAAGAATTTCTGCAACCTAATATTTCAGTCAACCTAAAGAACAAGCAGGGTTCCGTAAAGGCTATTCAACAATGGACCATATTCACACGATCAATCAGGTGATAGAGAGGTGCACTGAGTATACTGAACCGTTATATATAGCCTTCATGAGAAAGCATTTGACTCGGTCGAAACCCTAGCAGTCATTCAGGCATTACGGAACCAGGGGGTAGATGAGCATATGTAAGAATACTAGAGGATATCTACAATTGGGTTTACAGCTACCATCATCCTCCATAGGGAGAGCAGTAAAATACCTATAAGGAAGGGTGTCAGACAAGGAGACACAATCTCTCCAATGTTATTCACAGCATGCTTACAAGAAGTATTCAGAACGTGGATTGGGAACAGGTGGGAGTAAGGGTTAATGGAGAATTACCTCAGTAACCTCAGATTTGCTGATGACGTTGCCTTGCTAAGTAACTCGGGGACGAATTGCAAAGAATGCTTTCCGCACTGGGCGAACAGAGTAGAACCGTGGGCCTGAAAATTAATATGCAGAAAACTAAAGTAATGATCAATAACCCCGGGACAGCACAGCAGTTTAAGATAGGTGGCGAGGCAGTGGAAGTGGTAAGCGAATATATCTACTTAGGCCAAGTTGTGACCCCAGATCCCAACCATGAGGGAGAGAGAATTAGAAGGATCAGAAGGGGGTGGGGTGCATATGGCAGATATTCTCAGATAATGAATAGCAGCCTACCATTGTCGCTGAAGAAGAAAGTGTATGACAGCTGCATTTTACCGGCACTCACCTACGGGGCAGAAACCTGGAGGCTCACTAAGAGGGTTCAACTTAAATCGAGAACGACTCAGCGGGCAATGGAGCGCAAAATGATAGGTGTAACATTAAGGGACAAGAAGAGAGCGGAGTGGGTCAGGGAGCAAACTGGTGTTAAAGACATATTAGTAGAAATTAAGAAGAAATGGACGTGGGCAGCGCATGTAATGCGAAGGCAAGATAACCGCTGGACATTAGGGGAACAGAGTGGATCCCTAGAGAAGGCAAGCGTTGCAGGGGGTGGCAGAAAGTTAGATGGGCAGATGAGATCAAGAAGTTTGCGGGGATAAATTGGTCACAGTTGGCACAGGACCGAGGTAATTGGAGAATAATGGGAGAGGCCTTTGCCCTGCAGTGGCGTAGATAGGCTGGTGATGATGATGATGATGAAGGCGGAAGAGCTGATAAAGGGCCATCTTTCTAACAGGAAGCTCCGATTCAGCAGAACTGCACTGGGTCACATCATACTTCACCTGATTGGATGGGCAGCACAAAATGTCACTGCGCGTGATGTACTCCTGGACTCTTGCGAGAAGAACTAAAACGTTCTCCCCTTTAACTAGAAATATGAACCCCAATCACCGCGAAGGTCGCCGACAAATACGGGCTCAAGCGCACAACAGCACCTTCGGTGGGGATCATGCAGTCATCTACACAGGTGACTCCCAATATTGAGGGCAGCTGTCCACCATTATTGTGGGTACCACCAGAACCAACCTCCTTGCATGTGCCTCACTCAAGTCCCAAGACATTTATGGCAGCAGAAGAGGCAGCCATCGCCTTGGCTCTCGGCCAACCATGGGTTTGGAAGGTCGTCACCGATTTCCAACAAGCCTAGCAGAATTACTAGTCGGGGTGGGTGTCCCGAGCTGCACTGCATGTGCTAAAAAATACTGCCCAACCGGTTCCATTCACCTCATATAGATGTTTACTCACGCTTCCATGTAGGGCAACGAATACGCCCACCAACAGGCCAGCGCTTTTACCCCCTCCCCCATGCTATGAAGCTCCACGAGGACAGTCACCCGCTTGTTACGTGCAGGGACATAACCCAGCATTATCGCCTTCAGAGACAGACCCTACCCTCACCGCCCCCTGAACTTTCCACTGGACAACTACCCTACAGCTCATACCATCCGACGCGTCTTCACTCAATGCACCCGAATTGCTACGACGCTGAATGTAAATTTTGCTCAGAAGTAGAAATACTCCGCCACATAATCGGTGTAGGGTCCACTCATGAGGTCAGCGGCCAGGCACCTCAACCGCGCGTGTGAAAAGAAAGATCCCCGCCGCTCGGTCTAGAGGCATTGCAGAGCCAACACTACGCTGTGGTCGCCGCCATTTCGTTGCGGCGCGTTCGGGAGACGCCTTGTCTGGACGAAGGAATGCCGTGGGAATAATCCCCCTTTAGGAATGCAGACGCCCCGGAAAGTTCCGAGAATTGTTGGCATAGCGGACAACGGAGGGGTGGTGACCGTCGTCTGACCACGCAGCGCGGCGGCTTGTCCGCGAGACACCATTGTTACGCGCCCTCATCGGCACACCGCATATCCGTCGCTTTTCACCCCCAGCCCCTCGCCGCCGCGTGCTTTCAAGCCCGCGGGCCGACTTTTGACCCGAAGGTGATGGCGCCTTATTTAATATTCCGCCAAATAATCCCACTACCTTGCACAATCTGCCAGACGAGAGTACTGGGGAACGTTTGCAGACTGACCATTGATTACACAGCAACATCTTGGCTTAAAAAATACTTCTTTTTCGGTGAGCCTGAGGGAGGGCTTGCTCACACAGGTATCACCGGCACGTGTGATCTCATGGGCCTCAATAATTTCGCGAGTCCGTTGTCTCCTGTGTTTGGCGATAATGCTGCTCTTGTCAAACAAAGGTGTACAACGATGGTCGCGACAGTGGACGGCCAAATGTCCAGTCGTGCCGTTTCGCAAGTTATTGGCGTGTTCACGCAATCTTTCGTTGAGGCACCACCCAGTCTGCCAAATATACTTTTTGCCACAATCCAATGGGATAACATAGACGACGCTGTCATTCCGAAGATTCCGAACATGGCGGAGTGACAGCTATCTACGTAAATTTGGGCCCTGCCTTATACGTGTACGAAAGCTAGAAGGGTGTTCCCGAGAGAGAATAATACCGAGGTGTTATAAGGCCGAACTTGGCCGTTAGAAAGCGTCTTTGTCTGAGCTGTTAGCAAGGCAGGTTCCGGGCGAGACAAGGAGTCTCGACCGCTAAAGCTAGGTTGTGAAGGTTGTGATTTGTGAGCCCCCTAAGCGAGAGATAGACTGGGAGGAATCGCGTCGGAAGTTTATGGTACAGCTGTGTACCGGGCAACTAGACAGGTACTGCGGCGGGAAGATAGTCCCGGCCGTGATTTTCTGAGCGGTTTGTGTACGCTCCGAACATAGAAGAGTTAGACGGAGTTGAGAAGCTCGTGTGACTTGTACGCACTTAGAGCTAGCGTCTAACTGAAGTTTGAGTAGTGGTAGTAGTAGCAGAAAATTTATTATTCCTGTGATGGGGTCAAAAAGAAAAGGGACGAAGGGGCAGGCGGTGTCTTCTAGTCGTCTTCCTCCCCTCTTCCTCATTCGTCAGCCAGAAGTCCTTGGATTCTTGCGGCGGCCTCGGCCATCCTGACGACCCGAAGCTGCACTTCCGGGGTCGGGGCTGAGCAAGTTTTTCCTTTTGTTACTCACGTATCCAGTTACTCTAATGTAAATACTTGTATATAAACTCTTCGTTTCCCTGCTTCAAATCCAAGCGCCTCGATTTCATCAATTCGGTCACCATCTCCGAGAACTTCAGCACCTGCGCCATGCGAGCCTCCTGCCAAATCAACCGGAGCCTGAGCGGTCGGGTTCCCGATCGCTACCGGACTTCGGGGAAACGAACATCAACAATCTTTACTACTGGGGTGTGCCACTTTAGCCATTAACACCCTCCCCTCTTCCCGTAAACTACCCAAAAACAGCAATGGGAGATGTTGCTGTCCAGCTCTCTTTGCCTACCCAGCTTCAGCACAGGCGGCGCGGAATGCATATGGGCTCCAGTGAAGAAAGCACCACTCCCCTGGGCCGCCCTCTCGGCCGTTCAGAAATCTGAATAAAAGTACGTCCTCCTCCATTTCTCGCCGATTACGTCGCCACTGCCAGCGGCGGCAGAAACAGAGAAATTATCTAACACCGGGTTTCAGCTTCCTTTAATTAAAAAAAGGGTTTCCATTCATTTGCTTCCCCAATACAACTCAACCAAACACCGTTCAGGATTCAAGCATTGATTTAACCTTAGCAAAGAATATCGCTTTGAAGTAATATAGGGTGTAGTTAGGTGCTTTTCGCTTGTCTCTGGTTACACTTTTTGTAGAGCTACGGGAGAAAATTTAAGTGATGTCGCATGGATAATCGTTGTGGGGTACCGCTTACAGGTTTGCTTTCCAAGCACATTCACAGGGTGATTGGCGCGCTTTTTTTTTTACTCCCTCTCGCATAAGTCCTCAGCAAAACAAGTTGTGCCAGCTTCCAACCTCCCCCAATGTCCGCATCATTCCGTCAAATCTGGAAACACTGAAATAGTTACACAGACTACTGCAGATGAAACCTCGGTAGGCACTTAGCATTTACTTAAATTATTAGACACATTCAGGTTACCAAAATGCGAAGTAACTATATACCCTTGATGTTTACTTCTCAACCAAACACCGGTACTTGTTATGGAAACTCGGAAGGAAAGTGTTACCCTGGCTCAAAAGTAACGAGATAGTCCCAGCTACTTCGATAGCCAGATGACAGGTGATGTTTGCTATTTTTAATGTATTTACTCAGGTGACTTTAAAATACACCGAATTGTGCATTTCGAGATTCTCATGGGTAACGCTAGTGCACTTTTCCTAAATACGGCAAAGCGTTTTTTCTCCTCCTCTCCAGTGACACTCGACAACCACTGTATGAAGGCGCCGGCCGGTTTAAGCTGCAAAACCAACTCGCGGACATAGAAAATTTGTGTACAGCGCATGCTATTCATTCCGTATCAGCAGCAACCTTAAATATCACGTTCCTTAGTTAGATTTTATGGGTCAGCATAGGTGCCTTATGTTGTCAAAACATGGGGAATGGATCCACCAGTCATTGTAAAACTCGTCAAATCAAAATACGTTTAACCTCATCGTCTACCATGACACTAGCGTAATTGTGCGTATAAAAGAATGTTTTGTTCTGTTTTACCCATTCGTGTTCAAATTTAACGAAACACCGTTATGTGTTACTCTGTGCAAAAATGGGCGGAAGCGAACTGAGTATAGCTACTAAATTATTGTCCTGCCTTACTTGTTACGTGTCACGTACACACCTCCATCATCCGTTCGAAACACGGCAATGTGGTGGAGTCAAATCAAATCAAATCACGTCTTTATTTATTTTCCTTTTGTTACAGAGCATGAGCCAATCACAAAAAGCTGCTGTTTCAAGCAGCTTGACGAGGTGGCTGGCCCAGTACTGGCAGCAATGATCGGCGCAGATTTTAACAGAAAAGTAAAGTCATACATACTCACACACAGTATACATTTTCATTCGTGTGACCTAATACAGCATACAGATAAAAAACGCAACGAGGAACACACTTGAACTCGCACACACGAAAATATAATGATAACCGCTATCTTACTATTCGTGATAGCAAAAAAAAAGAAAAAGAAAAAAGAAAACAGAACAAAAGGATCCCCTCTCTGCAACTTCGTTTTTTCCAGTTGCGAACATCAGTTGAACAAAAGAAACCAAATATAAGAGCGCATCAAAGAAACAACTCGTGAAGACGTTTTCTTGACAAAATAGCAATATGAATGTTTTGCGCTTCAAATTTGTTGAGTAGTTGTGGAAGAATGTAAGAGAGTGATTGCATGTCATAATTATTGCGTGGTATCGGTACAAGCCATGTTTCGGTAAAGCGCGTATCATACAATCCCGTTTTCTTCTTTAACTCAGATAGGCCAGCCAAATATGCATCATTATTCTTCACTCGCAGGCAAAATGAACGCGCTAAGTGGTAATCATAAAAATTATTTGCTTTGATTATGCGGTACTGGCGAAATAATTCCGCTGTAGGATCCAAAAACGGCACGTTTGCAATGATTCGCACAACTCTTTTCTGCAACAGATAAAGCGTGTTCAAATTCTTCATAGTAGTCGTTCCCCAGACTAAATGAGCGTATCTAATATGGGGTAGAATTAAAGAATTATACAGAAAAAGTTTTATACGCTCAGGTAAGACAAACCTATGTTTGTTTATTATGCCTACAGTTTGGTAAACCTTTTTACTTATTGCTTCGACATGCTTATCCCAACTAAGAGTACTGGAAAGATGAACCCCTAGGACTTTAAAATATTCCACTACCTCAATATGTTCAGTACCAAGTGTTATTTTAGGCGAAGTGACAATTTTATTTTTTGGACGAAAAAGAATTGCTTTTGTTTTTGCTAGGTTAATTGTTAGGGCATTTTGTTTTGTCCAGTTTAAGAGCTGGTATAGGCTGCGGTTGGAGATTGTTTCGATTTCGCTAGTACTCTTTCCTGTGACTAAGAGACTGGTGTCGTCTGCGTAACAAATTAACGAAAGTTCAGGCTTTTGGAATAGTGTGTAAAGATCGTTTATGTACACACTGAAAAGCAGTGGCCCTAAAATACTTCCCTGAGGGACACCTGTGCTTATGGTTTTTAATTTTGAAGAAAACTCGTTTAACGACACATATTGTTTACGGTTTTTTAAGTAAGACGCAATCAAATTAAGCGCCACGCCATGCACTCCGTAGAACTGCATTTTTTTAATCAAGATACTATGGCTGATTGAGTCGAATGCTTTTGACAAGTCTATATAAATCCCTAGAGTCAAACTGTGGCATCTGAAGCTATGAACAATTATTTCCTTTTGTTTTAGTAGTGCAGTTTCAGTTGAGCAATTTTTTCTAAAGCCATGTTGAAAGCTGTTTAGAATTGAGTGTTTAGTGAAGAATGTAGTGAACCGGGAGTGCATCAATTTTTCGGCAACCTTTGAAAATAGGGGCAAGATCGATATGGGCCTGTAGTTTTTGAACACGTTTTTATCACCTCCTTTAAAAATTAGAATTACTTTTGCTATTTGCATATTCATAGGGAATGATCCTGTGGATAGGATTAAGTTGATTACATGTGTCAAAGGAGGAGCAATCAAGTCGGCCGCGTACTTAATCGGCTTTATTTGTAGTGTGTCTACATCTGCAGCACTGCTATTTTTCAGATTGATAATTGCGGACATAACTTCTTGCTCATCAGTGGGTGAAAGAAATATCGAGCTCTGGTTTGGTGTTAACTCTTCAATCATTAAGTTATCGTCGGCTGTTGATGTAGAAAATTGGCTTACGAAGAAATCATTAAATAAGTTAGCTAGTTTGTCTTGGGATACCTTTTCACCCTCATAGCAGATAACCAGGTTTTCATTCTTATTTACGAACCGCGGTAGTATAGAGTTTATTTTTTTCCACGTAAGGTCAGAGCGTCCTACATCGTGTGAAAATACGTCGTTGTAGTAAGAAATCTTAGCTTTTCTAATAATTTTCACCAGATTGTTACGCAAGGTTTTGAATTCGCCAAACGCGGCGAGATCTTTAGAGCGAATGAATTTTTTATACAAGCGGTTTTTCAAGCTTATTAGGTCTAAGATGGCTTTGCTTATCCAAGGCTTTCGGCAGTGTTTAGTTAAGTACAGTGTTTTAACAGGAAATGCGGCCTTGTAAACATTGCAAAATTCATCTATGAAACAATCATACGCTTCGTCTGAGGTAGATTTCGAATATACATTTTCCCATGTAACACTCGCTAAAATATCTCTGAACCGTTGTAAGTTCGCTACCGACATATCTCGAAAAACCCTTTTTTCATTGTTATTCTTTTGAGACGTCACAGCAGATATAAACATACACACAGGTAGATGGTCACTTAAATCGACAGCAATGACATCAGCCTTAATTAAAGAGGGTTCAATATTGGTGACAAAGAAATCAAGAAGTGTGCAAGATGTTTCAGTAACTCTGGTGGCAGTTGTAAGAATGACATCGAAACCGTGCATAGCAATTATGGAGGACAGCGATTCCTTTTTGTTGCTGTTTTCGAGCATGTTTACGTTGAAATCACCGCCTAGGGTGAGTTTAAGTTTATTCACTGTGGCGAATTCCAGCAAGCGCTCCAGATAGCTGGAAAAAGTCTGGAAACATCCACTAGGTGGTCGATATAGGCCGACGAACATATGTCTACCATGAACAACTGCTACGGTCTCATAATCATTCGTGACAACTGTAAATTCCTTTTGATTTTCGCATGAAAGCGATTTGTTTACCAAAAGAGATACACCTCCGCCCCGCTTGCCATTTCTGTTTACAAAGAAATGAGAGTACGCGGCTGGTTCATACATTTCGGACAAGCCGTCGTACCAGGTTTCCGTCAGTATTATGACTGCAAAATCGAAATTAATTACAGAAAAAAGTATTTCTAGTTCTTCAATTTTAGATCTAGCTGAGCGGCAGTTCAAGTTGAAGAATGAGAGAAAGGAGTTAACATTTTGACACAATTCTGAAACTTTGTGGGGTAGAACAACCATGTTCGGGTTCTTTGTTCATTCATACGCGCAGGGTACTGAGGTGGGCCTCTGACTTCACCACAATAATTCGGTCACGTTCATTCTTCTTCAGAAGAATTTTTCCGTTTGAATGCCAAGCGAAACGAAAACCATTTTCGGAGGCCCATTCCTTTGCTACGTTTAGAAGTTCTCGGTTTCGCTTGGTTATGTTCTCAAGAATGAACGCATCATTTTTTGCTTCCTTTAGTTTCGCACGTTTGCTCAGCCATAAGTCTCGATCTGCCTGGCGGTTGTAGCGGACTATCACTCCCGGTATTTTATCTGGTTTTGCGGGGAGGCGGTGAATTGCCGTGACGTCAGTAGGAGCAAGCTGGGGAACGTCAAGGACAGTGGTAAGCTCGTTTATCTTGAGCAGCAAATCTTCGTTAGGCGTGACGGGTAAACCGTGAAATTCCAAGTTTAACCGCCTGCTCCGCCACTCCAGATCATTTACGGCGTCTTGCACTTCGTTAAGCACTCTGGGACCTGCTTCGTTCTCGATTTTTCCCACGCGCTTCTTCAAAGATTTTATCTCCTTCTCCTGGCTATCCAGGCGCTGCATAGCCTCGTCAAACTTCAGGGACATGTCTTGAATTGAACACTCCATTTCATGTACGGTTTGCTTCAGAGGCATTAGTTCGTCCAGCTTTCGAATGACCGTAGCCAATTGTTGTGACACGCTGGGCAGGATAGCCTCCTTACCGGGTGTGTCCTCCTCGCTATCGCCTAATTTACCCTCCCGGCAGTCAGAACATTTCCAATGTTTTCGAATGGACGATTTTTTCGAGCGAAGGGAACGATCAGTCACATCGCAACATGATCCTACATGGTAACTGCTAGAGCATTCGTTACACAGGATAACTGAGTCACCTTTTGCGCACTGTTTGTTGCAGGCGGGACACACATTATCAGGCATGGCATAAATACACTAGAGGCAGCAGCAACGAACGGGGAGAAGGGCAAAAACAGTTGCAGGTAATTTACCACTTTTGACAAACTAACCTGCAAAATTGCGACACGAGTCGTGGTTACTCGATGCAGCCCGTCCGCCGTCGCTGCTGCCAAATGATCGGGTCCGTTGGCTGCTCGGGCTTATGTAGGCCGTTGGCGCTGGAGGTGTCGCAGGCGTTTCCGGCGGCCGCTTCCACGTGATCCAGGGTAGACGCTCGTGGGATGACGTCAAATGAAGATACGCGTTCGCCTATCTTCAAACTTGCTCGACGAAAATCTGCAAAATTGCGACACGAGTCGTGGTTACTTGATGCAGCCCGTCCGCCGTCGCTGCTGCCAAATGATCGGGTCCGTTGGCTGCTCGGGCTTATGTAGGCCGTTGGCGCTGGAGGTGTCGCAGGCGTTTCCGGCGGCCGCTTCCACGTGATCCAGGGTAGACGCTCGTGGGATGACGTCAAATGAAGATACGCGTTCGCCTATCTTCAAACTTGCTCGACGAAAATCTGCAAAATTGCGACACGAGTCGTGGTTACTCGATGCAGCCCGTCCGCCGTCGCTGCTGCCAAAAAAGTCAAAGGTATTCGCCGTATAAAGGACCGCTGGTTGAACCGTGTGGACGTGTCTTCCTTTGGTTTTGTAAATAGGATGAGCTAGAAAGAGTTTGAGGTGTTTTACAGCCACGTCTGCAACCGAGTCATTGATAAGGTGTAGAAAAAATGGTTGGGTAGCTTCGTCAGAGTTAGTAAGGCGTTACCAGATGATGCCTTCACGAGTCAGGGTTGAATGTGACAAGTCTTTTTGGAGAGAAGACTGCAACACTGCCGCGCAAGCTCCAAAAAGTTGGCGCAAGCTCCAAAGAGTTTTTTTTACCCCACGCACCATCTGCCGCCTGATAATCACGAAGTGGCTACGAGCAGTAGATATTATTAAAACATTTATTTTTCTTGAAAATGAAGAAATCTTCTGCTCCAAAACCAGTCATCAAGCCATTGTGATTAGATGAAATGAACAGCAGTTGTATTTGCGCTTGTACAACTTCTCGAGCGCATGTGTGAAGCCGATTAACGAACCGACAGTTTTTCGAAAGAAACAAATAAAATCAAAATACCACACAAGGAATGTCATCAGAAAATTGCGTCGCGAAGGCAACGTGAGACACTCGTAAAGAGACTGCCGCCGGCCAGTAAACTCGTTTCTCAAAAGAGAACATGCTGTTCCCGTCGAGCACTAGGGTGGTGACGGAAACACCGTGCATTTTTTCTCTTCATTGAGAATCGTTTTATGCTTGCACTTGAAGGCTTCCGAGAAGAGGCCAGAGTGGCGAACGACGGCGTCACAGATCAGCGTGACAGTGTCAAGGCTGCCCTTGCATCTCATGTAACACCAAGTTATAAAAAACAGCTGTGCCTGCGTGAACCTCAAGTTTGCGAGGCGCAGTGAAGCGCCCGGGACTTTGAAACGCCGCGCTAAGCACGTTTAAAGCGGCGACTTCAGACAGCACCAGATCTATTGGTTCAGTTTCTAAAGTTGACTCTTCGAGACAAGTCTCCAGTAGCTGTTTGACGTCCGTCATCTCCGGCGTGGTGTTGTAGTAAAGGAGACTCAGTTCTGCGTACGCCCTCGCCACTTGGCTGCCAAGAGCCCCGTATTTGAGAGCTCGGGGATAATTGATGTTGTAAAGAGGGTATGTTAGCACATATGGCGCTAGCTGGAAACCGCCATCTGTGAACGTGTAGAATTCGAAGCGCTCCAAACTCTTCTCATCGAATGTGCGCTGTTCGACTCGCCAGTTTCTTTGCCGCGACGCCACCTTGCAGGCTCTCCAATTCCTCACGAGCGATGAATTCATGTCCGGAATGAAAGCAGCGCTGCTATTCGGTCCATCTGGGGGGCCTTTGTAGTCGAGAGCCCGGAGGATGTGGTCGCCGGTGTCCCAGGTCGCTGTTGGTGATGAAAGCGGGGAAGACAAATTTGTGTGGCTAATTGCAAATTGGTGGCGAATTGTATCGACTAATTCCACCACGTCTTCACGGATCTTGGGGGAGAAGGCGTGTTTGGTGAAAGGCACAAAGAGCAAATCGCCCATGTACTTGTACACAAGAAGGCAGCACCACTTGCCGTGCTCAAATAGGACAATTTCTTTATCTGTAGTGCCGTAGTAGTTATACATGAGCTCGAGGTTTGCGAATGAAGCCGTGTACCTCACCACTAACCAGGATATGAAAAGGTGCATGTCAGCTTCGTCGACTTCAGCCCAGATCTTGTTGATTTCTACGAGATAATCGAGACAGTTGGTTACGAGCGAGCCGTTGTTGGTCGCATTGAACTCTAGAAGCACTTCCTTCAACCGGACTGGGTCAAACGGTCCAGGTAGAACTTCAGTTGTCACTGGATTGCAACACACAATGGATATATTGTACTTAAGAGCGAGTCGTTCGAATGTCTTAATATCTAAGCTTCTGATTTCCTCGAACGACACACCTTCTTCGTCCCCATCCCCGAACTTCTCCTTGAGCAGGTTAAAGGTGTCTCGCTCGTATTTCTCGTCGTTATTAAACCTTTTCTGTTGGTTCATTGTGCGGGTAAGGGAGGAAGCCTTGACAATCATTAGATTAGAAGTGTTCGGAGTAAAGTCTATCAACACGCCAAGGTCAAAGTTGAGGGCGAGGGAGACGAGTGTTCTCAACACGTCCGGCCTGTTGTATCGGCGAGGCCACGAAACGTTCGCCTGTTGTAGTATCTTCTTGATGGCTGGAACCTCGTCGCTTTCGCCGCGTCTTACTGCATCGCACGAACGGTAGAAAAGGAATGCCTTTTGGGATGCAGTCTGGCCACTTGTGGGTGGCGCAATGCTTGTGCTCCAAAGTTGGCTCGCCATACGATCCAGAGCCCGATTGAGTATCACTCTTCGCACAGAGTGGTGGTGGGAGTGACGCCACCCATCGCACGTGAAGCGCTGGAAGCTGTTGCAAGGGTCTTGCGAGAGGTTCAGCGAGGCGTTAATAAGGTTGGCGAACTCTTGACACGGGACGGCCGTACATACGTTCGCGTCATGGTAGTTGGATGGCCGAAGGATGATGATAAGAACAAGCAGGGCCAGGCCGCCAATGATTAGCGCAGAGCATATGACTGGTAGCGTGAGGAACGGTAGGCGCACCGAAGTGTCAGCATCCGAAGGAGACTGTCCTCTCGACTGCGTATCTGGTGGCTGCATAGAGAAAAGGCGCCAGTCCAGATTTCGGATTGGCATGCGGAGCAGATGAAGATAATCTACATTTGGTTCTGCACAAAGGATGTGTTTGCTAGCGTCACACCTACGACGGAAATGTGGCACGTCGAAAGGAAAGAATGCTGGGGCAAGGCTAACTTATTTTTTTCACGAAAACCTTAAATCGGGAATATGTAAGCTGTTTATTCTTGTAAATCTTTGGAACTCAGGTCAGACAGTTGTTACATCCCGGTCAGCGATAGGAAGGTAAAAATGAAAGTCATTCTCTCGGTTATTATTACCAAAAAGTAAACTCGGCGCTGGTTCACTTTGGGACACTTTCTGTATTACTCAAATGCATTTGCAGAATTCATGAAATTAACTAACTCTGGTTTGATGTAACTTGATTTGACTTGATTTGAAGTGTTGTATCGCCGAGAGTGGGTAACGAGCATATAACGTATTTGAAGCTGGGCATATGCGGTATGAATTGCGAACGGCGTTTCTCCAAGTGCACAGAGTAGGCCGCTGCATTTGCCGTTATTCTTTTTCCGAACGGAAAGCTATATATGGATGTAAATAGCTGAAATAACATTTAGATTTACTCGTAACTTGAGATCACAGGTACATAGGAAGACCTAAATGTTAAAAAATTCCAGTGTATGTTTGGTTCCGTGTAAATATCGAAAAGCGATTTCGCTACGGCTGCGACCACACAACGCCCCTAATCCTTCCTTCTGTAGCCTATTTTGGCTTTGCGGACACTAGAACAATTTACCTGCATCATCTACTAACCTGTGGCCCAAGACTAACGCGACAAAGTTTTAAAACAATGCCAGTTTCATGCGTTGCATGCAGTTATAACTTTGCGACAGGGCTTCTCCAACCATCCCGAATAAGGGAACTAGTGACCTTGCTTTCGTCCTTTCAGCTTTCTCCTCGCCCCTTGCCCGACCATCACCTGTATTTCGTAGGAAGTAATTACTCGAACATGTATGCGACTTTATTGGTAGAACGTTTTTCTTCCACGTGCAACACGTTGGTTCGGTTCCATTTTCAAACATCAAACTGTCGGTGTTTGTATTTCATTTGCTGCATATAGTGAAATTCCTAATGCGGTATTCTCGGATGTAGCTTCATCTCTAGATTTTTTTATCCTTAATTCCAATGTTGGGAGGAGCCGACGTAACCAGTATTTTTTTTGTCTTGCAATATCAAAAGAACCTTTCTTTGTTCGTTTAAAAATGTGCATTAATATAAATTAGTTTTCCGCTTAAAAATTTCGACTGACTGTCTTACGTCTCTCTTGTATACTTCAATTGGGCCCCCCAAGTCTGGTACCTGTGTTTTATTCGTCATTTTTAGAATTAGACATTTTTTCTGTAAACCCAATGATTAATGCCAAGATTGAAGCTACTTTCGGTACAGGATAATAAAAATTTGGAGTTTGGGTTTCGCGCACCTATTTTATGCATTCAATTTTTTTTTAGAAATTCGTACAACACTGACACTATACGTTCAGTTGAAATTTTGTGCCGCGTTCATATTTCCAGTGAAAAGTGTAACTTCTCCAGTCTTGACAATTAACTTCTTAAAGCCGAACTAGCGAACGCATTCCCCAATGCAAGCTCCAACCTCAAAGTCGTATCGGCACCTTTCGCTTTAATTTTTCGTTACTTATGTTGGGCCATGTCGGCGAAAGGTTGCAAGAAGGGAGTTTGACCTGTAGTGTTAATGCATTACATGCTTTCACGTTTCGCCCTTGCCTGGTTTTCCCCGTTAGGCGGGTGCTGTAGTGATTGCAGGTGTTGGTTATTGGAAAATTTATTTAAAATTCTCCGCGCCTTTCACCTTGCTTTAAGTAACCGTGGCGAAAGAGCCCACACTCGAGCAAGACGCGCACTGACGTGTTAGCGTTGGGGAGAACTATCGGCAAATCTGCAAGCACGGAACAACTGCGTGTGATGTGATAGATTGTAGGGTTTGACGCGCCGACGCAACGCAGGCGATGAGGCGCGCCCTAGTGGAGGGCTCCGGATTAATTTTGACCACCTGGGGATCTTTAACGTGCGCCGAAATCTCGTACACACGGGCGTTTTTGCTTTTCGCCTCCATCAGAAAAGCGGCCGCCGCGGCCGGGAATCGAACCCGCGACCTCGTGCTCAGCAGCGCAACGCCTTAGCCACTGAGCCACCGCGGCGGGTCTGCGTGTGATGTGCAGAAACGTCTTAACCCAACGAAGCCAGCGGCGCGTGATCACTAAACTGTTCCTGCTTGCAGGACGTTGCGTGCACGTGCGTAAACTGCAAACTAGGCGTGCAGCGAATGAGTTTTCTGCACCGTGTGTAGCTGTTTGCGGTTTCAGTATTAATACGTAAACCCTTGTACACCACTGTACAAAGCTCAAGTGATGTAAATTATTCCACCCGCCGCCGTGGATCAGTGGCTGAGGCGTTGTACTACTGAGCACGAGGTCGCGGGTTCGATTCCCGGCAGGGGCAGCCGCCTTTCTGGTGTATGCGAAAAGCAACACGTGTATAACATTTTGGCGCACGTCAGAAAACCCAATTGTCAAAATTAATCCGGAGCCCTCCACTAGAGCGCGCCTCCTCGCCTGCGTAGTGTCGGTACGTTAAACCCAACAATCAATCGATGTAAATTATTCCGGAGCGGTTCACTACTCTGGCCCTCGAGCACAGGTGTAAATAAACATGAAGTAAACATTTCAGTTAACAAGCTTTGCTGAACTTCATTATTAGTTTTAAAAAATGAGTTGGACTTGCCTACATCTGCAGGCTTATTGTGTCTTAGGTAAATGTTTTGTTTTTTTATTGCTGGCAGCGTGAACTCCTTGCAAACAGCTTAATTTTAGAGAGGCTAGCGATAGCCGTTTGGGGACTTTGACGCTACAATCTGTCCCGTTGGCACTTCCTACTTTTATTCTAATGTATTATCTCGCTCGTACGTTTGTTGTATGTCTTCTGGAAGAGTCCAATGTACGCCTTCTATACTGCCTGGTCTGTCACGGCTACCATACCTGCGGCCGTGTATGACGTGGAATCCACTTTTATTATGTATAAACAGAACATGTAAAAGACGTTATTTCTACTCCGCTGACACATTTACACGCCAATAAATGCACTTGTGTTAAGTAGAATCCCCTTTTATTTTGTATAAACAGAACATGTAAGAGAAGTTATTCGTACACCGCGGACACATTTACACGCCAATAAATCCAATTAGGTCATGAATTAGCCTTGTTGGTTAAGAGCCCATAAAGTAGAATAGCCACGTTGCTATAATGGCACCCGCATTGAAATGTGGTTAATGTGCTCAACTCTTCCACCGATGAACGCAAGTCCGCTGAAGTGCGGAAAAGAAAATGCGTACCGGTGGGCTGATGAAGCCGAAAGCGGAGGCAGGTCCTTGTGGTTCTTGTGGTGACTGCGGAGAGAAGTTACATAAATTATTAGTAAAACAACCGTCGTATTTTCACACCAATTAGTGAACAGTGAGATTTTACAGTACCGCGGGGCTCATAGGTGAGAATGGTCCTGTCTGCTTCAGTGTCTGTGGGTAGAAGGCAAAATAAAATTGAGGAAATCAATACTCGTTACAAATACTTTATACAAATTTGCAAACAAACATATATCAATGTACCGTTGGGCTCATGATACCTCCAGGTAAAAGCAGGCCTGCTGGCTGTGGGAGTGACTGCGTGAGAGAGTCGTCCGAATAATAGATTAGGGGACAAACGACAACACACATTTCGCTCCCTAAGTGAATTCTCCGCCTTCAATGGCTCTGTGAGTACCTTAACGTCGTTGGCATTCTCGAACGTGGGTAGCACGGCTTCGTCTGGTGATGTCTGCATGAAATGCAATTTTTTATTATTGTCATTTTATATACCTTTCCGCGCGCTTACAACTTCCAGATGAACGATCGGAACCCAGTAATTGGATCACTAAATCCGCCTTACGGCTGTGTGCGTGTAAAGTAATATTAAGAACACGCGCGTATTATTATCCAAAAACTTTATATCGACTACCTCGACAGTGTTGACCCGGGTGTGAGAACTCAATGCAGAGAGATTGAATTGAGACTCAAAAGCACGGTCGAGATACTTAGTGGGTAAACAGCAGGAGTTCCGAAGAATAATCCCCGACGTTGACACCAAAGATGACAGCAAAAAAATGATAACGAAAGTAGTACACAATCACCTAATAAATACAAGAAAACAACCATGTAGTGAAAATAAAAAAAGAAGAAAAGTAATGACAAATGAGAACGATACCTTACTCCCAAATAAAAAATCGTGTTAGGCTCTGTAGAGGTATAACAGCAAGGAAGAGGTCAAAATAACACGCCCCCGAAAAAAATGACATATGAAGCGCAATATTATCCTGACGAAAAACAGGTTCATCAACGTAGAAACCGCTGAATGGTCAAATACACAACAGAAAGGTCTGCAGTTTAAATTGTGTAAAGCTAGGATATCCTGAGAAAAGCTTTATTTTTTGCGAGATAGCAGACAACGCAATTGTTAGTCTGCGGTGGTTGGAATGTGAACACGACGGAAACGAAATCAGAAATGAGGGAAAAGCGTTTATATTGTTCTGAAGTGTTGTGTAGGGGGCAAAATACCTAAGGGAAGTAGATGGAAAAACATGTTTAAAAAGTAGATATCTATGTAGTTCGGATAAACTTGGCACTGGCAAAACGGTGAGTCGTAACTCTGCCTTCCTTCTCAGAGGCTGTCCGCCTCTAATGCTTGTTTCTCCTACTGGCACCTTACGCTCTTCCCCTCCCGCTTGCACTGGGCTTAAGTTATTTCTCCGGGCAGCCGCGGCATTTTTCATGGCATGCCCCATTCTAGTCAACTGCGCTTTTCACTGTGCTATCTCTCCGCTTCGTCAGGTTTGTTGTTCCCTGCGTTCCGTAATTGGGCCCGTTCCAGGCGGCAAATTTGAACTCTTCTTCCTCTTCCTTTTCTTCTCTGGCCATTCCTTCGCGCGCGTCTTCATAAGAATTTCTTTCAGGGGTAACCCCCTCAACCATGACGCATGCTTATTTTGACGTCCCGTCAACAGTATTAGGACCCTGTGAAGCAATATGAATGAGCCCTCTAGCCCTCAAAACACACACCTAGAAGCGGGAATTCGCTCTGTGATTTCAGGCATAAACAAGAAGCATCCGTTCTACGCTGTGGTGACCCCGCGGTTTCACATTCTGTATGTATTCGAAGTTACTTAACGGGATACTGAAGTCGATATACAAGTTGCGTTAGATCGATAGAGTAGCTTACCGAGAAGGCAAATATACCACTATTGCACGTAGCTTTCTTTTTAAAAATAAGGTGGAAAACAGCGAAAGCGTGAAGACCACACAACTTGCACCGGGACTCCTGGCATGCGAAACGCATTTCCTGGCTGCCGCTGCATGGCGCTACTCGTTGATACTTGGGGTGGCGGTGGCGCTTTTTGGAAAGCGTGTGAACCACGCGCGAGAGATTAATTCGTCTTCAACACTCGCGAGCCTCAAAAGAAGCGTATGCTTTTCACCGAAAAGGCGCCAATACTTATAACGGGTCCCGTGACATAAACTTTTGCTCCGTTGTCCGGAGCTGCCAATACGTGGGAGTTCAAGATAGCACGACTGATTTGACCCAGAACTCCTAATTTCACCGAAACTAACCAAACAGCTCGGTACGCAGCAGCGTTGTATTCGATTGCTTCGATACAGCTATTGACCACCGCTGGATCACTTGCTTCCGGTTGACCGTTACGCAAACAGCGGCTGCAGTCGCTGTTTGCGTCTCGTATGATCATGATTTGATTATCAATGTCTAACCAATTAGGGCGTCTTTCGGTACGGAATCAATGCTAAAATAGCTATGGCAAGGTCAGACTTTTTTATGAGACCTACTTGCTGGTCTCTTCACTGTTCATTCAAGGCATTTAGACAGAGCAAATCGCATATTGAAAATTACAAACAGAAATACATGAATTTTTTTTTAAATACCATAAATGCATTTGTTAGTTGTTATTGCCTTTTCTTTTTTATCACACAGTATTTTGTGCTGTATACCTTCCCCGTGTAAACATCTGTCTATACGTTCTTGCAAACCACGTAAGTTGAGGCCACAGAAAAAGTGAACCGACCTCGAAGTGCCCACAGCATGAGATTCATTCTGGCCGGGGTTCATTTTCCTCCCACAAATGTTATTGTTCTTGTAGAGGAGACTTGCATAAAAACGTGCGTCTGTACAACTCCTAGAATGTGTTACTTTACGCTAATAACTGAGATTCGCGGCCACGTGCGCAGACATGATGGCACGCACGCCCGCGCACGCATGCCCGCACACACACGAGGGCACGCACACCCCTCCTGAAACGTTCCTTGTGTACGAAATTATCAGAATGCAAATTGTTTGCATTTTCTGACACAACACCGGAATAAAAACAGGCGTAGGTGTCCGCAACACATCATAATTAAGTACGGCACCACGCTACAAAATTTTGACACCTGTTTTTCCTTTGTATGAGCGCCAGAAACGCCAAATCACCGTCCGTATGATTTCCGTATATATAGAGCATACGCAAAACTAACAGAAATCATCTGGCATCGTATTTCGCGCTTTAATTACCACACCAACACAAAATCTGTGTCAAACATTTCTACTCAAAGAAATCATCTTATTCTTTTTTTTTTGGAAAAGGTATCTCAATCAGTTATGCCATGATGCGTAATACTCCCTATAAATTGTGTATTCCCACAATTCCGCAATTACGGAACGTTTCCTTAGGGACGCACGCACTTACACGCCCTCCTTCGCAGGCACGCACGCACACAGGCACACATGCACGCACACCCAAACACGCGCACGCACGCACACACATGCGTACTCACAAGGACACGCACACGGGCACGCACACGCGCACACACACGCACACACGCGCACACACGCATGCACGCGCACATGCGGACGAATGCATGTGCAGTGTGCGTGGCTGCCAGATTGTTTTTGTAATCAAGCACTAAACGCCGTCTCTAGTCGTTCTACACCTAAGTGTACCAAGCTTTACGTAATAATGTTCAACAACCTCAAGTGGTTTGAATATTTCCGTAGCCGTTCACTACTGTGCACCTTATAACTCACGTGTAAAGTTGACGTGAAGTAAACATCGAAGTTTAAAAAGTTTGCAGAAATAACATCAATAGTTTTTAAAAAGCCACAACCAAAGGACGTGCAAAATGGGCGATTTTGGCCTGCAGCCTCAAGCTGATTTTGTCAAAGGCAACTGTTACCATTTATTGTTGTTTATGGCTGACCGCGTGAGTCCCTTACACCTAGGGTATTTTTTTTTTGACTCTGACTTCGAGCGAGCTACAGCTACTAAACTGCTGACAGTTTTAGCAGCACAGCATTATTAGGGCGAGGAATCACATACCATTGAATCCGGGCTGCTGGGGTCCGACAGGACTGGAGCAGTTTTTGGAAACAACTGCACGGTGAACAGATAATGAAGCATACTATTACGGACGCTTCATCAGTGATGCTTGAAAAAAAATATTATTCGTAGCCTTCCCTAAACAAAAAGGCACAACATCCCAATTTGATGATAAACACAATGCCACAAGGCCATTCTCGTCGCTCGGGTTTGGTTCGACCTTTGGAACGTTGGGGACAAGAGGACGAGAAGGTAAGGTATTAGCGCAGCAGCCCGCAATTCACAGGTCCACGGGTGGAAGAAATCACCCATTGCATACCCACACACCTGCAAACGTGAATACAGCTCACCATACTGTGGATTTTAGGTGTGTTTAGATACATCTAAATCCTATGTGTTATGGTGCCACGTGTCTGTGAGAAGCCTGAGATTACCGTTGTGCGAAGGTGCAGCTCGTTTTTTTTAGTCCGTGGGCGTTGTGCTGGCAGAGATATTCGAAAGCCCAACTGCCATTGGTAGCGAACAATTTTCAGAGCCAAAGCTCTTCTAGGCTACACATTTCAAAGTAATTAATCACGTTTCAGTGATCCTTAGCCGCCGGCGGGAACGTTGTGCCTTTTTTCGGGTCGCTTGCTCTCAGCTTGACCTCTGCAGCACGACGTGATTATGCGGGGATAAAACGGTCGCTTCACCTGCGCCTTATCGCCCAATGGTGGCTCATGTGTTTCGGGTGCGGTTCAGCGCAATCAAACTACGTGACGAGGCGAAATACTTAAGGACTGAATATAAAAACACTGGGTTGACTCAAATCACAAAAACAAAGACTAGAGAAACATACGATGCAAGCCCAGGAAAACTTTGCTTAGGTCGCTGCTTTGTCGCCGTAAATATGGTTACAAAGTCTCGTCACCACGTGCATGCTATCTGGGCTTTCTCTGCATTCCCTTCATCACAAGCAAAATGATGAATCCAATCAAGTAGACGTAGCCAGACTGCAGACCGCGAAATCTCGAGCATGACAATATTTCACGAAGCACTAGTCCTTGTGTTCGCTCGTTAAAACTAGGTTTAGGCGCGCTAAACCTGGTGTTATGCAGCAAAGCTTTCTACCTGTACCAGCCAACGGCTGTTTCGTGGCGTGCGGGACAAGAAACTTCCAACGCTGCTGGGGAAGAGGAGGGTGGTTTTCACTCACGGAACACAGTGAAGATGGCGCGGCGAAGGTTTACCCTTCGTTCCCCGCGCGTCGGAGGACGGCTTTGTCGTCTGCTTCAGCGACGTTTGTTTGGGCCTGTTTTGGCGCAGCTTCGCGTTAATTGCGCGCTTCCTTCGCACGGTTTCATTAACTTCTTCGACAGCATTCCTCCTGGGTAACCCGGGACTCACGGAATAAAGTGGCCATACGGCAACGATATGCTACGATTGGTTTGCAGGGCAGGAAAACAAAATGTAGAGACCGCATACACACATCTGACCGCTAGAGAAACGCTAACTTTTGCACACAACTTCCCAAGAATGGGACCCCGTTTTCAGAAATGATGCATACCAATTCGGTTGTGTTTTAAGAGGTATTGCAAAACCGAAAGGGGCAACTGGTTCTGATCAATAGCGATTATAAGAATTCCCTCAGCTTTCTCGCCATTCTCAAACTTGCTAAACCAACTAGTTTAAATCGGGATAAATGGGAATCACTAAGCTCACATGCCGAATTGTTTCGGTGTCTGCGCTTGTGTCGCGCGTTGGTGTAACTTCGAGCTAGCACATCAGGATGGCTAGGTTTCGCTATCTCACTCTTAGAAAGACGCTCGCCTGCATTTTCTTTCCGCCGACTCACGCCCGGGCTATATAGCGGCGGCATCCGCCGCTCTATCCCGGCAGTGGCCGACGCTGCTTCTGCCTTCGGGACGCCGGCCCCGCGAATTCCAGGTAACGGCTGGCACAATATCTGGTTTTACTCTTTGCGAAGGCACGTGTGTGAATTCGAGTGACGTCGCATGGACAATTGCTGTGGGTGTCGTTTAAAGCTTTACTTGCCAACCACCTTCACAGCGTGTATTGAAGCCAATTTTCTTTTTCCATTCTGTTTCCTACTCTCACCTTGGTATCAAAAGAAGTAAATGCCTCAAATGGTGCGCATGCTAAAGAAACACTAAAATATAATCAGGTTTTTTTCTTACTGTAACCAGCATCGTCAGCTTAACGTGTTCACTAAAAAATCAAAGGCGACTCTCAGTGACGTCGAGCCATCTCTATGCTTCGTTATCCGAATCTATAAACTGCTCCCTTCGCTAAACCTGCTTACTCATCCCGTCGCTTTATCTTGTTCATGGCATTCCGCAGCTTCCCTTCCAATTGCCGGAAGCCACGTTCCTACGCGTGTCGCATTTTTCGCATTACAAGCTCTTCCAGAATACCTGTCTCGCTGATGTGAATAAGGCTTTCCGTCGCTTTAACCTTTCTGTGTAGTGCTTGCTTTTCTTTGGATGCGCGGTGCCGAACCCTGACTTTTGCCACTCGTCTGCGCATATCTGAGCTTTCTTTCAACTTGCTTCGATTTTGTTTACAGAAACCAGGTTAAGTGCAGTAAAGACACGGACGGTGAACGAACAGGACAAAATTTCTCACCTTGTTTTTTCCTGATTTCGTTTTCGATCTCAATTCCTGCAAAACAAACAAATTGCACACGGTGAAACAGTGTCTTAGGTTTTTTTGTAGTCAAGAATTAATCCATTGACCTCTTCTATTCGTCTTTCTGTTAGTTATCTGTAAAAATATCCCTAAATTCTGTCTTTTGTGCTTGATGGGTAAGCAATAGTGTTTGAAGATAACGTTTTTATGACAATAATGACGTGAGCAGAACTCCTAAAAAAAGGGTGGGAACACGCACACACTAAGAAACGTCACAATGTTCCTCAACCATGACTTTATCGCCTTCCTCCAACCTCCCCACAGTGGTGTCAGATCAGGCGTACACGACGCCGAATATTGTGGGGAAGTCACCTTAGTTGGTCATTTTTTGTTAAATTAGAGCGCTCAATACCCAATTTTTTGAAGCAAAATTTCGTCTTAAAATACTACGTATGCCTTGTTCCACAACACGTTTATCACGGGAGGAATGTGCTGACACATCCCAATCAACATAGCAGCCACGTCACCCGTACCAAACGAGCATGAGTGCCTCACTGTGTAAGGAAAATGAAGGAGGAGCAGTATCCAAGATCTCATCGAGTGCACGAGGGCTTTTGTATTCCTGAGTCACGTGAAAAGTGAGGAAGGCACGGGAGCGCGATCTTTCCTCATCCTCCTATCCGTCACGGGAGTAAGTAACCGGCAGTGGAGCGGTATCTTCAGGAGCGGGATGGTGGTTTACTCGTACGCGCATGTGCACATCGTTAAGTGTTGCATGGGATTGAGGAATGTATCCGTTTGCATGTTTGTGAATGTAGGTGTGTTGCAATGCGCACTCTCACAGATTTCTGTGCAGGAAGAAAACTGTATTTATATATCCTTAAAATATCCGCGGTTTGATCCAACGCCAGTAAATACGCTTAGGACAGCGTCTCTTACATGACTGTGAACCATGTTTGTGGGTTTAGACCGCCAATCTTCACTCACAGGCCCTCAGTCTTTTTGTATAATTTTTTCAGCTATTTCTTTTTATATTCATATCCTGGTAGAAGGTTTATCTTTTACATTGTACCTCTAGGTGCGGTTTATAACGGCGTTGAATACACTTAACAAATTGTAATGAAAGTACGAATTATCCAGGACAATAGAAATCCATAGTGATTGATCATGTGTGCAGTGCGGTCCATCTCATTATATTATGCTTGCCGAGTCTTACCCGCGAGGCCCTTTGTGGTATAAGATTTATATGGCCGGGCAACGTCATTGACCGGCTTATAGGCGTATCGCTCATGCAAAAAAAAATTAAAGCCGTTCCTCTCAATGTGAAAGCTGTCGGAAGTGCAGAACAGTGATTCGCCATAATGGGCTGTGATTCGGTCATTGCTATAACTCAATGCAATTTAAATTTCCCGCCTTCGCAGTACTCGCGCGACCCTACCTGAAACTGCTTCAGCGGGAATCCTTTTCTTTTTGTGGTTGCTTTTCTCCCGCACGTGCCGGCATTTCACTGCCACTTTTTTTTTTCGCGAAATATCGTAAAAAACCAACCCAAAGAGCGTTCTTAACTAAATGAACGCGGGCGCTGCGGGTAATCTATACCTATAAAAAGAAGTGCCCGACTAACTGACTGACGGACTCATCAACGCGCAGCCAAAACTGTTAGACCTAGAGACTTGAAATTTCACGAGTTTATTTGCGTCATTGAATAGGTGCTCACTAAGGCGGGTTTTTCAGAAATTGCCCTCCTAACCGAAGAAAAGGGCGAATTGTGGTTTCGCGAATTCGTGATTTTCTCGGTCACCCATTCACATATCGAAGCGCTTTTTGCTGATATAAGTAGCCCTTACGAATACCTAAAAAGTAGTTTTTGGATTTCGCCCTAACCTACACCTGCGAGGTGATTCCGCATTCCGGAACTAAAACGGTGTTCCTAAAGATTCTCAAATAAATCTTTCACCGATTAGTAATCCAACTGATTTTTGCTAGAATATGTTACTCATACAAATGCACAGAACCGTTTTTAAGTATTTCGCTCTGCGACGCCGCTAAAAGGGTTAAATTGTTTTTTACAAATGACACGGCTGGTGAGCCAAAAAGGCCTGACAGGTTATGTACACGTCTAGCCAAACTGCTCTTTCAAACGGCTACAGATTGCAAGGGCACATTCGATTACGGTGTTGGAGGTCAATATTTCTTAAAATTTTTAAAATTCCACCATGGAGAGAGTGAAATGCGGTAAAAAGTTTTTCAGATATTAATTTTTTTACCGCCCGCCATCTGAGATATCGAACTGATTTTCGTTGGGATAGGCAACTTACTCACGTATCTCAACACTGTTATACAAGATTTTTCAATGACACCCTCCCAATAGAGGCAAGCGGGATTTCGGGAAAACACTGTGTTTTTACACTTTCGTAAATAACCACCCAGCCAGTTGATATCTCCGATTCGTTTTTTCTTGAAAATGCTTCCCATTTAGTTGCCCAAAAACCACTTTCAGGATTTTGTCCTAACATGCGGATAAGAAGGCCAGCGAGATTTTTTAATCTGCATTCTTTTGGACGTAAAATTCAGTTGAGTTTTCCCGCGTTCGCTTAGCGGTCGCCATCTGTTGACACCTTCGGCAACTACGCGACTCCCGTAGGAGCAGGTGTCATATATCATAAATGTAAAAGAGAAGATGTACCAGTAAAAGCGCAAAGGTTAGCCCTCGGCATCTGCTGGGACTTCCTGCAATCTCGCGCCTCCCGTAGGGAGTGCATGTTACTTATGATAAAACTGTACCGATGAGCATCGTCATATCTTCTGAGATAGCACTTCCTACGAGGAAGAATACCCCTCACCCAGCCGGCCTCCATCATGTGTTCCCAGCGCAATCTCCTGCCGAATTCAAGTTGTGTTTGCAACCTGGCACTCTTCCTCATATCATATTAAGAGTGCAAGCAAACCAAGCTCCTTCTTCCATCCACTTTTCCAAACTTTGAGCTGTGGGAGAACCTGGTGACTAACAGCGATCTGGATGTCCAGACAATACTCCCTCCAGAGCGAAGGCTGCCCACTCATCACATGGCTTTCTGAAATTGTGAACCACTCTCACTTCGCCGGCTCAACAAAACCTTTTTCACTCACTGACTCATTCGCTCAAACGCGCCATCTTGGTGCAATTTGTTTAGCGAGAGTTGGAGTAAAACACGAGTACCAGTCGTTTCACATTACCACGACGCGCCTGCAGTAGGAGCCTATGTACTGACAGCAGGCAGACGCTCCCGAGTGTGTACCGCTTCCCAATGAAGTAGCCTAATATGGCGACTAATATATACCAATTGCTGTCCCTAATATAATGGCCCACCCGGGCACCGCCGGGTACTACCGCTAGTTACGTATATTTGGCTTCAAATGTGTCTACAGTGATTTTTCACAAGTTTCAAACGCTTATGACTATATAAACCGCTTGGTTTTCGAAGCCTGTGGGTTACGCCGCGACGATAGCCGCGACGACGGAACGCCATAGAGCTACTTGGGTCGAGCGCGCCAGCTACGACGACCATGCGAGCCTAAAGGACTCTGCACTTAATAAAAAAAAATTGAATGCTCAAGGATACAGCTATGAACGTGGATCTCTGTTGGGCTTTTGCAACAGCGCGACGCCACGCGCACTATTCCGGTTGGCAATGGTAAGGTCTAAACATATACTCGGTTTAATACGTGCTTGTCCTCATTTCAGTGGTGAAAATTCACGACCCCGCTTAAGCACCGGTGAAAGAATGTGGTCCTATCTTGGCTAATCAACGATAAACAAATCTCTGTACCCTTGAAGAATAGGTTCGGTGGATGGTAGCTGCTATTCATTTGATGACCCAAATTCAGTTCCCGCGCGTACGCGTGACTTTTATCTCATCGCCCCCCGTTTGTTGATGATTCAATTTCAAGGCGTCCAGCAAAAGGAAAGAATGCGCACGCGTTGAACTGCAGTCACCGCTGGGATTATACCAAGAGATATGCATATCTATTACTACGAACAACGGAGAACTTGAATCCAGGGACAGACGATGCGCGACACGCTGCAGATTTTCCCATAGTAGCGGCTCAAACAGGTGCTGCTTGCAGTTTGTTAACAGTTGAAATTTCACATTCTTATAATCATATCAGCAAAGCATACTTTCTCGGTGGATGCCTCAATACCATACGCCCTAGGTTCCAATCAATCCTAAAATCAAATATGTATGGCAAGTGAATCGTAATCGTCTTGGGAAATGTCTTAAACGGAACGAGTCAACCGGCAACAAAGGTTTAACGACGCTTTAAAAAATTATGCACCCCTCCGTCTAATGGTGATGATCGTTGAACGCGAAGCTTTCTCGCGATAGGTTCTTTCGTTGGCCAATCCCACACTGCGAGTATGTGCTACTCTGAAGGTACGCGCTAGTTTTCTAGAATACGCACAACTCTCGGGTGTGCATTCCGCACACTTTTGGTTTGGGTTTGGGGTGTACGGCGCGGATCGTCAGCTGCTTCTTGGCGTTCTCTTCGACCATATCGAAATGGGGGAATCGGATAGATGCCGCGGCTTTATAACGTGAGGGATCCAGCTTTGATTCCTGCCACGGGAACTGTTTTTTTCTTTCATTCGTACTGAAATTCTGCACAATTTGCTTCTTCACGTAGCCAAATTGTCTGTCCGTTTTAATGAACTTTCAGACATGCAGTCATTTCCAAAGTTATCTTGTCATTGGGGTATGGCTATCCAGTGGGCTAAAGTATTTGATAAACAAATAGAAAGGAAACCATGGAACAACGCTGATCACCACAAAGGGTCGCAAATTCCCGAATTTGCCGCAGTATCCTCAACAGCGCACGCCCTTCCACGCCCACCGCGCTGCTATCACGCACCTGTTACGCCGAGACCGCGACGGAGTGAACGGGCTGACTACGACGCATGCGCGCGCCAGCTGCTGTTGAGAGAGAGGAGGGAAGGAGGAGAGGCGCACCTGCTGCGGACGCGGAGCTGTGGACGCCGTCCGACGCAGGAAGAGGCGAGGCTAAGAAATGCTCTGCATTTAAAACGCCATTTGGAGGAGCGTTGCAGTATACACGGCTTTCGTTCAGCCGTCGGCTTCTCGCGCAGCGGTATACGGCGGAAAACGGCGAAACGGCCTCTTAGGAATTACGCTCCCTCCTGGCGATTGGGATGGCCGGAGCAACGGCGCGCCGTCGGCAGCCGATCGCGGAGGCCCGTCCTACGGTACATACTGTGGCGGCGCACACGCAGTGTTTACCCGCATGCGTACAGCGTGAATGCAAACATTCCAGCGTGCACAAAGTTTCCAGCTCCGAAAAGATTGTTATCCTAATGGATAAAATATGGTCTAGGTTAATTTTCGTTAACCTAGCTATCACGAGCAAAACATCGGTTTGGCTTGGTTTTGCAAAGACTATTGACACAGTGTTCCATTTTAAGCAGCCGAATTTGCCTTTGGTTGAGGTTTCGCAGCCTACGCAGCAGTTAAATCTACTGGAAGGACTAGGATCCAGCCGAGTCGCTTACGCTGAGGCGACGCGCTGACGGCCCAGCCAGTGCGCCTTCGATGGCGAGACTGAGCGCACCAAGGCACTGCGAAGCAGTCGTTATACCTCGCCTAGTCACGTAGTACCGCATAGGAGGCTGCAAACGAACGCAGCAGCGACGCTTCTCAGCAGCCGATTACTTGACATGACGTCACACCTGCCACCCTTGCCCTCCAGCGGTTCAACGCAATTGCGACACGACGAATGAGTTGAATGAATGAATGATATGCTCGGCATAGAAACTAACCGTAGATCTCTGAAGCTTGTTCTGTCTGCTCAGAGATGGGTCGGCGTGGCTGAGTCTGTGCTTCGACCTGCGGTGCTTGACTTTGGTGCCTATTGCTGAGGACGCATCGGTGGCTTCCAGGGGCCCTGGAGGACTAGTCTGCAGAGAACGGGCAGAGCGGAGAAAGTGTTCTCATTACTCTATTTCTACCACAAGTATAGAGAGCCTGGAATAAATAAGAATAATGTTTGGAGAATTCCTCCCGTGGCAGAACAGTTGACCGCGATTTTTTAAGAGAAGGCGCTTTTCACTTTAGACATGGTTAGTTTCCTATTACGAAGCTATTGGCATCTTCTACGTAGAAGACACTTGCGTTTGCTTTGTTTTCTACGCAGACATTTCTACCGGAAAATACAACCATGTGCCCATAACATAGAACAAGCTTTTAGAAGCTAGGAAATCTTATATTATTCCAGGAAAGAATGCGTGATTAGGTTTAAATATTTTATACTCCCGTGAAACTATCTACATCCAGAAAGAAACAACATTGGGAGGGGGGCTGGGAGGGGCTTGGAGGAGGGGGAGGACAGGGGCTTCGGGCTGCAACTACACCTAGGCTATGAGGCGCACCATGCAAGCTTCTTTGCGCAAATTTGGACCACCTGAAAATCCTTAACAAGTGCAAAATTCTGTACGCACCTGCGTAATCATTTTTCGCACCGTGCAAGAAATGGCTGCCGAGACCTCTATCGAACCCCCGTTCTCGTTTTTTGCAGCAGGTGATTGTAGAGTCTGAAGGTTTTATTTCTTTATTAGCCTTAATACCACAATATGCACCCCGAACACAGATATATTCTCTACGTATTTTTCTGCATTTTAATGGCACATCACATGCACAGTAAGTGAAAAGCCAGCGTATAGCGTGTGTAGCAGCGAAACGGCTCTAAGACCTCTCATATATTGCTACGCGCATCACATAGCTACAGAAGCGTATTTGCCAATGCTTACCTTGTGGGTATAAATATATGTTAAATCAATAAGTGTCCCATTAACCGGAAATGCCGGTGTAGCGCTTCTCTAGCAGCGAAACGACTCCCAAACCTCCCCTTAGCTGCGACACGTAGCACCTAAGCTCAGGGGTGTATTGACCAACGCCTGCCTCCGGGTAAATGGCTTTGATATGGGAAGCAGCCAGCGCCTGGGTTAAAACGTCTGTAGCAGAGAAACGGCTTAAAATCCTACCATTGGCTGCGACAAGTTCCACTACGGGTGCTTCACAATAATAATGTCACGTAGCCAAAGACGACGCAGCTGTCTTGAAGAAAACACAAGTTTATTAGAGCTGAACTTGCGCTCCCCTAAGCAACTCAAAAGAATACAGAGGCGGCGAAAGCAGCGGTCAACAAAGTGACTTGCGCAGGCGAGTGTCGTCGAATGGAACGCCGCGGCGCCTGCTGTGCAGGCTTTTATCTTTCGGCGCAAGTGTTTCTGGAACCGTCGATTCACATCCAGAACATTGTAGGTCAAAGAAGATTATTCTGGGCTTAGTGACGTTAGGGTGAAACAGTCTGCTTATCTGAATACATAGCCCGTGCAGCATAAACATAAAGAATGGAAGACGTGCATCGCTCTGGGCACACATAACAGAGCCGGGCGTGGCCGGGCAGTACAACAAACAATAACTAAACAAACCCATACATGGCTCGCGGCAATAAAATACAAAGGACCGTCCGTTTACGGTCGGCGTCTGGTAAAGCAGATTGGCAGCCACGCATTTTAAATCCGGTGTTTTTCAATAACAGAAAAAAAGGAAACGCATGCCAACGTTTGGGCATGCGCAGATTAACAGGGCAAACGGATAGTGCGGCAGTGTCCACTGTTTCACGTGTCCGACTGCAGCGACACGTCAGCAAGTACTTGTACACTCTGGCCTCACCCCACCGGCGCAAAAGTCACTATCGAACCAAACGCTAGTGCGCAGAAGTATGAACTGTCCCGAATGGAGTTCGAAGTGCCTACAACGTCTGCGCCCACAACGTCGGCAGTACCAAAAGGTGGCTGGCCACGCCAATACACCTGTGAACCCCACAGCAAAAGTCAAAAATACATGTCCCTATGCGCGAAACTCACATAAGCACTCTGCTGCGTTCAACCTCGTATAGTTTCCCCTTCGCAAATCAGAAGTGGTGCTTAGGCATCCTCAGAAATATTTTTTACAACAGAAGTTTGTAGAAAAGTGCCGATCTTTTCACAGGATGTTCGGATAATGGGGTATTAACGTGCAGACGCAACGCAGGCGATGAGGCGCGCCGTAGTGGAGGACCCCGGATTAATTTTGACCACCTGGGGATCTTTAGCGAGCGCCGAAATCTCTACACACGGGCGTTTTCGCTCTTCATTTCCATCAGAAAAGCACCCACCGCGGCCTGTATCAAACCCGCATCGTTGGGCTCAGCTACACAACGCCTTAGCCACTGAGCCACCTTGGCGGGTTCCAATCTTGCCTTACTACGCTTCGTGCCGAGTGGCAACCTCAGCGGTCTTCATACGGACGGGTTGGCGCTCGTCCCGTCCGTCCTGTGTGTGGTGTCTTTTTCGCGCAAGGCCCGTGTTCATTCACCAAGATGCACCAACTCGCCCAACAAGTTCTTCTAAACTACGGGTCTTCATACGCTAGCGTAAACGAATGAAAAAAAAATAGCCAATGACGAGAGCGTTTATAAGAGTTCGATAAAAAAGAGGGATTAAAAATTGCGGAAATTATCTTTGGTAAGGCGTGTAATATAGGATATAGGATAAGTGTAAACATAGAAAATTGTGGCCCGCAAGCGTTTTCTTGTTGGCTTCTAGATTGTGGCGTGCTTTTGGTACAGTACGCGTGACAAACCGTCCAAACAGTGATAAAAGTTCGTACCAAAATTTTTCATTCTTCTATACGTTCGTTTGGACGAAATTCCTCGTATGGATCGCAACAAACCAAGTTAGAATTCAGTGTGACGTCACAGGCGTAATTTCCTCTGGGCGGCAATTTCCCACGCCAGGTGTTAGCGCTTCTAGGCTTTACAAGCAAACAAATTCTTCTAAATTTCTTCTTATCCTTCCAGCGATACAACGGGCTGATAAAGAGGCACAAGAATCGCTTTGTTACTACACCCTCGCTTTCGCAAGGTATCGCAAAAAACAAAACGGCACATTCTTTAAGGACGTAAACACATTCTTCATAGAGCGTATGATGCGTGTCCTATCCTCACAGCTGAGACAAATAAACTGCACAACCTTGCGATCGTCGTGTTCACCTCACATTGTCGTAGACTCGGGGAATCGCTCCAGTGACCGTAGCATCCTGCGTCCGAATTGCCCACATAAATTCGGAGAAAACTCACAAATGCAATCTGTGCTAACGCAAGTGTCCAATTTATATAGTGCAGTTTTACACCAATTGTCCAGCTTTTCCCGAAGATTAGGCCAATCAAGACCAGCTGTAATGCCTTAGCGCACTCTGTGCCTCTAGGGAACAGGGTGAGAGCTCCGTTCGGTTTTATCAAACTAGAGTGTTTACCAGAATATCTGTTAAGAGCTTTTACCATAAACAGTTGCAGATAGTTCTGTTATTGTGGCAGCTGAAGCAAGCTTGCTTGTAGTATACATGTGGATGAATAAAATAAAGACCACCACAATATTTTGAGAATTGTTTGACGTTTTTGCTTGATTTCTGCAAAAGTGCTGTGCTCAGATTAGGTGAGCAAACGTTTGTTGCCGCTAGAATCAGTAATTCCTGTGCACGTGTAGTTCTGGCCCGTCAGGCCTCCTCGCCTTCGCGGAGCTTAGACATACAGATTTCTTGTAGAAATTATGCAAGTCGCCCCCTACAACTACAAAAGGACGTCAGTATATCCTTATTTTTTTTTTACTCGAATCATCCCGTGTGTTTGGTGCCTTAGTCAGAGTTGTGGGAGTGGGCGAAGGAATACGAAGGACAAAATACAACAATCTAGTATAGATGAACAAATTAACCTTGATTTGGGGAAAATGAAGAACGGATAGGCGATACATAAGCAGCTATTAAAGCACGGTAAACAAAAGTAATCGCATCTTTTGTTGGAATCGGAAAGAACAACGTAATAAAAAACGAGCCCTATTACGTAAGCGGCGCACATTCCAGGGTTCAGAAAAAAGCATGAAGTTATTGCATGCAGTGCTCCCCCTAACTCCATAAAATATCTGACCCTAGCACCCAAGTCTACTGCCAGACAACTACGCTACACTTATCAAACCTCCGGGCCTGACGGCTTTTAATACACCGTTTTAATTACTGGTTTCAAGTGGCCCTACTTGAACCCATCATATATCATCGCGTATTTATACTAGCACTACTTACGCCTCACTCAACTTCGCTGATGAAAAGCCATGGACCAATTCTTAGCCTCAAACACACTTCTGTGGCTTGCCACTTCTGATAATTATTTAACCAGACGGCCGCTAGGGACACCGTGTCCCCACAAATGGTCTGACACCTTTTTGCTTAGCGCTTGCCCCTTGTAGCACCTACGTTAAAACCGCCGCAAACATCGTCTGAGCCTCGCCAAATACAAACTATCCAATCATGCTATGAGCAAACTCAATTCCTAGAATCAGAATAAATGGCTGTGTATCACGATGGGGTTGGTCGTAAAAATAACAATTTTATCTTCAATAATTATCGATTTTCGGTAATATAAATGTCATGTTCCCGTGGCCGCGTAAATAATTACGGTGACAAGTAGATTTTGATCATCGTCTGCCGCCAAATTGTTCCGGTATCAAATGGACTTCGTTACCGCTTCATCACCGATTTAATTACTTTGAAAGAAGAATGGTGCAATTTCCTCGGTAGATATTAATCGCCGAGTGCCTCATGCCATTATGCTATATTAGCGGTCGTATTATAAAATTTGCCGGAATTACACGTATAATGACAGACATTTTAGTGCAATGAACGGTCCTAGCAATGAAATGAAAGTATTCGTGGCATAGACAGCCGACCTTCTGGTGCCTTTGGGGGTCGATAATGGTGAAGAAGCTGCCGGTGGGTAAATGCGATACAGTTCAGTGGTTACGCGCCATTGTCTTCGTTTACGCAGTTGCTGTTACTGTGCTGTACGAGCTCGAACCAACTGCCCTTGACATAAGAAAGTTCAGCTCTTTCAAACACTTGCCCGCAGTGGCACTGCTTCCGCACCTCGTAATAGGAGGCGCAAATCGTACACTGTTTTCGTCTTCCAGTTACCTGAAAGCGTGTAGAACTACACAAGCATTATTAGCCGGAAATAAGTGTTACCCGCAAAAGTACCAATAGGAATCTAGAAGATTCTTGCAGCAGCTGTGGTTTAATGGTGAAAGGTTACATTCACTGATATTACACGGAAGAAATAAAAGCCACGCACGAAGACAACAGTGGCTTCTCCCTAAAAAGCACACAATTACATGTGGGTCATATATTTGACGCTGCGGTGAAGACTGCTTTTTTTATCAAGGCTATGACGCTTCTAACATGATAGTGCGTGCACTGTTTCGAGCACGCAGTAGCGAAGGCAAATGGACCAACAGATATCTCTCTTCATGAATTTTCCCTCAAATTGGGTCTCTTGTGGTGTTACGATTCAGCGCGCCGCTACCCTTTTCGCGGGCTCTGCAAGTTTTGTGTAGTGCTCCTGTGCTTTGCGGCAGAGCCTGCCTTCTTCGAACAGGTTACTACATGTGCCTGCCGCGCGGGGTCCGCTAGCGGAGATTCAAGCCGTTGCAGCTAAAAATGCATAAAACAAAGTGTTCACGCAGAGACACGAATCTGCGAAGCCGACGTCACTCGCCGATCTTGCCTCCTTTCCTCATCTCTCACACTCAGCTCACAGAACTCTGGAAAGAGTAATTGCGTGTGTCTGTACTATCCACGTGCCCCGTGCAAAGCACTAGGAAAGCTGTTTTACCTTTAGCGCTTCGGGGATAAATATACGGTTCCTCCGAGGTCAGAAAGCATATCTATTGGAAGCATCAGATCCCACTGTAGCTCTGTTCGAGCCATGGTGTAAAGCTCGCCCGGGAAGGTGATGTTCTGGTATTGTCGCTAATATCTCTCGCTTGCAGTTAAACCAGTTACGTTCACATCCCCGCTTTCTGTCGTTATCACCAGGCAGCAGCGTTTGCTGGCCGCTCGACCGCCACACTACCACTGCATTGATGGAGGGCGACGAAGCCCGGTTCGGGAACGCCTTCGCCAGCGTAACAATGGCTATAAGATGCTTCGATTACAAGACCTGGCGTTTTGACTATCGCCCCACTCTTGAGATAATCTTTTAGGAGTCGGGTCCGTCCTCAGACAAGATTGTGACAGTCGTGTAAAAGGTATTGTCTAGAAGCAGCGCGAAACTCATGGGCAAAGAACATTCAAGAAAGTGTTTAGTTTAAACACCGAAGCTACACATGCAGTTACCAAGCTTGCCGAAGTGAAGGGTTCCAGAACAATTTGGCCGCCGGGGGATGTTTCTTTAACGTGCGCCGAAATCCTGACGCATGGGTGCTTCTTTCCTCCTCCTCTATATGAAAAGCAACCATGGAAGCTGGGATCAAACCCGGGACTCTGGGCTCAGCAGAATGACGCGTCAGCCTCTTAGCCACCGCGGCGGGTCAAAGAAAATGGCGCCCAGCCACATCACTCAGAGTGTGGGAACCGCTGGAGGATTTAGCTGACATCGCTACAATCAGGCACAAGGTTCTCGCCTGGATGTGGCTCGCACGCCTAATAAAAGATGCAGGACACACCTGTACGGGGCTACCGCTGGAATCGGGGTGCTCTTTCTCTTCATGGCAACCGAGAGACGCTTGGCGACCTGGTTGATTCTCGGAAGGGAGCTCCTGGGACATCTTGGGCCGCTTCTCCAGATCCGCTACTCTTCTTCGCACCGATGGGAATGTAGATTATGATGACGATGTGTTTTGTACCGCTACTTCTTTTTCGTCTCCTGACAAGCGCTCGCGGAAGCGGATACAGAAATTTTCCATTGGTGCTTAACACCTCCCAAGTAAACATGATTTGCATGGTTAGTGTAGGGGCTGCGAAATATTTAACACTACCTGGGTATCATTACGCATATTGAAATTTCGACAGTAGAAGACATTACTATGATGATTATACGACTGGTTATTACGATGGCCACATCATTATAGAGTTTTATCGCTCAAATAAAGCGAAATGCCTTGTTTATTTCCTTAGTTCACCTTTCTTATGGGATTTTGTAGCTGACAAAATATAATGGTACTAAATATACTTCTAAAAGCCGTTGAACTTTCGAATAACCAAGACAAGACTGTACTTCTGGGAGATGCATAAAAGCAGACCCGCGCTTCGATCGACGTTTTTATCTTGCGTTCTAAACGTCGTAGAGGTGTGTGCCATCTTTACCTATTCGAAAGCGCTTTTGTGGTTCAGTCGCTCATGATTCAACTGAAGAAACAAAGTGCGCAGCCACGCGCTCATCTCGCTGGCGGGGTAGCCATTCGGCGCGCAAACGCAAGCTGCCGTGGACCCCACTCCGTTAACGCCGCTTGCGCCGGTGGGGGCCACGTATGCGCAATGGTGCTCTCGATTGCAATCGGAGCGGAGCGGATCGCCAAAAACGGTCAGCTAAAACCCTCTATTGTTCCAAAATGGAAAATTGGGCGAGTTGGTTAGTAATCATGACGGAAAATAACAGATCAGAAAACGGAGAGGGCACAGAAGAAATTCGCAAGGAATTTCTTCGGTGTCTTCCGTCGTTTCTTGCGCTCTTACATTTCATCTTAACTCCCTATTGTGGCTTTATACTCTGCCTGATTTTATTTTCAGGATTCCATGGACAAGCTCAAGTTCTGAATTGCTCTTAGAAGAGCGGGCTTCCCACCAATACGCCCCATTAAAAATCTGCAGTTTCCTCCTAATATCATTCAACATTGCGCACCATAATACCAAAGAGTATTGAAAAACTAACGTGAGCTATGCGTAGTATTAAACATTATGACAACATGCATACTGCAGTACTTGTTGGTCGTAATTCCAGAAATGAGGAATTTCGAAAGCCTGTTCGGTGGTCACACCATATTTGCACGTGCTCTGTTGCAGGAAGAGCAATAAGAGATGGCAATAAATAGCCAGCAGTGCCGAAGAAAACCAGCGGATGTTGATAACTTTAATGTATGGGGCTTGTAGCCGTAGAGTTTTATAGTAATATATACTAGAGGGAAATCTGGCGCCACTGTCTAGGGGAGCCGCGCTTCTGCGAGTGTTCCGTCATGTACCGGGCAGGTACGTTCCACTTGTCCTTGGCATGGCTGATGAACAGGCTGAAAAGTTGGACTCTGGCTGCAAAAAAGCATACAATATTACTAGGGAAAGTTTCATCAAATTTGTTTTTGTCATTATAAAAAGAACCTCCAAAAGATTAATTGATAAGTGAATTATGTAGAAGCTTCAAGCACGATGAAAAGAAAAAAAATGTTGCCTTTCTTGTTGATGTTGGCTTCGAGAAAAAAAAGAAAACATATGGCTAACTAAGCCATGCAGGCGAGGGACAGTGCTAGGGGCAGATTGCGCCGCCCACGGCGGCCCGCGACTGCAGCGAGAGATTTCCATACAGCTATATATTAGTATCAAACTCTATGTTTGTCGCCAAGACAATAACGACGAAAACAAGCCTCGAGGTAAACGAGTCGCCGTGATTTTGCTCGCTGCTGGCGGCGAGTTGCTGCTCGGGTGGTTTTCGGTAAAAAGATGTTTCTTTCTGTCGGCCTTGGATTCAGGATTGTAGTGAAGCCCAATTTCACTGAAAGCACGTAATTGCTGCAACCGTCGATGTATGCCTGGAGTAGGGTATAGTTCGGGCCTTACGGGTGAACATGTAAAACTCCAATAAAGCCGAAAAGGTTTGCGTCAGTAAAGAAAGGGCTCAGTACTGCATCTTCGTTATAACGCTGTTATTTTATACGGGCGTGACTATAACGAGCTGCAAAATATGTCAACTAAAAAAACTGGCTGGCGATTACGATACTCCCTAATGCGATATTTAGGCGCAGCTGTTTAGCGGTTTTGAATGTGCAAAAAATACGGAGGCAAAATATTTCAGACAGACCAATTTGTATGGTTATTCAAAACTTTTATTTGCAGTGGCTGACGAAGCACACGCACCGGTTGCGTCACTCCCAGTTCAGCACTCACTCCTGATGGCTGCAGTGCGCTGAGGCAGCACTCACTCGTGTGGTCTCTCGACGGTAGCTATGGTTAGCCCCTTGCGTCGGCGGCTCGAATTGCGTCTCAGGAAGGCACCGCGAACTGCATCTTAGGAAGCGAGCGCACATAATCGTCACGCGTACGCCCCCCTCACGTTTTCGCCAAGCATCGTGCAGTCGAGCGTCTCGTGGGTGCACAGCATACTGTCCCCTCGTCCCCGCCCACCTTCGGAGAAGCGTCTCGTGCCACCGCGACGAACTGCTCTCCCCTCCCAATTTCTGGATACTCTCTTCCACTGCTTTGTTTCACTCTTCGGACTTGCCATCGTCCGCTTTATGACACCAACGGCGACGCCCCTCAGCCCACGAACGGGCGCAAAACGGCTGCGCCCTAAAAATTACAACCCCTTCCCTCCGGAAGCAAGACTGAACGCGAATCTTTACTTCAGTGATAAGAAAAACGACCAAAACTGTTACGCAATGACCCAAACGAGCAGGCAGAATCCTCGATAGGCCAAAAAATTTCATTTCTCTGAGCATTCACCGAACGCATATTTTGTATGGGTAAGATGATGCATCCGCGATTATCAGGAACGTTTTTGTTCTTCTATGGCTGCCGGCTCTCCGCGAAGCAAACCACGTGCGGCCTCCCCATGCCGTGCTAGAGGTGAACGGCCCGACGAGGGCGAGCGCAGCATCTGCGATATGTCCTGATGTGAGCGAAGACGTTGATTGGCTCCGTTTTTGTGGGATATATCGCGACACTTCTGCGCCCGCGCCCACGCCAGTTGCGAACGGCGGGGGAGAACTGCGCCCGATAAGGGAAATGTCCAGGCCTGATTTATTTCTGTAAATCAATCTATATGCTCCAACAGGGGCCCAGTAAGCATTCTGTCCCTGGCCCAATTTCCCCTAGTGGAACACTCCAAACACATAAATGCATCATCATCGTGACAAGAGCGCCTGAATAAAGTTGGCTTTGCCGTTTTAGGCGTTTCCGCGTCTCGCATCACCGACAGCGCAGGTAAGCCAATACAAGGTTCGCTGATACTGAACTGACTGAAGCAGACATTATGATATTCCCTCCTTTATTTTAGACTAAGCAACAGAATCCTGGTATGGGGCACTACTACCACGTATAACTACAATAAATCAACTATTCTGGAGAACGAAGTTCTGGGAAAGTACGAAAATTACAGAGGGGATAGGAGCAGTACAAAAGCTCGACCAGGGTTAATTAAAAAAAAAGTTGATTCACAAAACCGGAATATGTAAACTACCCTCTGAAAGTGGAGGAGTATCTAAATTCGGTGCTATTTCCAATTCTGACAACAACCCTCACCCCTTCTGAGCACGCACAGTGGTGCCGATAGGCTACCGGGAACCGTGCCGCGACTTGTTCTCTGCTGTGTAATACCTGTCGAGTTGCAACAATCGAACCGCGGATCCTGATCTTCGACTGGCGTTTCGTGGCTGTGCCGTGCACTTCCACCCGTTCGGCCTGCATCGCGAAGTTAGTTGCGTAACCATGTCCAACTTGCGTCGCTACAAATAAATTTATTTGAAGTTTGGCTTTCCCAATATTGGCGTCAAAACGTTGTGTGTTTGTGCAGTGAAGTACTTGCTCAAAGCTGCACGGTGCCGACTAAGTTGACATGCACTCTCCGGCACAAAGCACGCGGAGCTAGCCAATAATAAGTTCTTCGAAACAAGAAAAATTATTGGGATCACGAAGGCTGGATAACACAATAAGGTGAGCGCCGAAGTTATCAGAATGCAGTTTTTAAAATAATTTACTGATTACGGATCGCTTTGTTTGTGGCGTTGCTACACTGTCCGATCAGTCGCCAGATGCTTGTTTCGAAGTGGTTCACTTTACCTGTGCATACGGTGTTCGCGGCAGCCGATAGTCTCCATCTGTGGCAGAATTCTTGTTCGAGTTGTTCTACGTAGTTTCGCATTGCGATCTCCACGGCTGCCTTGTTACGCATTCTGCTCACCGTGCGCACGCTCACCCTCACTTCAGAGGCTCCGACCTCGCGGTTTGGTTGCACGATTTTACTAGATTCGCCTTTAGTGCCCCAACTTGCAACATAACACTTGCTGGATGCGGGAAGGTGACCACTTGAGTGCCAGTTTTAAAACTTTCGATGCAGTTTTTGTGTGTTCGGATTCAGCGTAACAAAGCTACACATTTTTAGCTGGCAAGCTATGCAGATGCCATCAAGGCAAGCTGCACACGTCAGCTACGACGTCGCTAAACAGATGAAGCCTCACACAATCTGCGACACTTTCTTATGCCCTGCATGAAGGTTTCGGTTGGAACCCTCATAGGCAAAGAGAATGTGACAAAACTGGACGCAATACCGTGCTCGAACGACACCGTGTACCGTAGAATGCGAGAAATAACGTCTGATGTGCAGGACCGAGTAGTAGAAAAATTTGAGTCTCCTGGGGAGTTTCCCCTTCGCGTGGATGAAAGCCTTGACGTGTACGGGAGCCCACAGCTAATAGTGTTTGTGCGCTTTGTTGATGGCTCGAATATTGCTGAAAGACCTCCTTTGCTGTCCTGGATGTCGAGACTACAGACGAGAAGGGTTTTCACATTCGATGCCACATTTTTTGTTTCGCATGGTCTTCGTTGGTACATGTGTGGTAGAGTGTGCACCAAACAGCACTTGATCCATGGTTGGAAACCGCTGTTGGTTATAGGGGACTCGTTAAGAATGTTAACAGTGCAGTAGCCTTCACACATTGTATGCTTCATAGGGAAGCTCTGGCGTCGGAGGAGTTGGGTTTGCAGAAATTGCGCGCGTATATGCAACACGTTGTGGAAGTCGTGGAACAGTGTAAATGCAAGGCCTAAGGCCAGGTTCGCCTCGCAAGGTACTTGCGAAGAGATGGGTGCAGAGAAGCAGTACCTGCTTTCGCCTACACCCAGGTGCACTGGTCGTCGCGCGGAACAGTGTTTGCAAGGGTGTGTTCGAGCTTATTCGGAGCAGAGTGTTTTTTTTGTAGAAGATAGGGCGCTAGGAGATCCTTTTCAGAACGCATCTTTCCCAGCAAAGCGTGTCTCTCCGTGGACCTGTTTTAGCACCTGAACCCTCTTAACAGCAGCATGCAGGGAATGGGCGCCAATGTTGTCTCCTCAGCGGGCAATGTGGAAGGCTTCTGTAAAAAGTTTGAAAGTTGCTTGAGCCGGGTGAGCAGGGACGAGTATTCTGCTTTCAAGCTCACAATCATGGCTCATCTGAACACATTTGCGGGCCATTTTAGTTTTCCGCTCCATTTCTTGCCTTCCAGTCGAAACGTTAGTAAACATGTTTGTTTTTGTTTTTTGAGACGTGCGTCGGACTCTACTTTTTGATGTTTCTTCTGGACCATTGGAAACTTCTCTTCGTCAACCGTATTATATATATATATATATATATATATATATATATATATATATATATATATATTAGAGAGAGAGAGAGAGAGAGAAGAAGTTTGTTTCGTTTTTTATTATATTTTATTCGTTGTCGTAATATCTTTTTTGTGTAAAAATTTTGCTTGTGTATTTTTTCAGCTCTCTGAATTTTTATTTTCGGTAGTTATTTTTTGCATTTGCGGGGTTGAATTTCCCGCGGGAAAGCAGTGGCGGGAAGCGCCATGCGCCTCGCAGCTCACCCAGAGAAGAGGATGACGAGGGCGGGCAGCGGGGGTATGCGGGTGAGCGCGCAATAAAGAAAGACGAGAACAAGGAGGTGTTCGATCAGGTACCGCGGGTGTTGGTCCCTTCGCTGTCTCTACATATAGTAATACGTCTTGGGACATATTGCCGGCAGTTCTTTGGATAAGGCGTTATCGTTTCACTCTCGTTCCTTCCAGGCGACGTGTTTGATGCTGTTCGAGCTCTTTTGTGGAAAACTTTTGTTTTGTGTCTACCATTGTAGTTTGAAATTATAATTTCTTTGTGGGCCCAGCACTACGCCTGAGCGAACATACGGAATTTGCTGTCCAAGCGTAATCGGAACGGTATACGTTGCACGGCGACATCAACCGGGTGGCGTTTTTTTATATTTTACAGCTCGGGCCAGTTCTTGACGCTTAGCTTGGCCGTCTGACTCGATGTCTTTCACAGTGTCCGATACAATCTGTTTGAAGCTCCTATGAAAACAAGCAAGCCTAATTGATGTTCAGTCTAGCGCCATACTTGAAGTTCGGCATCGCATGCATTAATCCGCAGGCTCGTTCTTTGGGTCAGGTGCCTTTCATATTTATTTATTTATTTATTTATTTATTTATTTACAGTATACTGCGGTCATGGAGGACCATGCAGGTGGGAACATGGTGATGCATATATACAATTTATGCGGCACGGCAGAAGCCACGTGGCGCACAAGCACCAGAAGTAAAAAAAAACATTGAAAAAAATGGTTTAACCCAGCCAAGGAACAAAATAACACACCTTTACAGAAGGGCTCAATACACATCACATCAAGAAGACACCATAGAAGTCTCCGAAAACAATGCCATGTGTGCAGAATACTTGACTGCTAACACAGATAACAGATCCAACTTTTGAGGAACCTGTATTGATGTTCCTTGCTTGAGGCATGGTGCAAAACCCTCATCGGGGGCGTCTAACATACTGGGTACCTTGGAAGGGGGCATTAGACGACTGTATAGGGTAGCGACGCGGAGCACCACTTTATACGCAGTGCAGTGCTCACGGCTGTCCTCCTCCTTATCTATTCTTCTTGGCTGTCCTGCATAGAAGGCTGGATATTTTTATTTGTATTGTTAACCTGACTGTTTCGTTTACTGTGCAAAATAACCCTTTTGCAGTCACAGTAGAAGAGAACAAGACCGTAGCGTACGAGAAGCAGGAAAGCACAATCTTGTGAGCGGAATCAAAGACCCCGTGTATGCAAAACTGCGTATTTAAAAAAGCGTTTCATGCTCCTAATCCCCAACTTACATACGAGCAGTGGGTGTCGCGGCTGACCAGCTCCGGCCTCTCCTTCAAGCATAGCCTGGTGGAGAGGGCCTGTGTGGCTAGCGCCGGCAGGTTATGCCGGACTAGAGGAGACCCCCACCAGGTGGGTACACAGATATCAGCACCTAAGGCTCCCCTAAATAAAGTTTCCGCCTCCTCCTACTCATATCAGGGTATAGCAGGAACGAGTATCTCAATAGCCCGAGGATATCTTGCACAGACTGGGAAAAGAGGATTCGACGAGAGAGGGCGCCTGTCCACCCTAAAGCTACTTGAGCGAGTAAAGAAGAACGGGAACGAAGCGAGGGATTAGCAAACTAAGAAAATATGCCCTGTCTCAAGAGCCCGACGTTGTCTTTAATTTGCAGTCTGCGGCACGTCCAGACTGCGATTGCTCAGCACTGCATGGTATATCCCCGCACGTAATTAGGTGGGACGAAATTTCCCCGGGGATTGCGACAGCCGATATGTCCCCGAAAAACGGGCGAGCTTCGTTGGCTTCACCATTTGCGAAAGACTTGGCCTCAGGAACTGCACAACATTTCGCTATTTTTGTACCCTGGGAAAGAAGCCCACCAGCACTGTCTGGCCATGTAGGGTGAAAGGTATGATGTCAATATTTTTGAAACGTCTAAAGTGACTTTTCTGCCTCTTCTGAAAAGCAGCATCAATAAAGAAAGAGGGGGACTGTAAAAGTCAGACAGGTCAGATTATGGTTAACATATATGATGTTTGAAGAGAACGGACAGCCGGTACCACGGCGCTTCACTTTAAGCGTAATTAGTAAGTAGAAATTTTGCTCCAGGATCGGTGAGGCAACGCGCTCAAAGCAACGCTGTTTTGCAATTTATGATGGGAAGCTCTACAGCTGTAGAAGCAGTTTCGGAAGTTTCCAATTCCTTAAAGTCTGACAGGCTGTTGCAACTGTTCATCAAATATTGGGAAGTTCTCGATAGAAGATCATAATAAAAAGGCTGTGTTCCCGGCGAATGAAGCCCATGTAGCTATAGCAGTATTGTCTTGCGACTAATCTCACTGCTAAAAATTGCTAGACCAAATGTCAGAAAAATAGCTGATGTTTTCGCATCTTTTTACGACCTAATATAACATAATCATTCCGTAAAAGATAAGTTTGGTTCTTGCAGGGCACGGGAGCCTACATACGAGTTTTTTGTTATTGTTGCGGTTCTAATGTCGTCGTATTGTTGTTGTTTAGAGCAGTTATATTCAATTATTCGATAAATATTCTTCTAAAAAAGAGTTACTACGAGCCATGGGCGGGTGTTAAAGCATAGCTAAACAGAAGCTTCTTCTCGCTTCTGGGGCAATGGCTATGAAAGATAAGCGTGTGCCACGCAGTAAGAAGACGATAGGAGAGGAGACGATTGATAGAGTGTCATAGGGCGCACAGAATGTAGGCGAGCTTGCGTCAACCGTAGCAATCTTTTGTTCCAGCTTTCGTTGAATGTGAAGAGACTGTACATTGACGGTAGACTAAGAGGCGACGCACACGTACCCGCTCTGGGTAATACCTGACCCAGGCTATGTGCGCATCCTTGGATAGACGATCCTACGTCGTCGGCTGGCTATATTTTCCCCTTAGAATAGAAAAAATCAGGGTATTTTACCCCAAAGTTTAAGACCAGAGTTTTTCGGGAAGTTGTTGCGACTTCCGAAATACACCTGAGCATTTATCTTACGTGTATCAAAAAATAATGGCGTCGGCGTTAATCCAGGCCTGTCATGATGCGAGTCAAGAGAAGAAAAAAGAGAGAGAGGGCGAGTAAGAGTTTATTGAAAGGCGAAGCGGTCGGCCTGAAAAACGTATCTTAGGCCTGCTACTTCCGATTGATTTGACTGATTCTAGGGTTTTACGCAGAGATGCTACACAGGCGATGAAGTGCGCCGTAGTGGAGGGCTCCGGATTAATTTTGACCACTTGAGGATCTTTAACGTGAGCCGAAATCTCGAACACACGGGCGTTTTTGCTTTTCGCCTCCATCAGTAAAGTGGCCGCCGCGACCGGAAATTGTTCCCGAGTCCATTGGTCTCAGCAGCCCAGCGCCATTGCCACTGTGCCGCCGCGGCGGGTCCCGGCTACTTCCCACTGGGGCAAGGGTACTGGGGACAAAGACAGAAAGGAACAAATTTCGAGGGTATAAGAACTGCCCGTGAAATCGAACAATGGACTATTTGCACTCAATGCACATTTAATGTGCGACGGGGCGCAGAAATATATTATAAAAGTTTAATTTACATCGCATAATTATTGTATGTATAACAAAAAATAGAAAAAAATTCTTCTTCAGTCTGTAACATTTTGCACCAGTAGCAGGTAATCCAGAGAGGATTCGCTAAGGTATACAAGCAGCGCTTTGACGGCATGATTGTGCTTCTTGGTGTGATTCTACGTGCCCGAGGTCTTTTTCTCGGACAGAGGGCGAGCTTCCAAGCGTAGTAATGCTACCTGAAGGTTCTTTCGCTCACTAGTAAACCTAGGCAAAACAATAAGCAAGTGTTCAATAGTCAATCGACAACTACGGAGAAAAAAGTAGGGACAGTTCTCGCGTCCGATTGTGTGAAGCCACATTTGGGTCAAAGCAACGCCAAGTCGCGCCACCTTGCGCAGCAAGATCGCTTTACTTCTGCGAAGTCAAGGAGCGTGTGCGAGCCAGAAAACTTGCTCGGAATCGAGTCTGTGAAGCCGTTTGTGTGATTCTGTGGGTCAGAAGAATGCAAGGCAACAGCTTGTTTACGTGCTCGGTAGAATGTTTGGTTCGTATGTTGCTGTGCTTAATATACTTTATTAAACGGGCTCATGAACTGAAAACCTTCCTGTTCTACAGAGGTGTAGCGGGTAAATAAATACATTGAAAATGGATGTTTGGATTTGAAATAAAAAATGTAAAAGGTAATTAATAAGATAATTACGCAGAAAATGACTCACTACAGAACAATGATAAATACAGAAGATCTAAAAGCTATTATCGCGTTTTTTGCCGCTGACTTTGTTTCTGCGTGTGAGTGAAATTGGGATGCTCTCGCCAGTCAATTATTAGGTTTAATACCCGGCGAAGTTTTCGGAATTAAGGGGATTTATTAATTCATTCTGGATTGCGGCTCGACTGTCAGAGTTTGCTTTTAGTCCTTCCCGTATTAATCGGTGAAGGAAAACAAAGAAAGAGAATAACGCTAATGTGCTAGTTTTGCGAGTAAGAAGAAAAGAGCTCTTCGGTCATTTTCGTTTTGTATTTTCTTTCCAATGCAAAGTGTATGAACGATACTCCACGCCTAAAAACACAGACGTATATCGCATGAAGACAATGGTAAAGAACGTAGTCAAAAAAAAGCGACATTATGCACACGTAGTGTGCATAATGTCGCTTTTGTCGCATACCATGGCTGCTTTGCATGATATGCGAAGCAGCCATGGGGTCGATTGAAGTTCCCATTGGTTTTCAGTTCGTCGTTTCTGTTGACGTTTAGCTTCGCTTGCCTTCGTTTTATCAGTAGCTTCTTGACGTAGTTTCAATCAGTGAAGGACATAAGGTGCGTTTGTAGCACATGCTCCCGTCTCGGTTTGTAGTGCAGTAGGAAGAGCGCCACGTACCTCCTCGTTGCGGCGAGAGAGTCGTGGGGTCTAAACCGGGCGCCGCCTAACTATTTCTTTTATAGTGGACTGCGCTGACGTCAATAGTGGACTGCGCTGACGTCAGCCCAAACGCTGACGGTGCTTAAGAGACGCGCATGCGTAGTAGAGCGCGGACGCCGAACAACGACAACGAGGGAGGGAGGGACACATCACCGAGCATGAGATGCTTCGCATCTGAAAAACGTGGACACTAGGCGCATTGCCCGAACTGCAAGCCTTGAACACCTGATTTTTGCTTGTACTATCAATTCCGCCAAATTATGAAGGTCTGTAACGATCGCACGCGATCTCCATTTCTTTTGTAGGCCCGCTGGCAAGAAGCGGGCGCAATAAATTTTGATCATTAATTACCATGTGACCAATTATTGTTCCCACTTGACTGCACATGGTTCTTCAGCGCGAAAAGTAAATTACATGATTTTGTCGGTTGATTGCAAGCAATAGATTGTCGGTTTAATGAAACTGGCATAAAAAGTCTAAGATATCGTAGCGGTCTTCACCTGAAGCCTGATTGATTGATTGATTGATTGATTGATTGATTGATTGATGATTGATTGATTGATGATTGATTGATTGATTGATTGATTGATTGATTGATTGATTGATTGATTGATTGATTGATTGATTGATTGCAGGGTTTAACGCACCGAAGCAACGCAGGCGATGAGGCGCGCCGTAGTGGAGGGCTCCGGATTAATTTGGACCACCTGAATATCTTTACGTGCGTCGAAATCTCGTACGCACTGGCGTTCTTGCTTTCTGCCTCCATTAGAAAAGCGGCTGCCGCAGCCGGCAATAGAGCCCACGTCCTCATTCGTCTGAATCCTTACGACGCCCTCAAGTGTTTCCACGAGGAAGGTATGTCTGCTGGCCCTGCAAGAATAAAAGCAGCATTATCAGGTTTCACACCAGGTCAAACCATGAGCTATGTGCGCGTCATTTAGATTCCACTAGCAAAGTGTTAAAGAAGCACTAGTACAACTTGTAAATAAACACAGGAATCTGCAATACTGGTCGTAAAAAATTGGCCTTTATCAAGCCACCACTCCCATAGGGGCAATTCGAAAAGCCGAGCATTGTGCAGGGCTGACCTCTTCGGTCTCATTAAAGAATTTCACTCTCTCTCTCTAAACTAGTCCAGTGCTCAAGCACTCTCGTGCCACACAATGACTGCGTGCCGGGATGGAAGGTCCCTTTAATAGATTTCACTGGGAAGTGTCTCATTGCACCAGGATACGTGAATGCAAGTGATGCCTTGCACAGTGGACCCTCAACACGATGGACACTCAGCACGAGTCGTGAGTGTTGACACTCAATGGACACGTAACACGATGACCACCTGTGGCGCAATGCCTCAACGATATTTCTTTTCTCTTTCCGGCAATGTTGCTTTGTAGAATGATGACAGTACTCTTTTCGGTATGAAGAATACACACATAAAAGTTGCAGTTGATAAACGCATCATTGCCTTATTGTTTATCTATTATGAAGTATTTCATTCCTAAACATCCCATCTTACTACCCTGCTTTTTTTACTCCTCCCAGCTGTGGCTAATTCAACGCTATGAATAAAAACCTTCTAATTTTAAACTCTCTCGTGTTCCAATGGACTGCTCTTTCAAGTAAAGATCTTTATGGATTGCACCATTGCACGTACACTGATAAAAGCTTATTGGACGCACATACCTGCACGCTAAAAAAGAGGTTAGGACAAGTCATACATCACAGAGATGCAAGTAAAAGTAAACGCTCTCTAAAAAGCTCTCTCTGTCGCGTTTCTCATTAAACCCATATCCTGGAACCTTAATTCAGATAGCCATATTACTTCCATAATGATAATGCCATAGGTGCTGAAGTGCTTATGCAAGCGAGCGAAACGGCACGTTCAGTCGATTCCCTCGACATTTCAGAATATTTTCGAGAGTTACTACTCATCTTCGCACCTTCCATTGCGGTGCTCTGTAAGTCTCTGTGATATTATATTTTTATTGGCTTCCCCAGCTTCAGGACACGCCTGAAAACCACAGTCGTGCTAAGCACCGTTTTGTGAGTATTGGATTAGTCATACTCGCGGCATAAGTTTAATACCAAAGTAAGGCTTCCTATATGAAGAAGCACCGCATTGTTTCCGTATCATCGTTTTTTTTTGTTTTTCCTTCCAACCATTTGTCTGCCTTCACTTTGCAAAGCACATCAATATCTCCGCTTCTCATCCATCGTTCTGAACGAGAGCAGCCCTGAGGTGCTCCTAAAACATTTTAATTAGCACGATCAGCGCACGATTTTTCTCCTCTCACTTCTAGGGCGATAAATGACACCGTTTTGGGAAGTAGTTTTATGCTAGGTTTGTTTCCACCTCATTATGGTAAGACCATAAGTTGGTGAGAGCCCCGCAACAAAAATTGACGAAGACACTACTCCAGATTTTTTTTTGTTAATTACAAATTTAGACTAATTTCTAAAAAACAACCGACTTTACTTCAGTCTCATGTAGCGAGTGCATGAACTAAAGCTAATTCACAATTTACAATTCATCGGAAGTAATTAGCCTAGTAAAAATGAGAAACAGTACAGTTTTATACTGCAGACAAACATGGGATTGTTGTTCAATGGCGACTTGTTTTACAACTCCTCCGTGGTAAAGAAAACACAGCATCATAACAGAGCCTGTTTCAGCGGCCAATTACAATATGATTTTTGAAAGATATCGAATGATTGAGAGCTACGGAGGACTCATAACAACTTAAGCTCTGCCTCAAACCAAACTCGGCTGACGGAGCATGACAAGATAATGTCCGAAGGAGTAAGACATGCACATCTTTGCTGTAAAAATCAAATAATCAACTGTCACGTAAATGGGGCTGAGCATGAGAACACGTAAACTTCAAGTGGGAAGGGGGTGTAAAGATAAAGAGGCACTTCTTTCGCGGTGTTTTGATGAATTAAAATGTTCTTGGCGTGTGGATCCATACGCATTTGTGTGGACGCACTAGATTCGTATCCAGAATAAAAATTGCGCGTCTACTCTGAAGCCAGCACAATGTGCACAGTAGTAGCACGCACAGATTAGCACACACAGAGTATCAGAATGTCATATACACAGAGTAGCACACGCTCCTAGGTGTGCCATGACCAACGCTTAATAAAAACCTAATGAATAAAACACCTTCAATAAGTCAACAGGTAGAACCAATCCGTCAATCTATTTGTGTGCAGCTTGAGTAGAAGTAGTGTTCGCCCCCATTCTACAAAGGCCTGTGGAGTACTGTCACGCTAGCGCAGTGTTAATTTCCAGAGTTGCACATACGGGTATAGGTATACTGGACCACTTCATAAGCACGAATATATGCTTACTTGGAAACAGTTACATTGTGACGTTGTAACAAAATTTATTCGGCATGCATAGTATGGCGAGGCACTTAAATATAGCTTGCTTGTGGCCTCGGAGGAATCTTGAACCCGAAGGTTGGTATTTTTTTGCGAGGGTCATTATGTTAATTGTTATGGGAAAAATTGGTGTTTCTGGTGTTGAAATGGCACACGCACAGACACAAAAAAACGGGAGATCACACAGAAAAAAAAGCAGGCTTAAGAATAACGACAGGTACAGACTGATTGCATAAGTCTCGCGGAAACTCTTTTCAACAAAGTTATGAACTGAGTTGAAAAGAAAATGGGACTATTTTGGTCTGGGTTTCATTCAAAACCCGTTGACCCCGGAATGGTAGACGAGCGCGGGAGCGCTACACACCCAAAGCTCGCTGACTGTAGGCGACTAACAGCGGGCACCATGAATGCGTTCGGGCCATTGACTTGGAAACATTTGTTAGGGACATGCACTGAAGGATACATGGAGAATTTAGCGTACTAGTTGCACAAGTAGGAATTCGGAGCAAAGAAAGTACGTTCTCATTAACCTGCTCATTGACTGGGGCTGCGAACCAGGGTATGCCCCGAGAAGTAATTATCGAATGATGAAGATAACAACACAAAAGGATAAGGTTGGCGAAAAGATTAAACCTCGTGTTAGACAACTGGGCACTGATGATTTCGCAGTCACTACATCATAAATAGTGCGTAGGTTTTATTTTAATTTTTATGCTGAATAGTCTACGGAATTTATGCGTAAATTAGAACTGGCAATGTGACCACAAATTATGTAATTTTTATGACCTCAAAACTTCGAAGAAATCCTTTTATGTGGTTTTGAGTTACATACGTTCAAGAACGTTGCTAGGAGAGGAAAAATGTTGGTGTGAAAATGTTGATTACAATCTCCGTATTGAAGTGCTCCGTTAAGACGGGAAGAGACATGACTAGACGAACCGCTTAAACAGTTCTGAAAGCCATTTACTACCACCGCAATGTTTGCCATCGCAGACATATTGCAAAATTTAGGTCCTTGTTTACTTACCGTCAGGAGTCACCAAGGAAGGAACGGAAAGACAAAGGGGTATGGAGAACGCTTTTATCGTAGAAGAGGGGAATTCTGGCAGAATGAGAATATAGTAGCGCCATTTCTTGTAACGAACGAAAGGGATAGAGTCACCTTACAAATTAGTTGGTAGTGAGTATTCTGTTCGTAGTTTGTGGCACTGTCCTATTACGACGGAAATTGCTGCTGGAAGAGCTTACTTAATATCGGCGGCACAGGACATTTTCATGAAACAATCCTTGGTTGTATTGCGCTGGTTATAACACGAGACGTGCTAAAAAAGGACACGTACACGTGACCGTAAAGACAGCGCAATCTCTACGCGACGTGTGTGCGTACTTTTGTAGCCCGTCATGTTTTATTACCAGCGCAATCAAACCAACGATGGCCAACCAACTAGCCCACCACCAAACGTTGCTAAAGCTTATATGATGGAAGAGCCTTCTGTATGAAACGAATATGGGCTTTCGTTGACCAGAAAGGAATACATTTACACCGCGAATAAAATATTTTGGGCCACGAACTTTGTATTGCTGATTTGCACACAGTGCATAACATTCACCGTTGTTGTAAACCCTTTATTCACCAAGCCGAAGATACTAGGCCTGCAGTCGAATTGCCATTGTCGCCCTTTATTTTCAGGCTGCTGGGGGAGGTGATCCAGATCTCAGCGGTTGAAATCAGCGGGACCCAAGTATTGGCGCCGGTCAAAGCGAGTTTCTGCATGTTTAGTTATTGTTGGTTTGACGTTGCTCGCAACAACGTGATGCAGAATCTTTTTCTTTGTCTTTTGCTTTCTTCTGCTTTTATCTCGCCTATCTTAAAGCCATTTTTACCCATGGTTTGTATTAATTTTAATAAAAGCCGACTTCTCGTGCGTTTTAGTTGTAACGTATGCTGTAATGTTCGCTTGCAGAGTTTTGCTATTGTAGTAGATCTACAACAGGGCTGCCTGTGCGCTATGCGACATATACATGCATGAATGATGCCACAAGGTACAGTAGAGTGGGAAGGTGTGACGGTACATGATTCGTCGTCATGCTCGGTGATATGGGAGGCGCATAGCTGGTCCTACAGGTTTTTCGCTTCAGGAAATTCTCTCCAGCACAATCAGTGAAAACAAAAATTTCGTGCGAAACTTCCCATACCCAGCTTACTAGATAACGAATGGAATGCTATAATATGTATACCACTTTATACCTAGTGAATCCGAATGGATCAGTCATGCTTCCTGGTCACGCACATCGAAGTCACGGTGCTTAAAAAAAGTGCAATAGGGCAGCAAACGGACATCACTAACCAGCGTTTCATATGCGCGAGGACGAGGGCCACCAGGTTGTTAGCGGTTCTGGTGTTGAGCTCGCCTGAGCGGGCCGTGTTTCCGAGGCCTGCAGTGTTTCTGTAGGTATGGCAAACTTTATATTTGCAGGCAATTCAGTGTGATTTTCAGCCATGAAGCATGCCGCGTAAGAAAGGGAAAAGGTTGTCTTAGACGGAAGTAAACTTTGTCGTTGTTGGCTGACCTTGTGTCCGAATGTTCGCTCATTTTGTATCTGACCCTTCCTTCATCTCTGTCCTCATGTAAATAAAAAAAACAGAGAGGGGGAAAGAAAGAAATGAAACGCCGCTGTCACGAACGCCAAGGAAGGCATTACGGAAATAGTGAGTTTTGTTTTAGGTGTTTTGTGAGGTACATTATAATTTTTTACCCATATAGGAAAACAAAAATGAGGAAAACTTACTCGTTCCGAGTATGATTCGAAGACACCGGATGCACATAACGTGCGTCACGCAGACGTATCGCCGGGGGAATATGCCAGTAATTATTGAGGGCCCAAAACACTATGCTTGAAATGTTTTCTCGCTTGTTGGCATCCTTCGCGGTACAGCTGGGAGAAAAATCATGAGGGACAATGTGGGCCTCCAGCGTGATGCGGTGCGGTTTGGGATGATCGAAAAAAGCCATAAATAGCGTTTCTTTCTCATTTCTTTATGCGAAGACATTTAAGCGCGGCGTTCTTTCATTCCTGCGCTCAGTCGCTGTTGTCAATAGGTTGAAAATTCTCCTTAGTTATTATATGAAGTACGTACCAAGGTCCAGACGCCACCAAACATGGGGCTCGACTCTCGGGCCGCGATAAACCGCAATTTGAAAATGATCGCATTTCAATATCGCTTGATTTTTTCACCGTCAGAACAAGTTATTCCCAGGAAACCCACGAACATCGCGAAATCAGGATTCAAGTTTCCACGAACATCTTTTTGAGATGTTAGATGTTTTTGTGAATCGTTAGTTTGACGAGATATATTCTAACTACTTCTAGCCGTGAAACCTTTCCAAAGAAAGTCTTTCGTAACGCGCCCTACAGACAAGCACCGTATTTTAAGCAGATATTTCACAGTCCTAGATTACTGCATATGTCGCTGCTAGTAAAGTTTCAGAGAAAGCTTTTCTCGGAAGCATAAAGCGGACACGCCCTGCCTAAAGGGGATTTTGAAAAACAGGGAAAACATAGCGCTTGATTTTCAAACATACAGAGAAAAGATTACTACGATGCAATACCAAAATTATCTTCTAAAGGAAAGCACCGACTGTCGCGTAGGACAGGAGAGAAATAGGCAATGCATCCTTATTTGACGTCTCCGAATTTAAGTGACAATCACAATCACATCACACCATGAAATGCTTCCTTGCTCGAACAGCATAAGTGCGTCATCGAATTCTTTGCAACCATGCTGAATTATTTGGGCATGGCTTCAGACCAAACTGAGAGCGAGCCAAAAAAAAAACGATCAATCAAATATGAAAGCACAAAGTGCCAATGACAGGCGGCTAAACATCATGAGTGATTGGATATTTTTGAACGGTTATTTTTGAAGTAGAGACACGATGAGAGGCTGACAGGATGACAGGCCGGCAGCCTGGCAGGCTGGCAGGCAAGCAGGCCTACAGTAGTACAGCATCGCGTCTCTATTTAAAGTTCGTGCTCGGTGGCTGGCGATATATTTCCTGTTGTGCTCTTGGGCGGCGTAGGTTATTTATCCCCACAGGAACCAATTAGTTTTATTCATAATATATGTTAGGTAGGGTGTCATATGTGGTCGTCTAGATAATTGTTTTTCTCGGCAACGATGAAACAAGGCATACTTATCAGTGAATGTTATAGTTGTGCAGCGGCAGCAGCAGTGGCTTGCAAACGTATGGCAGGAAAGCAGTGTAATGCCACTTCGCCTCTCTTGCTTATGCAGCTTTGGTTGGCTACTAACTCTCACCGAGTTTTGTTTCATAAGCATAGTTACTGAGGGGCAAAAATACGCATTTTACAATTTACAGCTGTATCTCGTATCACGCTCCTTAATTTGGTAAATCGTTGTGTGCGGAAAGCTGTTTCTGTCCATTTTTATTTTTTAGGGAAACGAAGAAAGCATTTAGGATGTATGAACGTAAGACCCAGTCGGGAACACGCCTTTGCATCGCTCTTTTAGATTTGATGGATAGAATTTTGTGGACCCTAGGCTGCCGTGTGGGCTGCGTTGTTTATCTCGCCTGTAGTAGAAACATAGACTGTGTGTCTTATGTGGGGTTCGCTCTTAGTTTACAAAGTAAGAAGATGCATCGACAGGCATCGCTCGTTTTTCGGTCGAGTTCCACATCGTGGCTACGGCAAAATATAAGAAGCACCATCAAGGGCAATTACTCGTTTTTCGAAGCTTCCCTTTTGAAATGGACAGAGAAAATTCTGATAAATACAATGACGGGATTCCAAAATTTATTGCGCAGGGTACTGCAGTCTCAGAGGTTTTTCACCGCGAGGAAAAAAAATGTTATTCACTAAAACAGAAATGATAAAGAAACCATGATGTTAAAACATGTCCGCTACATTGGTCCAAGTTCATGAAAATACGTTGATAGCCCACAGCAAAATCTATTGACAGCTCTGCTCTTACAAAACTACGGTAACATTTACCAGTGTGTTTATTGAGCCTTTAAATCAATGGCAGGAAAGAAATCAAACAAGTTTAGTCAATTTTTTTGTCGACCTGACAGATTTCAATTTAACTTCTTTGCAAGAGGTATGATCGGTTCAAATGCCGTTACTTGTAATGTTTTTGTATCAGAAAATATATTCCCAATAACTGAACGTTGTTTAGCCTGTATACAGTTGCTTCACCGTGTTCTTTATAACACCGAATTGCAGAGTTTGCGTCTTCTGTCTAAAAAAAAAGAACTTTGCTTTACCTAATGTGCGCTACGGTTGCCCTTTCCACACGGCTGTTCATATCTAGTCTGAATTTTTTTATTTTGTCTTTAATCGTATGGAAACTCACTCTTGCTTGTGGTTTGTTTCCGAGTTACGTGGGGACCACTAATAGTGTGTTTCTCTTCTCTTCGACTTGGTCATGGCCTCTGCCTGCTGTACATTATGCATTAGAAAATATTTAAAAATTTTGGACACTGGAGATTTAATCGGCTTTATAGAACAACTATGAATTAGAAAACGGCTACAACTCGTATACAAAAAACGCGCCACCAAACTTTCTATATGCTGCGCGACTTGCGGTTATGACTGCATATCCTTTGGCAGTTTTCTGTAATTTGTACCATAAATATCCGATATAGTTCTAGTATAAACAACATAGCTCAAGAGTTTCCGAAGCTATTCCTGTGGTGACACAGAGTTTGTAATAACGGCTCTGAAACGATTTGTGACAAGCCAGTGTTTGTTTGCTGGGATACAACTGTAAGCACTCATAGGTTCGCGAGACCACATGCTTCAAGAGATCGTAGTTTGTTCCTTTGCAGTCGTTTGGTCGATTCCAGTTGGATAGGGCTAAATCGTACAGGTACTAAAAATAACGAGTAGGAATGAGCATGTTAACCCACAAATTAATGTAGAATAAAATAATTTTAAATACGGCCAGTTGACATTTGGCAGTCCTCTGTTTGTTCGTTTAACGGGGTTAATTATACAATAATATTTTTGCATTGGCAAGTCATAACAGGTGCGCCGAGGTCGTCGTAGTTTTTTGTATTGTTTTAGACCTTTTTCTAAATTATAGCTCTGTAGATTGAAAACAGTCTCTGAATTACCACATATCTCCAACATTTCGCAGTTCATCTTTTAAAACACAATTTCAAGTCAACATCCAAATAATTTTGGAAAGTTAGCCTTTCTAACACCGTTCACAGCTCAGTTGGGTGTTGAACAAATCTATAGGCAATACGAGCCGTTGACAGACAATACCACCATCGACACACGTGACCACCCATAGAATCACCAACAGCAGCGGCATCATCCTCGCGACAAGTGCCTCAGAGAATAGTTCCTTGAAGACTAACTCAAACAATCGGTCAGCGTCTACGACATACTGTACTTTTTGTTCAGCCTCACAAAAGTGCAGTAAAATCATAACGACACGCCACCTGAAGCACATCCTGAGGATTCCAGGATACACTGCAAGAAATTAAACAGCCGCAACACAAAATAAACTGCGTGTAATGAAACTTAAATATTTTATTTCCATAACTGACAGAAATATATTCCTTTCATTCACGCATATCATCCCGTGGAAGTTGTCATGGTGCGTTAACATTTCTGCCGAACACGATGTCTTCACCCTCTTCAGGAGGTGCGAGTATTATTTCGGCCTTGCGACCAAGCTTTTTAGTTCTTACGATTATTCCGCGGTTCTTCTCGCCTTTGCACAACGCACCGCAGCATACGACGGCAAGTACGGTTCGATTACTAGCAAACGCTTTGCATCATACAATACCTCAGAGAAAAGTCTCTACATCATTTTATCCTTCCATTTCCAATCTTCAAGCGGAAATTTGAAACATGATCGAGCACGCATATTACTATTATTACAATTTGATTGTCATATTATTGTTTGCGTTTTTTTTGGCAAAATATCTGCTCCATTGTAGAGGAAAGCGGCATCACCACTATTGCAGTATTGCTCATGCTGAGTACTGTCAAAGGGGACCACTGAATTTTACAGAGACTGTAGTAACTCTTTATTAAATGGCACTTTTATTTTCTCACTAAAGAAGGTGCGGGGCATGCTGGCAAATTTTTACGTCGATCCGCGTCGGTCACCAATGCTACGCAGCAGAAATAGGCATAGCAGGAGAACTAAAATATTGTGACGAGGATATTGAGAGAGCGCGCGGAGACGGTTGCCTTCGAAACTGGAGAAAGTGTAGTTGCTGACAAAACATTAGGTGCGTGTGCTGTTGTTCTTTCCTGCACTTTTTCATTTGCTAGCTTCCCCGTCCCCCGTTTCCGGAAACCATCGAACAGCCTAAGCGTTCAGAAAGATACGATATTCAAAGTGACCTAGCGGCACGTGCGCTGACGCGCGCAACACCGTGGATGAGTAGCCGAACTAGCCCCCATACTGTTCCCCATGCAAAGCATGTGACGCGACTTGCAGCGTTATACAGGTGGCGTTGTTGGGGGTAATGTGAGGACGTGTGTTACCGCATCTTACCAACGCCTTTCAGTGTAGCTGGTAGATTACTACGCATTCTTAAAAATGCACCAATGGTTGTAGAGAGTACGTTGCAGGGTGTGTTGGCTCTTATTGTACAGGAAGGTAAAAACAGCGAGAAAGCGACGGACCAAATAGCAGAAGCTCAAGCAATACACCATTAGAATGAAAGCTCGTTTATTCAGCAGAAACCTCTCATTATATGCTTATCCTTTGAAAGCGCGCACTTTGAACAAATTGAAGAAATGAGCTTACAACGACGAAAACTGGTATTTGTTTCCGGAGATGACAACTGAAGAAACGCTGACATAAATACGCTTATTTTTTCTTCCACGAATCGTTTTAAAAAAAAAACAAATTTGGAAAATAAAATATTTAAATTGCAAAGAGTGTGTACATTTTTATCCATATAGGAATCTAAGGGGGCTCCAGAGCAGGACCAGCAGCGGAACAAGAATTAGCCTAGGGCGGGCGGCCTTGATGTGTGATCACCTGACAGGACAACGTGACGCGCGCGAGTTGAACAGGGGGCACCCCCGCCGAGCAAATCTCTGTTTATGGACAAAGTGTTACGTGAAGCGTTGCCAATCTGCCAAAAGAAATAATTCGTGCCAAAATAGAAAAAAGAAAGTGCAGAAAGAGATGTCAACACAATATAGCAATAAAAGCATGTGATAAATGCCGTCAGGGGGAGGCAACGACGCTTTCGCACTCGAAGCATGTGAGAAGACCGTAGCGTCCCGGGGATTTTCAGACTCTCAGTGTATACATGTGATACGGCGAAAAACAAATTCAGTTATAAGGTAGCGCGGTGGTCGTCCATTCTGTTGTCCAATTTATCGTAGAATTTTCGCTTTTCGCCGTCTTTAGTTCGAAACTGGTCTTCGCTAGGGTGAGGAAACGAACAAACCATATTGGTGCTCAATGTATGGTTTGCGCATCAGCGTAGGGTTTGTTCATATTCTCGTTTTTGTCGTTCGTTTAAGAATGCAGCACGCGCAAATTTTGCACTCCAGCCTGTAACAGCCGCCCATACACAAGCTTTTTTTGGCATCACCCCTCCATCTTGAACCATAAACCAGCTAGGCCAAGCCCACCCGAGTTGGCTTTTAACTTGTGCAGCACTTGTCAGGTGACAGATACCTTAGCAGGCGACTCAAATCCAGGGAGGCCTTAGTTTGCGCCTGTCTGCGCATGCTCCTGAAACCAGGCGCATTACATGATCATAAGAAGTGCAGGTGATGATGCTGATGAGTGTGGCGGTGGTGGGAATGATGACGTCGCCTGACACTGCAAGCCAAAAAAGCGAAAAAGGGTATCATCATCGTTATTGTCGTAATCGTAATCGTCATGACAATCACCAGCACCGCAATCATTTTGCCCTCCTGTTTAACCTCTCCTCTAGACTTCTAATGAGGGAAATTTAACGTCGTGCGTGTGCGTTCTTTGCCCGTAATTTTTTTCGCCTCATACAACTTGCGCGTTTTCTCGCTCTACTGACTCATTTCTAGGAAGATATTATTGTACTCGTATGATCCACCTGTTGCCTTTTGTCCCGATCTCTTTAACCGCACATGGCTTGCTTTTTACTGCGAAGTAGTATACCTCTACCCCCCAAAAAATTTTCGTGGCGAAGAAAGCAGAAAACTATCATCATTAAGAAGGCGTTCCCGTCCTCTCTGACAGCAAACACATACCTGCACATGGGGACTGGCCATACCGGTAACGATTATGGTTGCGTAAGCTACTCCGAGTGCAAAAGTACCCAACAGCAAAGAATTCACGTGCTCACGTCACCACGTTCTCATATATAAAGCGATAACGCACCGGCGCCTCCTTCAGTTCATTTCCGGGCTACCTTGTGTAGACCACGGGAAGTAAAGACTCCAGAAAAACAGCCCGAAGATGGAGAAGAACATACCACCCAATCCAATTTTCGTGCCAATGTCAGCAGAAAACTGGCTCACATACTGACTGACAGCCGACACATACCTGCCCAAGGTGACTGGCCATTCCGGTAAATATTACGGTTGCGTAGGCTATTCCGAGTGCAAAAGTACCCAACAGCACAGAAGTCACGTACTGCCGTCACCAAGCTTTTATATATGAAAAGGGAGACCGGTATAGCACCTCATTCAGGTACTTCCAGGCTATTTTCGGTAGACCACCGAAAGTAAAGACGCCAGAACAGCCAGCAGAAGAACATAAAGAAGTCGTGAATGTTATTGCGTAGTAATAGAAAGTGCGGTTAAGTACGTTTCAGTTGTCTATGGTTTTACTGTTTGTAGAGCCAGGTGAGAGAATGTAAGTGACATCGCATGGGTTATTGCTGGAGGTGCCTTTTACAGTTTCGCAGTCCAATTACCTTCACAGCATGGGTTGGAGCCACATTTTTTTCACCGAAATAAAACTGAAAGAGTCACGAAAGTACGAAACTCGCCCTGATAGCTTTATAGAAGACAGTAAGTTAAACAATAAAATAATAACAAAACCTTCAGAACATACCTTGAACAAATACAATAAAATAACTCATTATAGAAACCAGAGTGAAATATCGATGCAAGTTTCAGTCTGGGATGCCCTGCGAGGAAGTTTGCGGGGGAAAATCGGGCGATACACCGAAAGTTTAATCCTAAATAGCAACACGGGAAAGGAAAATACACCGGTGCCCGAGTCCAGTTGTCCTGGAATTTACAGTAGACCGGAATAAGCTGGTGTAAAGGACGAGCATAGGATGGAGTTATTCGACAGTAGGCGGTTTATCTGGCATCATCGCTTGCTCGGACAGACATGCTGCTCTAGAAACCTCGGACAGGATATTGCGCCCGGACGAAATGCCGCACTTGCGATCGGCTCAACCGCCGACTCCCGTAAAGCTCTTCAAAGCGAGCGCGTGCATCGGAAGTCGACGTCGCTGCAATCCGGGTCAGGTAAGCGAAGTCAAGCCAAGCCTAAGCCGTCGTCGTTTCGTGAAAACACGCGGCCCATCGGATGTGTTAGGAAGATAACGGGCGCACTATAAAAGGTATGCTCCCGATGGAAAATGCAGGTACGAAGCGTGCAATCCCTGATGTCGAAAGAAATCCTGGATCCCCGTTGTCCGGGTTTGTGATGAGCACATGTCGGAATTCGGCGGCGTGACAGGACAGCTACGAGATAAACGGGACAGCCTTTTTATACCTGCTTGCGTAATGACAGCTCCATACTTTCACGCTCCAGAGGAGACGAAAGAAGAAAACACGAAGCTTTCGTCGCAATGTCTTGCCTGAGCAGGATTACGGCGCTAAGTACAAGTTGCCTATACAATTTTATCGCGCGCATTGCCACGATGGAAAGCCTGTCGCACCGGCCGGATACGTTACATAAAATAATGATGGATTGGACGTTTCTGTGCAATGGTAATGGCGCTAATATCTCCGCGTAGTTTTCAATGTTTGCTGCGTTGTGTTCAAAGTAAGTTATTCTGGTGAAAAAATATAATTTGTTAATTATTTTCTTCAGTAGAACATCCGTTGCACAGGGCGATTCATTGAACGAAGGCACAACTTTACAGTCGTTTGCTAACGCAAAATTCACATAGGGCAATCTTAATCCTCTACAAACCAAGGAGTTGATTATTGATATAAATATGTCACAATGAACGATCCGGGGATCTAACGCCACGGTGCAACACTTAACACAGCGCACATTGCTTTCATGGTTGAGCTAATTATCCCCGCTTTTTTGCTGAAAGTGGTGCTCAATTTCGACTACGTTAATTCTTCGTACTGTACAAGACCTAGGGAAGTTTTATAATGTGGTACAAACCAAAGCGGATTGTTTCTGCGGAATATGTTTCTTAAAGTATTTGAGCCTACCGTAAACTATTTGCCTGTTGCCAGGCTGTAACAGGAAAGGCATGAAGTCTAAAAGCGCTCTTCTAAGCAATTCATTTATGCTGGAGAGAGTGAAGCACTCGCTTATTTCGCTGCCGACAGTTTTTTTTTAATTACGAGGGATTGCCCTACGGCATAACAGGAACTTTGAAAGGTTTCACATAAAACCGTTTCACATAAAAATCAAAGAAGAGACCGGTGCCGAAGACCCCATATCCAACGCTGAAGGAGGGCCGGGGAGGGGGGTCAACTAGGATGCAGCCATGTGCCTAGGAGGTGTTGCATTCGGGCGTTTCTCAGACCTGAACAAGTCCACAACAGGGTTCAACGTCAGCTTCTGACGCAGGATTCACACAGAAGGGGCAAACGTCCGCCAAAGGGGCGTGATATCGGGAAACGCAAGCTTTGGTAACTGCTGGGAATAAAGCCACCCCAGCTCGAAGCCTACGCAGCAGTACCTCCACCCAGCGAGGTAGCCACCTGGAGACATCAATTCCACGCGGTGGAAGTAAAGTACGCGTGGCGCGGCGGAGGTTCTTCTTTTACACAAACAGTTCTTCACCGGCACATACTGGAAATGTGCCAGGGGCCGTGGGAGGCCGCTTCGGTCGCAGGCGCGATATCCCTCTGTGTGGTCAGGATGCATCATCATCATCATCATCATCACCATCTTATCTACCAGAGTTACTGGATGGATATAGACAGTTGCGAAACTCCCCATAGGCCCCATGTATCGAAAGCCGGTCTTCGGTTGCCCCCCTGCGCCGGGGCAAGCACGGGGCAAGTTGACTAGCCTGTCGTCTGTCGGCAGGACGTTGAAGCAGTACTCAAGTGCTTGCGGCTGCTGCCGTAAGTCATAAAAAGAAAAGCCGCAAAAACACAAGTTAATTTTACGTAATTATTGTGTTTTAATTTAAAAAGCAATCTTTATTTTACAGAAGAATTTTGAATAATAATAGTTTAGCGAAGTTCCGTTTTCATCTCCTAGGTGCCGCACGCGTCGACTTGCCCCTCAGCTTCCACGGAGTAGGGGGGCTAGCGCCGCCCGGATTCTGAAGCGGAGTTTCGCAACTGTCTATATTGAGTAACTCTGCTATCTACGCCCACTGCAGGACAAAGGCCTCTCCCATTATTCTCCAATTACCTCGGTCCTGTGCAAACTGCGGCCAATTCATCCCCGCAAACTTCTTGATCTCATCTGCCATCTAACTTTCTGCCGCCCCTGCAACGCTTGCCTTCTCTAGGGATCTACTCTGTTACCCTTAATGACCAGCGGTTATCTTGCCTTCGCATTACATGCCCTGCCCACGTCCATTTCTTCTTCTTAATTTCTACTAATATGTCTCTAACACCAGTTTGCTCCCTGACCCACTCCGCTTTCTTCTTGTGCCTTAATGTTACACCTATCATCTCCCACTCAATTGCCCGCTCAGTCGTTCTCAATTTAAGTTGAACCCTCTTAGTGAGCCTCCAAGTTTTTGCCCCGTAGGTGAGTACCGGTAAGATGTAGCTGTCACACACTTTCTTCTTCAGGGACAATGGTAGGCTGTCATTCATTATCTGAGAATGCCTGCCGTATTCACTCCACCCCAATCGTATCCTTCTAATTATCTCTGCCTCATGGTTGGGATCTGGGGTCACAACTTGGCCTAAGTAGATATATTCGCTTACCACTTCCACTTCCTCGCCACCTATCTCAAACCGCTGTGCTGTCCCAAGGTTATTGATCATTACTTTAATTTTCTGCATATTAATTTTCAGGCCCACGGTTCTACTCTCTTCGTCCAGTGCGGAAAGCATGCTTTGCAATTCGTCCCCCAAGTAACTTAGCAAGGCAATGTCATCAGCAAATCTGAGGTTACTGAGGTATTCTCCATTAACCCTTACTCCCACCTGTTCCCAATCCAACGTTCTGAATACTTCTTGTAAACATGCTGCGAATAACATTGGAGAGATTGTGTCTCCTTGTCTGACACCCTTCCTTATAGGTATTTTACTGCTCTCCCTATGGAGGATGATGGTAGCTGTGGAGCCATTGTAGATATCCTCTAGTATTCTTACATAATGCTCATCTACCCCCTGGTTCCGTAATGCCTGAATGACTGCTAGGGTTTCGACCGAGTCAAATGCTTTCTCATAATATATGAGGGCTATATATAGGGGCTCAGTATACTCAGCGCACTTCTCTTCACCTGATTGATCGTGTGAATATGGTCCATTGTTGAATAACCTTTACGGAACCCTGCTTGTTCTTTAGGTTGACTGAAAACTCTAAGGTTGCAGAGATTCGGTTAGCGATTACCTTGGTAAATGCCTTGTAGACGACTGACAGTAAGCTGATCGGCTGTAATTTTTCAAGTCCTTCATGTCGCCTTTCTTATGGATTAGGATGATGTTCGCGTTCTTCCAAGATTCCGGTACCATTGGCGGTCATTAGGCATTGCGTATACAGGTTTGCCAGTTTTTTTAAAGTACAATTTCTCCGCCATCCTTCAAGAGGTCTGCTGTTATCTTATACCCTCACCAGGTGCTTTGCCCCCTTTCATTCTTTCAATGCCTTCCTTACTTCTTCGGTCTTTACTGGTGGGATGTCTATCTCCTCTGAAACTGCTCTCGTTCGGCATTAATCCTGTATGTCCCGGCTAACTGTACAGATCCTATAAAACTCCTCGGCCAGTGTGACTATTTTATCCCTATTTGTGATGACATTGCCTTGCTTGTCCTTAAGGCATACATCTGATTTTCCCCACGCCAAGACGTCTCTTCGCTGCTTTCAGGCTTCCTCCGTTCTTTACAGCGTATTCGATCCTCTCGATATTATGCTTCCGTATGTCAGCTGTCTTACGCCTATTGATTAACTTCGAGAGCTCGGCTAGTTCTATTCTGTCAGCTGCGGTAGAGATTCTCATGGTTTGCCGTTTCCTGATTAGATCTTTCGTCTCCTGTGAAAGTTTTTCCAGTATCCTGTCTAGCCATAGTGCCCCCGACTTCTACTGCACACTCCGTGATAATGCGTGTAAGGTTGTCGCTGGCTTCCTGTGTCGTAGGCTCGTCTTCCTCGTTAAGGGCGGAATATCGGTTCTGCAGCGCGATCCTGAATTCTTCTACTTTACGTCTTACTGTTAGCTCATTTATCGGCTTCTTTCGTACTAGCTTGTTGCGGTCCCTCCTTAAATCTAGCCTAATTCGAGATCTTACCATACGGTGGTCACTACACCTTACCCTTCCGAGCACTTCCACATCCTCCACGACGCCAGGGTTATCGCATAGTATGAAGTCTATTCATCTTTTGTGCTGCCCCATTCGGGCCTCCTCCAGGTCCACTTCCGACTCTCCCGTTTACAGAAGAAGGTATTTCATTATGCGTAGGTTATTCCGTGCTGCAAGCTCAAACTAGTAGGTCCCCTCTGCTACAAGCCCAGACCATAGTTCCCAACTGCCTTGTCTCCAGCCTGATTCTGCCTACTTTAGCATTGAAGGGTTCCCCCCCCATAACTACGGTATACTGTGTTTTTGCTTTAGCCATTGCCGATTCCTCATCTTCATAAAGCGTTCCACTACTTGGTCGTCGTGGCTGGATGTGGGCGCGTAGCCCTGCACCACCTTGAGCTTGTACTTCTTATGAGCCGTAATTACAAGACCTGCTGCCCTTTGTTAATGCTATAGTATCGTCTATGTTGCCAGCTATGCTTTATTGACTAGGAAATCCCAACTCCCAGTTCTCTTCTGTCCTCTAGACCACGGTAACATAGGACGTGTCCATTTTTCAGCACCGTATAGGCTTCGCCTGCCCTCCTAACCTCACTAAGCCCCTATTACATCCCATTTATGCCCTCTAATTCCTCGAACACACCTCGAGACTTGCTTACGCTAGATAAGGTTCGGCCGCGTTAAACGTCTGCCAGGTGCAGATTTCCATTGGCGGCCTGTCCGGATCCAGGGATTCTTAGCACCCTCTGCTGCGTCACAGGTCTGACCGCCGCCGTGGTCAGTTGCTTCGCAGCCGCTGGGGACTGAGGGCCGAGGGTTAATTGTCGTATTCATGGGAGGTTGTGGCCGTTACTACACCAGGGTGGCCAATCCTGCTCTGGTGAGGGAGTGCATTGCCGGCAATGGTCGCCGGGGTCAGGCCGCACCCCAAGCCCCTTTGTGCAATTCCATCAATACGCAGATTTTTTTTTAATCCGGTGGGAATTGTCCGGCACCGGGATTCGAATCATCGACCTTCTGCACGCGAGGCGGGTGTTCTACCTCTACGCCATCGCTGCTCTGATGCATATCCAGACAAATCCACAACACACGGGCAGGGCATGAGTAGGTGTCCATAATCGCGTAAATGCGTGCAGGCATGCAGCCAGGCAAGTCGAAGCAATTCAATAGGCTCAAAATAGTGGAACGATAGAAATAAGCTAACTTCTTTCTCTGTGTGGTTTTCTCTCTTTTTCGCTCGTTCGCTTTCTATCTTCCTCGCCTTTGCGCTCTCAATGTTCACTAGGAGACGAAATTATGTTAAAACTATTTGCTATCTTTCAATATGGCACATGTTCAGTAAATGGGCTAATCTATGATTGCACGCATCTCGTCCGCTACTCAGGAGACAGAGAGGGAGAGAGAGAAGAACTTCTTTATCATAAACAAAATTGGGGAGCGGTGTTCTTAAGAACCCCATTCGTGGTGCCAGCCTTCGACGGCCCCTTGCCACCAACCGAAGCTGGTCTTCGGGACTGGAACTGGACAGCATGCTCTTCCCACTGCTCATAAGACGAACGGACACATGCTGTATAACTTAGGGTTTTTCTGACACCCCCACACCATTTTCTAAGAGCGTTTCCAGGTTCACTACAAAACCTACAGTGAGCGGAGTACTGGGTGGGATACATAGGCGCAATTTTGTGAAGTGGGGAAACGCATTCGTTTGAACTAGCCTAAGTGATCTTCTGCGTGGCTTTCGTTAACGATTCTAATGCCGGGGTAATCCCTGCACACAGGACTGTAAGGACTGAGGGATCTCATGGTAGGTGAGCACAGGCCTCAGGAAGTGTCTGAGGAAATGTACAGCAAAGTATCCTTTGGAACTGATTCACAGGAAAGGCAGCTAATTTTTTACCATGCCACTGAAGACCCAGTACAAGTTGATTAGCGTAGATACTGCTTGGTCGCGATAAATATTATGCCATTTTATCGGAAATCTTGAAGAGATAATATAAGTGATTACAGAAAACAGATGAATTTTGGTAGAATTTCGCAGCGACTTTCTGGCGACGGCTTTACATGTCATAATGTATCTTGTGCTTATAGGACGGCCGCCTGCAGAAGGCCACTGGCAAGAATTATGGCTAGGCTACTGTAGTGGGGCATCTAGGTGTCCTTGACCGCATCCTTTGAACGCTAACAAGCACTCCAACAAAATGATTAGTATTACGTTTTTACTGCTTTCCTTGTACCGCGTCACTGCTTTCATCATGCAGCGTCAAAGTCTTTTGTTAATTCTTGCGATTTTTTTTCGCTTCTAAACGTCTGTCATAGCTGGAATAGAGCTGAGTGTGGTACAAAAGTATAGGCTGTTTCAAAATCACCGAGGGAGATTCTGCCTTCGTGACCGCTTTGACGCAGTTTCGGCGTCCATTTTGTGAAGTTAAGAAAGCCTTCAAAACGCCGCTTTATTATTTCATACCGTTTTTTAGTTGAAACTGCATTTGTCGGAAGTTTTGCCTCTAATTTTGTCTTCTAAGCGCACTTTGCGCAGGAGAGGCGAATTCTTAAAATGGGTATGCCAAAGTGGCGTCTAGATATCGGTTGTCGGAAGCCATGTGTATATTTCGTTCCTTGCCTGTACAGCACACAGCATTCGTGAGTTGCCTATCTTCGAAGCGGTTTTTCAATAGAGTTAGCAGCTAAGACATTCACGCCGAAAGTGTTAACTTAGCGAGGGCGTAGAAATGTCAAATATACGCAGCGAGCAGTAGTATAGAGTGTGCAGTCGTCACGTACAGATTAGAAATATAAACCTTGAACGCTCCTGTCGCCGCTACGTATTACACACACGTGCAAGCCAGCAACTTGTGAATGGCCGGCCCACTTACGCGTGTTTGGTTTCACTCATTATTAAAACAAAAGCCTAAAAAGTCTCATCAAACCCGAAACCGACTGTCGTCGTCGTACTCATCAACACGAAGGCTTCGAAGATGGCCCGCCGTTGCGAAAAAAAACGATAAATAAAACAAATTTAAGATTCATACAGATTTCATCCCGGATCCTGAGAAGTATCCAAGCGAGTGTTACCACTCTGCTGACTCGCTACCATCCCAGAGAGGGAACAAAATTATACTCATGGGTGTCGCGTGACGGATGAACGCGACGGCACGTGAGTAGACCCGACGGCTACACTGTTTCCTACGGAGGAAAAGTTGGGACTACGGGGAAGCTGCCGCGCGATTCGCGGGCGGTTTGCCTGCCGGAGTATTCGTGGTCTAAAACGAAGGTGAAGAAAGAACCGCTAACACGACATAGCAGTAAAGAAATCTTCGATAATCTCTACGTTCCTCAGCCTTCAAAGCACGTGAGGAGATTTAGGCTTTCGGGAATTTTTTTTCATTTCAGAACCTGGCGAGTGCTTCTTTCATTTCAGAGGTTTTTGCGATAATGTCCTTTCGAATCATAAGCGAAGGAGTCGCATTAGCAGCTTTAGCAGCAACAAGCAGAAGGTTAAGACACGGGTCTAACTGCGTCTGGAATCGAAAGAGGATCTACCGCAACTTAAATAAACATTGTCGGGCATAAATATTTGGTATAAAATGCTGGCAGTAGGAATTTTTTCCGCTGCCTGATGAATAAACATAAGCAGACGACATTATGCCTAATTGGGGAAATTGCAACGTGGTGAGGGGAACACACGATAAGAAACGCTCAAAAAAGAAGCTTTGCACATTTTATCCGATGAAGGCTTGAAAGACAGATCTGAACAAAAAAAAGCCTATATGTCGAGGATGGATAATACGAAGTCACGCTGATGAAGAGCACGAGGAAGAAGATAAATTCGAACGATGTTTTCTAAGGCAGGATGGTTTGCAAACGCGAAGCTTTCATAGCGCTGGACCTTCTGCGGTTCCCGACGACCGTCACAGACGCGTTATTGGTTTTCGGCAATCATCCGCTTCCTCGTCCTGCGCAAACCCAGTTCTCGATTCTTGTAGACCACGTCGGCACGTACTCCAGGTGGCAACTTCCTATCCGACATGGGCGGCTTGAGCAGGACCAGCCGCACCTCCCGGGAGGAAATCTTGACCGCCTGCTCATGTTTGCCGCCGAGGACCCGCACACACCTCGGCTTTAGTTCACGTCCGCGGTTTCTCGACGACCATCGCTGATTGATTGATTGTAGGTTTCAACGCGCCGGCGCAACGCAGGCGATGAGGTGCGCTTTAGTGGACGGGCTCTCCGGATTAAGTTTTGACCACCTGGGGATTTTTACGTGCGCGAAAATCTCGTACACACGGCGTTTTTGCTTTTCGCCTCCATCAGAAAAGCGGCCACCATGGCCGGGAATCGAACCACGCAACAACTCGTTCTCAGCAGCGCAACGCTTTAGCAACTGAGCCCACCCGCGACGACTATCGCGACGACCACCTTGTGTATGTTGGACACACGGTAGTCAGCTTGTTCATGTTGATCGACCACGTGCATACGTCGGGCGCGCGTAGTCGTCGAGGATCACCTGCGAGTGCATATTGGAATCCGGGACAGAAGAGATCCACAAATTGAATGAGTTCACTCCACTATCCTTCGCTTTTCAACCATCTTCCACTTCACCCAGGATTTCATCATCGTCAGAGAAAGTTGACTTCCCTGCAATGCATTTTTGGCGGCGACAACCCAACGCAAGTCCGTGAGGTATAAAAAGCTTCGCTTTAAAATTGGTTAAGGATTACGTACTCCCTCACGCGAAATTTGTGCGCAGCGCGAACTGCAGTGCTCTTGGTGACCCGCCATATCTGCTGCGGTCTCAGAAAGTCAACGGTTAATCAGCGACCGCACGACGGCGCGCGCTACGCTGGCGTTATCCCTCGTAGACGTGCCGCCGCCCGGAGCATGTCTTGCCTCGGCGTCGGAATAACGCCCCTCCTCTCTCACACTTTCGCCACACTTTTGTGCTCTGTTGTCTTGCTCTCTCTATCTCCCTGTCCTCTTCGTTCTCTCAGTTGCAACGAGGCCGACAGCGAGGGGCGACGCGAATCCACTGGAGCGGGCCCTTAAGAGCTGTGCCCTAAAACACTATACTAGTTTTCAACATTCCCAGAGCTCTTGTTGTGGAAAGGTGGCCATAACATAATAACGCGAGCGTGTTGATTTTTAGATGCGAAGCATCTCATGCTCGGGGCAGTGTCCCTCCCTCCCTCGTTGTCGTTGTCCGCCGTCCGCACTCTACAGCGCATGCGCGTCTCTTCAGCCACGTCAGTGTTGGGCTGCCGTCAGCGCAGTCCACTATAAAAAGAAACAGTTAGGCGGCGGCCGGTTTCGATCCCCCGACTCTCTGGCCGCAACAGGAGGTATGTGGCGCTCTTCCCGCTGCGCTACAAACCGAGACGGGAGCATGTGCTACGAACGCGCCTTATGTACTTCACTCATTCAAACTACGTCAAGAAGCTACTGATACAACGAAGGCACACGAAGCTAAACGTCAACGGAAACGACGAACTGAAAACTTTAGAGGAGGATGTTGAATTTCTGCGGGAAAGCTGTGGCGGGAAGCGCCACGCGCCTTGCAGCTCAACCAGAGAAGAGGACGAAGAGGCGGGCAGCTGGGTAGGAGCGTGAGCACGCAATAAAAAAAGGCGAGAACCAGGAGGTGTTCGATCAGGTGACACGGGTGTCGGTCTCTTCACTGTCTCTACATTTCTCTACATCTCTACATGGGGGTTTACACTACGTTCCCATTCGTGCTCCGATAAATGAAACAACATAACGGCAACACAATGGAACCTACACGGAACCCCTATGATGCTTCGCATCCTCCTCATGGTTCCCCACGGGAAGATGGTGTAATTTTTTGGCAAATGTGAAAATTTAACGTCGATGTGCAAAGAAAGTTGTAAACCAGGCTAAAGAAAGATTAAGGATGCTTCTTTGAGAATTCAAGCCCATGATTACTGTCTGTCGACCACTGGCCAGATTGGCCAACGACTACGATTACTCGGAGTTAAAACATTGCATCCGGATGTTTAATATTGAATTAGTCATCTGATTTTCCTTGTACAATGCGTATGCCTCAGCGGAGTATAGGGGAAAGAAAGAGATCGTATTTTTGTATACATTCTTCAAAACCTTTCCTGAAAATTGTTCCGGAACTACGTTTGTTTACCACCTCCCAGAGATGCAGATTGCTTAGCCATTTTGGGCGTATTCTACAAGTTTAATTTTTTTCCGCGTGTTTCCGGCTGGTCTTCGCCCTGAAAAAGTTTCTATTTTTACCCGCTTTCCTCCCGCATATTCTCATTGCTTCGCTTAGAACATTGTAGTATAAAGAACAGCCGGGGTGCAGTTTTTATTTTTGGGACGATCTTTGATAGAACACCACACATATGCCCCTTTATCAAGGTAGAATACAAGTATCTGCACATCTCTTTCCCTGTTTTATTTTTCTGCCAACGCTAGAGTTATCTAAATTCAATCTCAGGCCTTCATCTCTACGAGCAGCCATGCGAATATAGGGCGTACGCTTTGAATATTCTGTGGCAGCAGCACACACCGAGTCTGCCGGCTGGCGTCTGCTCTAACTCATTCCCTACCCATTTATTTCTTGTGCGTATTCTTCAAAAGGCTCCGTCGCCTCAGGTGCAACTGCATGCAGTTCCGTTTCCGCGAAAGTTATTCAATTCCGCCATGCATTTTATTTACGAAAGTGCAGCCCAAATGAGTTGTATGCAAGATAACGAAAATCATACAGAACGAAAAGAGCGCAATTGCATATTAAAAATCATCACAGCAAGCCACATTCCCTGGAAAACCAGGTACGCCTTCGACTAGACGGCCATGTTTTTCTTTGGTGTGGTGGTCCGCGTTGTGCCGGACTATTTTTTTAATCATTTAGTATTTCCAAGTCAGACACAACTTTTCCGGAAGTTTGGAGAAAAGATTTGCGGCTACTTTTTTTTTCGCCCCGTGAGCGATTGTGCTTTCTGCTTTGATTATTACGCGGAACTGCTGGTCAAACGCTTACTTGTCTTTTAAATTTTTATGCTTGTCTAAAACCTGTTATCTTAAGAATTCTTGTCGCTCTGGCCGAAGTTGGGTATTTTCTCGTGCTTAGCTTGTCTGTAGTTTTTGCATGTTTTTACACGGAGATTTTTTTTTCATTTTCTTTTTGTTGAGGCTTGTTGTTGCGCGCGCAATGTTGTCCGGTGGCACACATCTGTTAAGAGACCGAAAATAAATAATTCGGGCATGGCAACATTTCAGTCTTTCTTCGACGAGTTTTCAAAATACGTTATTAAAAGTGATTTTCTGGCAGAAATAGAGAACAGTAGATAACAGAGATAGAAAATAAATTATAAGAGTTTGAAAGTTGAGCGCTCTAGGTGAAGGTTTGCAGCCCACAGGAAATGTTGCAGCCCACCGATCTCCTGGACGTCCGTGTTGAAGCAGCGCCGCATTTGTATTACACAGTGAGATGAGCCGCTGATTGCCCTTTCGTTGCTCTAATACGTGTTTTTGGTAGTTGGATTTGGATTTCAGTTTTTCTGAGAGTGAATTTTGGACTTTGGCTTTGGCTCAGGATGCATGGGAGAAGGCTTCACGTTTTAACCACCGTTTTTTGAGAAAGAGCCGAAGCTCAAATGAGCCAATGAAAGTACCTTAGCGTCATAAATGATTCAAATTTGACATAGCATCAGATGCTCAAACGCGTCTTGGAACTTGCGAAAATTCGCATCTAGTACACCACTGAAGGCTATCAGAAAATTCCACCGCTAACATTTCCGGAACTCTTATAGGGTACCTAACTAACTAACCAACCAACTACCTAACCTAAATAAATAAATAAATAAATAAATAAATAAATAAAAAATAAATAAATAAATAATAAATAAATAAATGTTCTTTAGTGATAGTAGCTTCGATGAAGGGCCTCAGGCTAGGGCACCACTTGAATGATAAATTTTCATTTTTGATGCGTGAAAGCCCTTTGAAAAAGTACTCCGAACAATACAAAAAGCTGCCAAACTTTTTTTCTTTTTGCTGTTCTAATGGTTTGCCCCACCAGTATTGCGCTGTCTTTCCACAAACTCAAGCAAAGGTCCTTTTCAAAATTTTCAGAGTTCGATGCGAAGTTTAGTCATTTATCTTGCGTCCTTCAAGGACAAGCGCCCCGAGCGAAACTACGGTGGCTTGGTACGAGCACTAGAGCGATTTGTTAAAATTCAGGACTTCATCAGGGCAAGATTAAGATCCTCGAAACCGGGCTGGAACGAAGTGAGATCGTTTAATCATTCCGAAGTCAATTCACACGTAGTCTCTGCTGCGCCTAGCTACAATCTCACTTGAACAAAGGAAATACATACAAATAAGGAAAAGGAGAGGTCACAAAGCAGTTTTGCTGGAGCCGGATGTGTAAAAGCGCTTCTTATTCTTTTCTTGTATGAATTTAGACTGTATTAAATAAGCTCTGAAAGAATAACCCTACTTGGAAAGGAATCTGATGAGCTCTTATGTTTAAGCGCTGCAGTGGTCTAAAATTTCTATTATAAGGCTTTAAAATTACAAGCCTTCGTCTAATTGTGCATTTTAGAGGGGTAAAGATGAGTTTTGAAAAAATAACTTTTTTGCCATCCGACGAGGATGCGACAACGTGCGGCGACGGGCCTCCGCGTAGACGACGCAACCGCTTAGCCCTCATTCACACAGCCGTTTTTCACCCCGTCACGTCTCCATCACGTCACCGTCTTCTGTCATGGGCGATGGTTTCTCGGACGAGTTCCTGCCGAAAGCGGTACGACGGTGACGGGAGGCCGAGCTCTACGTTTCCGTTCCGTCAAAGCGACGGGACTACGCCCCGTGGTAAACCAGCAAATCAGAAAACAAATTTTTACGGCTAAATTTAGCGAAAAGAGCGCACGTAAAAATCTAAGCCATTTTGTTTACTTTTCAGATTAAGCACGCTCAATTTTAGGCTAAACTGATCACTAGGAAGACTACCCTGTACTCTGACAGAGAGCTCCAGTAGGAACGCTACTCCGTTTACGGTCTCCGTCGCGGTTTCTTGACGTGACGGTGCCGTGACGGAGAAGGTGACGGCTGTGTGAATGAGGGCTTACACTGCATGGATACAAGGGCCCCGTCATCGTTCGCTCCTGGGCTTCAGCCGCGAAGCGAACAATTTCATGTTCACCTAATCAATTTTATTCATCAACGCATAGCCGCTCATCTATGTCCTGGGGCAAAATACGCTGTTTAAAAAAAGGATATGCCCCTTATGCATGTTTACAGTCAACGATATTCACTATTCACAAATACTTGAAATTAAATTTGGAAAAGGACTGACCGCAAGCACTGGAAATGACTTTATGATGCACCTAGTCTGGGTCACACGCTCTGACTTTCAGAGAATTATGGAAGGATGACTTGGTGATCTATGAGCCTTACGCAAAAGCTGTCCTTTTTAGTGGCCAATCTCTCCGTGTGGGTATGTGGGAAGGGTGGATCGGTATACAGTCAAGTATTGATAATTAGAAAGCCGCCTAATTGGAGTTTTCGGTTAAGTGTACGCGATGTTCCGGTCGCGGCAATTTTACATAAACAAAAGATATGAAGTCGTGAGATGATTAGAAGCCACAACCGAATATGCCGGTTAAATGGAAGTCGTTTTGGATAAAAAGTATCGAGGTGACCATCATCTCTTCATAAATTTCAAAAGTTTTAAGCTCCAAAACACCAAAGTGCTCTGCTGTTATCGAGGCAACCATCGCAACTGAGGCTGCGACACAGTTGTAAAACGGCAGGTAAGCTGAGACTCGGGCTAGCATACGCATCTCTCTGTTTTGATGTCCTTTCTTTTGCGCACAGCTCCTTGGGAGCAGTTTTCTTGGTGGACGCGTCAGGCTTCGAATTTAGTGATAGGCCTACACTGTCTACGCATACCGTAGGCTACAACAGCCTACGAAAGTCGAGATTCTGGACGTAATCTAGAAGGAAGACGTGTGGGGGACTACTGGCAATGATGTTATTGTGCTTTCTGTTTAATTGAAAATTCGGCTAATTCAAACTTCTTGGGGGTTTGTGGAATTTGTAATAATGGAAGTAGACCTCATTATTGTATAAGCCAAATGGTAGCAAACGGGAGAGGCCTTTGCCCTGCAGTGGGCGTAGATAGGCTGGTGATGATGATGGTGCTGATGATGATAAATTTAACCATTCGCATTTTCACCCAACCAAATTCACCATGTTTTGTCGTTAGAAGGTTAGGAAGGAATGCTTGCATGCGCCTGCACGGCCGTAAGTCATCGTACTTTGTGTTGTCATTCATTCGTTACAAACAAGGAATTTAATCTTGGAGTTCACTGCGTAAGCACTGTTTGCCGAGTATACGTTCGAGGACAGTGTTGTGTTTCGTAAAGGAACACAAATGCGGAACTAGGTAAATTAACGCGCCGAGTCGTTATAATATTGCAAGTGTTTATCACTGAAAAAGAAGTCAATAAAGAGAAGAATACACGAACACGGAACCAAAAGTTCCCCACTGGGGCTATCGATGGTCCAATGTGACAATTTGGCTATCGATAGGAAAATCTTGAAAAAATAAGTTGACTTGTCCATCACACAAAACTTAAAAAATAGTTATTTTAAAGAAAGCAACGGAACCCGAATTGAAAAATTCCAAGCTCTACATAAGCTTACTCCATCGTACGAACGGAGAAATAAAAAAACTAAAAATTGAAACCTGGAAAGGAGTTTATTAACCACAAAGGTATACCGACTCCAGAGCCCTCATATAATTGGCGAAAAAACAAAAAAGATGGTCTGGTAATGCGAATTCCTTAACCCCCCCCCCCCCGCCCCTTCCTCCTGAAACCATAGGAAGCCCCACCCCCCCTCCGGCGATGGCAGTAGTCAACGTGGTGATGGCTAACACCGGCCTCGCACTACTCCGAAATGGGAAGGCCACGCGTCGTACGGGCTTCCGAGGAAAAGCCAGCTTACGATCGGCGACGCCAGGGAAGGAACGGTATCGAATGAAAATGCCGCAAACGCGTGACGTATAAGATCGGAGGCAACATTGCTGTACCGCATCCGAACGGGCTCAGGGAAGACCACAGCACGGCTGTTCAAGGTGGGCCACGTGGGATCGCCTCGGTGTTCGCCATGTGCAGTGATAGGGGATGTACACCAGTACGTAATGTGTTGCCCAGAGAATGATGTCGAGCGGAGTGCAATGCTCTCAGCGATTCGAAAGCTGGCAGCCCCACACAGCACTCTGGACCACATCGTCTTTCCAAGGGGACGTTGGATGCTGCGCAGAGACGTGTCGCGCCTTTTCCTAAGCTTCCTTCAGGAGATGGAACTGGCAAACTCGAAGTAAAAGGACACTACCATTGGATAATTAGGAGGAGCTTGGGGGAGCAATTGCTGGCATATCCAGCCAGGCTATCCCCGCCTGACCCCACACAAAAGCAACCACCACCACCACACACACGACCACCACCATCAAGAAAAAAAGCACTTTGGTTCGTTGTGGTTTGCGGGAGGCGAAAAGGAAAGGAAATGCACTGGGGATATCTTGAGCTCGGCAGGGAGCTAACCTGCATACAACACGGTGCGATGGAATGGAAGTAGAGGGGATTGACAGGATAAAGTGGGGAGAGACAGAGAGCGAAAGAGAAAGGTATAAAGAGAGCTGTCAGTCCTAGAAAGCTTTCAGTCCGGGCACATCAGTCAGTCACTGCACTCCGGGCTACATCCCGCTGCGTGAGGCCGGTGTTCTCCAGGTAATGTAGCAGGTGGGCAAAGACTTCCCGTTGGGTTAACGCAGTCCCCTTAGGGAACAGAATGTCCTCCATGGCAGCGCTGGGAAGGCCTCGACGCTGGAGCGCTCGGTGGAGCTCTGCTCTCGGGCCTGCGTGGTGGGGGCACAGAAGCAGAGTAGTGAACCATTAAAGGACTAAACCGCGCGTAAACACCAGCCGCACGTTATAGCTTCAGTGTTTAACCATCTTCACGAAGTGCATGACCAAAATTTTTTGTGAAAGTGTGAGTCTGATGTCCTGTCTTTTTATTGTTGTATATTTCCATTATATCGCTATCAGGCTAAACACCGGTAGGCACCAGTCGCTCCCTTCGGTGCAGGTTGCTTCGCCGGCCTCCGTAAGGGTACACATACAGTCCCTTAGCTCGTAATCTTCATACCTTATAAAAGCTGTCTACTCATTCGTGAGCATTTTTACGCTGCCGCTTCTCTGCTTAAGCAGCTTTAAATTAACTAGGTGGCGTTGCAGAAACACGTTCAATCGAGAGGGCGCATTTTTCTTATTTCTTTTTGCTTGAATTTGGTACGGGAGCTTGATTGGTCATCTCATTGTTATTTCGTGAGTTCTTTCGAAGTGTATTTTTCTAATTTCCTCTACATATTCGCTTGGGCGCACTGCATGAGACGCACGTTTTGCAACTTTATTAGTTTGCTTTACATTCGTGTTAAGGTAATGTATAAGCGCTTGTTTAGTTATTCGCGTAAGAGTGCTGGATTAAGTTCACTGTCCTGGTTTCACTAGATCGTGTTAAGTTTCATTTTGTTGTTTTATGTTCCTTTTTAAAGTTTCAGGCGATGTATGTGTGTTGCCAATTTGGCTATCACAATCTAATGGAGAGGGGGCACACGCTTCACTTCGTTTCATTGTATTTTCTTTCTGTCCCGTTTGAGCTGTTTTTCTCTAGAAATGATCCAAACTTACGCTATACTAACGGTTGAATGTCCAAACGTCGCCAAGTGCGATATAGAAGCCATATTTACGTGGATCAAAAGCATTATATTTACAAAAATTATGCTAATTAAGAAACGTGATTGAGTACGTTCAAGCTGCTGACATTATTAACTAGCAGCGTTATTTAAGCCAACACGAAACCAGGGATTATTAATGAGCCATGTCACACACACGCGCGCGCCCACACAGAAGAGGAAGGAGAAAAAATGGCGTTTTGGCCGAAGAGCCGCCTGAAATACGAGCTTCCGAGTACGTTGGGTGAATTAAAGGTAATGGGAAAACCTGGAAGAATTTCGCTCACTTTTCATGGCTGTATTCGTCGAATTAAATTTTTTTTCTTGCTTTAAATTGCTACAAACTCTTTATGAAATGAAGTAAGCACCACGTTCGAGGGGGATTTTAAATGCGTAGTTGTAATCCTTGTATATGTTGTTATTGATAAAAAAGAAGTACTGGTGTTTTCGACGCCCGCTGAAAATCATCATCATCATCATCATCAGCCTATCTACGCCCACTGCAGGGCAAAGGCCTCTCCCATTAATCTCCAATTACCCGGTCCCTGGCTAACTGCGACCAATTTATCCCGCAAACTTCTTGATCTCCTCTGGCCATCTAAACTTTCTGCCGCCCCCGTGCAACGCTTGCCTTCTCTAGGAATCCACTCTGCTACCGCAACCGGTTATTTTGCCATCGTATTACATGTCCTGCCCACAGCCATTTCCTTCTAATTTCTACTAATATGTCCTTAACACGCTTTAACACGCGTTTTCTGAAAATATTCCACTGTAAATAAATAACTTGTCGCTACGTCTGAATATACCACGCCGCTAGCACTTGAATATTTGAAGACAAAAGAACAAAAATAGACGTGCTGAAAGATAATAAAATTAAGAAAACGCGAGGAGGCCCGCAGCCTAGTTTGTGCGATTGATGGAGGGTAAATACAGGGCCAATGAACTTCACCCAACTGAAAGATAAGGCGAAATTGGGGGAGGACGAAACGAGGAGGTAAACTTTGTTCTGTCGAGCATAGGTGCTGATGTATGGGAATCCGCCTCGAGGGGGTTTCCGCTAGCCCTGCGCTGGCATTCAGTGCCCTCGCCGTCTCCACCCGGCTACGGTAGGAGGGGACATCGGATTCTAACGGACGGGGTTTTAACACTGCAACACTAGATCGTATAAGGTGCCGGAGAAGGGTCTGTATTCCCGAAAGTCAGAGTAGAGGGTGGGGTATGAGTGTGTTTGTTGTTGTGGGAATATGGTGACTTCGGTTCTGGATTGTGGCGACGATGAGGGGGGGGGGGGATATTGTAGGTTCCCGTACCGGTGGTGGGCCAGATTGTCGGCGTAGTTTTAAAGAAGCGGAAATCGTACTCCGCTAAGCGTCCCCGAATATCCCAAAAGCAGCACATAGGAAAGTGAATTTATTGCTATCAGATTAGAGCGCTGTGAGCGGAGTCTTCAGTACATCACCCCAGAAGAGCTTGCTGCCGTCTTCGCGCTCTCGACGAGCCCAAGCTGCCGATCAGGGTCACAGCTGGCGGGAATCCTGAGGGAAACCAGCAGTCACGTACAGATATCATTCACCGCCACATTAATCACGTAGAGGGCTATTATTCAGCATTACAGGCTTCCTCCACAGAGGTATCCGCCAGGCAATAAATCCTTCATAAACAACAAGACACCACACTTCTGCGACTGCAGACCAATACTTTTCCTCACCGTACGAGACGTCACACTATACTGTTCCCAACAATGTATACATCCACTTGCTTTCACTGTAGAGAGCTCACGGCTTTATTTCACATGCCCTAAGCTTGCCAACAAAATACGAACTTCGGGACCATACGACTTCTAACTTTAATGCAGTGGGAGCGAGAGCAGCCTGGGATTCTTCACTCGACATAACCTGAGTGGAAACGATTTTACCTGGGTAGAATGAACTGAGGTTTCGGTTAGATATACGGAGTAGCCCGTAGGAGTGGACCTCTACGCAATGCTGGCTTGTTGCTAATAGTCCCGCAACTATAAACTATTAATCCTAGGCAAAAGCTGTAGTCTCACATTTTTTGCACATCTCTAAACATTGTATGAAGTTCAACTTATAATGTATATGTTCTTCAGGTGTACACAATTTTCACGACCTCCCCGACTTGTTATCGTGCCGCGCACATGTGTTTTTCTAAGACATCAGCACAGCTTTCGTCTTCGCCGCGTCGATGTCTCAATGAGTTGTCTCTGTCTAGTGAAAGTATTCTATCGCTGGCTTAAGGGTTTCCGGTCCACCAAATTGAGGCCAAAAATAGTTTTCAGTCGATGTCGCTTTACTTCGTGGTCACGGTGATACCAAATTTGGGTGGCAGAGTTGTGTTGTTCCTCAGACCCGTCGGATTTGTTGGAGGTCCCATTCGAGGTGCGTTCGACTCGTCTGGCTCCTTACCGGCTGATCTCGAAACCAAGAGACGGGACCATAAGGGAGGATGTAGCTCCAAAATAACCTGAGATCATAAAATTCAGAAGCAAGAAATGCATTTGCACAGCCCATGGTAGCGACTTCTGATAGACCTTCGCTCCGAAGTGAATATAAAGAGTATTGTCACTGATGACGACTGTGATGAAGACGATGATGGATTTTTAAAAAAATGAAACTAGAGAAAACTCTATCAGCGGTTGCAGAATTAATATACCTGGCTTCATAAAGCTATAACATCACCGTAAAATTTAAAATACCAGTTTGAAGTTTGTGTCCTTTTTAAACACATGTGTTCAGCACGAGTTGCAGCAAACATTTGTTTTACATTTACATCTACGAGTTTTACGTTTGTCAAGGAAAGGATTCCAAAGGTTACACCAATCCGGTTTCACCATTCACGATTTGGGACGTCCCAAATGGTAGTGCAGAAAAGCGAATGGGGCGGCGGTACTTGTTCTCATGCTGTTGGAATTTTTCATGTTTAGAAGCAACAGCTGTTGGTGCTAGGTGTTTAAGGGATTTTAAACTGCCTATACACTATTTTCCATCAGCAGCCGTGAAAGAAGAAAAATACTCGCAAAGCCAGTTCTCTCGGCTGCCCGCGCGATTTCCGCTTCCGGTGCACCAGCTTTGCCGGCGCCCGCTGGGCTGTTAATCGCTCGAAGAGGTGTGCTCCGCTGCCTCGTAAAATAGTTCTTCGCAGAGTTCTTCGCAGAACTTTCCACTGGGTTAGCCTATGCCATGACGCCTTTTAAAAAGTAGATTTCGTTTAGCCGGCACTATTCGTGCGGTCGTATGTGCGTTCGTGGGTTGTGGGAACAACGGGGGGGGGAAATCGCCGGCACCATATGCGCATGACATGGAGGGAGGAAAATGCAGTACGATTGCATGTTTATGTTGCATCGCTTATGCGTAGGCAACGAGTTGAGACACCGATGTACGTCGTGATTACGCCGCAAAAACTTCGTACCCTCGAAAGATTCTCGTGTCAGATTCATGTATTTGGACGGCAGCGAACGGAGAAAATTCATTTTTACACACAAGGCTGTGATAAAGACGACAAAACGGGGCCCCCTTAAAAACTACGAGCAAATAACTTTATCCTTAAAAAATATACTATTATATTAATTTCTGTTTACTTGTAATCTGTTTAAAACGACGTACATTGCTGCGTCTATACAACAGGTTGGCGTGCCCCATTTCATCCGATCCTAACGTTTAGAAATTACGGTGGTTTAATTACTTTTTAGGGGAACGTATTACACTGCCAAACGACATGAAACGATAACTATCTCGATGTGGAAGTGCAGCTAGAGATATGCGATCGTTTTATAAGGAAAAGAGCTCAACCTGGGCGCAACGCGGATAAAGGAAAACTCTCTCATCCTTATGCGTTGTCATGGAAAATGAAGTACCACAATTACAAAACAGCCGTTGCTGATCGCGTAAAGCATTCATGATACAAGCCGAGGCTCCGAGCGACAATGCGCAAGCCTGATCAAAACTTTGGAATAGTAGTTTGATTGGTTGTGCTATTGTGTTGATTTTCCTTTGCAGTGTATTCGTACTCATCAGCTATCTTTATAAGTCTACTTCAGTAGGATCGTATTGTATTGCAATGTCCACGGGGTGGTAATCGCCTGGTCGAGAGGTCCATCGCGAGCGCGGGTCAGCGAGACATACCTGTCCCTCGCTCCGCATTTATCGTCCCCGCTTTCGTAAAAATGCCTAATGGGCTAACATAACAATCAAGGTGGCAGTTAAGATACGTATCTGCTTCCCGAGATCGATTTTATGCCAGTCAGAACCATACCGGTAGTGTTTGCATCACGGAACTGCGGAGTGCCACCGGCGCCTCCACCACTGCTACTGCAGCTCGCGACAGAAGGGGTCGCCATCGCTCACGCTAGCACCGAATTAGGACCCAAAATTCAGTATTGTGTTCTTTAGCACGTGATAAATAAAAACAAAACACACACGCACACTGGTATTCCTACCGCCAAATTAACCCCAGATTACTGCGGTTCGTTGGGTAACATACGAACACCGAACGTCGGCACAGGCAGAACGGAGCACTTAACAGCCCAACATGACGTTTGCGGCATTCGCTTCCCAGACGGTGCTGCTGTCTTGCCAGAAAAAGCAAAATGGCAGCACCGGCGTCTCGAAAGGAAAATAACGTCTAGAAGTTAGAGTTTTGGCTATACTATAGTGAACCTTTATTCTACGGCGGTGGGCAGTAAGGCATGAGTAGGCGGTGGGCAGTAAGGCATGAGTGATTCACCAGCGAACGTGTCTGCGTAGGCTGCTACCGCAACAATTGTTTTTTTTTTCGGGAAATAGTGCAAGAAAGTGAGCTTCTTTTCGTACTCTTGGAACGGTGCATGATCAGCAAGTCACAGTGTCATTGTGGAGCTGTGAATAATTGTCAGCAATATCGGTGTCTTGCACTCCGTTCAAGTACTTTGTCATAACGATGAACGACGCGGCTAATTCCGATACGTAAAAGCTGATTGTGACTGTGACTTTGAGGAAATCGATTACCCTTGTCAAGTGGGGTAGATTTAGACAAACAAACATTAGATAAACAAACAGCTGTTTAGAACGAAGCAAGCTTCACTGCAAAGACCCCTGATAAGAGATGGAAGGGCAATGGCCCATGTCTGTAGCTCAAAGTCATGAAAAAGAAATCATTGCGTTTATTTTGTTTTACTATAACATTAAAAGTCATCCTCCACAATGTTCTGTTTGTTTATTCGCCCAATTTCGAATATAACGCTGGCTTGACAAATCTACCTGAAAACATCGCGCTTAGCTTACTTGCACCAATGTTCAACGACCGTTGGAGATACAAAATTCAAGTATCTTAGCTATGTTCAATATGAACATCAACCGGCGGCTTCTCTCCTTAAAAACCGATCACCAACAGCATTGCGAATCATATACCCGGTGCTTTAAGAATTTAAGGGTACTGAGAAGCAACAGAACAGCACTTTGCCATACTTTTTTCTTTGTGTCTTTGTTTATTCCTCGGTAGCTGCAGTGATCGATGCTTCCCAATTTTCCAAGTTGTTCATCCTCCCTCAACATGCAATCCAGTCTGAATGTACCAGCACCGCTTTACACTCTCTGGCACCAAGCGAAGTACTGCTACGGAAAAAAAACTATCTACCTTACATACCTTAACCACCGTCCTTCACCGTTGCCCACACAAAATGGGCAATAACAGCTTGAGAATGAGCCCACACCGATAACAGGAAACACTTCTCATCAATGTAGTTTTTCTAATGTTGAAGGATATTTTTTCCAAGAACAAACCCTCCAGCCCTTAAGAAAAAACTTTTTATGCCAGAAACACAACAGTATGCTTACTAGCATAAAACGGCACCCGTGATCGCTTTAAACGGATGAAAAAAATGTCGCGGTTTTTTTAGCGAAGTCTACCAAAGCTGTCGCATATAACTGATAAAATAGAACAAGCAAGATCTCCAAGGCAAGGACGTATTTAAGCATGTGGGGCAATTTCACCGACTAAAAAAATATAACGTTCACGAAACGCCCACGAGAAAGCAGGAAGAAAAGTGTAAGAAAAAATGAGCAACGAATTCGGCGATAAACAAAGCAAAGATATTTACCTTAAAATGCATGGCTCTGGTGCCGGTAACTTGTATCGAAAATAGCCATTGAAATTTCGAAAGCGTGGCGTTTGTTTTGCCTGCAGACGCTCTCGGACGTTCAGGCCCAAAATATTTACGCGGGTTCCGCCACCAGTGCAACGCTTCGTAACACAGGAACACATAAAATGCAGATTTGATAGAACAACAACTGCAGATCGAAATTTCGCTTGGGCGGTCGGCCCGAATAACCTGTTTGTGCCCGCGGCTCTTTTTTGTCCGGTGTCAGTATGCGTGTCACGACTGGCATCCTATTGATATGTACCCTCCCGTGCTGCTCAGATGGACGAAGTTTGAGAAGCGTATCTTACAATATAAATATTGCAACACGCTCAAATGCAATGTGTGAAGAAAACTGCTCTGAGGGATAGAATTATACGTGAACGAAATTGAATACGTCCCCTGGGACAAAGAATTTCCAAGGTCCCTGGTATCAAGTAGCCGCTGAAGTGCTCCGCTTGTGGCGCTTTTGGGCCTCTGTCGCTGTCTGAACCTGAAATTCGCCGTCGAAAACAGAAATGGAGATGGCGAACACGGGCGGCAATCGATACTGTAGGTTTCAGAAGCGAACAGAATAACAAGTTTCGGAAACTGGAAACGAAATAAAGTGCATATAGGAGCCTTTATATAAAAATAAAGAAAAATTATTTGATAAGCTATTAGTACATATGAAACGAGATTTTCGTTTTGGAAAAATACTTTCGGTACACGTCTCATCGTACGATTAGCACTGGTGTTTAGAATTTTTCCGGTTGGGCTGAACCAAAATTTGGACAAGGCAATGGAAACAACCAATGCAGCAGACGTTACGTAAAAGACGAAGAAAAAAAGTGTGGTTGATTCCTCTATCATAGGAATCGGTAAAACACGAAAGTGAAATGTGCAGCGAAATCTGCAGCGAAAGGAGCATGATTTGCGGGTCGGTGGCTGTCTCATGGTGGCGCTTGGCGAGCGACGTCCTGCTAGTGGGTCGCTTTAGCAAAGGAGGGACCACTTCGGTCCTGCTACGTGGCGTCTACGGCAGACGGTTCCGTTGCAAAGAGCTCAGCCTGTGGAACGCCAGAGGTAAACTTCTTAGCTTGAAACGTGAACGCGCCGAATGCGTTCCGCTTCCTGCTGGCGTTTATATTCGCAAAAAATCACTCAAGTTCACGCCATTCACCCGTCGGCGTCGCTATGACGCAGCTTACGCCAACTGTCGGCGTTCGTTAGCGTCATGATGCACTACTTTGCTTCACCTCTCCTAGACGGCAGCACCATCCGCGTCAATTAAACTTTTTCTGGCGTTTCTCCTGTGTTCGTTTCCTGGCGTCATTTCCGTGACGGATATGACGTGACTGAAATCTTGGTGTATACCGGAATAAAACAGTTTCTGCTAAAAGAGTTGAATACTAGAAAAAGATCTAAATAACAGCGATGTAATTTTAAACGTGAAGACAAATTTCCCCTGGGTATTGAGTCTGGTTGCGTGCTTTGAACACGAAAGCCTAGTGATACTTATCAAAGACATATTACGTTTACAAAAAGGCAAGCACGAGCCATTCCACTTAGTGTGGGTGACGACCGAAGCTTAGTTGAGACAGAATTAGGAGCAAAGGCAACAAAAGTTTACGGTAGTCATGCTGCGAGTAGCCGTTCCTCTACGTCATTCAATCTCGGTAATTGGTATAGAATAGGGGGGAAGGCGTATCCGTTCCTCGTGGAGGATCGTGGCTTGGCACATTGGGCAGAGCGTCTACATGTCCCGAACATTTAATAAAATTCAGGGAAGCTTGCACTCACGCGCAAAACTTGAATAGCGAAGCTGTTGTAGGTGAGCATTACGGACACACGGTTACGGACATATGAATAAATATCATTGTATATTTGCATTGTTCCGTTGCAAGTAATCGTCGTCATTTATAGCGAAGAGGTCATCGTCCTCTTCGCGGCGAGTGCTGCAGCATTGTAGACTTGCACCAATCCAACAGCTCAACTGACAAAACTTGTACTAAGTTATGCAAGGCTTGAAACATAGCAAAGCTGCAATTTCATTATACGTGATTCCTGGAGGTCACATCACCACGCATGTATACAAGTATGAATTGTTTATTTACATTTTCCGTCGTTGCTTTGCCTTGTGCTAGGAGTGCTCATCGTCATATCCATCGATATCCTCGTGTTCCAGATGTCAAGTATTATATGCGTGGTAGGGCTTGATGACACCACTGTTTTTTATTATTATTTTTATGAAGCGTCTGCCCGAGCCGGGACCAAGCCGTTGCGGAGAGGGAAGCCCTCACGAGCGCTCGGCACTTTCGGGCTCATCGTGTTTTTTGCCTTTTTTTTTTTCGCTAAAGCCCCTGCGCGCGCTTGGAACGCTCGGCGGTCAGAATTTTCTAGGTATTTTTTTCCCCAACGGCGAACTTATTGGATTGTACAGGCGCTGCGCTGTTAAACTTTTCGACTTTCCAGCCTTGTGGGAGTCCGGACTTTACGCGGAATCTCCCATTGGAGGCTGTGGAGCACTACTGGCTGTGTTTGCGTTCAGCTTGCAAAGGGCTTAAAGCAAATTCATAGAATTAAAGACTTCTAGCATTTCGACCGTTCAAGAGCCGCTCCTTCATTATGCATGTGGGTTCATTGCGTGTTATCTAAACTTTATAACGAAACCAGCGGCGTTGTCTGTGCGTCCCCTTTCTCGTCGCCAAAACTAAAATAAAATGGGTGGGCTGACTCTTTTTCCCCTCACAACCTTCTTATCCCGGGAACGTTATTACAGGAAATGAACCTACGGCTTTCAGGCAGCGGAAATAAAGTGAAGGGGATACGCCCCCGGGAACGCTAGCGTCCCCTAGCGCAGGAAGACAATGGCGTTCGCGCTTGGAGCGGGGTTGCAGAAGAGGGCGTCGAGTGGATATTCAGGCGGGCTGCTCATTAAATTCGAAGAAAACCGGTTAAGGCACCGATCCATTACACTTCGCACAGAAAGTACGGGGAAGATGTAATCATATGGCCTACAGCGTGATTTATAGTGAACGACGCGCCATCCTCTTGTTCTGTGTTGCGGCTGACGCTGCGAAAAATAAGACATATTAAAAGCTGCATTAAAACGGGAGAATACTGCATAACGAGTTACGCTTTTGTTCGTGCTCTAATAAATCGGAAGTGGACTAATAAAAGATGACCTACGTTCAAACTGTTAGGCCTAGCCACCAAGTGCAAGGACGGGGAGTATGAGTAGCTCTTCGGGGAAGGGAGGGCCGCGGATTAAGTGCGCGTTCGTGCGTGCGTGTGTGTGTGTGCGTGCGAGCGTGTGTGTTTGCGTGCGTGCGTGTGTGTGGTGTGTTGTCGGTGTGTGTGTGTGTGTGTGTGTGTGTGCGTTCGTCCGTCGGTCCATCCGTCCGCGCTTGCGTGTGTGCGTGTGTGCGTGTGTGTGTGTGTGTGTGCGTGCGGGGGTAAAATAGGTTAAAAATACAGTACGCCCGACATCAGCAGTTTCCGTGATGTCATCCCTAAACGCAACATAATTCCATCGTCTCAAGTACTACCATGTGCATGCAGGAGAGAGATGCATAAACATATTTAAAGAGACCGTGCAACACTTTTGATAAGCGCTTTCACTTTTTCTTTCGCGTCTGGAACCACTACGCAAGCTATGGTTATCGCAGCACGGAGCGGCACTGCGTGATTCACTCGCCGTACTAGATACGCCTTCCACTTCTGCTTTCTTTTTGTGGCTTTTTTTTAGTTCCTATCGAAAGGCTTAATTGCTGCAGCTGAAGTAAAAGCAGCCAACAGCCGCTACATGGCCTTAGTGACGTAGTTTGAGAAGTCTAAGAATGTCAAGACCGGGAAAAAGAAAAATCTTTTGTTTGAGCTTACAAGTGATGTGATGGGCATAGAGCCGTAATTTTTGGCTGAAGTACTTTGCGAACCTCCTACTCTAAGAGTACTAGGTGTGTTGGGTGAACTATGTTCGGCAAGCATTTAAAATTACAAAAAATTAAAAACAGGTTGTTGCAGGGTCGCTTTAAGGAAAAACGTTCGCTCCCATGGCCAAGGAATTGATTGGAGTGTTGATATTCTTTTCGAATTCTTTGCGTCAGTTACCATCTAGACGTGAATGACCGGCGCTGCGGAGAACTCATCCCCGCGGGAAGTGGTGTAGCCAGAAATATTTCTTCGGTTGGTGGTTTACGCCGCCGGCCAGAAGAAAAAAAGACTAGATTTCCTTGCTCCTAAATTTGTTATTTTTCGGCTTTTATAAAGCAACCTCTGCAATTTTTGTTTTTACATTAGCAGCCAATTAGCAAATACATACCTGATAAGAAGGTTTGAAACGAAGGGGGTGAGAACGGTTGTGGCGCTCAGAAACTCTGGAGGTGTTCTGACACGGAAACACCCCGTTCCCGGGCTAGCCTATGCCTTTCTGCAGGAAGATCCAGCCACTCCCCCTAGAAAGTAGTAGGGTGTCGTCACACATAAAAATTTTTACTAGGACCATCCCAAAAAATATGTTGGGGATATCGGTTACAATCACCGTGAGTCGTTCACTGGCACGGAATGTGAAATTGGAGTGGTAGAAGTGTGTATTTTAGCGTCAGTTACCATCTAGCCTTGAAATGCGGAGAATTTCATAGCCTCGCCTGTACCTGGGTCGGAAGATTTCCCGGATGCGCGCCCAGCAGAAGAAAAAAGATCCCCTTTCCCTCACCTCAACACATTTGGCTAATTTTTCGTATTCAAGCCCGTTCGTTTTTCGCGGTTACTTAGCGTATGCGATTATGCAGATGATGGCCTTAAGAAGGGTGAAACTGGGGGGCAGAAGCTTGGCGCTCGAAACTGGGTGCTTCTAGCCGGAAACCCCCCGTTCCCCCGGCTAGCCTTGCCCTCTTCTGCAGAATCCGCCTCCCCCTTCATTGTTAGGGCTCGGGAAAACAAGAAATTTGCTATGCCTCTCCCCAAATCGGATATCGCAACTACACCCAACTCGCCCGTTAACGGACACGGGGGTAAACGACCCCAAGGAGTGCATTTACTGTGTTTTTACGGAAGGCGATGCAACTTTTTTACAGAAGATAGCCAGAGGTGGTTGTAGTGCTGGTTTAGATTAGCGTTCCGTTTTTTGGTACGGGTGGGGTTGCACAGGGCGTAAACAAAATGATACCCCAGATATCAGTAGCAATAAAAGTATACGAAACTCATCGCCCGAGTTCGCAATTTTCTTAGCCTAGACGTAGCTCGATCACTGTACCTCGGGCGCTTGGTTTTGGCTTCGCGAGTGTGCCTTCGGCCTCGACGGCGTCTTTCCGTTTCCCCATTCCTTTTTGCAACCACCGTTCCTCGCGGCTTTTCCTCAGGCGTATGTGCAGGTTTATGCAGAATTCCAATGAAAGACGAAATCCATTTGCAGGGCTCTCTCTACGAAACTCCTATCGAGAACCAAAACGGCCTCGCGTTTGCTGCTTTACGTAGACATGGCATCGCGTGGCTCCACTATGGGGACAGGACGGCTCTTTAGAGGCAGGCTTTGTTATATTTTTAGTTTTTATTCATCTTTCTTGGTTTCCAAAGGTTCTACTTATCCTCCACATTTAATTTGCTAACTTATTTTTTTTTTGTTCTCGCATCGAATATAGCTCCGTAAAGACACCAAGCAGACTAAATTTCTTATCAGAAGTTTCGTTTCCTTGGTCTCTTTAAACTTCAAATTACGCCTGCATTCAATTCATGTTCATTCGGGCGACTGTAATGGAGGCGACGTGCATCAGATACTTTTATATTTTTTTCGAGGTACCCATCAAATGCGTTCCCTTTCTGCCTTGTGTTTTCGACAGGACTTCGATTTTTCCGAATTTCCTTTGAAGAAGATCCAGAAGGTTCATGAGAGCAACCATGCCAGTTCGCCAGACAGCACTTTCGGTCTCCGCCTTTCCGAGGAGCATATCCGGCCACGTGTGTCTCGTTCCAATCAGCTGTTTTTGCTCTATTCAGGTTCCTTCGCTCGTTCGAGCTCCCTGTGTTATTTATACTTCAACTGATATGTTTAAATCGGGAAGCACACCCCTTGCTACATCCAGTTCTTTTTGTTTTGAGTAAAATCCCGCTCATGGAAAAGCGTAACGATGCATGAAATAACAAAAAAATGTGTACTCACCTATATTCATGACGCAAAAAACACAGTACCACAGAGGGTTTATTCTTCCTGCATCGTGAGAGCTGAGAACGCTGTCTCTCAAACAAAGCTGGAAGAATGTGGGCTTTTTATTCAGCCCTAAGCCACATCTTAGCTGTTTCTCTCGTTTGTTATCATACGCATACGTATTATAGTTAGCGTGTTTACATAAAACTGGTGATTAAGGGTGCGCGCTGAGTGTCTTACAAATGTGCTTACGTGCCGAGGCGTTGTTCAAGGAGCCATGAAGACAAAATACAATGTTGGGTTTATTAGAAAAACTGCTTAGTCCCGATAACAATGATACCAATATCATCGCAATCTTCGAACAAATAACGGAGATATTAAAGAAAACGTGTGAAGCAGTCGCGACCCCCTAGCCAACTTCCCGCAACTTTTGAATGACGTCGCAGAACCTTGTTTGCGCGATTGGCGGTCGCCTAACTAACCTGTCGCCACGACACATGAATGGACATCTGTAATGGGTCCTCTAGTTCCAATTGACCGCATCACTCGAATGCTAACGTGCAGTTAACGCACTGAAAATTATGTTTTATTGTTGGCCCGTATGACGTCATTCTTGCTCATGACGCGTCGTTGTGGCGCAAAATTCGAAAGTTTTTAAATACTTCTTGCTTTTTTTCGTTAAAAACACATCTTTTGTGGCTGTAATGAAGCTGAGTTAGATACTGAATCCTACTTCTTTCAAATTAAACAAAGTTGTATTTTCTCTTCATGGTTCCTTTCACATTATGTCAGGGCTTACAGTGCAGACCATTTGCTGATTGCGCCTAGAATGTTTTTTGCGAAGGAACTCAGCTGAGTCGATACTGCTGTACCACTTATTCTTCGCAAAGATAGTTCTACTGCTGGATAGATTGTTTTTACAAGCCTATAATGGCGCATATTTTTTGCGAAGAACTCAGCTGAGTCAATACTGCTGTGCCACTTATTCTTCGTAAAGGATAGTTCTACTGGTGGATAGAGTCTTTTACAAGGCTAAAATGTCGCATGTTTTTTTACGAAGGAACTGAGCTGAGTCAATATTGCTGTACCACTTATTCTTCGCGAAGGAGAGATTCTACTGCTGGATGGAGTGTTTTTACAAGCCTAAAGGGGCGCATGACTGTTATTCTTTGGTTGAAGCTGTTCGATTATCCTCTGACCTGGACAGTAGTCTTGCTGGCGTAGGGCACTTGTTATTGCTAGTGCTTGAGCTCAATACAGTTTCATCAAATTGTAGCGTCCCCTTGTTTGAGGCAATATTTTCCGGGAACACTTACACACTTTCGTCGGCGGCAGGATATGCACATTTATAACCTGCACACCGTTGTATGATCCTCCAAGTAACATATTCCACATAGGTATGACTTGAATCCATTTCATTGTTAACGGCGTTTCACAAAGACAGTTGACATCAGGACTGGCGTCACAGCTTCGGAGCATATCATCATTGAATATTTGTTCTTCGGTGGGATGATTGTCTAAAAATCCCCAAAGCTAACTGTGCACAGCGCGTCGCCCTGAATAGCCCAAATCGAAGCAAGAGCGTGGGGAAGTGCAGCCTTAACTTCCATGCTTCGTTTAGTGCTCCGCGCAGCTGTATTTAGCGCGTAAAAATTACCCGCATAATCACGTATTCGTTGTACGGCCACCACCGTAAAATACGAAAACTTATGTTCTTCCCACAAGCTTATTCACAGGAACTTGTAACATCATTCCCGCTTGATGCCATCATCGCGCGAGCGGGCCTGCTTAACGTTCCGCATAAGACTGCCTCCACTGTCGTTCCCTCGTGAGCATGCCCACGTGGTGGTGCATTAACATGTTTTTTAGGTTAATAACGCTTTTTTTTTTCAAAGTACAACGAAGGTTTCGGTAGGTTTTCAAAGTCGGCCAAGCCGTTGTGGCACTGCTTGAATTACAGCAACACTTTGCCGTCCTCGTGAACAGTCTTTTTTGAAGCGAAAGCAATTGAGCCATTTGAGCGAAAAGTTGGCCTCATAAGCAGCTAAAGAGCTCCTCAACCCACGTAATTGCGAAGCATTTTACAGCGTGTGCGAGGTTTTTCCAAAGCACAAAGAAAAGATCTGCAGAAATTCTGAGAACTGTCTGTTAATGCGTAGCACCATGAGGCCGGTTGTCCAAAGTGTTAGTTCTTTACAGCCAAATATGGCTATTAACCACGAAAAATTCTGGATAATCTTATTGTTTTTAAGTTTTTTCTTTCGTTTCGTCATAGATGTAAAATTATATTATTACCAACATTCGCTAGTTCTGCTTTTTTTTAGAACATGCAAGGCGTAGTGCTGGGTTGATCCGTCCTCGCTAATTTTATGCGTATTTTGAACGTTCTTTAGCGTTCTTATAGGGGCGGCGCCCCTGAGGGGCTCGGGCTGTCGGCGTCTCACAACACCGGGGCACCCGTTTACGCCTCGCGCTGGAACGCTTCGTGCTCCAAAGACACGAGACTTTTACAGCAAAGCTGTGTACCTCTACCCCCCAAGGGTCTCATCCGTTTTGGCAAAAACGCCAAGGCGCCAAGAATACACTTACAGGCTCCATGCTTCGCCCTTCCCAGGTTTCACCTTAGTGAGATGGACCGCGATTTTTTTTTCGTATATTCTTTGGCTTTGGGGGGAGATTTTCAAGATGCATATTTTTGATTTGTCCGATCATTTTTGTGATTTTTTTTTCTATTTTTATTATTTTGGGTTCTTCAAATTCTGTCTGGCCAATCATCTGTATTTACGCTATTACAATGGTTAAAGGAGTTACTACCGCCAAATCTGGATTTTCTGGAAATGCAGGGCGTTACACGCTCCTGGCTGTACTCCGCAAAGAATGCTACGCGTTAAAAACCACGGCTTTTGCAACGCCTGGTTGGGTGTGCACAGATTACGGTGAAAGCGGAGAGACTACGATGGCTGCGTTCGGCGACCGCCATAAGCAAGCCAGGCCGCTCTACGCAGTGGTATAATCCTGAACCCTATTGTCCAAACGATTCCAGTATACGACCAACAGGCTAACATAAAAACGCACAAAAACCCACCAATTTTTAAATTCAGAATTGTTTCCACGTGTGCTATGCGTGAGGGGGGCAAAGATATAGGCGGAATGCCTGACAAAGCCTCTGCCCCCTAAAGTTCAGCGTAGAAGGTAATACAGAAAACGTATTCTCAAGCACACAACAAAACACACGCGATACATAGTGCTTACAGTAGAACATTCAAACATTTAACATAACGTTAAATAGAACTCAAAAGATGCATTTTAAGAAACTCGAACGATGACATGTCATGCACAAATACAACGAGTACATTCCATGTACTTAACAAAAGCCACGCGTTACATAGCATTTAAATAAAATAAATCAACCCGATGTATACATTTAAAATTTACACAACATGTCACACAATGCGCAAATCTGTGTGAATACACAAGGCACATTGCAAACAAATTAACTGTCACAGTTCTATGTCTTTTGAACCATAAAATTGTGCATGTACATTTTAAACTTTGAAAAGACTGATGAAAATCAATGCATAGATCACCCGTGTTAAACATGCTAAGGGTCTGAAAGTGTAACGTCTGCCTAACGCAATTTGTTCGTGTTGCAGGCAGCCTGTGCCTAGGATATCTCATATTTCACGCCCTAGAACCGTCGTCCGGTGGTTTCTTATTAATTATAAATGTTTCGATATACTGTAATGGTTTAAAGTAGTATATTTGGTCCGCATTCAAAGTATATCATATTTATTGAAAAGAGGCTGCGTTTGGGGTTCGCGCTTAACCCCCCGATAGTTCTCGCACATGCGTAATACTATTTTATGCAAAATGATTACTCTATCACAGTTGGAAGCTCTTGTAGTACCCCATACTAAAATTCTATAGCTCAGCTTGGAGTAAAACAGTTAATAATACAGGCTTTCGCTCCGAAACCCGAAAACGAAACGTCTCAGCAAAATACGGAAGCACTGCTCGCCGGGCGTAACTCAAAAATACACTCAGCGACGGTTAATTGGGCATTAATACTTTTTCAGTGAACTCGTAAGATGTGTTTAGTGGTCGTCAGTTTTCCATCGCAACATTTAGCGAGAAATCTGGATGTGGTAGGCAAATATACGCGTATACATGTATACGCGTACATGATATTCGAAAGGAAAAATATACCCTCTGATAGAACGCTATAGTTTTCACTCTCACTCTCCATACCTTTCGACGAACTTCATACCGCCGCTAGCCAGTCATACGCATCTTTCCCAGACGTTAGTGCCCGTGGTTGCCAAAGCATACCCATTCTTATCCGTTCTAAATATTTGTGGTTGGAACTACACGTTCTAAGACGCATGGTTTAGCCCGCAACGTTGATTATCTTTTTTTTGTCGGCTTTGAGGGACAACGCTATAACAAAACTGCAGATAGCCATTCGTGGAGAAGAAATAGCAGAAGCACCGCTTTTTATATTGCCCATGACACTTGTATTTTTTTAGCACTTCGCGACTATTTTGGCGATATTCTTCACAATGAGCGTAAACCCCAGAGCTCGATAACGGGCGTGTTTTATACGTGGCACTAAAAAAAAGGCGGAAAGTTTTGATGGCAAGGTTGGTGGGAGTTTTACGAGTATAAAAAGTTTCTTTGGCAACTACACCTGCGCGAGATTACGTTGTCTTTTTTGCAAGGTCGTCAGAGGGTTGTATTATTCGTTGTATCTAAAAAACATGGCCTTAACCTAAGAGAGCGAGGCTTGGGATTCTAGGACGAAGTAAGGAAGCACAAAAAGGGAGGTACTAGATATGCGTCATTTGGTGGTAAACTGGTCTAGTAAGCAAACAACTTTTCCGGAGATGATACGGGCTAGAAGTATAAACATTACAAGATAAGACCAAAGCTCTATTTAACTGCAATGTGAAAGAGGCACTTTTCCCTCGGGAAACCTGTCCCGCCACTCGAAGCGTTGGTGTTGCCTTCATTGATGCTTTATCAGTTCCTTTTTTTCGTAGTACCTGCACAGGACCAAAATGTACCGAGCGGTGTGCTTGTTTTCCTTTACATTTGACAGATGTTTGTTGTACCTTGGAATCACCCTCCTTAAATGCGCCTGCCGAGAGCCCGAGGTTCATTTCTCCGGCGCTTACTCCCGTCGGTTGAAATACGGTAGTTTTTGGAGAGCTGTATCTACACAAGTTTGTTAGGTTTTCGGGGACTGATTTGTCATTTTTATTGAAAGCTTTCATTGGGATATGTTTAGGTTGAACTCTTTTTTCACTTTGGCAAACGATGAAAAAATCTGACGATTCAGCTTAGGGTCCAAGAGAAATGTGCAACTATTTTGAACTCGCCTCAGGAAAAACACACCTAGGACAATATTGTTTCTAAAACACATTTTCTACTATCGGGCAACCCGCAATTTAATGTTATTAGACTGAGAGTTGCTTTTGCCCTGGGGAAAATATCAGACAGCTTTAAAGGGCTACTGAAGCGCTTTTAAAACCGGGCAAAACTCTACTTTTTTACAATTTTTACGTTGGTCAGTTGATGCCTATAAACTTTTTTTCGGCATTTTTAGCTTAGGGACAGTGGTATTCGTCCTTAAAAGTTGACTCTACGCCCCGCCCACTGCTCCGTGCCGCATCGCCGGAAGAGCGAGAAACCGAGAGGTAGCGACCGGAAGCAGCGTCATATTCGGAAGACGGCCAGCGACGTGCGCCGCCGCTTCGCTGTGTCCCAGTTTTCCCGGCGAAGTTCGGAATTAAGCAGGCGTGTAAACTGCACTTTATTATTCTTAATTGTGTTGAGTTGCTTCCGCGTCGATTTTCAACCTTAATGCTACTGTGTGATTCCCTAAAGCGACTCCTAGATAACAGAAATTTCCCACCCAAGCGTCCGTGGCTACTACATTGCCTTCACGAGTAGTCGCCGGCCTGCCGTGTCGTCGGGTGCTCTGTGCTTCATACGCGAAGAGACGGGCTCAAAAAAATATGCAGGTATCACATGTTCCTGATCGATTATTATAAGGGGATTAGAAAATTTGTGGGACCGCAGCGCTCAGGGCTTCCCGAACGTCTTGCTCGTTTTCCCGATCAACGTTGTTGGCTGTGACGACAGCTTAGCTGATAACTAGATTTTAAGAAATCAAGCAAGCTGAAAGCATGAAGCGTTTTCTGCGCGCGGAAGCGCTCCGCACACTCGCCGATCGTGCTTGCCCTTACGGCGCACGGCTCGCAACACGCATGCCGCGGCAGCGACCGCTCTTCGTTGCCGTCCAGAATCAAGGCCATCGCGAAAAGCAAGTGACCGTGCGAGAGAGTAGACGAATAATGTGGTGAAAAATTGGGCTAGGGATTGTCGTCCAAGGTGATTTTGAAAGAGGTGATCGAATTTTTATCGCGATGCGGACCACCGACCGGTCGCGGAGCCCGTCGACGGCAGCAAATGAACCTGCCCGAGCACGAGATGCGGCGAGAGGCCGATGGATGGCGTTACCTGCGCGCAAGGATGAACACAGCACCGGTGGCTAGAATAACTATCAAGGTGAAAATAAGGTTCCACACGCAAGAAAGTGGATGATAGTGCTGTGAAAAACTGTGTTAAGGATAGTCATTCGCAATTGTAGATGTAGCAGCGACCAAATATAGGCCTCGGTGCTAAGCCTAAAGTTCTCAACATCCGAGGCGATCCGTGCAACCCAAGCTGGCTGAAGCTGTTTGGGAAGGTGTTTTTCTAAAGTTCGTCGGGGACCAGCGTCCTGCGTTTTGATTCCTCTACCTTTCAGGGGACCACCAGCGTTCGGTTCACCTATTCTAAAACTGCGTTTGTTCCGCTGACCGGCCGCGCAGCGACCCGGCACCAGCACCTCCGCACGACGCGACGACCGGCGGCGGCCCCTTCGCTAGCTGCTGCCTCTGCCCATCGCAGGCCGCTGCACACAGCTTGTTACCGCCTGCCTGAATGTAAAAACAAAGTCGCACATGCGAAGAAGGGGATTATGGTGTGTCGAAATACTGTGCTAGGAATTGTAACTAGCGCTGATGGTGAAAGCGGCAAACCAATATCTGCACAACTTCCCTGCACCCGAGAAACAGAAGTTGGCCATGAGTCGTCGGGGGATAACCCCTATTCTAAAGCTCGCCGCGAGCGAACTTGTTGCGTTTATACTTCCTTCAGGCTCTCATACTCTTAAGGAAAAATTGTGTGAACCCTCCATTAACCAGAGGTCCTGCTGGCCCATATCTGAACGGGAACAGAATGAGATCTTCAGGCCGAGCTGTCACCGCAGCACCGGCACTTCCGAATATGGCGTCATCTGCAGCCGGCCAATCCTGAAAGGCCGCCCGCGCTCTGACAGCGCGGCCGGGAAGAGGTCGTTTATTTTTACCAAAAAAGTTGGTTTGGGTGTATGTACACATAAAATAAACATGTTTTTCGAATTCAGCGTCAAGAAAACCATAAGGTAATGCCTCCAACAAATTTTTTTTGAAAAGCTCTTCTCCAGCCCTTTAAAGCTTTAATGCACTTTCTTTCAACGGGTATAGTCCTGCTCTTGACATTTTGGTTCCAGACAAGAAAGGGCGCAATTCAGGGACTTCAAGCAGTAAGAGGAAAATAAAGGACAAAGTATTATGATATTTCATGTGGAGCTCTAAGGTGCTAGAATGACGATGTCTCTAGGACTATGGCCGCTATATAAAGGATAGGTTGTAGTGCCCGTGCTAAGACACTCCCACTTCTTTTGTAGCGTAAGCTACACTGCCCGAGGTTGAGCAGTTTCGCGTGTGCCGTGAAGGGCCGTTTTGCGCAAGCGCAAAAGACATTGGCTTGGCTTGGCTTGGCTTGGATTTGGATTGGATTGGATTAAAGTGGATTGTGTTAGATTGTGTTGCGTCATAGCCGCGGCAGATGCACTGGCGCCGGCGCGAGCTCAGGTGTGCGCCTCAATTGCGCAGTAGCCAAGTCTGACGCTGCACCGGTGCCGCTTGATAGCCGTTTCGCGTGGCCCGTGAAGAGCCGTGCTGAGCTTGCGCGAGGAGCAGTGACTGGACAGGACTGGACTGGACTGGTTTGGATTGAACTGGATTGCTGAACCTTAGCTCACGCTACGTATATCCTAGCATAGCAGAGCTAAGCCACTACTAATTTTTTCAGGCAAACGCCTCAGATCTCTCTTTTATAGAACACTTGAGATGTAAAACAATCCTTGTGAAGTGCACAGAGTCGCACAGAAAATCTGAGCGTAAGGCACGTGCTGGACGTCGCACGTCGGGAAAGGGAAACAGCAGTGCCGGAGTGTTGGAGGAGGCTTTGATGAGGGTTGTGAGAAAGGATGACGCAGCGCACGTTGGGCAAGCAAGTAAGCCCTTCCGAAGGAGGGTAGGCAGCCACCGCAGGTGCAATAGGAGCCGCCTTGAAGATTGAAGGTAGCGAAGGGGACCAACAGGTGGTCTCGTGCCATGGGGGGCGACCGGAACTAGCTTCGAAGGGTGCGTTACCGGTGGGAGGGGAATAGAAGGCGATAAGTACATTAGAAGGCTCAGCTAGGCTCTCGCCGTCAATTTTTTCGGAAAGTTCTAGGCATCCCCCGTGATTTTTAACGCAAATTTTGCCTTACTTTGACAATTCCCTCATGGATTGCATGTACCTAGGTGGGATGGCGATCGGCTTGCGTGCATATCCATTTCGAGTTCACATCTAGGAAACACGCGTGCATGGCGTTGTCACGTTGGAGAAAGTAAATTATTTTTGCACGGACCATTCATCTAGATAACACGCTACTGTTGCACTGAGGGGACGAATTTATATGTTACCGCTCCTCAAGGTCAAATGTTAAATCCTTACCCCGAAGATCTGGCCTGTGATTAAGCCGTATTATGTACTACTTGATAGAAGCCCCATAGCGGAAGCCCCCACCCCTCCCCCCTTGTCTTCACGTTAGGAGCTGTGGATGGCTATCCTTGACTCCTATGAGCGTGGTCTGGGTCGAACTCGCTTCTGTATTCGTTGACGGTTGTCAGGAGGTGGTGTGTGCCATGATCAGATAATTAGGACGGCGTGATCATGACAATGGTACGAATGTTAGTATTTCCCCAAGAGACACATGTTGCGTCATTCTCTGGTGGTGCGGATACATTTAGTATTTACAAATCAAAAGCCTCCAAAAGGCGCATACTAATGGCGCAAGGGAAAGCGCAAACTCGTTCGAGCATTTAATAGTACCACGCTGCATAATTCATAGTTTCCATTTCGCCTTAGCCACTTCTAATTATCTACGGAGTATATTCGAGCAGGATACATTCGCTGCGGAGGATTTCGTGGCGGATACACGATAGAGCATTTTTTTTTCTTTGAAGCCACATGCACACTTAACACACTGTGGTAACAGGCACAAGACAGGCAGACAAACAAAGCGGTATTTCGTATTTTAAGGCCGGTCAGCGCACCATCCGCTCCACGTCTCACGCCGTGAGCAGTGAGGTGGGCGGATTGGGCAACATTAGCTTGCATTGTAACGGGTTGTGTGAGGCCGGCAGGTAAAGCCCGCCATACCCCCTTTGATGATTTTCGAAGGTGCTGGGGCAAGGGCGGGTATAGTACAAAGCAACTAGTAGAGAGAGGGGGGGGGGGTGGTGTATATACAGGTATTCGCAGTTCAGGCCGCAAATAAAAGCGGGGTCGTTTCTTTCGTAAACGGGGTGTGCAGCGAGGTAGGAGAGGCAAGAGCCGTAAGTGCCCCATTCTCTGAAAAACCGTCGTCGCTGTTGTTGGTCGAGTTATTGCTAAGATTTCAAGAAAATGACCACCACTTCGAAGAGTAAATAAAAAACACATGCGTGATCCGAGTGGATTTGAAACCGTGTCCGCACAGTAGCAACCTACTGCAATGCCGCGCTACATCCGCATGTTGTCAACGGTTGAACAAAAGCTGCCGTTCTTTTCTTCGTAGCCCGTTTTCACTTAAGGCATTGGCCAGGAACCAGTAGCTTTGAGGGCTAATGCCCCCGCTTCACAAAATTCACAAAACTAATAACTGGAAACGTAAACCTCGTGGAACAGTGGGTTCCGCGTGACACCTGCAGGTGATCGTCTGTGAGTAGAACAGCTGCACACAAGCCGTGCAGAATCGTGGTGATAGGGAGGATGTGGCGTGCGACTATTTTTTTGGTGGTGTAAGTAACGCTTTAAAATGAAGGAAGGAAATGAGGCACAGAGAGGCGTACAGGGTGTAGCAGAAAAGAATCCTGTCGTAGTAGTTCACTCCAAAGCAAGCCCTGAACAAAAGCCAAGAAAAAGGTTCAAATACGATGCAGCACTAAACAAGTTGTTTATAAGCTCCGCCAAGCTTTCGCCTTCAAAGCACTTGGGCAGAGTTTAGTGCTCAGACGAATTTTTGTGATCGCCAAAGGCGTCGAAGCGCAAAAAGTCTCTAAGCATCCAAAACTGCGCCTCCCGGAGCTTTTAAAAGGAGCCTATGAGTCGCCAGTGACCGTGCTTGCCCACACTAAAGGCCTCCTCTCGAGTCACCGGGCGCTCCGGCGGACACCAGTAGTTTAAAGGGGCTTCATAACAAACGCGTTGTGACGCTTTTGTTTCCACACAACCAGTAAAAAAACGGGAATAATTTGTTGAACACATGTGCGGTATTTTTCTCCCCAGGCTGCCTTGTAAGCCGGACACATGCGCGTACAACTCCTCGGCTCGGGACTGCATTTGGCGCACTCCTTTGCGAATTCACTGCGGATTCGACTGCTTTCATGTCATATTATTGAACTCCAGTGTTGTGGTGCCAAGACAGGGCGTCTTGCGAGTCGGAATTGCAGGCGCTCATGGTAGAGTGTGGCCAACTGTATGTTAATTGAACTACTTGTTGGGTATTTGACGATTTGGTATGCAGGACAGTGTAAAAAATTGGTAATGCCACTTTTAATAGGGGCTGCATCATTCTGCAGTTATTTTCTTCACTACGCAGGGAATAGAACACGGTAATGAGCAGACATGAAAGCACGGTTTGAGTCTGGTAATATTTTCTCTCTCTCTCTTTCTCTATCTCTCTCCCTTCCTTTCTCTGGGGCGCCTTGTAAAAAATGTAAACAGATTGCACCAAGATGGCAAGTTGGGCGAATTGGTACGAGTTCATGATGAAAAACAACCGGCGCCAGAAAAACGAAGCCGAGGAAGCAGCGCTGTGTTTGTAGCCTTCCTCGTCCTCGTCTTTCTTTCGCTGGCTGTTTTTTTATCATGTAAAGATCGCTCATCATTCTTCACCATGGTTCGTCTCATCTGTTCTGCCGCCACGTAACCATTTGAACTCAACATTTTCATTAAGTTCTCTCTTGCTAGGGCTCACGCAAGGTCATGTTTTTTTTAATCTTCAGGTCCGGTGGTATCGTTAAGCTTTCAGAGATGTATTTAATATTCCGCTGTAGACGAAGGCTGTTTTGCAGTTCCTTTGTGACGAGCGCCGCAAAATAGGTATCCTTCTATTGCTGCTTTAGGACAAGGCTCGCTTTAGTGGGCTCTTGCACGGACGTTTCGCATCGGGAGTTCCCGATTCACATGTTTACGGGAATTTCCTTCACAAGGACCTTTCACTGATGTCATATCTCCCTTGGTTTGTGAGGTGTGTCGCTGGAGAAAATGGGCTTATATCAATAACACAGCGTTCTTGAAGTTGTTTGTGTTTGCTTTCACTTAAAACGCATTCAATTGGACCTCCATGTGCGCCTGTATGCGTGGTGCACCGATTTTAATAGTTGCGGTTTGTAGAAGCACTTGATGAATGCGCACCGTTTTACCCCTAAGCGAGTTGGCATACCATGCGAAGGCCGGTTTCGAGCTTGTCCCTTTGCGTGCTGGTCATTGTAAGACACCGCACAGTGTATTAAACACGAGACGCTACGAAAATGCCAGTGGTCCGGTGAATCTTTGTTCCTTGAGTCCCGTTCATTTATTTGTTACACGTGGCATTATGCGTGCAGCTTCATATAAGGTGGGTGTGAAGACGGTAGAGTGAGCCTTCCAGTCAGACGTTAAACTGCACCACTGCTTCTGAGATTTCGCTGCCATCACTTCGTTGCGTGCCAGTACTCTGTGCCATAATTTCGTTGCAGCTGCGATCTAATGCGATTATTTTCCGGGTAAGGTTACAGGAATTTGTACTTCTCAGAGGATACGGTAATCCTTAGCGTGAAGGCACAATCTTGATCCGTGTCTTGCTACGCTTTTGTCTAGCAGGTATTCCTAATGCCAAATCGCTGCTCCATGTGGGTTCGCTGTCGGTGAACGTTGTTGAATACATTCTTCCCATGAATCTCGGCCACCTGTTAGAAACACGCAGTACATACTTGCAGGCTATATGTTATGACTCATGTTGATTGTTTAGCAGCTTACTTGACCGTCGATGGTTTTCTGGCGGTGGGTAAGCGGAAATCAAGGACAATAATGCGCAGTGCATTCATGGCACCATTAACCGCCCCCCCCCGCCTCCCCCGCACACAGCAAAAGACTAACTGAATATGACTTTTACACTGGCAAATACTATTGCCGTTTGAATGGTATTTTTCTTTTACTAAGTTTTCGTTTTACACGTCTTGAATGGGCCCGGTCTGCTCTCGCTGTGGCTTATGGAAAGGCTGGCGTGGGGCCGAAACCAAATAAAAGCTAGGACTCCACAGGCGGTGGTACTATCGCGGTAAAATAAAATACGTACAACGGTGCCCGTGGTTTCTATTATATGATCCGCACTGTAAACGAGGGGCAGTGTCTACGCAGTAAGAATGAGTTACCAGAGGGCATTCCCAACCTTATGCCTGCTCTGCATACACGGCCCGTCTTCAGGCAGCGCAGCATTTACTGAAGACCACACGCACCGTTGTTCCTATTTCAGTTTATTACGGTAGTAGATCCTCACGCAACCGTAACATATTAGTCCATTGAACGGCTTTAGCATATCAAAAACGGACCGCCTATTTGTATCTCCCTCCATGCACTTCCCGTAACTGCCTCCCGTAATCTGCCGTAACTGCATTTTTTTTTTCAGTAGAAAATTTGGAGGTGTATCTGTTCCGAAGTGCCGCCGACCGGAACTGAAGTTGCTGTTTTGATGCATTGTTGTTCCTACATTTGTCTGATTCTTTTCCTTCTATGGTGTCTTTTTTTTGCAATGATGTTATTTTTACTTGTCTTTCAATATTCATAGTTTTTCTTTTTTTTCTCGGCACTTTTCTTTTTACTTTAGTTTTACGTAAAGTGACGTCTGCATAATTCTGTTGTACCTCTTCTTGTCTTGCCAATCCTGCTTGGGCTACGTGAAGGCTGCAGTATTTATTAAATAAATAAATAAATAAATAAATAAATAAATAAATAAATAAATAAATAAATAAATAAATACAAAATAAATAAATAAATAAATAAAAAGCAATGAAAAAAATAAATGAATAAATAAATAAATATGATCTTTTTTCTTTTTTTATGTCTACGCGTTACTCTACAGTCATATAGCGCTGCTCCTATTTATTTTCCGTGCTGTGGCCCCATACAAGCGATGTTCACGGGTATTTTATACCGAAAGACAGTCTGGGTTTACAAGAGCTCTGTTATTACGTGCCACATCCGTGTATTTTCTTTCTGCGCATACTGAGAGAGAGAACGAAAGAAACTCACAAGGGACATTTGGGCGCCTTGTAGAGACATTGCTTGAAGTAATAAAAAGAAACGCCGCTACAAAACATATTGAGTGACATAGTAATTAACCCCAAAAAAGTGAATGTTTCAGTTTGCCGCACAGCAGAAAAAAGACCTCACATCAAACAGCCTGCGAGCGGAATCCTGAAATTCGGCGGTAATAACGCAACCGTTCTGGACAGCTTATCAGGATAACCGCAAGAAATCCCGCTGCTCGCCATCTTGATGCTGCCTCGGTCGTTCGGGATGCGACAAAGAAGGTTTAAATTCTGGGTCCCAAAGCCATGCTTCGTGCGCTCCTTGTTAGGTATCACCAGTCGCTGAAAGGTTTCTTTTTATCACGGCCTCATTCTTTTCACTCCCAACCTCATCGTCACCCCTGAGAAATTGCGAAAAACCATTGGCGTGTGCCCTTTCTAACACACCCTCTAACACACGCCCCCGGTTCATCTAACTTTTTAGTGTATGTGTTTGTTCCTTCGAAGCGGATCGGGACATATTCATTGTGCTTGAAGTAAAACAGAACGGGGTCGTGCAATGGCAGAGCCAAATTGCAAATGGTGAGATGCTCCAATATAGGCAAGATGATTTGGCATAAGGACATATTACGCACGTGCAATTTATTGTCTTTGATGCTCGCCAACATCAATAATCCGGTCGTATATCCGAAATCTCTAGTCCGTGACACACTAAATGGTCACAGATGGCACGCAATACGGCCCGCGCACAGCCCACAAAATAGCTGGCAGGTCAAGGAATGAAATTAAAAAAAAAACATGTCAATGATTGCTCGGAATGACGCCGAATTTCTCAGGGATGCTCATAAAGAAACTCATGACGTTTTAAAAAAAATACTTGGTAAATTTGACCCTAGGTGGGTGGGAGTAGAACCGGGGCTGTCCGCAATGCGATACGACCATGCAACCACTGGAGCAGGGCAGCTCGGTTATTATAGCTGCTTAAAGGTGTATACATTGAATGAGTCATTTATTTTCACTTGAAAGCTTGCTAGAGACACGTGTGCTAACCGTTTCAGCACGCAGAAACAGAAGTAGCAATTAGGCGACTAGCAACGCATAACACGAGCGATTAGCCAAGAGGCGACCACAAGGAAATGGGACCTTTACCCAAACTTTGGTCTCAGAAAATCGAGAGCGAAACCCCTGCCCAAAAACATGAGACCGGGTCGCAACGACGGGCGCAGAAAGGCCAGGGTCAAGGCCCTCAGTCGAAAACGCTGAGACAAGCGGAAGAACAAGAAGGTGGAACGGGGATCACCCTCTACACGGGCACCTCTCTCCCCAAGTTTTCGAAACGAGCTGCGATATCGGTCACGACGAAAGACGCGCTGGTGACGTGCGCATCTGTTCGTAAACGGGCGTTCCCGGAAGAAGCGGAAGAGGCGGCAATAGCCTTGGCGCTCACGTTGCCTAACGCGAGCAAAATAATTACGGACTCGCAAAAAGCGTATGCCAGCTATAAAAAAGGGCAGGTGTCTCTGACGGCACTCAGAATACTAGAGGGAGGAATACGCCGCATACCCGAGCAGAAAGTCGAACTTATATGGACACCTGCTCACTCAGGGCTGGAGGGCAACGAACTCGCCCACCAGCTTGCCCGAGAACTTGAACACCGGGCAGACGAGCACGAGCCACAGGCCATAACGACTTACAAGGACATCACCAGCCACTACAGGGAAGGCAGACGGCGGTACCCTGACCCGCACAAGTCGCTCAGCAGAGCACAGCAAACCATCTAGCGGCAAATACAAGCAGGATGCTTCCCGAACCCCTATCTCCAAAGCAGAATGTACCCCGAGATACACCAGAAAGAGTGTAGATTCTGCGGACAATTGGGCACGCTCCGGCACGTCGTCGGAGAGTGCGATTTCACCGAGGCAATCCCCCCACCCATTGCCCAACCCTCCATCACCCTTCCCACACCCCTTAACGAGCGATGGGAGACCTTGCTAACCAGCCCCGCCTTGGAAGACCAGCTCGTCCTGATCTCCAGGGGCCAGGCAGCCGCGGAAGCATATGGGTCCCGTGAAGAGGGAACCACCCCATCCGGCACGTAGTCGCCGCAATTTTGTGCGGCTAAATAAAGTTGTTCTCTCTCTCTCTCTCTCTCTCTCTCTGATTTATAGTAACGAAGGGAAGAAGAGAAAGACGTAGGTGGAGCAGAACGGCGGTAATATTGTGGGGCATAGCCGCAACACTGGGTCCGTCCTGTCCAAATCTGTCATTGAAGTTAAAACAGTCCTGGTTACTGTGGCTGCCACCGAAGCCGCCAGATTAAAACCGGCAGCCACCACGCACCACGAAACCACATAACTCAATAAACTCTCTCTCTCTCTCTCTCTCTCTCTCTCTCTCTCTCTCTCTCTCTCTCTCTCTCTCTCCTCTCTCTCTCTCTCTCTCTCTCTCTATCGCTCACTCTCTCCAAGTCAACGTGAAGGAGGTGGTGCTACTGTAGGTAGCACCTCGTTACTGCACATAAAACGAACGCGCTACCTTCAAGACAACATTTGTCTCCAATTGTCATCGATGTAGTCTATGCGGCGACAACCTCTCAACTGCGGACATCTACAGCAGCTGGGGAAGGAAGTCACGCACGGCATATCACGCACGGGGCTTAAGAGGGCTGGGAGCGGAAGAAGGCCGGCACGAGAGTCGAACCAACCCGCATACCAGCGCCAAGAAACGTGAAATCACCCACCAAGAAGGATTCCGAGAGGGAAGCAGCGAAGCAGAAGGACAGCGAGAAGCACGAGGTGGGACAGTGAAGGAGCAGAAGCTTACGTGATGTGCGGATTCTTGGCCAAGTAGGTGTGGCTATTTTGACGAATTCATGGCGCAAAGAACGAGGACCAGATTGGTCCTCATTCTTTGCTGTTTAAATTCGTCAGAACGTACGCGATGGGCTAGAAGGGTCTATCTGAGAAGCACCAGTAAAACAACTGCGATGGCGTAGCGCTCTTCTAACACAGGCAGGCAAGCCACGATATGAAGAACGCGAATGAAAAACCACGCTTCGACGTCATACCCAATGCAACATAACGGACCACACAATACCGGCATATCCGTTTTGCAGTTCAACACCGATGATTTCGCGTTCCTTACATCATAAATAGTGCTTAGTTGTCCCAGAATTTTAGTTCCTAGTTGTGACCTCATTCACTCACCTGTTTTTCCCTATTCTTTCCTGTGTACTGCCTGCCTACAAATGTCCCATTTCACTACTCATCAATTGCTCCATGACTTCAGTGCTTTTCTTCCGAAATCAAAGAACACGCAGATGAAACACACCGAATTCATCACCCCTTGATGGCCACAAACGCTGTCGCGATGAACATCTGGTGGGGTGTAAAATAAAGTCCATTTCAGCGCTACGAAAAGGGAACGTAACCATGATCTTCACATGCTCAGGCATAAATACGCACTAAGTAAGGCATAGCAAAACTCTCGCAAACGAACAATGGCACGATCTTTGTGCCAGCCTTAGGAAGAACGAGTCCCCTCCAAATTTGTGCTGGAATACCGTGGAATGTCCGGCTCCCAGAAAAGTGCGTTTAGCTTTTTTTCAGTGTCACTCTTCAGGACATGCCTGTAACTCAGAAACACCTGTTCATCACTACTACTCCTCCCACTGCTGTCCTCATCCATCCCCGCCCGTCCGCCACCCAGCATTTCAGTTTCGGAGCCTGGTCCGAAGCCTATATCTCTTCTTAGCTTTGGTGGAGGTCCGCGCCGCCCTCCACCAAGACGAAGCTCGCCCGCCTCCTGGGTCATTCTGAGCTTATCTGGCAGCACCTTCGTAACCCCCGAATGAAGTAACTAACTTTTGCTTCTTGGCATTTTCACTGATATTTAGGCTGCAGGCAATGTTAGAAACATCTCAAACTTGCACTCCCAAATTCTATCCCAAAACCTAAAAAAGATGCCAGCAGCCTGTCTTACTTTTCGCCGCTATCTTGGGCTCAGACCGTTTGCAAACCGTTTGTGAACCGTTTCCACGACCGTTCGTCGTGTATATAAGGTATAATCCGGTTAAAGTCTATATAAATGCGCGCTACCATGCTCTAGCCCATCAAGATTGCGCCCTCACATGAGCTCGAAACCCTGTTATTGTTGCTGACCCAAGTCATTAATCATACTTAACAGGCGGACAACCTCACTCAAGCTACATTTAATAAAATTTTCAGAAATATTTCCAGCCGGTGGTCCGAAAAATGAACAAAGTTGACGACCGATTTTTGCTGACGCCTATTTTTTCGGACATGCTTGATTATTCGGAATGTTTCCCGGGACCAGCACATTGAGCTTTTTCGAGGAACACTAGCTTTTCAAATTGGCTGATTTTCCGGACATTTTCGCAGTCCCTTCAGGGTTGAAATAATCGGTCGTCGACTGTATGTTTTTTCTAGACAACTACCCCATCCCCTCCGTCGAAAGGTTCCAAAATAGAGCCCTGGGACCCTACTACAATGACATGCGTGTACCCAAGGCTCTCTCCTAGCGCGTCTTCTTTTTAATGTTGCTTTGGATCACGTTGAACGGCAGCGAGAAGAGAATTCTTCCACCTCTTTCCAAATCCATACCGAGGGTTTTAATGCACTGACAGAAGGTTCAAAATTCATGTCAACCGAAGACATAGTTATTGCAAGCGGCATCCACCATCATTCGTTCGAACTTTCCGGCCCGAGGGTTGGACTTGACACTTGAGTAAACCGATGATACCACACACTCCCTTACGCACAATAACATGTATCAAAGGAGCACCACGCAAAACTACCACTGCGGTATGATTACCGTGCTGGATCCCCCTTCACCAGTCATAAGAGTGCACAAAAGGTTGATTAATCCAACTTCAAAGGCCCTTTAAGCCTATGATTCATGTTACCTCCAGAGCATTCGGAGCATGGAAGGCCCCGACTTGGAACTTTACTTACGCTCGCACGGGCTGTTGTCGTGGGCCACCATCTTCACTGCATCGCTTCCCATGAGTTCTCGACCGTTCACCAAAATCAATTAGACATTCTATATAAGGCGCTGGTCTGAACACTGCATAAGCAGCCGCGTGATACTGTTGGACGCCCTCGAAGAGGCTAACTCCTTTGAAGCACTTTTACTCTCTCAGTCATGCACGGAAGCTTCCAGTAAAAGTAAGATTAGAGCGCCAAGTTCATTTTCTGGTGGTAATTAGCTTTTCCATCGTATATGTTCTTTTTTGTTTGTCAGGGTGTATAAGCTTCATAGCGGGAGAGCCTGTTAGGGACAGTGATGAAGTTAAGGGGGTGGCAACAAATAGAGTAAAAAAGGCTAACTCTCAAATTCGACTCTGATGAGAAGACTACGATATTGTAGCATAGGGCGGATACAAGAATAACAGCCACGTAAAACAGTTCTATATACCCTGGTTGCAGGGTTGAATTTGATTTATTAGAAAATAAAATTTAACTAATCCAGGCCGAATAGCTGTGGTGACCTTTATATGGGCCACGAGTGAAGTGGGCCAAGAAAACGCCTTAAGGCGGTTGTCAGTTCGTCTTTTTTCGTTAAGCGTCGATCCTACGAAAGGAAAATGCTTCATCTCCTGCTTTTATAAAAAAAAAGAGTTGCCAAGAAGGGGTAACCAACAGCGAGGCGACAACCGACGCGTCTATCGGTCTTAGTGGGCAGTACCGAAAAAACCCCGGGCCAACGTGAAACCAGAGGAGGAGTGAAGTATGCAGCGTATAAGTGTATTCTTGGTGCCTTCGCGTTTTTGCCAACAAAGATGAAACCATTCGGAAGATGAAGCTGTGCGGTAAGTCTCGTGTCGTTGAAGTACGAAGCGTTCTAGAGCAAGGCGTTGGAAATGGAGTGTCCCGGTGTTTTAGTACCGTGACTACATGATACTACTACTTTCGATGACGACAGGAGACGCCAACAGCACCAGGGTCTAAGGGGCTGGTCCCTAAAAAACATTTATGTTGTGTTTGTCGATGTTGTAGCCCTAAAAAATCCCATGAAGTGGACGGAGCCTTTTTTTCTGAATAAAATCACGACGAATTATACGAACGACAGCCCGCTGCCCGAGTGTTTCCAGCTCGTCTACAAGTGGCTTAAGCGCCAGTACCCAGGTCGCACTCTCAGCTGGCAATGCGCAGTCTCCACGTTGTACATACTGTGTCCCTGGATATCAAATCACCCTATGACTGCGTAGCGCATGATTCTATTCCCTCGGCTATGAACTCTTCAGTTATAGAAGACCACAAGTATGCATGGCTGTCAGACTATTTTCCCGATAGGTATGTATGCATGTCAACAAACAGCGGCGACACACCACTGTACAATGTGACCCGAAGCTTTGACCGAGGTGTTGAGCCAGTATTACCGAGGGGCCGAGGCGCTTCCTGTTGGTGCTTCGTGCGCAGTAATGCAAGCAGACACCACAAACAAATATCCAATCCAGTCACCGCTGGAGTCCTTTACTGCGCAAATTGTCCACTGGCATCTTTTTCTGTGAAGACCGACGTTTTCACCTTGGACGAAGTCCTGACCTAACTGTCCATCTTGGTATTAGCTATGCATCGTGACCACACCCCTCCCTCTGCATCGCCTAAAAGCTGGTGATGAGCCCCTGAAGGAGCCTTTCAAATGTGTTCGAATGAATGGCTTCTGTGCGTTTGCTTCTGAGAAACATTATGGTCAGAAGCTGCTTCTTGTAGTAGAACGTAGATTTTTTTCCGAACAGCTTTGCTAAAGCTGCAAGTGCGCGATGAGTGCAAGGAACGAGGTTTGGGTGAATATGGTTACCCCGTTCCGCCGCTATCTGGCACGCGGCGTGTTCAACACAAAAGTTCCGAGGGATGCCTCCGCAAAAACACAATAAATGCATCCTGTGATGCGATCCACGCTCTTCGCTTTGCAACTCGGGAAGGATCGTCCATATGTGTGCGCAAATGCATTTGATGAATTCCATGGTGATGATTGTTTTCGGCTCCGCCTGCCACCACTCGCTCCCACTTTTCCTCCGTAAGTAAAATAGCGATCTCTTTCTTCGGCTCCCGTGCGATAGGTAAGAAAGTCATGCCGCCCCCCTCCACACACACACGCGCTTTTTTTGTTGCTCTACTGTTGGATGGCAGAAGCAGGGGCAATGGGCAGCACCATGCGTTCAGCCGTTCAGCTGTCGTCGCGTCGAAAGTTCATTCATTCTACCCTAAGCCAGTCTTGGCCAGAACGTGTATTTCGTAGATCACAGGGAACGGAGAAACGTCTGGCGATACAGGGCACCTCGCAGCTTCTGTACGCCTAAATGAGCTCGCGTTCGACAGCTACGCGGAGGTCTTTCAGACAAGAGTGAACCTTGACGGAGCTGTTTTAGAACAGCGCGAAAGTCGTCCATGGGAGCTGTTTGCAAAGCTAAGATGTACTTTAGATGCTTCTTTAAAAGGCAACCAAATGCTGATTGTAATGAAGGGCCCTGTTTGATAAAGAGAAAGGTTTCTCAGCTGGGTGACGATCACGAAACCAAAGATATTTCTACCACCATCACCGCACCTGGGCAGCCTTCAGCTTAGCAGATCTGTCTGCACATTACTTGATTCTCAAATAATCCCTCACAGGTAAACTCCATCGGACCCAATAATCTGGCCTCAGTCTTTCGCGTTCCAAAATTTCGGGTACACCCACTTTTTTGGGCAAAAGAATCATGAAAAATGATTCATTAATGACGATTACTTTTCTTTTTTGTTTTTTTTTTCTAATTATTATTTGAGGACCTGTGTTTTTGTTCATCGTAACCCTGGCTTTAACATGACCCGCTAGCATGCCCATTGGAGAAATTAGTGAGTGAAAAATGATATTCAGGTTAGCTTCATGGAAAGCTGCATTTTTATTTTCGTCTTGCGTAATGGGTGAACGTCCATCAGGTTCACAGAGAGAGAGAGAGAGAGAGAGAGAGAGAGAGAGAGAGAGAGAGAGAGAGAGAGAGAGAGAGACGTTTTTTTTATGATCCCGCGAGTTGGCCGAGCTAAACGTAAATGTTCGACATCTGAAAAATTCACCAGTTGAGAAATGCAGTAGGTACCATCTCAGCTTATTGTGTTCTGCGGCCTTTTTAAACAAATAGGCATTTTAAATGGATACTTAGGAAGTGCAGCAGTGCATGCCGTCTCTTGAGGGAGACAATTAGAGCGCACAGGATAAAAGCTGAAGCCGGAAGAAGCGGATGAAACGAAAAACCACAACCTTAGAGTCGCGTGTCACTCGCCCATCACAAACGCGATGAGTGACACTGATGTCCGAGGCCGGATACCTGGCGCCTGCTAGTTTAGTCAACGTTCTATTTAAAGCTTTAGCATTAAAGACATATATTCAGAGACCGAGGAGACCGAAGGACAGTTTCGCACAGAACTCAGTGTGCTGGGAATCATTGCGTGCTTAATACAGGCCGGCCAAACACTCCGGTACTCCTGAGTAGTACTCGCAGCATCTTCATCCCTTACTTGCCACTCTCTGTTACCAACACGAGAAGAAAAATTTGGACACACCCCCTGCATTTGCTTTACTTTCACTGCATCACCTAAAAGCGTCGAGGTAACGGACAGGATTTCAAAACGAAGCTCCGCAAGCACAGTTCAGGAAGAATACCATTTCGACAACTTCTACTGTGAAGCTGAACTTTGGTATCGATCGTGTTTGAAATTTTCAAATTTAGCAGTTGTAATGACGTAAATGGTGATGATTGGTCGAACGAAGTCTTCAAAAACTAAAAAATAAGAAAAATGTCAAATAATTACGGAAAAAATATTAAAATGTATAACGCATGGCATTTTGACAACAATGCAGATAACGCGAAAGCTCCAAATGTAATCTTTACTATGACGTAAATGGAGATAATTGGTCGAACGAAATTTCAAAAAACTAAATATTAAGAAAAATATAAAGTAATACCAGAAAATGGCAAAATATGTAACGCCCTGCATTTTCGCAATAACGCAGATTAGAAATAATCCCACCTGTAGTCGTTGTAATAGCGTAAATAGAGATAATTGGTCGAACGAAATTTTTAAAAACTAAATATTAGAAAAATATAAAGTAATTCCGGAAAATGGCAAAATATGTAACGCCCTGCATTTTCGCAATAATGCAGATTCGAGAAAATCCCACCTATAGTCATATAAATAGCAGGAATAGAGATTATTGATCGAACAAAATTTTGAAAAAAAAATAAATAACAAAAATATGAAAAAATACGGAAAATGCAAACCGTTAAAGGAGCCATGAAGAGAAAACACAAGTTTGGTTCATTCAAAAGATTGTCTCGTTAGAATCATACTGACACCACTTTTAACGTAAACTTCGCTCAAATAAGCTACATAAGTAGGAAAAACGGGAATGGTCATGCGACCCACCAGCTCATTTCCCGCAACAGAACCTGTGATGTCACATGGGCTAAGCTCTGCGATTGGCGGAGGCTGGCAGAAGCAGACGCAAATTAGGTAGAGCTTACAAACTAGACGAACGAGCGATTTGCGCTTAAATTTAGGGCACATTCTTTACAAAGCAATAGGAATGATGGACAAACAGTGGAAGTTACGAAAGCACATGTAAACATAGAAGTACTGATGCGTTCTGCTATTCGTACTGCGCACAGCATGCTTTGGTTTAGCTGCACAGCACTATGGGGCTTGGGGTTGTCTCAGAATCTCTATGGTCTCAGACTCCATGGTCTCAGACGACACTGGCCGATTGACGCAAGCAACGGTGTCTTACGTGACCCCATTTGTCGAGCGAGCACTGTTTCAGGGAACGAATATTTTCTCCCAGAACAAAAACAAGCCAGGTTTAAATGCGGGCAAAAACAAACCAAACGCTTGCCATGGTATGGTGGCGCCATCTAGGTTACGGAACGTAAAGAAACGCGGGAACAAACCAACACCGCTACAGGGTGGAGACAACCTTTGAACGATCCCGTGCCGCCGCAATTGGGCCAACGGGCTCAACGCGTTATTCTTTTCGTTTCCCACGAGACCTAGCAACGCGAAACAGACAATATGATTCAAACTTCTTCAGTAAACCGCGTTGCGGCGATAATTTTAGCGCGGTTTTGACACAATGACTTGCTTCGGCGGCGAGCGAGCAACCGAACATGGCGGCGCCAGCGTTACGTGTCTCTACCCTGTACGGCGGATGCGTGAATGAAGGTATTCTAGGCTGCAGAGCGGTCGGCAAGGCGGTCGGTTCCCGTGATGTCACTTGGGACCACGAAAACGCACGATTGAGCGGGAAAATCAAAATTTTAACCTAAATTGTTTAATTTCTCAGTGAATAAAGCACCGTTTGTATCCGGACAAGCGCTGGGGGCACTATAAAACACGAAATCTTTCGAATAAAACCAACTTGCATTTTCTCTTCATGGCTCCTTTAACGAGCTGCATTTCAACAATAATGCAGATTTTGCGGAAGTTCCACATATAATCGTTTTATTAGGGTAAATTAAATAATTTTAAAAGGAATTAGATAAATAAGAGGAACTTTTGAAGCAGTAAAAAAAAGAAAAATATTAACAAAAATACGGAAAATGGCTAACGGTGCAAAGCCCTGAATTTCCTCTATAAAGCAGATTTCCCGAAAGTGCCATATGTTGTCGTTATAATGGCGTAGGGGTAGATAATTGGTGGAAAGTAATTTCGGAAAACTAGAAAATAAGAAAGATATTAAGCAATTACGGAAAATAGCAATCCGTATAACTACTCCCTGAATTTCCACAAACAACAATGCAGATTTCGCGAGTGTTCCACGTGGAATAATAAGCACATGAAGTCGCATGAATAAGCACATGAGATCACATTGTGCTACAGTAAACCAGCTGCCCTATACGCGGTTAACTGAATACAGAAAAAATGGAAAACTTAACAATTAAACTAAACGCACAAAATGACAGTGGCCTACTTAATCCAGCGCCTAGACGGTATTAACACCAAATCAAATAAACAAACAAAGACTCTGTGTTTCTACATGTCCTTTGAATTCAAAGCAAGAAAATGCAGGCTGACGATAACGGTATGCAGCATAGAAACGCTCCTTGTTATTGAGACAATGCTCAGCGTTTCCGTACGTAATTGTGTTGCTGCCGACAGCAAGGGTGGTATTTGACTCCCGGCAGTGAAGGTTTCATCAGAAGCTTGTTCTAGCCCCACTAGGTTTTAATATTTACTGCGACGCGCAATGCCAGCGAAGCCTTACTGGCGTAAGAAGAAAAAAGAACAACTTGCTAGGCTGTGCGTGCTACTCCAGGGGCTCTATATATGTATAGGTAGAGGAGAAACGTGAGAGAGAAATTTCCAGCAGTTCATCGAGTAATGTTACGCGGCGGCAGGATGAAATGCAGGAACCATGGTTGATGAAGCGATGATTTAATGAGCGGCAATGATGGCACGGGTAAACCAAGGCTACCCTACATTCAGTACGTCGTCGTCTTCACTCCGGCATTCATTGCGCCGTGCGCCACTGCCTACTTCGCCATTATCTTGTACCAGCACTTTTAGTTCCTTCGCGAGTCCAAGGGTTTCTTATAAACCAAGAAAGGCCTTGAATTCGCTCATTCCCCTCCTTTCCTGGTTGACACCGAGTGCACTTGAACGGGTACAGCCATTCGCCTACATCTCTTATCGTTTTGGCAGGCCAACGGCAACGTCTTCTCCGTGTACCCTACTCTCACGAGCTATAGCCGCTTGTGGAGCTACGTAGCAAAAGGCAGAAATAGTCGAGTTCCCCCTACGACAGCTCTTCTGTTAGCGCTGACGTTGCAGTAACGTAGATAGACAATCGTATCGCCGTCAGGCAGTGCCCTTCATGGTGTTCTCCTCGGGAGACGTGATCTGCGTGGCCGCTATAGCTCAGTGGTAGAGCGCTGGTCTTGTAAACCAGCGGTCGTGAGTTCGACCCTCACTGGCGGCTGCGAATCTTTTGTTTTTTGCACACAAGGATACTTTGGTTTCCCAGGAGAAAACTAGTCCATTCAGATGATGAAAAGCACTTTTACGGAGGCACTTATCTACAAACCATAAAGGAAACTGCTTCATGGTCGTTCTTTGTTGTTTCTGTAGTCAGGTATTTTCCCATGCTTGCGTTCGCTAACTTTTGTATGTTTCAGGCAATCTTTCACTCCTTTAACCATTGCAGGGAATAATAGATCAACACTTTTCATTAGTTACGGTTCCAAATTTTATATGTCGCATCTATGCCTTTCATAGATATGTGAATAAAAGCATAGAGGAATAAATACTTAGATATAGTCATTATTGTAATTTAAAATACCTCACTGTTTATAAAACGTATGGTAGAAATAGTAAGAAGATGGAGACATTTGTAAGCCACTTTGAGGGAATTAACCGATGCAGGTTTTGCAACAGCACTCAAGAGGCACGGGAGCCAGCGTTCCGCTCCCAACTTAGGAGCGTGCACGAACAGACCCCAGCCATGTGGCCGCTATAGCTCAGCGGTAGAGCGCTGGTCTCGTAAACCAGCGGTCGTGAGTTCGATCCTCACTGGCGGCACCTTTGTTTTTTCTTCCTTAGCTGTAGAACGTTTTGGTCTTTTGAACGTAGATTGCACTTTGTCGTGAACTTTATTTCGCTGAGTGCTGTTGGTGTCATTCTCTTATTTTTAAAATACTCTTCGTCCCTATATTTTGAACATGCACATTTTTTTTCGATTCACTAAAATCCGTATATTTAGCTAAATGGGAACTTATTTATTTTCTGCTCATCAAACCAAGTCAAACAAAAATTGGTTCATTTTTTTTTATTATTGTGTGGTTTGTCGCGCCAAAAGCTACATATGGGCTATAAGGTGCGCCGTAGTGGGAGATTAATAGCTGAGCTCTTTTGGCAAATCCTTATTTTTCGTGTCCGCAGTTTAAAATACCATGAAATTGCCGATAGCGCGCACGTGAACGCCGGCCTCACGGACACCTCCCGGCAGTTAACAGAACCAAGAAAATGTCTAGTGCGCTTGTGCTTGTTTGCGTGCCTCGCGACGACTGCCCAGCGTCCCGCACGTTTACCGAGCCAAACATACCCACGTATGAAGATTGGACAGATTGCGGCGACCAACCTGCAGTTAAAAACCAAGAAAAGGCCTAGCGCTCGTGAGCGTGTGCCCCGCGACGACAGCCCGGAGTCCCCGGCGCACTTTGTCCAGCCAAGCATACCCACTTAGGGGGATTGGTCAATATTCCGGCGACCACCCCCCAGTTAGAAGAAAACGAGAAAAGGCCTAGCGCTCGTGTGTGCGTGCCTCGCGGCACCCGCCCAGCGTCCAGGCGCAGCTAGTCAAGCCAAGATACCCACTTAGAATTGCCCAAGATTGGCCGAAAGAAGATTCCAGCGTTCGTCTTCATCGTGGCAACATTTGCTCGGAACGAGAAAGACACGTCATAGCGCACGCCCCTCAGGAGGATGTCCCATGATTATCACATCCAAAACAACGAAAAAAGCTCGCACTTATAGCAGAAATGATGAAGCAAAAGTCCTTGCGGTCACGAACAAGAAGCAAATTGGTTGCAATCGTGGAATTAAACCGTCGTGTCTGAGTACTACAGCTTCGCTAATTTGTCTTGCGCGTTAGCGTGAGCTTCCTTCCTTTTTTGACCACCCGGGGTCTTTACTTGCACAGAAATCTCGACACAGGGGCGTTTTAGCTTTTGGCTTCCATCACAAAAGCAGCCACTGCGGCCGGGATCGAACACGCGTCCTTGGGTTCAGCAGCACAACGCGTTAGCCAGTAAGCCACCCCTGGGGATCAAATAAATGAAAAGTGCGCGCATGGGCACACGTGTTGGTGTGGGGATGATTTGTTGACACGCCATTTACCAGTTTTTCGACGATCGAGACAGATTTCTATTGCGCATTCGGGATGTCGAGACACTAATGAACACTTAAGGTATAGAAATGTTACTTTTAGGGCACAGCCCTAAGGCGCCCGTCTCTGGGCTGAGCCGCGTCGCGGTCGTAACCGAGTGAACGATGGCAAGACCGAATAGTGAAAGAAACGATGACAAGGCAGAATAGTGAAAGAAAGCAAAGGAGGAGAGTGTCGCGAAATTGTGAGGGGAGGGCGGTTCACCGTGGCGGCGGGAGCGCTTTCCGAAAGTGTGCGGTGGAGGAGGAGAAGGGCAGTATGCTGTTCCCGCACGAGACGCTCGTCTGCACGAAGCTGGCGAAAACGCGAGGGTGGCATGCGGATGAGGATGGTGTGCGCTCCCGGCGTAAGACGCGGGTCGCGGTCCTTTCCTAAAACGCACTTCGCGCTGCCGACGCAGTCTCATCATCGCTGCCGTCGAGAGAACCCACGAGTGAGTGCTGCCATAGCGCACTGCTGAAACAACCAAATATCGCATTACGAGTATCGTAATCGCCAGCCAATTTTTTTATAAACAAGGCATATGGGCGGAGGTAGTACGTTCTTCTTGTCTTCTACGTGTTGTGCAAAAATGGCAGGCATAAATCTTTCCCACGTCCTGGTAACGCATATGTCAACATCATTCCATCAAGTTTCTCAGTAGCACAAGCCCCTCACTCTTTTACACGATGTTCCCAGCATTTCGAAGGAGGGCTTCCTATCGCACTGGCACCGTTTCCCTGCACTGCATAGCATAAAGTAGGAGTTTGGTAAGCATTGGGCTAGAATTTTGCAGTCAAGCAAAGAGTTCCCCTAAACAGCTATGTGTGAAGTATTTTCTACCAGAATTACGAAGCTATAAATGGCTTTAGGCTCCTAAAAACACTCCTTCCAAAAAATGGAGTATTCAAAAGAAAAGTGGAAGTCATGCTAGGATTTCGGCCAAATTTCAAGACACGAGAAACGAAACGCCCTCACAGTTGAAGTATTTAAATTAATTGAAGAATTCCCCCAAAAAGAAGTATAAACAAGGACATTTATGTTTAAAAAAGCACAATTCCACAAAAAGCGCTGTTTCTTTGCGGAAATAGTGAGATGTCAAAGCTACAGGACAGGTTGGCCCCAAATTACAAGTCTGACGTCAAATTTCCAAAATAAAGCCGGGAAAAACGCCATCACAGTTTCGTCATTACTCAACTCAACCTGAATTGCAGTTCAGAATTCCCCCACAAAATACTCAGAACGTCAGGTACACCTCCACAAAGCGACAGGCATGGAGGTTATGTTTGGACAGAAGGGAAGCAGGTTCCACAATAAAGAGCTGTTTCCTATCTAGAGGAACCACAGAACCATAGAATGAAATATAAGGGTGGTCAAGGCTACAGAGAAAAGATGACAAGCCTAAAACTTACACGTGCGGGTAGGACCTCGCAGGAGGCATCAATGCCCCAAGACGATAAACTGCCCAGGGGCACAATGAGCGTCTCGGGAACTACACCGCCGCAGTCCTCGTCAAGAAGGTCATCAGCGTCGTATTCAATGCCAAAGTTCCTGTGAAAACAGAAAAAGTATTGCATAGCTAATTGCATAACAGTTTCTGTGCAACATTATTGCACAGACACTGATTCAGTATGTGCTCTTTTCGGGCAAAATATGAGTAAGGCTTTTTCCGTAATTAAAAACTGGAGGCAACCGTACAGGCTACACAGCACGCATTAAGCCGCATGTATGTGCGTATGTTTTATTCTTTAAGAACAGCTCTGTGGAGAACATTTATATTTGTGTACAACAAAACAACAAATTTAAATTGTAGCCGCCTTAGCCTGCGCGCTCGAAAGTGTAGCCAGCAGAAAGAGCCGCAGTCGCCAAGCAATTCAGATGTGAAATTTTTGAGGCCCTCAGAATATTGGTGTTTCCAGCCGAAACATGCAACCCTTCGATAATTCCACTACCATTCGGCTTACGCTCAGTGTCAGTATAGTATGAAGCCTACAATAACGAGCACAAAGGCAAGTAAAGGAACGCAGCAGCGATGGTACCGTACAATTGGATGCTGTCACGAGCCTGTCGCACTAAACTATGGAGAACTAACCAGCGCTCCGAAATACAACGAGAATTGTACCGATTTTTAGCGGGTTTATTTACTCTTGAGAACAGAGGTTAGCAAACGTTTAAAACCGCGTGCGTATACTTCTTTTGTGTCTGCCGGAGGAACAACAAACATATTATAAAACATCCCTCCGTGGATTGTTGAACGGGTGGTAAGTGTACGGAGTAATTGTGTTGATATTGTTCGCATTGTGTTTTCACTCATTCACCCCGTTTCACATAAAGAGAATATGCCAAAAATGTGTTTTAATTTTGTGTTCCATTAGAGGTAGAGAGAAAGAGAGAAAGAGAGAGAGAGAGAGAGAGAGAGAGAGAGAGAGAGAGAGAGAGAGAGAGAGAGAGAGAGAGATAAATATTTTATTTGTCGATCAGAGTCACCTGTGGGGGCCTCGCCCCATGGAAGGCGTCCCTAGTCCGGGATGCCTTGACATCGCCTGGCCGTCCGTGCACGCGTCACCAGTTTAAGCTCGATATCCGGGTCCGGGCTGGCCAGGGAAGCCCTCCACTGCTCGAACGTGGGGTTGGGAAGTGGGGGCAAGTCTGGAGTTCGTTGGCACTTCCATATGATGTGGTAGAGGGTGCCAGGCTGGGGACACTGAGCGCTAAAGGAAGGTTGCTGGGTGGGGAAGATGAGATGGAAACGGGTGGGATGTGGGTCGTGCCTTGCATGGGCATGTCTAGAACCTATAGATTTTGGTTAACAATATTGTCACGAAGCCAAGGACGACGCAGTTGTCTTGAAGGCGAAACAAGTTTATTGGAGCGAACTTGTGCTCCCCTAACAACTCAAAAGAATACAGAGGCGGCGAAGCAGCGGTCAACAGAGTGACGTACGGGCGTCGGCGAGCGTCGCAGAATCGAATGCCGCGGCGTCTGCTGTGCAGGCTTTTATCTTTCGGCGCGAGAGTTTCTGGAAACGTTGATTCACATCCAGAACATTGTAGATCACAGAAGATTATTCTGGGCTAGTGGCGTTAGGGCGAAACACTCTGCTTATCTGAATGAGATAGCCCGTGCGGCATAAAAATGAAGAATGGAACACGCGCTTCGCATGGGACACAGATAACAGATCCGGGCGCGGCCGGGCATTAAAAACAAACAAAAAATAAACAAACCCGTATATGGTTCGCGGCATTACCCCCCCCCCCCCTCTAGAGTGCATCGACCCGATGCTAAAATAAAACGACAGTCCGAAAAAATAGCAACAACAAAACAACAACAAAAAGTTCGTCATCTTGCGAAGTACGGTTTGCGGCGAACCACGTGGACGACTTCGGATCGCGTGCGTCGTCGTGATGTGCCGGAATCACGATCACTGGGGATCACTTCGTAGGTTAATTGGCCAACACGTCGTAGAATCTGGTAGGGTCCGAAATACCGTCGCAGAAGCTTTTCACTGAGTCCGCGTCGTCGAATGGGAGTCCAAACCCACACACGATCCCCTGGTGGTACTCGGCGTCTCGGCGCGGAGGTTGTAGCGGCCGGCATCCACCAGCTGCTGGTCCGTTATACCAACTCGAGCGAGCCGGCGGGCCTCCTCCGCACGTTGAAGGTATCCTTGGACGCCGGCGTTGAGGTCGTCGTCTTCTACATGCGGAAGCATGGCGTCGAGCATCGTAGTCAGCCGTCTTCCGTAGACAAGCTCGAACGGTGTCATCTGCGTAGTTTCCTGCGTCGCTATATTGTACGCAAACGTGACATACGGGAGGACTTCGTCCCAAGTCTTATGTTCAACGTCGACGTACATGGACAGCATATCCGCAATCGTCTTGTTCAGACGTTCCGTTAGTCCGTTCGTTTGGGGGTGGTACGCCGTCGTTCTTCAGTGATCCGTGCTGCTGTAGCGTAAGATTCCTTGCATCAGCTCCGCGGTAAAGGCCGTTCCGCGGTCCGTGATTAGAACTTCATGGGCTCCATGTCGCAGCACAACTTGGTTTATAAAGAACTTGCCGACTTCTTGTGCAGTCCCCCTCGGAAGAGCGGCGGTCTCTGCGTAGCGCGTCATGTAGTCTGCCGCTACGACAATCCACTTGTTCTCTGATCGTGACGTAGGGAACGGGCCTAGAAGGTCCATTCCAATCTGTTGAAAGGGCCTCGATGGGACGGCGATCGGTTGCAGAAATGCGGCGGGTCTTGTCGGCGGCGTTTTTCGTCGCTGGCAGTCACGGCAACTCCGAACGTAGTGAGTGACGTCGGAAGTAAGGCGGGGCCAGAAGTACTTCGCCTTAATTTTTGCAATAGTGCGAGCTGTGCCGACATGTCCGGAAGACGGGTCGTCGTGGCACGCTTCCACAATTTCGTCACGAAGGTTTGCGGGGATGACAAGTAGATAATTCCTTCCCGTCCCGGGGCTAAAATTCTTCTTCACGAGGACGGAGTTTTTGAGGCTGAATGCTGGTAAGTTACGCTTGAACGCTCTAGGCACGGCGAAGTTTCATCCTTCGAGGTAGTCGTTCATTACGCGCAAGTCGGGGTCGGCACGCTGCTGGGCGGCTACGTCGCTCTCCGTAACAACCCCGAAGAACGCGCTGTCTTCATCGGAGTCTTGTGGTGGAGGGTCGACAGGGGCGCGGGACAGGCAGTCGGCGTCAGAGTGTTTCCTGCCGGATTTGTAGACGATTGTAACGTCAAACTCTTGCAGGCGCAAACTCCACCGCCCAAGACGGCCAGAGGGGTCCTTCAAATTGGCGAGCCAACACAGCGCATGGTGGTCTGTCACAACCTTGAACGGCCTACCATACACGTATGGGCGAAATTTTGAAATGGCCCATATGATTGCCAGGCACTCTTTTTCGGAGGCAGAGTAGTTTTTCTCCTCCTTCGACAGACCACGGCTTGCATAGGCGATTACCTTTTCGCACCCACTTTGCTTTTGGACTAGGACGGCCCCCAAACCTATATCGCTGGCGTCGGTGCATTTCCGTTTCGGCGTTTTCGTCGAAATGAGCGAGCATGGGCGGGTTTTGCAGGCGTTGTTTCAGCTCGCAGAATGCTTTTTCTTGAGCGTTTTCCCAGGTGAAAGGCGTGCTATCTTTTGTCAGGCGCGTGAGTGCGTGCGAAGCTTGCGACGAAGCGCCGGTAGTATGCGCACAGTCCGAGAAATCTTCGCACGCTCTTGTTGTCTTTCGGTCCTGGGAAGTTCGCTATGGCTGATGTTTTCGCTGGGTCAGGCAGGACTCCCGCGGCGTTGACGACGTGTCCCAAAAACTTGAGTTCCTCGTAAGCGAAGCGGCACTTTTCGGGCTTCAGCGTTAACCCCGACGAGCGAATAGCCTCGAGTGCAGACTCCAACCTTGCAAGGTGTTCATCGAAAGTGTGCCACTTCAGGCCAGCTAGCACAGTGTCCATGACTCTTTGAAACGTTGCTGGCGCCGTGATCAGCCCAAACGGCATCACCTTGAACTCGTACAGACCGTCCGGGGTTATAAATGCAGTCTTCTCTCGGTCTCTCTTGCCCACTTCAATTTGCCAGTAGCCGGTCTTCAGATCCATCGATGAGAAGTACTTCGCGTGGCAGAGGTGGTCGAGGGCGTCGTCGATTTGTGGCAGGGGGTACACGTCCTTTTTGGTGATTTTGTTCAGTCTCCGGTAGTCAAAAAAGAACCTTAAAGTGCCGTCCTTTTTTCTTCACGAGTACGACCGGCGCAGCCCGTGGACTTTTCGATGGCTGTATTATGTCGTCGCTGAGCATGTCGTCGACTTGAGTCCGGATGGCTTTTCCGCTCGTGGGAAGAGACGCGGTACGGTGACTGTCGGGTAGGTCGGGCTCCATCTTCGGTTATTATTCGGTGCTTCGATAGAGGTGTCTGACGTAGTTTCGAGTTCGACGAAAAACACTCGCTGTAGCGACGCAGCAAAGCCAATAGTTTGTTCCGTTGTTCTTGCGGTAGCTCCGTATTCACGTTGAAGGAATGCGGAAACTTGAAGGTATCTTCGGGTGCGCGTTCAAAGTCGGCGACTGCGATCACGTCACTTGCTTGTTGCGTTTCTTCGAGGAATGCTATTGCAGCGCCCTTGTTTAAATGCTGGTACTCCTCGGTGAAATTGGTCACCAAAACGTGGGATTTGCGTTGCTTAAACCGCACAATGCCTCTTGCGACAGACACACCGCGGTCGAGAAGCAACCTTTGGTAACTCTCCACGACAGCGTCGGCATCAGGAGCAGCACCTTCACAGTAGACGGTGATCATCAAGCTTGCGCGGGGTCCTTCAAGAGAACTGCGTCGTCCTTGGCTTCGTGACATCTGGTGGAGGTGTTAGGTACGCACCCTTTATTACGACCTCTGCAAGCCGCCAGCCCAGTCCAACTGGAGCCAGCCTCCGACTGCAAGGATTGCCACCTGAGCTCGGTCTTCTGCCAGAAGGGCCCAAGAGAAGGAACGCTGCAACCAACACCATGGTGCAAGAACGAGCGTCGCTAATCGTCCTGCAGCAGCCCCGGGAACCACCATCGTTCCGCGGATCCCCCGGAGAAGATCCTGAGGACTGGTTGGAGAAAGTGGAGCGCGTCCGCATCCTTAACAGGTGGGATAACGAAGAAACATTCCGCCATGTTTTCTTCTATCTAGAAGATACGGCCCGAACGTGGTTTGAGAACCATGAAAGCTCCCTAACCAACTGGACCCTCTTTAAGAGCAAATTCCTCAAAACATTCGCTACCGTCGTGCGAAAAGAACGAGCCGCCCTCTTGTTGCAAACGCGCACGCAACACCCCAACGAAGGGGTTGTGATCTTCGTTGAGGAGATGAAGCAACTATTTCGCCGCGCGGACCCCGATATGACGGAAAAAAAGAAGCTACGCTTCTTAATGCGCGGTGTAAAGGAGGAACTGTTTGCTGGACTTGTCCGAAACCCGCCCAAAACTGTCGCCGAATTCGTGACCGAAGCCACTACAATTGAGAAGGCCCTCGAAATGTGTGCTAAGCAGTACGAGCGGAACTTTGTTGGCGCGGCTAATGCGAACTATATCGACAACATGCGGATTCCGGCTGAAAGCCTACGCGAGACCATCGGCGCAGTAGTGAGAGAGGAGCTGCGGAAATTTCTCCCCACGCAGCCACAGCCCCAAGTCGCTACCCTTACCGACGTGATTAGAGAAGAAGTGCAACAAGCGCTGGGAACTTTTAGGCCATCCGAAGTACCCCGACAGCCACAAGCTATGACATACTCCGCGGCTGTTCGTCGGCCCCGCCGTGCTCCAACACGCCGTCAAGAGGCCCCGCCGTACCGCCGCCCACTGTCACCCGCCCGACCCCCGGTAGCCCGAAACCAGACGCCGAGGAAGACGGACGTATGGCGAACTCCCGATAATCGTCCTCTGTGCTACAAATGCAGAGAGGCCGACCATATCTACCGTCGCTGCCCATACAAGAGACTCGGACTGCGTGGTTTCTCCGTCGACGCACCTCGCCCTCTCCCTGGCCAACGACCACGTGAGATCGACGAGTATCTATCTGAAACCAGCCGTGGCCCAGCATGTTTCAACCGTTCGCCGGCGCCCTACCCATACCAATCGCCGAACCGCCGTAGCAACGCTGACTTCGTCCGTGGAAGGTCCCGCAGCCCACGCGGGGAAAACTAAAAGCAGCAACTGCTGGAGGTGAAGTTGCTCTACGGCGAAAAACCGGAAACCCTCCAACGACGCAAGGATGCGCCGAAGATAGTGATTCACGACATGCCCTCATCCCGACGACCCGACCTAATTCTGACGAGACTCCCGAACACGACGACAGCTATACGGCGCGACGCGTACCCGACCTGACCGAGACGTCCGCTGAGAAGACGACGACAACAACGACGCACAGTGCCCGACCGTCAACACGCACAAGCCGAGATGCGACGCCCCGACGCACCTGGAACTCGAGGAAGGCGGCATCCGATGTCAAGGTGTCAATCGACGGCTTTGATGTAGTCGCCCTCGTAGACACGGGAGCCGACTACTCCGTAATGAGCGGACCATTTGCGTCTAAGCTCATGAAAGTTATGACCAGATGGGACGGTCCGCACATACGCACAGCAGGAGGCCACCTCGTGACGCCAAGTGGAACGTGCACATCGCGCGTCACCATAGACGGCACGACGTACCCTGCAGTGTTCGTCGTTTTGCCCAAGTGCTCCCGCGACGTAATTCTCGGATTGGACTTTTTGACAGACAACGGCGCAATAATTGATCTGCAGACCAAGTCGATAACGTTTTCCTCCGATCACTCTATGACGCCGGAACCGAACCCCGAACACCGTGCAGCTGTAAGGATCGCCGATGATCATGTCACCCTGCTACCCCGCACCTCCACCAGATGTCACGAAGCCAAGGACGACGCAGTTGTCTTGAGGGAGAAACAAGTTTATTGGAGCGAACGTGTGCTCCCCTAACAACTCAAAAGAATACAGAGGCGGCGAAGCAGCGGTCAACTAAGTGACTTGCGTCGGCGAGCGTCGCAGAATCGAATGCCGCGGCGTCTGCTGTGCAGGCTTTTATCTTTCGGCGCGAGAGTTTCTGGAACCGTCGATTCACATCCAGAACATTGTAGATCACAGAAGATTATTCTGGGCTAGCGGCGTTAGGGCGAAACACTCTGCTTATCTGAATGAGATAGCCCGTGCGGCATAAAAATAAAGAATGGAACACGCGCTTCGCATGGGACACAGATAACAGATCCGGGCGCGGCCGGGCATTAAAAACAAACAATAAATAAGCAAACCCGTATATGGTTCGCGGCATTATGTTCGAAAGCCTTTAAAGCATTTGTAGCGTACTACGATTGCTAAACTGTCAACAAGAGCGCCTAGTTTACTCCGCCTATTAGATGATCTTACCGCCAGCGCAGAGGTGAGTGCTATTAACAGATTATCTAAAATACGTTTCCCAAGGGACGTGTAACATCCCTGGAAACGTACCTCATTGCAGTGAAAATGTTCGTTAAAGTATCTAGAAGTATCAAATCGCAGTATTACGCTAAATGTTGGGCTCGTCATAGCGGTGGTGCTGCTTCGAGCCGTAAATACCGATTTTGGTTTCGGAAAAGTGCAGTGCGTTTGTGCTCATTTCAAGGACTCCTATAATTTCAAACGCAATCAAAACGACTTAACGGAAAAAAAGGGCATTTTACCTCGAGAAACCGTACAAGCCACACTGGTTTTCTTTCTGAAAAACTGTGGAAATCGCATGGTTGCACAGTATTAGCGAATATTTTTGGAAAAGGTAGCGTTTTGTAGTTTGGAAATTCAAGCACGTGTGACTGTTTTATAATCTTACAGCTGATTTCATGTCATATATCACTAAAAACTGACCGTTTAGAACACCCATCTCCATTGTCTTTAATTTATTATATTGTTATTCATGCTTACCTGTCTTAGCACTTACCTTTTCATCTGCGTTTCTTTGTTCGCGCTCTTTGCCCTGGTTGGCCTTGCGTCACAATCATCCAACCATAATCATGATCATTTATTTAATCTAGCCTAACTCAAGGACGTTCTGCGAGGATTCAGTGTGGAACGGACTAGTATACGCCACGGCCAGTACTAAAATGAAGGAATAGATTCCAAAAGCGCATTTATTGTTCAGTAGCGGTAGAAGAGGCTGCTAGCGCTTCCTTGTCGTCTGTTAATACGAGTTGATATTCACGTTGCACGAGCTCGCGCTTGTAACTGCCTTGATTTCTGGTCCATGCTGATGCTTGTGAAATGTTCGTTTTTCCCCTTTAGATATTTTCTAAATGATGGACGGCGCACCACTATATCCCCGCAAGCCTGGAGGAGAGAGTTTGGAGAAATACTGACAAAGCAGAAGGAGAGGAAAGAGGAAAAGGTGAACCAAAAAGCATGGTTGATTGGCTGCGGGCACCTAGCCTTGTGAAGTCAGTGTGAGAATAAAAGAGAACCTTACCATCCTTCCCAAAGAAAGTTGAGAAAAGGGTGAAAGCTCCTTAATATCAAACTGCGTCAAGAGTGCGTAAAAACCTTCGCTAAAAGTGAGTCAATTCGATCGCCAAACCTTCCAAGATCCAACTGGAAAACGAAGAATTAACACACGCTTCAATCATCATCATCATCATAATAATCTCTATTTCTACGTGCCCACCAACAGTCAATGGCCTTAAGCTTTGGTGCACAGGATGAAACACAAAATTCGATGCAAACACAAACAACTAAATATGTAGCCTGAAACGAGGAAAAATAAATAGAAGGAGAAAGAGAGAAAAATACGATCAGTGCACTTCAGTCAAAGCAAGCCTAAACAAATGCAAATTGTTGTTAAAAATATCAAGGTGACTTGCCTTTTCATTGTACAGTCTTAGCAATCTTTGCGTAGGAGAACAAGTTGTTGCGCACTAAGTAAGCGAATCTACAAACGGTCTAAGTGTATACCGAGGCGTAGTTTATGAGAAAAATATAAACTATTGTGTCAAGATCGATGCGTCTATTGTCTAATCTAAAACTGCAGCTTTTCCGCGATTTTCAAGTATCCATTTTGATACAATGAACGCTTGCTTTCACACACGCGCCGTGTCTCCAGAGAGCTTATCAGAGCTTGTCGGTCGACCAAGTGGTCTATGGGGAAACTAATTACTTTTTTCATGATATGCCATCTGTCCCACTGAAAGAGCTTTCGCTTTGAAAGGCTTTCCTTGAAGCATTAAAAGAAGCATGTGATCCCGCGCCAGACCTACACCGATAGCATAGAAAACATTAAGGCAAAGAGCAGGAACACGGAAATTTGTACAATTACGGGATTGAAATAGTAACAGAAACGTCGTCGCGCTTGGGGATAACATATAGATGACCTTAAAAGAAGAAAACATATACGTGTCGTGTAAACTGCACAAGTCTTTACGAAAGCGTGCGCACTAATTACGACAAGTGTACGTTTTATTCTCACAAGTCCGTCCCTGAGTTCGCCCTAAGTGCAATCATTCAAACGAATTACCACCGACTGGCTGGACACCAAGCGTCACTCGAATAAATGTGCCGATCGAAAATACCTTCAAATGACGACGTCCGCACTTCAGTATTATTTTACTTTGGGTTGTGAACTATCTGGCTTCTTTTCTACACATTCGATTTTAAAAATTGCGGCCGAAAAAAGCGAGGTAAACAAACTTCAGGGAAGTTTCCATTTACGCGCAAGAATTGAATGCCGTAGCTGTTGTAGGTGAACATTGCCGAACAAATAGTTAAGTTTCAATATGCTTGTTTATTTGCATAGCTGCGGTCGTAGTAATCACCGTATATGCATCGACGGGTCGTCGTCTTCTTCGCGGCGAGTGGTGGATGCAAAGTCATCATCAGCATTGTACACTTCCACCAGATCTTTGTCATCGATTCCAGGAAGCGTTGGCGGTAGCTGCAAGTCCCGTCGGTAATGATTGCCACACTCGTACACATGTCTCTAATTATCTATAATGGCTTCTTGAGAATACCGCGGCCCTGCTGCCCTCTCCCAAGCAGGGTGTATTTTCATCTATAGAATTAGGGCTGGAGTCTGTTTTTTTACATGCGCGGAAGCGCTTGACGACAGCGCTGGAGCTTTTTCTTTTTCTAAAGCCCCTGCCTGAGCAGGAGACACGGTGGTCGCCGCGAGGCACGCGCTTACGAGCCTTCGGAATTTTATCCCTCCAAGGAGTGTTTGCCAGTTTGTGTTTTTTTTTTTTTTGCTAAAGACACTTCGCGTGCCGCGGACGTTTGGTAGTCACCGCGAGGCACGCACTTACGAGTTTTTTAAATTTTCTTGGTAGTCCTTCCTGCAACGAAAAACTTACGGCTTGTCTCCGCTGTTTAATTTTAAAACAGGGGTAAAATATTGCCTACGAAACCTGTCCCGTGTTCGCTAAGAAATGTGCTGGGTACGATAATCAAAAATTGCCATTAGAAGGCTAAACATTTCCCTGCTATCCTATGTACAAGCCATTCTTCAAAGCTAAATTGTGCTTTGCGTTGACTTTGTTGTTACCGCCGTGCAGTGTTTGATATGTTGCGTTGTTCCAATGTGCTCCCGGAGTACAACATTGGGCGCCCTCCGATTATGCACTCATTTTTATTCCATGCCTATTTTTTTGTTTAAGCAGGACCTAATATCGTCGGCCTATTTATAAATGCAAGGACAACCAATAATTGAAATAGTGTTTCTTCATTATTCAACACAAACCACTTTTTTCGGTAACCAATAAAAACACTTGGCATAAGCCTTTACAAAAAAATGCAAATTTGCAAGAAATGTATTTTGCTGTTGTAGAAAAGCAACGCAAAAAAAAAGTAGCGCTGGAAAGAAAACAATTTACTTTTTTTATCTTACCTGTTTTTCGCAGACCTTCATGCACGCCATCACAACCTGTCGGTTTGACTCCCACATTTCCAGCTGCAGCATAAACTATTCAATAGGTGAAATTCGACTCGACTTCCTGTTCGCACGTTTTTAGGGCATCTGGGCGTGACATTCGCATTGTTCGTGGGCCTCCCCACTAAGCAGAGCAAGCATTCTTGTTTCAGCGTGTAAAAGCTCGCAACCCACACAAAATAAAATAAGAATAATGCTTTCTGCTGGTGCCGTACGAACAATGTCAAATATTTGCTTCCTGAATACTTTCTGCGACGCCGCTGCTGGTTTTAGTAATAACTGCATGTCAAGAACATCTCCTTTCCTTATTTTCACGTAGTTATGAAAGATGCAATGATCGGGTACTATTAAATTTGTAAGAGTGAACTAGTGCTCCGCCGTAAAATATAAAAAACACAAACACCGAAGAATTGTTCAAACAAATTTACATGCACCGTCGAGTAACCACCATTTGAATGCCGAGAGGTTTAGCTTTACAAGCATTTATCCAGCATTCATTTCCAGAAACATCCCATCACACAAAACCAGTGCCAAATAAACAAGAAGAGTCTAGTTGAGCCGCGAATGGGTTACCCTCTTCTGTATCAACCTGCCGCGTTGGTTCTCTAGCTAAGGCGTTGTGCCGCTGAGCCCAAGGAAGTGGGATTGATCCTGGCCGCGGTGGCTGCTTTTGGAATGCGGGCAAAAAGGCAAAACGCCCATTGTTCGAGATTTCAGCGCACGTTAAACATCTTCAGGGTACATTGTCTTCAGGGTACATACAACGTCTTCAGGGTACATACAAAGTACATTGGCATGCGCTACCGAACTCCAGAAGGATGAAATGTCTCCTGTTTAGCGCGGGATAAGATAACATTCTGTACCTAGCTGTCGTCATGCCAACAAAACGTAAACAAAACGATTCACAATGCAGGGTTTGCTGCATTGACGTTAGCGTGAAAGCATGAACGCCGCAAGTTACAAGCTTCCTAAACCGGCAAGAGCCCCTCAGCTTGGTTGAGGGGTATTGCTTTGTGTATTGCGAATGGCCCGAATTTAAACAACCTTAGGTTGCTGGTACTTGTATACTTAAAATTCCTAGATAACTGCTTTCTCTCTTCCGCTTACTTATTCACCGATGGCACTAACGCGATTCAAAGAGCTTGCTTCGTTGGTGTTGCGCGGTGGAATCTACGGAGCATGTGCATGGCACGCTACGCCTTGCTATTGATGTTGTAGTTGCGTCCTGATTCCAAAGCTGGAAACAAAAAAAATGGAGGAATCTTACACTCACCCGTAAGACTTGAAGGTAGCGAAACTGTTCGCAAGCTTCAAAACTATCACGACGGTTTAAGTCTACGATTGCAGCCGATTTGCTTCTTTCTCGCTGCCGTAACGACTTTTACTCCAACATTGTTGCCGTAATTGTGAGCGTTTTTCATTTTTTTTAGAAGTGATAGTCATTAGACATCACCTTCGACTAGCGTACGTTATGACGCGTGTTTCTCGTTCCGAGCAAGTGTTAGTTAGAACAATAACGGCTAACGCTGGAGTCTTTTTCGTTACGAGCAAGTGTTGCCATGTTTTCTGTCAAAAGTTCGAGTTCTTTATTTCGCCAATCTTGGCCAATCTGCCTAAGCGAGTATGCCTGGCATGCAAACGCCCGCCGAGGACGCTAGGCGTTGGCCGTGTAGTACACGCACACACGTACGTGCCCGTGGCAATTTCTGGGTTTCCGGGCGATCACCGCAATGTTGGCCAATCTCCCTAAATGAACATGTATGACTTCAGAAACATGCGCCAAGGACGCTGGGCGACCGTCGCGAGGCCCGCACATTGAAGCACTCGGTATTTTCTTGGTTGCGTTATATGCGGACACGGAAAATTACGATTGTCTAATCAGCTTCGCTGTTGATAAATACAAATTTATACATTTACCACCCCGCCACTCACCCGAAAATCTCCAAGGGGCCCCCCCTTGGAGATTTTCGTTCTCCCAAATGACAGATATGGATCGCAAGTTCGTTCCGCCTACGCGTAGCAGCGGAGTGTTCGAAGGGTCTGCAAGAGAGCGGGCGTCACCGGAAAGTTGAAGACGGAAATAGATAAGAACTTCCGCACAGGCAAAGAGGGACAGGTGCAACCAAAATGGATCCAGAGAAGGGATCATTAAGCGGCCGCCAATGAAAAGCCTTGCCTTCAAGTGCGGCGGGTGTACAAACATGAGTCATAGACAAAGACAGTGCATCTGGGAGGTGCGCGGGGAGGGGGGGGCATGGTGGGAATGAATCGGACGTGCTCCCAGGCCGTCAAGCGCAGGTCGTTCTTTTCGACGACGTTTTTGATAGTGGTCTGTTGAGGGAGCGCGAGATGGAGATAAGTGGGGAGTTGTAGTGCACCCGATGGATTAATGAACGCCGCCGAAAGGATCCGACGCATTCATGGACGAGGAACTTTGAGTTGAAGGGCTGAGCGCGACACCTGAAATCAAACCTGCATTCAATGTAAAAAGTTTCGACGAATGCATTCACAGACTCGTATAAGGGCTTTCTTTGGAGCCATCCGTATCAGGACCATGTTTCGAGTGTTCTGTCAGGGCTTGTCAAAGTCGGAACCCAAAAGTTTGCGTTTCCGTCTCTTTCCTCGTTAGCGATCATGAAGGAGGGGTTCTCTTTCCATTCATTATTCCTTGGTAAGTCGCTCTAGTCAAAGTCTGGAAGCGTTTTACCGATTACTATAAGGCACAGACATACATCCAGTAAAACCTACGATGTTATGAAAAGCTTGTATTTGTTCGTCTTTGTAAAACAAATGCATGCACATTGACAGAGCGACTGTATGTAAAAGCGAAGGTCAAGCTTTTTTCTTAACACATGGGAGTGCATATGATGGTGATAATGATGATAACAAAAGAAAAAAAGCAGCGCAGCTGGCACTAGTAGTCCAAGCCTGGAGAAACAGCAGAGTTGGCGGCCCCTCTCCCTTTGTCGGAAACCTCACAGTTGTATCAACATCAGCAGCAGTAGCCTACTGGGTCCACTGCATGAACACGGCCTCTCCCATCAACCTCCAAGCACTCCTGTCCCGCGCCGCTAGAGTCCATTCTTTGCCTCCGAATTTCCATATTTTGTTCCTCCATTGAGTGATTGACCTTTCTCTATTTACAGACTTGTCTGTCGCTGTCCACTCTGCCACCCTGGTAGCCCACCGATTGTCATTTCACCTAATTATGTCCTCTGCTCATGTCTATTTCATTTTCTTTATTTGACCTGTGATATTTTCTAGAAAAGTTTGTTCTCTGATCCAGGAAGCTCGTTTCCTGTCTCTACGTGCTACTCCGTTCATTATTCGTTCCATGGCCCGTTGAGCAGACCTAAGTGTTCTTTCACGTTGTAAGTAAGGCGCCAAGTTTCCGCTCCATCTGTCATCCCCTCAGATTTATTTCTGAACGTGCCACTCATAGCTCTCCAGGAACGGCAGGCCCGGATTCTTTCGTCCACAGGCTTTTAGATCTCTCCCAGAATGGACCGCGTGTGCGTACACACGCTTGAACCTACGGCAAAGTCGTAAGCCAACACCCACGCTATGAACCCAAAGTAAATGCTAAAAAGTAAAAGAAAACAAGTTTTCAGATTTGTTTGGTTTATTTACTTTCGCTCTTCGCCGCTTTTGTTCGACGAGGCTCTCCACAGTTCTTTTTTTTTTTATTGAGTCCAATCCCTTCACTCCCTTTCTTCCTTCGCCCTCTTCCCACTCCCTCCCTTACCCTCCCTCTGGCGTAACGCGATTACTTTAATTCTCAACTCTCCTCTTTACTCGCTTTCATTGCTCTCATTCGAGCCATACGACGGTGAGACTGAACAAAACCCTTTGAAATTGGTAGAGATCGCCTCTGACAATAGACACGCGCCGTTGATTGTATATGTATATACGTATAAGCTATCCTGCTAGTTATGTTTTCACACTAAATGTGCGACACAGAACACCTCTGCGCGCTGACAATAAACGGAACGCACGGTCTCATTTGAAATCGTTTTGCGAGCAGACGATAACTGACGCGCACACACCGGCAGAGGGGTAGACACATGGTAGACTCTGCGGAAGCCATGTCCGCCGAAGCGCCTAAAATAAAGGCGAAGTCACGGAAACGCGTCTCCACTGATCATGTTGCACGAACACCGGCTGACCATCGACTGGTGGGGGTCGATTGTGCGGTCACTACCAACGCTTCAGTGGAAGCTGCCCGTCGCGTAAAACCGCAGCGCACACAGACTTGCTCCTCGGCGGACATCGAGCGAAAGCTGCCTCGAAGTCGCCTTAAACGGGGGTCGGTCGCCAGTTGACTGCACAGCCAATGCATATCACTTCTGTAGAGATAAAAACAAGCTCAAATTCCTCCTCTGTTTAGAAGATTGGTCGGGGTAAAAAATATGCCTGCTGCAGCAACCATGAACAGTAAACTACACGAAACAGCGCTGCCACTGGAGTCACGAGTTCAACTCGGCCGTGCAAAACCATTCCCGAGTTTTTTCCGTGTTCTAATGTTAATCCGTGGCCTCCGCGATCGGCTACCGGCGGCGCGCCGTTGCTCCGGCCGTTCCAATCGCCCGGAGAGAGCGTAAGTTGAAAAGGGGGCGTGGTCGCGTTTTTCGCCGCACCGCGGCGCGCGTAGCCTAAGGTCGTTTTCCCTGGCGCGGGCGGGTGCAGAGAACGAAAACTCGGCCTTCGCAGCATGTGTGCGACGTTTAATAAAAAAAAAGTTGCCGCACACCAATGCAGGTGAAAGGTAGAAGTAGTTACTGGTGCCATTAGGGTAGTTACTGGTGCTTTGAATTTTTGACGTAGACTATGCCCGGGTGATGCATAAGTGAATTCATTACACAACAGTATTCTTTTTTGTAGTCACGCATGGTTCCAAAACACAACACGTTTTCCGGTTTTATTTCCGAAAATCTCGTACATGTTGTTTGGAACGCACGGAACGCATATTCCGTGCGTTCGGAGCAAGAACCAAATTATGGGAATTCAAGCGACCGAAATCCAACCATTAGTAAACACGAAAATACCCCCTATGTCCTTCCCTTTTTTCTCCTTTAAACGTGCGGTCTTTGACAGATAAAATTGATGACATTGCAACACTACTTAAAACGTTTGGCGTAGCTTTTACCGCGATACTATTAACAGAGACGTCGTATACTTCAGCAGCTGAAGTGTATACTGTCCAAATGGCTATCGGTATTTCTTCCGCAATAGGCAGGGTAAGCGTGCTGGTGCCGTTTATTGGCATGCATGCTTGCATATACAAACGTACAGAGAGACTTCCAGTCTACCATAAATGGACGTGGTAAATAATGTAATAAAAATTTTTACCCGAGTTACGATTGGTATAGTTCTCCACTTGATGTGTTTATTCGATGTCGTGCATACAGATATTAGTGACCAGTTTAACTGCTCACCGCAAAAAATAATGCCCTTAATATATCATGACAACAAATTATGTGCAGCATATATTACCCCAGTAAATCTAGAAATTCAGAAGCAGTCTTTCGAAAAAATACATATGTAGAGTCGATAGCGATATGAAAGGCATCGCGGAATACCATGACTTTTTCACTCATGGAAAATAACTTGGTAGCGTGATTGCAGTAGGTACTTGAAACCCCTAAGCATATTAAATAAAACGCAAAAATATGATTGATTCTTACCCGTGGAAGCCTAACAGAGTATTTGAGTATCGTAGTCGTCTGCCTATAAACAATACACGAGAGCTTATCGGTATTACGCTGTTTTCGCGCACATGCACCGACACACCACACACACCCCACACACCCCACACACACACACACACACACACACACACACACACACACACCCCACACACACACCAACCGCACGCACGCACGCCCGCACGCACGCACGCACGCACGCACGCACGCACACACACACACACACACACACACACACGCACACACACACACACACACACAGAATTGATACCCAGAGCGTTCGAAAGAACTTAAAAGGCAAAAAAAGCATATTTTCGCGCAGCGATATCGCGCGAAAATGATGTAACCGCGAAAAAAGAATTCAGCACGCTGGCATTCACTCTGCCCGAGATGACAGAACCCTGGGCTAAGGCATTCGCCTTTCGAGCAAACGACCACTAAAGCTGCGTAAAAAGGCAATCGTGGGTGTTAAACAACGTACGTTAAACAACTTTGTACTTGTAGGATCGAGTCAAAATACATAGACCGTATATTAAGATTTTTCTATCCCGAAGACGCGACAACGAAGGCTGATTTACAACTCAAAGCGCAGGCAGCGTCGGCCAGACGAGCCTCGCTTCAACCTTAGGCTCTAACGGCGCCGCCTCGCGGCGTGTGTCGGAGTTAGCAAATTACACCCCCTCCCATGAGGAAAGAAAAGGTTAGGAGGGGCCCTGACGTCACATTTGTGAAGCCGAGTCCCGCCATGACTTGAGCCCACGGAGCCCAGCACTCTATCCCATCATCCTTTGCTGTCTCCGGTTTGATTTGACTAACATGGCGTCGCCCTGCCCTCCCGCTTCGAAGCGAAAACAGCTTCGTCGCTAATTCCTCGGTGCGATGTCATCTTCTAAGCTGTTGATTTCGCCTTCAATTTGCCCCTTCTAACCCTCGCCCAAAGTTTCAATCGAAAAAAGGCCCTTTGTTTTTGAGATAGAAGGACGATTTTTCAGCTCTTAAGCCTGGCAAAGTAGCGTTTGTCGTCGTCATAGCAACAGGCTCGTGGTATGGCGAACGCAGACGCCTCCGACGGCAGAGTTTTCAAACTGGCCTAATCTAAAAACGTTTTTCGTAGCGACTGCGCTGGTTTGCAAGCGTAGCGAAGCACCCACATACCAAGCGCCTTAAAAATTTGTTCGTTCTATTTGCCCAAATTTGGCCGCCGCAGTTGTAAACAAGTAAGCAACATTGTCCATGGGCTCAAGAAAAATGACGTAACTTCCTTCACATTTTTCGCAATGCATTGGGATGCTAGGGGCCTCTCCTGAGTATTCTTTCCTCCATGCCGCTGCCCTTGCTTCCGCGCCGAATGGGACGGCCGGAGCAACGGCGCGCCGCCGGAAGCAAATCGCGGAGGCCACGGTTAATCAAACGCACCCAGCCCGTTTTTGGGCGCGGCGTAGCGACGGAAGCCACACCCAACCATGGCGTGCACTTTGTCGATAACGTAGCGTCGTAGCCACAAAGTCGTGATTTGATACCCGCTAGCAGCGACAAGAACTTAGCACCAAAGTAAAATGAAGTCCACCGGCCACCGTGAGTCAATGGTGCCACAGTCACGGGGGTGTTCGGTCCGAACTGGGGTTCACTCTTGTCAGAGTGGATAGGAGCGGACAAGGCGACATTATTTTTAAATGGTAGCCTTCTTCATACACCCTGAAAACATCGTGGATGACAAATAGCACAACTTCAACGGCTAAAACGCGCTCGCCATAGCTTAAACACGCAATCTTGACGCGCTGAAATGGTGTAATTTGCCCGTCGTGGGCACTCAACCAAGCCGTAAACAAAGGACATTATAAATTGTCGGGAGCGGGCGCGTACTGTCCGCTACAGCCAACCGCTTTGCTTGGTTTGTGATTTAGCACAGCTGCACTGGGTTTACCCTGAAGCTGTGTAACAAACATAATTCAGTGGAAGAACAGAACACCGATGAAAGTAAACTGCTTCGCGCTGGGCGTGGCTCACAGCCAGGCTGGGGATTTGCAAGTAGCACTCACGCTATCTAATTTATGCTGGGCAATCAGTATTGCAAATCCAGATCAGATGGCGCTGCATGGGGGTGATATCACAAGCCGTATTTTATTAACGTAAGTGGCCCAAACACGGTGCGCTGAATATGCCAGGCGTGCTAGGCGCGATTCCGCAGGTTTCGCTCGAGGTGTATCGGATGCTCCACTATCACTATTTTCATAACCCAAGTAGCTGGAAACTCGGGAGTAGGCAGAACTAGGGCCTTCTGTAATAGCACCCCTGGTCTTGTTCTTATTTCGCTCCAGTTTAGATACAGAAAACGAAAAACCTTTTCCATTATATACATATCAAACAGATACCTGATACACAGTTAAATTCCAGTTTAAAAAACTCTACAAAACAGCCAACTCCTGTCTAGATATAATGAGTTTCTCAAAATCTGTCTAATTAGTTCCTCTGCTTGCCTTTTGTGGCCATACGTAGTTCGGCTAACATCTTCATCAAGATAAAAAAACCACCACGTTATCACGGCAAGGTGAGGGCAACACAAAGCAAAACACTGTAATAAAAAGAACATGCGCTACAATGCGGCATCAAATTATGGGAGCTTCGCTAGAGTCATTTCTTTTCATAAAACCTAGTTGAAAAAAGCAACAATATAAAAATACACGAGACCGAACAAACTCGCACGGACAAGAATGAATTGATTTATACAAATTTTTGATACAAGGCTAACGTATTTGGAAGGAAGTGCACGTGGGGGTGCGTTGACTTTTCACATTACCTAAGTTGCCTTTGCGGCCCTTCAGAGGGGACTTCATGTCTCGTTGCCTCGTAGCCGATGCCCCTTCAAAGGCCAGAGAACCGCTGATCATTAGCGAACGCAACCGAGTATAATCAGCTCGTGTACTTATTCCTTGCCGCCGTTCTCGACTTTGTCGTCACCCGAACAAGAATAAAAGAACAAGAAACGGAAAAAAGTCAGGAAAAAACGGAACTAGTAAGAGAGTGACGAGCCTCGAAGCAACCGCGCGGGCTGTCTTGGGAGCGGCGACAAATATCGATTAGGTTTATTCGTTTGAAGAACGTTCGTGTGCTTACGGCGCTACTTCCGGCATGCAAAACTCTCGACAGCCCAGGGATGCGACAAGAATCAGAGATCTATCCCTTCTCATGTCGCAAAACTTTGGCGTTGTTAACGAGGTTAGCATTGAACAGTTGCCGGAGCTTGCCTTCGATAAAACCGAGAAGACTACAATCGCTTAACCCAACGTTTCTGAGTAGCGTTAATGCAAAGCATGTGGATTCTCAGTTTCGTAAAGGTACTAGTCGGGAGAGATATTTCGCGTATTTTCATATAAAGCAGTCTGTATTATCTAGCGAGTTTGTTTTGATTTTGACAAGCCCTAATTTACGCCGTGACGGAGTCATAGTACAAGAATAAGGACCCAGGGGCAACTGCAAAGCAGATTTGACCAGACGTGGGCGACCACAACCTGCGAACATAGGGCGCTGTCACTGGGAGTGCTGACGTGGGCCATTTGAAGAGGACCACGAGTAGCTCACTATATATGCTACCTCGTTTACATATGAGGAGCTTTTTTTAAAGCAAAGCTTTCTACCTCTACCAGGCAACGGTTCTTTCGTGGCGTGCGGGACAATAAACTCCCAAGGGCGGCGGCAGCGGCGGTCACGGAGGGGGCAAGGAGGGTTTCACTCACGGAGCACACTGTAGGTAGCACGGCGAGTTTACCCAGCGCTCCCGCGCGAAGGTGCCTGCTCGCCGCAGGCGGGTCGGCGGTAAGGGCTTTGTCGTCTACTTTAGCGAAGGTTGCTTTGAGCCTGTTTTGGCGTAGCTTCGCGTCCATTGCGCCGCTTCCTTTGCACGGCTTGGTTAATTTGTTCGACAACACCTCTCGTAACCCGGACCGACGGAATTAAGTGGTGTAAACCAAGATACTTTCAGGATTGGTTTACAGGGCGGAAAGAAAATGTAGACACCACATAAAGACACCTGGCCGCAAGAGAAACGCTACCTTGAGCGCTCTGCTTGCCGCGAATGCGTCTACGTTTTCTAAATTGGTGAACACCAATTCGGTTGCGTTTTAAGAGGTATTACAAAAGGCGAAAGGAGCAACGTGTTCGGATAAATAACGATTATAAAAGTTCCCTCAGCTTTCTCGCAATTACTAGTTTTAATAGGCATAAATGGCAATCATTATGTTCACATGCGCGAACAATTTCGGTGTCCGCGCGTGTGTCGCGGTGGTGTAGCCCCGAGCTAGCACATCAAAATGGCTAGGTTCCGCTGTGGCACACTTCGAATGAACTCTTGCCCGTTTTCTTTCTGCCGACGCTCGTCCGGGCTACAGCGGCGGCGTCCACCGCTCTGGCGCGGCCGTGGCCGACGCTGCTGGCGGCTCGAGAAGCCGACCCCGCGAATTACGAGTAACGGCTGGCAGAATCTCTGGTTTCTCTCTTTGTGGAGCCACGGTTTGAATTTAAGTGAAATCGCATGGGCAAGTGTTGTGGGTATCGTTTATAGCTTTGCTTTCCAATCACCTTCACAGCGTACGACACCACTCTCCTAATCGAAGCGGCATGACATCATGGGTTAGAAGACGAATCAGACGCTAGCCGCCGTTCGATACAGGTCACACATTTCCCGCCTATCACCGCAGCGAAGAAGGCGCTTTCGGAAGGGGTTCACAGGGCCATTCATTCCCATTATCGTGCTCGGTGTGCGACCTCTGTGTTCCGCATCATCCCACCGAGGCAAAACATTGAACCAATATCGAATCTCCGTGCATCGCCACCACAATGGGCAGCATCACCGCAATGCCGTTATATCGTTATATCGAGCACCAGCAAGCGGTATTCCAACATTAGCGGTCCTAAATGTTTCTGTAGTTTTTTTGCCACAATTTTCTGGGTAATTACTTAAAGTCATCACCGGTAAGCAGTTGGTACATACACAAAATAAACAAATGCGAATATAGACGTAAATCTTCACTTTAAGGTGATTGAGGCATAATTTAGTGTTATGAACGACATGTAGCCACTATTTGTTTCCAACTGTGGTGATCCACGTCACAATTGGCCCATGTCTTTTCACGAAGAAGAATATACCCGTGAGCGGCCCCACACTTCTTATTGTTATCCGGGGTAACAATTCTATCACAACGAAAACGCGGGGCGAGATCTCTTGAACTTGTTTTCCTACGATCGACAATGCAAAGCGACTTCTACGGAGGAGCATAATTTGATTTCAGCGCGTGTATTAAGGGCGCCTAAATATATTCCTACTTTGTTCAACATAAGAAGTACAATTAACAACTTGGCAAGATATGGACATTCCGTGGTTACATTAGGTGACCACGAAATTCAGAGCCAAACATTGCTGCCCTACGCGCATCAGGTATCTCAGGAAGTCGCCCTAAAAAGTTTCCTGTGATTACCGTCTTCTTCAGTGTGCTGACATCCTTTGAGTGTTTATGCAACGTCACAAAATCAAAATAACCCCTATGGTTCGGCTATATTTTCGTCGAAGCTGTAAAAGCATTAGGTAGCTGAACAACAAATCGCGACCGGAGCAGACAGAAAAATTACGTGTGCAGCAGAGAGAAAATACGCACTTTAGTTACGTGCTGGCGATACCTTTAGCTTTCCCAGTTGTTGTAGGTAGGATGGAAAAAGGAAAAAAAAACGCTTCATCCAATCACGCTGCATGGACTATTTGTGACAATGGCCAATTTCAAGCCATGAAGGACGGTGTCTGGGAGCCCAGCCTATCTCTACGGACCTACTGTCTATTCCCTGTGCTATTAGGATTCTCCTTTGCTTGCTGTCGCGAGGTAGTCTCGCACGGGCTTTCCCCCAAGTCTCTTTCCGTCTTTCTTTTTTAGTCTTTATGAAGCTGCGATTACTCGCATCTCACCGCCGTTGCGGTTCTTCCTCTGACTATTATTTGCATCTTTCTGTGGCGCTGTCTGGTGACATGCTTGATCTGTGCTTCGCTCATTTCTGGATCATCCTTCTCTACTACTCTTCTTCGTCGACTTTTCCAGCATATTCTTCCTCGTGTCAGCACTATTGCAATTTCTGTGACAATCGTAGACGTCTTCAAATTCATCTGGCGCACTCTCCTGCACACTCTCCTGCTTGCTCCATTACTGGGCTTACGGAGAGACCTTGCTTGCGCAATTTCCAGGGCATGGCTCGAGCTATTCTCGCGCACATTGCCCTGTACATCGGTTCCTGTCTTATATCAACGGTGCTGTAGAAAAAATGGGCCAATAACAAGCGTCATTACTCGGATAAACCAAACGATGCAGTCTACTAACGAGGAATGTGCGGCAGAACAAGAATTTCAATAACGTTTGTGGAAGTCTATACTCACTCAGCAACAGCTTTCGCTGTGTGCTCGAGACTTCTCAAGTAACTCAAAATAGACCATGACGACGACTTGAATTCACAACTCCTTGCAGGATTCCAGGTTTTTCATTTCCACTTTTCTTGAGATACAAAGAGAAGTTCTTGTGGTCAACTCAGTCATATCGCCATCAAAGACGCATTTGAGGCACCCAACAACTTCTGGTACATTAAAAAACGCACCATACCGAGCAAGGCGCAGAAAAGGTTATTTTGAAATAATATCCCGCTGTGGCGTGGTCATCTTTCCGAAAAGTTAGCCGTCAGTTTTCCATCTGAGCCATCCAAAGTCGTTTTAAGACAGTTCACGGGGAGCAGTGCGGGGCGCTTACAGCTCATATCGCTTTTTTTTTGAAAAAGGCAATTTCAGTGGGAAGCCGGCGCGAGTTTAATGGCGACATCGACAGCGAAGGAAAAATGGCGGCTGGCCGGTCACTGCGCCTCCAGCACCGACTCCGCCCACCTGCCCCACGCCCTTTGCGCCTTACCCAGTTTTCTGGCTCGTCAAGGGAGCGCGTTCCAAGATCGCTCTTCTCTCAAGGGTCCTGTTAAGGGCCGCAGCCACCCGGAGCCATTCTTACTGTAGATGCCCCCATACTACGAACGAAAGAAAAACAAACGACATAAAACTATACATCCAAAGAATCACTGCTTGTTACCGCCTGGGAGAGATCTAATGGGTGAAAGCTTATGGGGCCCCCCTACAATACGAAACTTTTGTGGGATATCATATAAAGAACAGGCTGGTACTCCTTTGGTGTGAATGCTGTTCAGATCAATTTACCTCCGTTATTTTTGCTCAGCCAATTTATACAGCAGGTGCGTGATAACTGCTCCCTGAATTCAACCCGTTGGACTTGCGAGTGTGATTAGAGAACAAAATCACTAGATACTGCTGCAGGTAAGCGCAAAAGGTAAAGCTCTTCAATAGGTGAATTTTCTAGCAACCAACACTAGCGTGAATTGGCCGCAATAATCCAGAATAATCAGAACCCCATTTTATGTTTACCAGTGCTTCAAACTGGGGCTTGATGCTCCAAACCTACGCCGAAGGATTAGTCGCGAAGTTGTTTAGGACTACAAATTTATTTATACCGTCTCGGGATATGCAGGCTGCACCCAAAATATTGCCACGCGAGCCTGTTTGATGTTGGCCTCTATCGGAAAACTGTGACCGCGTCCTATCATAGAAGATCCATGACAACGGGCTCAGTCGCATGATTTATCCTTTGAGACCCTAAGATGATCATGTAAAAATGTAATACAGCAGCGTTACTTCCTGTATCCAATAGTAGCTAAAGCCAATGACTCTTTAAAAACACACTGATAAAGATATCGTTCCTACTTTAGCTAGAAGCACTGGTAAATTATGGCAGTGATATTGCAGCGCAGGTCCATAAGCGTGGTATCTATTCATTTCACAAATAGGGCAAGACTAACTAGGGCACCCATACCGCAACTTTTTGCGGAAAAAGTATGCGCCCATGCACTACGTACTGATCATTAACCAGAGAAGTGTTGACGTACGGCTGATGTTTACCCATGGCCCACCCATTTTATATTAGCGCACGGAAGGTGTTTGCCGTTGCCACATTGACGCAGCTCGCCCGTACTGCACTGACCGGCACTATATTGTCGCTTCACGCAGTAGTCTGCTGCGCGCGCGCGCTCTGCTCCAAGAGAGACTTTTTTCGCCCCGTCCGATGCGCTTCCACTTTCAATTGTCGGTGGATGCGGGAGTGTAGCTAAGTCATCTATATTCCCGTTAACCTATCTCTCTTGTTAGTTCTGAGACTCAAACCCGTTTTTTATTTGCCGATACGCATGATGCTTGTGCCGCAAGTTTTCCGCGTAAGCAGAATCGCCGGATTTTCATTAGGCACAGTATATAAAACTCGCCGTTAATAGACAAAATCGGCTTTCCGAGAGCAGCTGTTTACTGGAGGTAAATTGTGTTTAATCGAACAGTCGTTAAGTTTCCAAAATAAAAACGCAAGCAAAAGGCGAAGATTGGACAAATTCGCGCAATTCTTGAACAATGGGCCAGCGGCTGGATTTCTTTCTACGTGAGCACTGAAGGACACAGCACCACGCATTTGTGCAAGTTTGAAATTGTTTGTTTAGATGTTCCGTCGTCGCTTTGCACTGTGCTAGTAGGAGCCATGGTAATATGGATAAATATCGTCGTATTCCCATGCCAAGCCATACAATACGCAATAGCACTTGGCGACAGCTGGGCGCAGCGGCTGCGCTCACGAGCACAAAGCATGCGCGGCATTCCTGGAGTCGCGTCGAGGTTCCGTGAAGCAGGTGTTTCGAGAGCTGTGGCGATGTTCGTTGCTAGGCAACGCGACTGTCTGTCTGTGACTCGATTCAGCCACCCGGCCAAAGCAAAACAATGCCTGCGCAATACTTATATAGTCACAGCTAAATCTACCCGTCTATGTCCAGTGTAATGTTCATACTTGTCAACATTGTTGAAGAAGAAACTGACATTACACAAATATGAGACAACAAATCAATACAGAAGTGATATTTGCAGTGTTCCTTTATAAAAAAATCAAACATTCTTGGCTTTTGCGAAATTAAATACTTCATCAACTGCAGAAAAAGAATTCACTCCGCCGTCGCCTGCTGTCGCCCGCGCCACTATAGCTTCTGGCGCCATTTTAAGAAATCAACCGGCAACCGTTACGCTGTAAAAACAAATATGCATTCGCTGCTTACCATCGGCAGTCTTCTAGTGCAGCACGTACTGCGCGGTGGCCTGAATTTCCCGTGAAAGGAGGAGTCCAAGTCACCCTGGCTGTGCCGCTGGCAACTTCATGCACCTCCACGCTGCTCGACGGATCCGGCACGTCTGCACAGTTGCACGTCTGCACGTCTCCACTTCTGCAAGAAAATCGAACGCAATACATTGGAACCAGAAATATTTAAAAAGAAAAAAAAGTGAGAGTACGCAAGCTCGCAATTGTGAATTGCTGTCTTCACAGCAGAATTTCTTCTTTTCACCTTCGTATAGATAAACAATGAGAATGGTAGTGAAACGCAGTTTTGTACTTCTGTCATCCTGTTTTGTTTGCGTGCTTGCGCTACTCTGTGATCCTTCATGGCGTTGGACGAAAATAAAGGTTATGATGCTCCACTTACGTAAGCTAAAGGATAATTATTCGCAAATAGGCTCATTTCCTGCGGCGCTAATTTCAAGAGATGCATTCCCGGGCGAGCTACAGCCTTTATCTAGGCTCGGATATTTGCAGTGAAGTTTACTTTGCAGCTGCAGTAGTAAATTTCCGGGCGTCATGAGAATTTCCCTCAACGATTTAAAGTTTATCGTTTAGCACCTTCAGATAGGTTCGGCCACCACTCCACCAGCCATGAGCACCACGAGGACTGTCCTGAGTAGACGTCCCCTTCATTTACAGAACTCGGGGCAGATACAATGATGCAGTAGCCAGCGGTAAGTACACAACCGCGCCTCTACAAGAAGGGAGACGTAGCCGCCGGTGGTCATTCCTCAGAAAGGTGCGTTATCTTCTAAAAACACGTTTACGGCTTATTGTTCATTGAAACGAACGCTACAGTATTTCATTTATGCGCGTTCTGAAACATACGTGGTTCGCGCTCAAATTTGAGTGTCCCTTGTTCGGTGCTCTTTCTTTTTTCATTGTACAATTTTTGCCGTTCCTCCTCTTCGTGGTTGCACTTCCAGTGTTCCCGCTACAAGGGTGTTCTGCCCATAGATGCAAAAGAACCTGGGATCTGATTCGATCCCAGAGAGCTTCGACAAACAAACAGATTTTAAAGCGATTGATTGCGTGGCAGCGACAATTATCCCGTTATGAGTACAGTGAGTTTAGGTGGAGCTCTCTATCAGCCAGAACCACGACGTTAATCTCGACGACAATTACACCCAACAACCACAATCTTCAGTTGTCGCTTTAACTCGCATGGACTTGAAAGTGAATAGTGGAGACCGCATTTCTCCCCCTCCCTCTCCGCTATTCGAAGGGAGCAAATGACGTCCCCTAGCACTTCGGCCGCCATCACGCCGAACTTCGGCCGCAGTCACGCAGGAGAAGCTAAGATCCCAAGTGGAACCGGGGGTATGCTTTGACTGCAACTGTTCCTCAGCACTTCTTCTACGAAAGTTTCAGTTCGAAAGTACGAACCATCATGTGAACTATAAGCGAGAGACAATAAAGTTACAGACTCCTGTAAGACAACTATAATCCACGAATGAACTCAATGGTTACAATTATGCTTGTTGACGCGTCTCAAAAACATGAATTACATCGACATCATGGTGTAAAGCGTATGTATACAACAAGTTTACTAACCGACTGGGCATGCCGATTCACGCGAATTGGCGGTGAATTTTATTGGGCTGCTCAACGACGGACGGGTGTAATGACTAGATCCCAGAATTAGTAGGCATCAAGAAAGCGTATTATAGGCGCTAAAAGTAGGCATGCAAAACAATGTTTTAGGCCCCAACGCCGTAAATATCGTCACCTAAATTTCTACATAAATGCAAAAAAATAAACTCGGGATGAAGACTTGCGCAAACGGAGTCTGGCAACAGGAAAACCAAAAATGTCATTTTTTATGATGTTACAAAGGCGCCAACGGTTGAACACAGCCGTTCAATTGCCCCATAAAACTCCTGGACTAATGGCAATCTATTCGCTTTATTCAACAAGGACACTGCTCACATTTATGTCAATGGCCACTGGCGCTTGTTCAAGTGTCCCACGTGGTGAAACAGGCATCAAAATGATACTTGAAAGCAGAGAATGCCGATTGAAAAAAGAGCTACTTGTCTGCCTGACGCAATTTAGTTTCGGCACAAATCATACAGAAAATTAAACCCAAAAGAGACGATGATTTATCAACATGTTATAATGCTTTCAAACGAGGAATATCAGGTACAACTCTGTCAATTTCTTATATACAATGATGTTATCCAAATTCTTCATTCAGGACGTCCCAACACTGCCACATCCGGTATCGAAAATTTGAATAGCGTTTTTTAAAAGCTGTTTAGCAACAGAACAGATTTTTGATACACGAGCGTGTTGTAGAGCCCGTCGGTGTCAATTTTAAGGCGTAAGGAAACCCATCTGCGCAGTTGATGTTTCGCCGATGGCTCTTCAATGTAGGAACGATCTGATAACAGCGACGTGTTCGATGATCAACCGGTACAATGAACATAAAGCTTGATTTGAGTATGCTTCTTGAGAGGAGGATGTAGCAGCACACGTCTGCAGAAATCTGTTTGGGGATCACGTGAAACTAAGAATCATTGTGAAAATTGTGGAAACAATTACAACTACCACCATATCCTGAATTTCTGATTCAAAATGGAGACTTTCGTCAATGAGAATTAGCGTTCCATGCCACTGCTGCAAGCAGTTGTTTTCCAGGAATTGGTGGAACTAGGAGACTAAACAAAACCTCATACAGTTTATAGCAGTCACTTCTGACCCCGTAATATCAATCACGATCTCACACTGCACTCTAAAGCGGAGCTTGAGGCTAAATAGTGTCAATATAAGCACTGATTTTGAGAAGAGTCATTTATAGGCATTTACAAGAATAGGTACAGACGCCTACTAATGGCTAAGGGGCAATATTAGGCACTATCAAAGCCCAATGAAACAGGCTCCAACCATCTAGATCGAGTTGATACATAAAAGTGCACAAGGAGCGCAAGGAAAATAATAGGCATTTGTCTAAAATCTGGTCGCTAGTAATGACACCTCATGGTGTGTTGTTGGATTGATCGTCGGCGTTAGCATTGAGATGTTGGTCACTTTCTTTGTTGATTTAGGAGGGAAATGGTTTAAGCAAACACTGAGGACCAAATGCAAATTGCTTTAAATTGACGAATAAGCTCTTCAACTATATACCATTCTTGCGTGCAGCAATTCTAAATAAGGTAGAAAACAAATAAAAACAAGGACAGGTGTCGCAGTTGACACTGCTGCCCCAAAGGCACAGGTTGTTGAATTCAAGTGACTAGGGCTTCAGGCGCGCGAATTTGGATGACAACATAAACCCGGCATTTTATGTAAAATCTTGCTTAGCATATAAAAAGAAAAGAACCTTAAAAAAGCCAAATGCCACTCCTGAAGTAAAGACGCTTTGACACGGACAGTTAACGCCGGTGGTATCGCCTTCGGTTCGCTGGCTTATTTTTGGCAAGACAATCATGCAACTCTTGCGGAGCGTTGTACATATATAATATATTGTGGACGCAGTGCATGCTCCTATTGGGAAAACATCCACTCGTGAGCAATATTTTTTTATATTCTAAGTGTTATTGTTGGTAAACTAATAGCTATGCACCCACAAGCCGTGTAAAATTCCCTGTTGTATTGATAATTTGGAAATCATGAGTGCTATGTGCATTGTGTGGCATACACGTTGCAGGTCCGGTCTGATTAATCGTGTATGAAAGTGTTAATCAATAAGCCCTTACTCCAAAAATGGCTTGTTTTCTGTGAACATTAAAAACGTAGACATTACTTATGTAAATGTAAATAGTCTGAAATGTTGCCAGAAACCTTTCCGGCTCGAGGTTAACGGGGCTATCGGTTTGTCATACTCGCAAGCACACTCCTTTTTTATGTAAATTATTCTTCAGTCGCTGTTAGTTACGCATAAACCAAAAAAGAAGCCATAGAAAACTTTTTTTTTTGTTATTTAGACCCAAAAATGAAATGTTAGGTTGAGAGGGCGGCGAAGGCAAATATATTGGGGATAAAACCAGTGGGGCAGTTTTATCCGGCTGTAACAATACCACTATACGCCCTGCTTCCTCACTTTCATCCTTTATTCCCGCGGCCCGTTAAAAAAAACCCGTGCTTTCGTCATCAAAATAACGTGATGGGTATAATGAAGAGAAATGCACTTCCAACTTCGCTAGATCAGAGAAATACATCGGTATTTAGGCTCAGAATAAATGCTGAAAAAGACATGGAAGGGCCGGGTGTGCGGCTAAGAAGGAGGCCCGAACAAAACGTGGAGGCTAGCACACATGAAAAGGGTTGGAACCCCCTTTTATAAGGCACAGTAAGGGTGACAAATACAGAGGCAAGCAACAGTATCTTCAATTTCCTTCCAATGCAGTGGATTCTGGTGACACTTTGTTCTCGCACACGCGAGAGAAAGCGAGGATCAAAATGCTGCACTGCCGTTTGTGCGCGATTACTGCATCGATGCAAACGAGAACGTCAACGAGAAAGATGATGATCAATTTTCTCCGGTGCGGAAGCGGTGCCAAATCGTCAACGCTCTTCTTCACAACTATCCCCATTCGAATGATCAGCTACTAAAAGAGCTCAAGACCACCCTTTTTAGTACCGACAGCAATACCTCTTCTTTCTGCCACGCTGATTACACCGGCGCTCCGAATCCTGCCCTTGACGCTCCCTTTACGCTGCAAGAGCTCGACCAAGCTATCTCTTATCTCACTAAAAATACCACTCCTGGCCACGACCGTATAACTAACAAAACTATCCGTAACTTGGGCAATGCCCCTCTAACTGCTTTACTAGATTTCTTCAACAACCATTGGACAAACGGCACCCTCCCTCCGCAATGGCGGCACGCAGATATATCACTAATTCCCTAAGCCCAACAAGCCAATCCAGCTCTCCAACCTTCGCCCCATCTCCCTCACCTCCTGTCTCGGTAAACTCTTTGAACGCATGGTTCACACCCGCCTCACTACTCATCTTGAAGACAACGACCTATTCCCTCACACCATGTTCGGCTTTCGCTCACACCTCTCAACTCAAGATGTTCTCCTACAAATCAAAGAGCAAGTCATCGATCACCTCAGCAAAATTCATCCCAGTGCCAATCTTAGCCCTCGACGTAAGGGCGCTTTTGACAACGTCACACATCAGGCCATCTTAGGAAGGACTTCGAGAAACCCAGTGCGGTGCGTGTACATACAACTACGTGCGGGCCTTTCTAACCGACCGAACTGCCACCCTTGGCATTGGACCACTTCGATCTGACACATTCGCACTCCTCCCAAGGGAACCCCACAAGGATCAGTTATATCACCCCTCCTCTTTAACATCGCTCTCCTCAAGCTCCCACCTCTCCTTCAAACCATTCCTGGTCTCCACCACTGCCCTATACGCTGATGATTTAACTCTTTGGACGACCACCGGATCTCCTGGCACACAACAAGATACCCTACAACCAGCCATCGACACCATTCTCGCTTATCTCCGCCCTCGAGGCCTCACGTGTGCCCCCAGCAAATCAGCACTCCTCATCCTCCGCTCCCGAACTCGTGGGCGATGTCCAGTTCCCACACCCGATCCTGCTCAAACAATCGGTTCCACAACCCATTCCTAAAGTACACACCCTTCGTATACTCGGAGTCCAATTCCATCAAGATGGCTCTGGCGCTGCAGTTCTTCCCCACCTTCAAGCCACTGTCACCCAACTTACCCATCTCATCAAACGCATCACAAACCAACGTCAGGGCCTCAAAGAAGACGATACAATACGACTAATTCAAGCACTTTTAATTAGTCGCATCACATATTCCCCCCCCCATACATCGCCCTCAAACCCAAAGAACGGAGAAGAAAGTCGATATACTAATTCGAAAAGCTTTCAAAATTGAACTTGGCCTCCCCAGCTCAAACCTCTACCTGTCGTTTTCTTTCCAACTCGGAATCCACAACACCCTCGAAGAACTCCTGGAAGCTCAACGCAACAGCCAACTCACCAGACTCCTCCTTACCACTACCGGCCGACACGTCCTCCAGGATTCTCGGATACCCGGACCCTCACCTGCTTCACAAGCCCTTGAGCGCATTCCATCTTCAATCCGGTCCCACATTACTGTATCCAAAATTCCTAACAATATGCACCCAGAATTCAACCAAGGTAGAAGGCTATCCCGGGTTAAGCATCTACGAATCACAATTCCACTTTCACCCCGATACTCGCTACACCGACGCCGCCCTCTACCCACACGCCAGGCTCATGCTCTGGCGGTTGTAAACTCAGAAGGCACACTTCTCACCTCCCTCACAACTCTTTCGACATCAACCACCACTGCCGAAGAAATTGCCATAGCCATCGCCGCTACAACTGGCTCCGAATACCTTACAATAATAACAGATTCCCAGCAAGCCTGCCGTAACATTCAACGTGGACGCATCTCACTTCCTGCATTACGCATACTCGCATCAATCAATCCCCTCCCCGAGCTGTACATCGTCTGGACCCCTGGCCACTCGTCCCTCTAGGGAAATGAGGCGGCTCACGCCGCTGCCGCGCCCTTCCCACCGGGCATTTCCCTCAGGAACAGAACCTACGGTCCAGCCTCCTCCAACTCCCGCTGTTCATCACGCTACCACTACATCCTGCACCATTATCGCAACCTTCGCCTCACTTTGCCTCAACCTCACCCTCAACTAACCAAGGAGGAAGCAGTCATCTGGCGTCGATTACAAACAACACATATTACAACGCACCCATCCTCCACGCTATCTCCCCTACCCAATACATCCTCACCTGCCAATTCTGCCCCTCTCTTAATACTACCTACCACATGGTGTGGGCCTGTCAAAACACCCCATCGCTTACCCCCAATCCCAGACCTTCCCCAGAGCAGTGGGAGGGCCTGCTGACCAGCTCCCGTGACGCTGACCAGATCTTTCTGGTCACCCGTGCCAGGGCTGCAGCCAAGGCCCAAGGGTACCTGGACTGAGGTGAACCCACCCCACCGAGTGACGGCTCAACCACCACCGTCTGCTCTAATTAAATGTTTCTTCTCTCTCTCTCTCTCGCCGTGTGAGCTTCCGCGTTTGCCTGCGACAAAATATCTTCCTGTTCATTTGTTTATCACGACAGTCAGCGTTGAAAAATACACACCACCAAAAGACAGAAAGCACACGGCCGCACAAGGAAGATTACTGATCTTGAGAAGAAATTTGTGTCAATGATACCGCATGCCCTTGTGGTAAGTTAAGCACAAGGACAACTGTCGCAGAGCTTTTGACGACCTCATCGATTTTTTCTGTACTTTAAGAAAACGTAATGGTTTGGCATGCGTCCATTGACGGTGTGGAGTGCCCGTAGCGCTTACCGTTGTCTTTACATAAACAGCACTTGTGTTGCTTTCGGGTTCTCTCATTGAGAATTTTTCTTCGACACACTTGCATTGTCCTGTACCAGAATCAGACGGAAATCAGAAATGTTTTTTTTGTATTTTTCCCTCAGAAGAAAAATGGACCTCAGGCAAAAAGCTGCCTCTTTGAGCAGCTGGATGAAGCCTGAAGTCCTATACGCACAAGGTGGCAGCGGCAGAACAACAACGTACGGTTCAGTCGCAAAAAAAATATGAAAGGACATAGAAAAGAAAAGAAAAGAACAAAATTGTTAACAAAACAGGTGAAGTAAAAAAGGAAAGAAAATTCGTAGGTATAAACCTAAATATAAAGATACACTACACTCAAATAATATGAACACACGTACACAAGCAAGAATTCGTAGAACAACGGCGACGACATATACGCCGGCCATAAACACGGTAAACACGGCGTATATGACATGTACACCCGCCCAATTTTTTACCAATATCACGGGAGCGTCGACCGTTCGGTCGATCAGCGCCGCGGGATGACTGATGCGGCAAACTCGGCGAGAGTAGCCGCATGCGCAATAAGCAAAGGCCGCTGCTGTCGTCGTCTGCTAGGCTGTTCCAAGAGCAGAGGACCGCCTCAATTTTGTTATTCGCTTATCACACTGCTATAGCCATACTCGAAATCTTTCTTCAAGACCAGTTTCATGGCGCCAGCAGAAAACAGCAATCAGCGTTGCCGAACGAGCCTTGCCCTGAACGAACGTTGCGTTCGGCAACCCTCATAACTATTTTCAGTTGGCGCCATGAAATTGGTCTTGAAGAAAGATTTCGAGTATGGCTAAAGCAGTGTGATAAGCGAATAACAAAAATTGGGGGTGGTCCTCTGGTCTTAGAACAGCCTAGCAGGCGACGACAGCAGCGGCCTTTGCTTAGTGCGCATGCGGCTACTCTCGCCGAGTTTGCCGTATCACTCCATCATGAATCAAAATTTCGAGTATGACAGGCAGTCTGATAAGCGAATAACAAAAATCGGGGGTGGCCCTCTACTCCTGGAACAGCCTAGCAGATGGCGGCAGCAGCGGCCTTTGCTTAGTGCGCATGCGGCTACTCTCGCCGAGTTTGCCGTATCACTCCATCATGAATCAAAATTTCGAGTATGACAGGCAGTCTGATAAGCGAATAAAAAAATCGGGGGCGGCCCTCTGCTCTTGGAACAGCCTAGCAGAGCGGCAGCAGCGGCCTTTGCTTAGTGCGCATGCGGCTACTCTCGCCGAGTTTGCCGTATACTCCATCATGAATCAAAATTTCGAGTATGACAGGCAGTCTGATAAGCGAATAACAAAAATCGGGGGCGGTCCTCTGCTCTTGGAACAGCCTAGCAGGCGACGACAGCAGCGGCCTTTGCTTAGTGCGCATGCGGCTACTCTCGCCGAGTTTGCCGTATCACTCATCCCGCGACGCTGATCGACCGAACTGTCGACGCTCCCGTGATATTGGTAAAAAACTGGGCGGGTGTACACCCGTTCAAAGTTTTGTCAATATTACGGGAGAGTATACCGTTCGGTCGACAAGCGCCGTATGATGGACTGACACCGCAAATACGACGAGGGTTGCCGCATGCGCAATACGCAACTGGCTGCCATGGCCGTCGTCTGCTAGTCTATTCCATGAGCTGAGCTAAGAGCACGCCCAAATCGTTTCCTTCGCATATCAGACTTCTTTTGCATAATCCACATCTGTGTTCAGGAGAAAGGATTTTTGCACCACTACTTCATAAATCGCTAAAAAGCGCACATTTAGAGATTTGCTCTTGAAACGGTTAGGCTGCTGCTACTAGACACTTTCAACTTGCCTATTCGCACCATTAGCAAGCAGTGTGACGAGCGAAGGAAACAATCGGGGCAGCTTTCTGCTGTTCAAGCATGTTCAAGCAGCCCAGCTGACGATGACCGGCATGGCCAGTGTTTAGTGCGCGTGCGGCTATTCTCGCCAAGTTTCCCGTGTCACTCTGTTATGCTGCGCGGATCAACAGAGCCGTCGCCGCTCCCGTGATATTGAAAATTAATTGGGCGGATGTACATAGACCTCCAGTGCACGCATGCATGCTTGCAGGGCAGATGTCAGTTCATCGCAAGTTATTTCGAAAAAAAAAGAAAAAAAGCTTGGTAAGCATTACAGCTAAATTAAAATATAACTGGAAGAACCAAACGTTCACACAACGCTGTGAACAACTCAAAAACAAAAACGTACGCAAATACATATATAGAACTCAAACAAAACTCCGACCGGTTTTTTTGGATAATAAAAGTAAAACAATGTAGCACGCCGAGTGGGAATTCTCGCTATCTTCTACCCTTAAGAAATTCTGCTTATAGAGTGTTTAATTAAATGTAGTTTATTTGGTTTTGGAACCATCAACTAATATATTTACATTACATGTTTTAACATTTGAAGCATTTTTTCGAGATGACCCAAATCCAGCAAACCGAAAACAAGCCAGAGAAAACTAAAGTTTCAAGACAAACTCACCTACTGTGACTTAAAAAAGAGGTGGCAAGAAAACAGGTGAGATAACGTCCTAGAAACGGGTACGCAGACTGTAGTTTATAGCGAAAATGCGCCAGACCCTGCTGTTTCCCGGTTCAAAACGAGGAAAATCAATGAGCCGAGCCCAGTGGGAATTTGCCTTTGGCTTGAATGTTCGGACGTCTCGTGGATTTTTTCGGAAGTTTCTTTTTTTTGCTTTTAGGAGCGGCCTTATCATGAATTGAGACGGAAATTAGGCTATCGGTGAATCATTTGTCCCGAGACGTCAACGACGACGTGACGGAAGAAGACGTGAACGAAATAAAACTGAGAGTTTTGAAACAATCATTTTATGTCGTCAACCCCATGCCTATACAGCAACTGTGGTTATATTTTTTTAACCTATTTTACCATTTAGTACGTATTTACCATTTAGCAGCCGCTTACATGCCCTGGCAAATCCCCCCCCCCCCTCTCTCTGAGAGTACGAACCACTACGTTATTGTGAAGAAGCAAGTAATGAGCAGCCTCCGTGTGACACGTTTCAGAAATTAGTGGCAAGGCAATGAAGACCATGTGTAGCTGATGAGCGTTTTCAGGCGTGCACAAGAAAATAATCCCACGGAAGAATTCCAAAAGATCTGGTAATATTGCCAAGAGGACGCACCTGTTCTTCATGTATAGCTCTGTTCTTGACGACCTGTTGCATATGTTTAATGCATTTCCTGCCAAAACTCCATCGCACCTAATGCTGGAAGTCAACTTGACACAAAGTTTTCATGAGAGTGCCGCATACACTTCGGTGTTTTAATTCAATACGAGCCAAATCCAAACATCATCGCAATACTGCTCAAACTCACCACATATTCTGCGTGCGTCCTGCGTGCGTCTGTCGTCCGCGTCCGCATGGCTGCGTCTCTCCTCCGCTCGTCTCCTCTCCTCTCTCCGACAGTGAACACTCTCTCCCAACATCTGCGGTCGCGCTGCGCACTGTGCGCACATGCAGTACTCTCTCTCTCCGCGGTCTCGTCTCTTTCGGGCGCGCTGCGCATAGAAGCTGAGTGCCGCGCTCCGGCCGGTCTCTCAGTCGACGGTCGTCCGCGCTTGCGCTTGCTCTCTTGCCGTACCCGACGATTGCTTGATGCGACGCCAATAAGAACCCCCTTCAGCGTCGCATCACACCAGGGTTCCCGCGAGGGGATGTGGGCGTAATTTTTTTTGTATGTGTTGCATATAAGTGCATGTGCATTCGTATATGCAACCGTAGGGGCTGGAACTATCACCGCTTCCACGCAGTACGCATGCGAGCAACACATTCCAGACAGCTCGACCAACGCAGAAGCAGACGGAAGGGTGTGGTTTCAGCTGTACGTAATTCACCAACGCTGTACGGGGTCGGACGTAACGCAGCAACCTACGTGTTGTTTTTTAATTGGCGCCGCGTATAGTAAAACGGACCAGTGCGAAAAGGTTGCAGGTTACAAGGGCGTCTGCATACTTTGGCTCCCCCAGCCGTAACGTTTGTTTACGGTGAAATACGTTTGACATAACTTCAATATAATTTCCAGGTTACGGCGGCCGCAAGTAATTTTTTAACTTACGGTTACGTCCAACGTAACTCAAAACATCAGGTTAAAATACAGTCGGACGTAAGTATAATTTCGAAAATCGCACGCCTCGGTCCGAGTCACCCGAGTCGGAACTGCGTTCGTTATTCTGGGAAGGGTCTAAATGGGAAAGTACGAAATAGGAAGGGCGTTTTGTACCGGGTTGAAGCGGCGCGGAACAAACGAGAAGGTTGAAATGGGAAGGAGTTCAAATGGAAACAGGCAAAATAGGAAAGGGCGACAAGGGAGGGGCGTTTTGCGCCGTGTTGAAATGGATTCAAATGGGAACCTCCCAATCAGAATACCGTGCGCTAATTGATTCAAGATCAATCTGAAGAACCCGCGGGTCAGCGTCATTTTAAATCAGGCTGTCGAACCGGAACCCAACCGAACCGAAAACCGGAACTGAACCGGTATTTTTGCCGGAACTGAACCCGAACCCGAACCGTTATTTTTTGAGCACGCTGAACCCGAACCAGAACTGAACCAAAAAAATAAATAACGGTTACCGGTTCATGCCGAAACGGTTCGACCCTGCGTTGTTGATATTGCACAGTCAATGCAATTCAGGCCATTTTTTTTTATTTCGCGTACCATCAACTTCATACCCGCTCGCGCACTTTCCCCTCTAGACAATAAACATTATCACACCCTATGTAACAACAGTGGAAATGAACGAGCACCAATGTAGCAATGGTCTGTTGCTGCTGGAAGCGCCAGCGTAGTGCAATCTGACCAAACAAAATGTCATTCTAAGCATCTTGAAGGGGATATAAAACGACCTTGCCCTTCCCTAGCTGCGACTTCAGTGGCGCAGTCAGGCTGTAGGAGTGCTCCACTGCGCGACAGCGAAAGCCCACCCGATGTGTGCAAACTTTTTGCATTTCATAATTTGTTTAAAAGGTCCGACACCTCTCATTGTTAATATTTGGCAAGTGTGACCGCAGGAGCTGCTCAGTGGCTAAGCCGTTTCCTGCTGACCACAAGTGACCTCGGTCTCCCTTCCCCAAGACCGTTTTTCTGAAGTAGATGGAAATTGAGAACGTCCGTGTATAGAGATTTACGTGAGCATTTACGTAGAGTTTTGCAGCTAAACGTTAGTGTCCTCACGGTAGCCGTTGTACGCCAATACGCCGTGCAGGTACCCCAACATCCTCTGACGGTTATGATTGATGATCCTGGGAGAAGTGAAAGAAAAAAGAAGCGCTTCCTGAGGCCGTAATCAAACCTGGGTCCCTTGCGTTATGAAGCCGGCGTCTATCCATTTGCTCCCTTTCGACATGATGGAAGCGGTTTGTAAGACTCAGACGGCAACCAAAGAATCCGTCACGAGAAAAAGGGCATTGCTCTGCGTGCCGTAAGGCCGTCAATCACGAGACGTTAATTCCTAACATCCCATTTTGAGGTTTAGGACGTTCAGCCTAATGTCACGTATTGAGGTTTCACACCTATAACCGAAACGCAATAAAAAAAGTGCTCACTGAACGCCAATAAGCAGGCACCCATTCGCGCCGTACATTTAACACCCGAACATTAGGCCTACGGAGTGTACACCCGACAGTTGCAGTGAGTATTCTAGAAAAGGGGTGCGTACCTCTAGAGTAGCACGTGCTCCAGTGTGGGACTGAACAACCAAGGAATCGATCATGAGAAGGCTTCGCGTTCAACCATCGTCGTCGTTAGACGGAGGGGTCTATGCTTTTTAATTACACACCACGACATGACAAGGACTACGAACAACCACTGCTTTATATTACGTCCTGCGGATTTTCTTTGTAAAAATACTACTGCCTCTTTGTGTTTAGCCCGAGGAAACGCTACTTCCGGCTTTGGAGGCGTCCGGAATAGAAATAAAGAATACATGAACTGCATTGCGTACAGTTACACCTTGTTATGACAGGCTTCTGTTGGTATTCAACTTTCTCATTTACTAAGTTTCGGCTCGACGTTGGTTGAATACAAGGGGAGGTCATCGCCATTTGTTTTCCAACAGCTCCGGAAGACAGAAGGAAATGAGCCGGTGCGAAGTGGAAGCTCTTGCAGGCGGCACTGCTGCGGCATGAAAAGACCCCTCTGAACACCACCACGATAATAAAGGCACCGTCTCGAAACCACAAGTGGCTGCAAACGCCGTGCACACACCACTGGCTATGCGCACCTTATTCGGGCCTCCGCTTCATAACCTTTTACGACGTTTGTATAGCTTGGCATCTCGGATAAGCACAGTGACTTCTATGCTATGACCCTGCAAGCCGGGAGTCCTGTCATCTAGGAGGTGTCCACGTGGTACTCAACAGCTAAAAGAACAACAAGTAGGACAAGAAGGAGGACTGTAAGAAGAGAAGGCGTCGTTCGCCTCACCCGTGGCAGAGTGGAAAGGCGGTGGACGCGGGCAAAGATGGGACGCGAAGTTGCGAAAGCTGCCGAGCACTCAGGCAACCAGAACAGCTTTTGTTCTTTCTCGAAAAAAAAGCAGACACGTGTGCTGTTGTCCTCGCGCGCGTGCCTGCCATGCTTGCCCTCTCAAGATCCTCCTTTTTTCCCCTCTTTCTGTGTGTCGTCGTCTTTTCAGACTGCAGTTGCCATTCGGTTTTTTACCGAGGCAATCTGTTATGAACCTCGATGTCCTTTGTGGCCACCTCTGGAGAGCTGCCACGGTGCAAGAAGTAGAAAAGGCGCAACACGGAAAAGCTTACTTAGGATAATGAATCTTTTCCCCTTGTAGTGCGCACGCATGTCGTCTACCTTGGTTGGGGGCTATGGTGGTGTTTATGACCAAAGTGGCTTGGTTGCCCCGTCACGCCCTTGCCTATGTCGGGTGATGTCCTAGAATTGCTCTTTGGGAAAAACATAGAACAAATTTGTGGCCGTTATTACCCTCCAAAGTGAAATTTCAAGAACATAATAAACCAGTATAGAGCTCTTGCTTTGGTGATTCCTTGAAAAATTTGTTTTCTGACCCAGCAGGTTATTAAATAAGAAAAATACTTTGAAAGGGGCTGTTCAAGCTTATGGTAATTTTCTGAAAAAACCATGCATTTATGCATATACTGTTACTTTTACATAGGACAGAGAGCGCTTGAAATAGCCTGACGTACTCAGCCATCAGCGCTAGTAGCTGCTGTAAGTTGAAAGTAGGAATATGCTGCAGTGTAACCACTTCGAAAGTGTTCACGCGAAGGCGAACGGTCAGTTCCCATATTGATGTCTAGATAGCGGCCTTACGTTTCAAAATATGTTCTTAATATTTTCCAGGTTGCAGGAAGGACACGAAACCAGTGGAACATTTAAATAACAAGTACTAAATTTGTGGTGCAGAAACTTGGCCCGATCGGTGTTGTGACCTGAAGAAAGGTAGAAAATTTTATACACATGCCCCAGTCAAAAAGTGCCGCATATGTTACAACCCTGGCTGTAGAAACGATGTTTGTAATCTGTAGCGCAACCACAAAGGTGGTTTGTCGTCGATTAAAAGCAATGAAAGACAGAGAGCGCTGTGGCAGGCTGCATGCTTCTTGAGGAAATTATTTTGGGAACTAAGGTTAATTTGAATTTTGCTATCTCAAATAAGTAATTTGGCTACCATAATGGTACCAGTAATGTCTCCTGTTCTATAGAAATTTTCTGCTACGCGAACATCCTAAAGCTGTCTGATGCACCTCATGTACGCGAGCTATTTCCAAAAAAAAAAAATATATTGAACAAGCCGCGTCGTTAAATCAGTTTGCTGCGCTACAAAAAGTGAAATATAATGGTGACATGCGGAAACCAAAAATATTGTGGTGAAGAGAGGAGTCGGAGAGAGAATAGACGAGGTGCCGTCGAACAAAAACTGCGAAGGCTTCCACGTGTCTTTGAAGCACTAGGATGTTTACATTATAATACTGGGATAAAGCAAAAATCTGTTTTCGGAACGCTTTACCATCGTTAGATATTTCAATTCCATCATTTTTTATCCGCGAAACATATCTCGGCAACTTAGCTTGCGAAGACTGTACAGCTACAAAAAAAAAAGACTTAAATAATTGCAAGAATGCAGCTGATCCCTACTGTGCTCTATTTTTTTTTTAATTTCAACCCACTGGATTTTATCCAGCTTAGCAGCTTTCATTTGGTTCCTAGCTTGCTGGTGCCAATCTTTCCTGCAATCTGAGAAAAGCACTTTTCAAGCTAAGCTTTTTTTGCTCATAGGCTTGTTTGGAAGGGGCTGCTGCTGGTTCTGCTGCCCCTTTACGACCTCGTGCGACGCTTGGCTTTTATCTTACACCCCACAACGCTAGCTAGCGTCTGCTTATCTCACCCGTGAGGCCCCGTGATCGACTCACGGGGGGAGAGAGAGGGGCTCTGCACGTGTTAACACCCCTTCCCTCGGACTGCGCTAGGAATCGCTAGGACGAGCGACTTGCATGTGGGGGAGTGGGGGTGAGGCGGCGACTTGGAAAGCCCCGGTTCGTTCCTGGATCGCGTTATCTGCGCTTGGAGCTGGTGAGGCCTTCGGCGGAGATATTGAAACTTTCAACATTTCTCTTTACATATCATTTTTCTGAAAAATCAGCAACTACACCAAGCACAAGAATACTAAAAAACGTCACACGTCAGTTCATTTCAACTTATCTCTGACTGATGAAGGCTTCTTAGGTCGATTTCCATCTCTACATGGGATCCACCAATTTTTTTTTTCGTCGTTTTCATTACCGTCATTACTGAGCCAATGAACTCCACGCACTAAAAGACTATTGATGCTGATTAAAATTATCAAGCCAGTGTTCAGACTTTTAATTAAAAGTGACATCGCATTGGTCGGACGTTTTATCTTTGTCTCATTACACTTCAGAGCTGTTTTTGCTGCCGAGGAAGAGAAATAAACCACCAGAATTTGAGGGAAAACTCTGGGAAAATGAACATCGCGTGCCGTAGTGGTTGTCTGCGCAGCAATGTAGGGCAACAGCAAACAGAGCAGCGCCTGATATTGTGATTGCCAACCGTGAAGCAGTGGAGGCTGTCTCTTTGTTGTTAAAAGAGCATTTTCTTCTTTCTATTACTTGCCTTTTCATTTCGCGCTGAATATATTGTTTCCAATAACCATTTCCCTACTGCTACGCTAATTGTACACTATTAGTTCAACACGCGCAAAAAACAGAATAAAAGAATTGGCCGAAGAAGAAATGCCTCCATTATTAATTGCACTCTATGTCCCCCGAAGGAGCAGCACCGCGATAGCAAACATTTGCTGAATATACCTATCTTCGCCGAAACGAAAGAAAAAAAAAACCGGTGGGCGGAAGGAAAATAAAATTGTCTGTTCCCGACTAAAAAGGCGACAATCAGGGCCCAACTTTGAATCTTTAACAGCTGTTGTGAATACCGGTGTACGTCGCCGTTAAAACTTGTGGGAAATATGCTGGAGAAGATTTAAGACACCATAAAACTTTGTAATATGCGCCACAAGACATGGCAAAGAAGGAATGACTTAAGGACCACTCATGCAGAAACTACCGTGCACTTGTTCTATTCACGTGGCACCTCTGAGTGCGTGATGTCCGTATATATAAACACACAAATGGGGAAGTTCAGACGGTGAACATAGAAATGAAACAAAGCGGAGTCATTCGGAATTTGTACGGAGGGTGCATCGGAAAAGAACTTTTCCAGAAGTGAAGGCATGAACCTTTGGTATGCTCCCCATGATTGCACGCAAATCGTAAAGAAGGCCAAATCAAGTGGTCGCTTATCTAATCCCATTCTTTTCTGCAGCATAGTAGAATCTGGATTCGTTTAAAAATTCTCTTTGTAAAACACAGCAGTGGGACTCTCGTAGTTTCGAAAGCAATTAGGCGGGATTGAAAACTTTGTAGAAGCCTCGGGGGCTACGGTTTTTTATCTGTCTTTTAGGGATTATGCGAAACGAACGTGTTGTTCTGATTCTCTAATAAGAGCAGCAGCCACCTCTTAGGGCGAGAACTGTACAAAGCCGCCGCATTTCGGCGAGGGTTATACTTATCGTAAATTCTAAGGCGATTATGCGAGCTGTCTTTAGTGTGTTCAAGACACGTCTGCGTCTGTCGCGGCGACAATTTCACGGATGTTGATGATGCCAGATAAAAATCGTATTCCGGGAGAGCCGTTTCTCGCGGAATAACAGGGCTGCGTAACAAACTTGCATTACTAAAGGACAAATTAAGCTCAGCTTATGCAGTGAGGAGTGGGGGGATTAGGCAGCTTTATTTTAAAATATTCGCAAAACCTACTCTCTATTATGACATAACCTCTATCTAGTTCCATTTCGCTTATGAATATTCCAGCGACATTTTTTGCTCTTCAGAGCTATCTGTACTGGCTCGACAACTAGACCCATCTCTATGATTTCGATGCTCCCTTTGATTGATTGATTGATTGATTGATTGATTGATTGATTGATTGATTGATTGATTGATTGATTGATTGATTGATTGACTGTAGGGTTTTAACGCGTCGACGCAACGCAGGCGATGAGGCGCGCTGTAATGGAGGGCTCCGGATTAATTTTGACCACCTGGGCATCTTTAATGTGCGCTGAAATCTCGTACACACGTGAGTTTTTGCTTTTCGCCTCCATCAGAAAAGCGGCCGCCGCGGCCGGGTAATCGAACCCGCGACAATTTCCCATACTGACAATTCTCGCTACAATCATTCGTTTTTCTCCCTGCTTTGTCTCCAAAAACATTTAGAAAGTGATTGCGCTCATCCCGTGCAACCAAAAGTAATCATTCATCCGTTCATGCACATGGTCACCTATGATACTTTGAATTCAGGAAAACAGGAATGGTGTCCTGGCCGATAAACTTAAGCTAAAAATAATATTTTTCCACAAAAAAAGGCATAAAAAAGAGCAACATCATTCATCGTAAAACAACCCTCTACAATAGCTCTAAGGTGTGTCACTTAACATCAGAAGTGTAGAATTAAAGTTCTGACTTTCCTCGACGTAATTTACACGCAGCTTTTAGTGGAAGAAACATGTCTTCAAAGCAGCCGTTGCTTTTTCTGTACCCATTCCTTTTACTAGGACAAGACGACGCCGTGCGTAACGACACATCGACCCGTACGAGCAGCGTTTAAAGGTTACGAGCATGTTCAATAAATCAATAGACGCCTGACGTAGTGGTCAATAAATGAGAACACTGTGTTAGAACCAAATAACATATGAGTAATGTGTTAGATTGCTTGGGCGATGTGTCAGGCCGCCGCCAAAGCAGTCGGAAGTTTTATATTATGTTAATCTTTACGACGCATCAACGCTTAATAAGCACGCGGGAGAGGGCGAGTCGGCGGTATTTGTGCTCTAACAGCGGGAAAGGACGCGGGCAAAAAGAATAGTGTAACTATCACTACTTTTCAGCATATTTAATTTAGCAACACTGATACGTAGATACACGAAAGCGCTGCTATTTTATACTTCTCCCCGTGGACACCAAACAAAGTGGGTTTTTAATTCAGGACAAAAGTGTAGCCGCCGTGTTGCCCAGTCTTCCACTTGCCTACTTGGAAAGGATACCCTGGTTTCGTATTTTTCAAGGAGATTCTTTTGTCATCTGCTTGATCTCGTACAACCACCATCACCTCTACAGTACAGGGTAACTGTCGAGTGCATGAAACAGAAAAAATAATCTGAGCACCAGTAAACACTTCTTATAGGTTGTGAGTACAACAGCTAGAATGTCCACTTGAAAAAGCAGCTCACTGCTTCATTCAGTTCTACGTTGCGAGTATTGAAACTGTTGCCCCGCTGGCAAGGTCAACGGACGCGGTTGATGTGCCGCCGAACACCGCACTCATCCCCAAAGCTGCAACTGGCCGCTTTTCACGTGGTTCTCGGTTGCGTTGCAGTGTGGTTCATAACTTGCGTTTTTATTACATTGTGAACAGCGTTGTTTACTGACGGCACTGTAGCTATCATGTTGGTGAACGCATGTGAGTTGGAAGTCTGTGAACTTATCTACCGCTTCTGTCTCTAACAATTCTCAGAAAGCAGAGAGCAGTGCATTACAAGTGCATCCTGACGTTATGCGCGATCAAAGTTCTGCTCCTCGAGGAACTGTTTTTCTGTCCCAGACTCCAGCGCTGAGCCATACGTCACCTTTTTCGCACAATGGGCTGTTTAATTCTATTGGGATATTCAACGCGGTTAAATTTGAAATTCCCAAATTGTATGAGCTTAAGTTGGAAAGTATTGTTGCTGGTCTTCTAATTGCCCGTTGGCGTGTAAACACGACAAATGTACTCTTCTTGAGAATACGCAGTTCGGCGGCAAAATAAAGGTTAGCTCTTGACGATGCCAAAGACGTTTCATTCATAGAATGCTCAACGCTGTCTCTGATGTGCCGTGCCACCCTTCTGACCAGTGACGCACTCTCTAAGTCGTCACCTACTTTCCTTGTCCATTGAGCAGATTATGAAGTCAGTTCAGGTTAATTGTGGACTCACCTAGACATAGCTCGAGTACGTTTGCACCGGCAGTTTTTTGCGTTGTCGTAGAGATATGAAGGTGTAGTGGTACCAATGCAATCACAACACTGCAAGCTATTTGCCTTTTTTTCTGTTGTGGGCTGTTTACCCTACCTTTCAATGTTAATGTGTAGGTAAGAGAGTACGAGATTACTACTCTACTGAAACGTTGGGTATGTACGGAATTATGGGAATACGGATTTCATACGGAGTATCGCGCCCCAAGGGTAACTTAAGAACATAGTGTTGCGACCGGGCGGGGGCACCCGATCCGATCTCCGTGGCCTCCGACATACGAGTGGTAGCGGCCAGCCGCTGTTGCAGCCGTGAAGAAGTCCAGAAGCCGTAGGCTAACGTAACTGTTTACTTCATAGCGAGAGGTGAGCCGAAGGCCAAAGAACAATGCCCCGACGGGCGAGGTTACAATACAGGACTCGAGCAGAGCGACAACATCGATTCGCTGCTCTAACAGGAATGGTTTACAACGCTTGGGCAGCTCTATTTATACCCAAAAGCGATAACGGTCAAACGCAACAAGTGGGAACACGCACAACACTCTTTCCAGAGTGAGTTCGTAAGCCGTTCATAGCCTCGGGCACGTTGAGTCCGAGAGAGGGGAGAGAGGAGGACTCCGTTGCGATCGACGGGGCCTCTGTGTCCTTGAAGAGCGTGGAGACGAGCCACGCAGGCAGCCGCCGAAGTTCAGCCGCCGCAGGCAGCCGCCCGAATGCGCAGAGAGCGAAGCGTCTGACGCGGCTTGTCGCTACTTGTCCCGACATGATTGCGCCTGTTTTCGAAGGCGCACGAGTGGCTTCGCCGCACATTCGAGGAGCGATGCGGGGAAGTACTGCGGCGCTGGCCGATTCGTAACAGCTTCTCCGCCGGGGGTCCGAGATCCCGATGGACAAGGGTCTACAACCGTTGTCCGGAGGGATACTGTCGACGTGAAGTGTTCGGCAGACGCTCGACTCCAGGCCTGGGCTGTACGACACTGTGCTGGAGCTTCACCGGGCGGGTCACTGGACGAGTAGTGGCTCCCCCAAGAACGTCTCTGGCTTGGTCAGGCAAGCAACAGAACAACACAGGAAGACACAACCGCATCGCCGGCAAGTGCGAAGACAAATCAACACTGAAGATCTACCAGGCTTTTAGTTGCGAAAAAGTACGCGAATAACTAACTACACTAGTTATGTTTTTGCCCAGCAGTACTTTAGACAAGTGACAAACCTGAAAGGTGGCATTTCGCTTGATTGGAAATGTCCCACACAAAAAGAAACGTAATCGTAAAGGGTGAAACCTGTGTAAGGAAAAACAATGCAATAGAGAAAGTCAGGCGTCTACGGGCCACTTCTCGTGCTGAGAGCTGCGATTCGAGCTCTCATCATTGCTCCGAGTTTTCCCCTTCTTGTACCGCACTTTAGGTGCAGCCGTTCTCTCAACGCTGCTGCGACCGCGTGAAAAGACACCGGCCGTTGTTTTCGGCAAAGGCCGAGCGCGCCGAGGAGCGAGCGAGATTTTCCAGCGTTCGAACGTAAGGCGCACACTCCTTCTAGGAGGCGCCGTTCCCTTGGCGCGATGCGAGCTCACGGCTTTGCCCCTCGGCGTGCCCGCAGTGAAACACGCGCCACAAGTACGTGCGGAAATTTTTCCTCTATCCTTCTTGCTCGCCTTTTCAGCAACGCGTTCGGCAAGAAAACGTCGGAACGCGTTTACGTTCTCTCCTCTAGGCTGATCGGTTCCCGACTTCGGCTCAGCCACAGGCGACACCGAAATCTCAACTAGCTTAGCCCATATTGGCCTATCGTCGGGAGCGTCAGCTGGGAGTGACAAGGGCACGACGTGCTCATTAGACACCTCGTAGCATCCAACGGACCCTATCTCAGCGTCCCTCGCCTTTTCCGCAACACCCTCAGTAAGCGAACACCGAAGGGTGTTGTCGTTCTGTTTTGCGGCTGTCAAGGCTACACTACAATCAGACTGCCCTGTCTCAAAAGACGGCTCAGCCGCCCCAGACACCTGAACCTCTACGAGCTCGGCTGGCCGTGGCTCGAGGTCAGCTACCTGAGCTCGTGGCAGGACGGAATGCTCAGTGGCGAGATCGTCATGACTCCCAACTGACCCGTGCAAACCGTTCGCTGGCTCGGCTGCAGGCTTTCCCATCTTGTCGCTCGTTTCCGCACTACCGTCCGAAGAAACAACTCCGTTTCAGCGGACTCGTGCGGCGTCTCTGAAACCTGATCGTTTACGCATTCCTGCGAAACGTCGCTATCTCGCGAAGTGTTCACGTTCACGTCAGCAGCCGTTACCAAGACTTCCCGCGAATTTGAACCGTCCGAACACTCCGCCGAGATCTCCAAAACAAACGCCGACACATTATCGCACTCAGTGGACACGCACTGCCCTCTGCCGCCTCTGCCGACAGTCTGAGCTAATGCGCCGTCGTTATCTCTCTCAGCAACCTTGACGCGCTGCGGGGCAGCAACGGTCTCGCTTCCGACTCGCGCACCCGAGCGTCTACTACTGGCAGCGCTGGCACGGTGTTTTCCTCGACAACGAGGTCTTTTTCGAGCAACAATTCTAACTCGGGCTTCACTTCTTCCTGCTCGAGTTGACTTTCATGCTCTAGGTACTTGTTCTCCCGTTGGAGTCTCTCTCTTTCGAGCTTCTTTCTTTCCCTTCGGATTCGCTCGATATCGAGGTCGTACCATCGCATCAATTCCTCGTGCTCTCGTTCTCTTCCCTCGCGATAGGCCTCCTGCGCTGGAGTTTGGCGACATGCAGCGCCCCCTAGCGGCCGACGCCCTCTGGTAGTACAAAAGCAGACGACCCCTCGCCGCCCTCCATGTGTTTTCAATTACAAGCCAGAGGGAAAGTTGGTTGTGGCGCTTTGTGGCGCGTTTAAATGACTGCATACTGTATGAAATAGCCCTTAAAGTAGTTGCAGATGCTAAACAAAATAATATCCGCTAAAAGAAGCCGATTCATCGGCTTACTTTTGAGCGAGCTGTCGTTGTGGCCGTGGCGTGGGACAGTGTCGACAGGTCGGGTGGTTTAACTGTTTGACGACAGTTTGCAGTCAGGGGCGGGCATCCAGGATTTTTCTGAGAGGGGGGTCAGCTCCTATCAGTGATGATGATGATGATGATGAGCATGAGGAGGAGGAGCCTTATTTATTCACTGAAATTTTGGGAAAGCAAAAAAAAACAAGGAATACAACAAGTCACCAATTCACTTTCTTCTGCCACCTGAGTGGTAATCTTCTTGGAGGTTTAAATTCAAAAATTAAGGGAGGCGTTAGGACATCCGGACCACCCCTCTGGAACCGCCAATGGTTGCAGTTTTGTCTTTCTTGCGTGCGGGTCGACAAAGGGAAGTTCACGAGTAGCAATAAACCGGAACGCTGCTCATCCTATATCCTGATGGGTAACTGCAAAAGGTTGCTTCAGCGGGAGCATGCAAGCGAACCCAAGAATTGCGCAGCCGACTCATCAGCTGACACTGCCTGGCCTGGCACCGCCTTGAAACGAGTGGAAATTTTGTTTTGTATTTTCGCAAACTAAATGATTCTTGCGTAACGTTTTACCGCCGCACGATTTACGAACGGCAGGGTACATGCATACTAGCGAGTAGGTGCGGGCGCGCCAAATAAACAAATTATTCGCTATTAAAGGACGCAAAACATGCACGAAATCACACGCCCGCTGCCTGCAGTAGATGTGTACATCACATAACACAGGCGCATACATGGTGCGGGGCCCCGGATATTTACATACGATAGTTGGTTTTCTAGTGCAGGGGTCGTCGAATCTGAACGCCGACACGCCAGTTTTGACTTCAAATGGAGTTAGACAGCGAGACAAGAACAGAGAATTTGGCGTCCCTCACAGTTGAATTGCCCCCACCATCTCTCACACTTCGCCAGATTATTGTGAAATATTATTATAAATTCTCTGATTTTTTTTTTCTGTGCATTCAAAGCCACCCTCCTCACTCCCACCCGATTTGCCGTCCAGCCCTCCGCCGTGTCGGCTGCATGGAACTCGGCCGTTGCTGACCCTCATTCTAGGCTATTAATGCGAACTGGGAATTAATGCTGCAAGAGCGTCATTAAGTAAAGTGAGAGCAAACAAGGAAAGCAAGCGGCCTCTTAGTTCGCCCGAACACTTTGTTTTTACGGCCACTAATTTTCGGAATCGCAAAACAGATTTCACGCTTCTGCCGGTATCGGCATTTTGTCACTGATCAGACACGTAACAACACGGCAAGCTAATGCTGCACCATGTATTCGTAACGGCGACGCAAACGAGCACTGTTTGAAAGGCACGCATAGTGTGCAGGTACGCAAAAGAGCTGCGAACCGCAGCAGGCTATCCTGCAGTCCGCCGGACTCGCTGGCTTTTTAAAGCGCGATCATCGCCGATTGCGTCACTCTTCTTTTTTGATCGGCTGTTTTTGAGAAGTCTTGTCCCTAGATATTAGGTTTTAAACTAGAAATTTCACTTAAAATTTCACTTCGTACGACCATCGCTCGGTGAAACTGCGAGTAGCAGACGCCGTCACGGTCCCGGCACTTTCGTCGGCGCTGTAAACGTGCTTTTCCCCCTAATGCCAAGTTGGTCGCTGAAATAGATCGGACGCGTCGGGATGAGCTGGTGACCACGTAGCAAAATAATCGGGAGCTGTCGAGTCATTTTGATTCTGTCACCACGGGATCCTATGGGACCCCGCGCAGCTTTGTACTACCCGGAAGTACTGCCCGGAAAGCCGCTTGCGCAGCGCCCCCTCTGGGCAGCGCAGGAGGCCTATCCTGCTGTCGTTTCTGCCTCTCGAGCTCCTCACGCTGGCGCTCAGCCTCTGCCTCTGCCTCGGCGGCCTGACGTTTCGCGGTCTCCCTGCCATTGATCAGCTCAATGCATTCCGACAGCTCCTCATCGTCAGCCCCGACAGCGAGTATAGCCTGTATCAGCTCTGGCTTTCTCAGCGCGTCCGTAACATCCAAGCGCAACTCTTTTGCAAGCTCCAACAACTGCGGTTTTTTCAACGCTTTCAAATTCATGGCCGGTCTAGAGTACTGCTTTCCCACTGCTCCAAAAATGTTTTGCGCGAATAACCCACGCGACAAAAACACAACGCCCTACCAGCTATCCTCAGAAGCCTGGTAAAACTCAGTGAAGAAAAGTCCCGCACTCACCATTGACCGCCGTGAATTCTGCGAAGTCCGAAGCCGCCTTGACGTCCGTGGTGTTGGGTCTCGCACCGCTGGCTCCAGGTGTTACGAAGTTGCCATCCCACCGCTGCCAACCAGTTGTTGCGACCGGGCGGGGGCACCCGATCCGATCTCCGTGGCCTCCGACATACCGAGTGGTAGCGTGTATGATGCGAGCGGCCAGCCGCTGTTGCAGCCGTGAAGAAGTCCAGAAGCCGTAGGCTAACGTAACTGTTTACTTTCATAGCGAGAGGTGAGGCCGAAGCCAAAGAACAATGCCCCGACGGGCGAGGTTACAATACAGGACTCGAGCAGAGCGACAACATCGATTCGCTGCTCTAACAGGAATGGATTACAACGCTTGGGCAGCTCTATTTATAACCAAAAGCGATAACGGTCAAACGCAACAAGTCGGAACACGCACAACACTCTTTCCAGAGTTCGTAAGCCGTTCATAGCCTCGGGCACGTTGAGTCCGAGAGAGGGGAGAGAGGAGGACTCCGTTGCGATCGACGGGGCCTCTGTGCATGCCTCTGTGTCCTTGAAGAGCGTGGAGACGAGCCACGCAGGCAGCCGCCGAAGTTCAGCCGCCGCAGGCAGCCGCCGAATGCGCAGAGAGCGAAGCGTCTGACGCGGCTGGTCGCTACTTGTCACCGACATGATTGCGCCTGTTTTCGAAGGCGCACGAGTGGCTTCGCCGCACAGTCGAGGAGTGATGCGGGGAAGTACTGCGGCGCTGGCCGATTCGTAACAATAGTCTTCCTGAAAACCGCGAATCTGATATTTCTTCACAAATAAAACATTTGGCACAACATATACGTACAATGATTTGGCGTTTCTATTAACCCAATACAATTAAAAACGGCGCCAAATTTTGGGGAGGGTATGTAGCATTGTGTTGTCACATTTTCTCAGAACTATCCCTCATTTGATGGCGGCCTTCTGGCAAGCTAGATAAGAACTCCGCATTCCCATATATCCGTATATACGGAACGTTTCAGCAGGTAGCAACAGATGTTTCTCCTAACAGAGGCCGAAAGCCATATGTGATAACCCCTGCCCTGGAATACGCAAGTGCTGAGAGAAAGCAGCGTTCGAGCTTACTGCGCACGGTGAACTGCAGCCCACGGCTGATGCCAGATACCACGCACTTTGAGTCCTCGCAAAGATACAGGCCAGCATCTGCGGGATCCACGCTGCGGATGCTCAGAGTTCCGTTCCCCAGGATGTGGATGTGTGAGTTGCTTATGATGACCCAGAACTGTGACATAGGACTGTCGGGTTGTGTAAAAAATACGAGGCCTGTTCTCGGAATGTCGGCATTGCGATTGGGTGAAATGGATTTGCCCGATCTCACTAGTTCTTACTGTTTACGCATCATGTTAACTCCGAAAGTCACGTACTCATCGATCAGATGGCTGATTTCAGCCGTAAAGGCTCCCAATGCAGTCTACTACTCCAAGACCGCATTCGTATAAACTACATTTCATAAGATACTGTAACGACTAACAAAACAATAAACAACATTTGAGACATTTGGAAAAAAGTGCCACGGGGCGGCGACGTATTACGGGTAGCACATAGCAAAATTACAGAAAATGGAAGACAATTTGCGATTAGCAATTTCCACGCATGTTTCCACTCAAATATCTTCAAACTACGTACACGGTAACGTGCACCTTACGTACGCGTGGTGCTTGGTGGGGGTGGGGGGCAGAGGAAGGCTGTGTGTGAGCGCGTGCACCCGTACCAGTCTTCTGTTAGTGTCATCCGGCAGATTCGGTGCTGCACTGTTTTTTTTTTTCAGCTGTCTCAAAGGACTATCTATGTGCCTGTCGTTACATATCCGTGCTTCAGCTCACCCTTACTCGTGTGCCAGTTTGCTCACCAGTGCGGTTGCTTGCCTAATACTTGCATGGTGATGGCATGCTAGCATGTCGTATTTATAGTCAATCGATGGATCAACGCAGCTCTAACCCAGTTGTGGAGTCAGAATGAAATATGTGTAGCACTTTGGTCTGCTTTCATATGGTACTCATTGCGCAGAAAATACAAAGTGCTATACAAAAACGGGGCAAGCGCTAAATTTGCCGTGTACATCGTCTTTTCTGCGCTGTGCATATTTTGTGAAATCTAGGAACCAATACGCCAAAACCTTTCCATTTTTGCTGACTACATTGTCAACATCTCTTGGCCTCAGTGGGGCCAAGCCGCAGCGATGGCTCAGAGGTACAGCACTCGCCTCGTATGCGGGAGGTACTGGGTTCGAATCCTGGTACGCCGGACACCCACCGGTTCTTTAATGGGTACAGGCTGTCCCTGGTCGAGTGCGGACCCTTGAAAGGGGATTTCACGTCTGGAACGCTGCCTTTACCCTATCGAGGGGCCCCTGACCCTTGTCCATCTGGCGGGCCCCCCGGCCATCATGCCGCATTGTGCCATTGCCGGGGGTGAAAGAGTCTTGCGGCATGTCCTGCCACAGGCGGTTGCGAGTTGAGCGTCCATCGTGGCTGTGGAAGGCACCATGTGAATTCGTGTTCCTTGGTTGGCGCCGGGCACCTACCGGTAAAATAGGTACAAGCGACTCCCCGGCCTGGCGCTCGGCCCTTGTGTGGGACTACAACGCTTGGGAAGTTCACCCGGCTGCACGGGAAATCGGCCCCTATGGAAAGGGGCGGCTGAAAAAACGCAGGAACTTTTTTTTATTTTTTCAGTGGACCCATCAAGTGGAGGAGTGGCGCTTGTTTCTTCGGCCTTGCAAGTTTTGTAGTGAAAACAAACCGTACGGGAAACTTAAAATCCGAGTGTTACGGTTTAGCAGAGCAGTAAGTAATGAAAGGGTTAAAATATATTGGGTTGTCTATTTCAATTCTATTGATAAAGCGCCCAGTTCGTGGCTGCAAAACCAGAATGCCCTTGGCTCTAATCCGTCCCTGATCCACCCGTGCACGGAAGTATCCATTCGCCCCTGCACTATGGCTCGAATTCGATGCTGCCAGGTGGCTATTATACACGTTACTACGAGAGTAAAGTCAGCGATCATCGCTCTATCCCTACTGAGCTACTGGAAACGACGCAAAACATTTCATTGCGTCACCCATCTCCGAAGAAAGGGCCTCCCGCGTTGCCTACACAGCGGGGCCAAACATCGGACATGAGGTGGCGGGCTGTCACCCACTGGCACGCGCTTTGGCTTTCTGCGGAAAGCTGAAGCACGATCGCTTCTGGCACGTAGGAGGCCGCATCCGAATTCCTTAAGCAGCGCGCGCCATGTATTACGTGGGCGAAGAAGCGCTTTTGTCGCCCCCCACGAGTGCGCGCGCGACGTGATTGCAAACACGGCTCACCGGATTTCGGAAGCGAGAGCTCTCTGTGACGTTGGGCGGGGAATTAACGCCAGATTGAGATGGTATGCGCGGACCAAGAGGCACGCGCCTGCATTTTCGCGCGGCTGGTTTCCCGCGATCTAATGAAGATATGAAAGGGAGAAGGCGGGGAGAGAGGGAGAAGAGCGGTGGAGTTGTCGCCGTTCCCGCCGATTCGTTCTCTGGCGTGTCCGAGAAAAGGTGGAATGTGCGAGTGATTGGACATTGCAGGAAACGCTGGGCGACTCTGCTGAGATGAAGCGCGCGTGAGAGATTCCCGTAGTCATTAGGCCGCATTTCTTGGAGAAAAAAAAATGCATGCAGAGTTATCCTTGTCACTGCGTGTACGAAGGGAATCAAGCTGTGGCGCTATGGGAAGAAACATAGTAATAAATGAACAATGAAAACAAATTCAGCATTGATGATCCCGCACAATATACAGTAACTTGAAGAAACCACGCAATATGCCTAAAACAACTGAGATAACTACGTGTTGCTTCAAAGCCTGTCGCAATATTCTACGGCACAACCCGAAAAGATTTGAGCTACAGTGACGATCCTCTTTTGAGCGAGTAACGATAACGCCAAACGTGATTGTAAATCTTTTGAGACATACAGACAGTTTCCTAGTGGTGGTATTTTCTCTAAAGCCCGTGTTCCAAGCCGTTCATTTATCTACGCCAGAGTGTATGTGAGCCTCCGCTGCATCCGATGTGTCTTCCTTAGTGGTAATGTCTTCAAGGGATCCCCTTGGCGTTGAAACATGCACACCTGCAGCGTACGGATTCGATGTCACGCTTCAACAAGCCCACCATCGCGGAAACGCTGCAAATTTTCGCGTTTAAGGTAATTTAAAAATCACAGCCCAGAGTTTTCGTCCTCGTCTGCCTTGGAAAGTATTGAATTTCTTCATGATATTATCCGCTTTTTGTTATCTCATGAATGTAAAGTGACTGCCATTTTTAAACTGTTTTCGAAATCCCAGCCAGCGCCCTATGCAGGATTTTATTCCGAAGGGAAGAGATTGGCGGACCAACGAAAGAAAGAGAGGAAGAGACAGCATAAGGAGAGCAGAAAATGTACAAAAACTCACTTAATTTTTCTAACAACAAAAATATTTCGTTCCAAGTCCCAATTTTATTTTTCTTTTGCGTCAGTGGCACTGCGAAAGGCCTGATAGTAGCGGTGACCACGAACGTCATAACCACGTAAGCTTGATGCACCCCTTGTGTAAAAAAATCAGAGTTATCGTTGCTCGTAATTTGAGTACCCACAGCTTCTGCGGTTTTCGGGAACAGAAAGGCTTCTAGGCCAAGAGTGCCACACACGATACTGCATATTGTCAGGACGCCTGGGGCAACATCTGTCAAGGAAAGGCGTAAACTGGACGTTCTACAAAGACATGTGCACAACCAGGCCAGTCGCCATCCCGTCGATAGCGTCGTAACTTCCTCAACTTTGCATACTTCGAACCGCGACAACACGACGGGGACAAAAAAAAACAAGGTTGAAAATCGTCCATCAGAGGCTGTGTTATTCATGCTTTCTTTGTGCCCGTCGTGTTGGCGCTGTTCGAAGTATGTACCCATAACAAAAGATCGGCTTTTGTTCCCCAACATTACAAGCGGCACGAGGTAACGAAAATCAACAACCGTTGTTTTTATATGTGAAAACTCCGCTAGTACGTGTCTCATCAATGACGTTTTTTTGTAGATGACATGACTGCAAATGTTGCTGCGGAACGGATGTGCATAGCATAGCGTCGGCAGAGGTCGTTTAGTGCAAGGGGCCCTGCAGCGCTGCCCATAAACGCTTCCGCTCTTCCCTTTTAGTGGGAAGCACTATATGACTCGCCTCCACCCTCCTCCCACAACATTCATTACGGTGAAACCGATTTATTCGAGCCGAGCAGGGGCTCCTCCTCGCCCCCTCCGACCCTCTTTCACAACGGTTATCAAAACGGTTATTATTATCCCTCACCACCACCGCTGCCTCGTTCACAAGTTGAGCAGTCGGCTGACAGCGGCTGTAGCGCCGTTGTCAGGTGATAGCGGAGAATCAACAGGCGCGCGAATGGGCGAAAGACACGCCCGAAAGCCGCCGCCACCGCCACCACCGGGAATGAAGCCACGGCCGTTTCCCCCTAAAATTCCACTCGCCCACTACTGCGGTTCCCTGCCGGTTGAAAGGAAATCACCCCTTTGGAATGCCGGATTGAGCCCATAATTCTTATTTAGCTTGAAAGCCCTCCGCGCGAGATTGTCACGTCGGCGGAGCTCGTTAACCAGCTGGTCATAGTTCTTCAGGCCGAAGAATAGTAATAGATCTCAGTCTGACCACATATAAATTCTTTCTCTCGCACTTCGCCGGTGTATTTCACACTTACTATGCGCCCATCCCATGTTGTCTGTTTAGGCGTGCAGGGGTTTGGTAGGAGCGAAGGGGCATGCGCACAAACCAGGGCTTAATGCCGCTACCGATGTCATACCCGTTGTGGTGGTGGGAGATTTAAACATGGGTTTCTCACGACCGCGGGCCTCCGCAATCGAGCCGTTAGGGTCGGAGTTGGTGTGTTGCACAGACAATGAGGTAAGACTGGGCAGCGAAAGAGACACCCACGTGTGTGTACGCAAGAATATAGATCGAGGCCTTCTAGGTGTTAACTCGCTATGGGACGGACGCATGTCGGTCGCTTGGAGGAAGAAGAGTAGAAACTAAAGAAGGGTCAGCCCGAACAGAAGCGGGAATGGGCGCGAAAACAACGAAGAACCGCTGCCGCCGGAGTTGCCGCTTCAAGTTCCAGCTGGTGGAGTAGCCGCGAATACCTCCCGTATGAACAGCAACTGGCCCGCTTGGAACGCCGACAGGCGTCAATAGCACTTGTTCAGTTTAATGGGCTTTCAGAGCGAGGTGTTCGACAGTGTCTTTCAGTTCTAAGCCCCTGCTTGTGACCGGTTGCCGGTTTCCGCGCGCACAGATTGGAAGTGGAAAGAGAGCGGGGGAGAGGGGGGGGGGGGCACGCGGCATGCCCCCTGATGACATGTCCGATGTGTTGGCTTAAGGTGTAAAACGTGACTCACCGCGGTGGCTTAGTGGCTAAGGCGTTGCGTTGCTGAGAACTACGTCGCGGGTTCGATTCCTGACCGCGGCGCACTTTTCTGATTGAGGCGAAAAGCAAAAACGCCCGTGTGTACGAGATTTCGGCGCAGGTTAAAGATCCCCAGGTGGTAAAAATAAATCCGGAGCCCTCCACTACGGCACGCGTCATCGCCTGCGTTGCGTCGGCGCGTTAAACCCTACAATTAATCGAGGTTTAAACGTGACCGCCAAACAGCCCGATGCGACCGGTCCGGTATCCTCAGTGGTAGAGTGGACTGCGTTGGATTGTTACACAAATAGTAGAATGCCTGCGACGCCGAAGGGAAAGACACAGCTCGTCACCCATCCTGTCCCTTCCTTATTGTCTTGTCCTTTGTGGGCAGTTTTTTTAATCCTTAAAGTGATTCACCCACTAGCCCAACAACATGCTGTACACAGCTCTGCGTTTGTCCGCTAGGAAAAAGCTCGGGTCTTTTTAAATGTCACTGTGGTAATTTGATAGGAAATATGCTCAGTCGTAAATGACTAACAAACGTGTGTTCTTTCGTGCACTCCGTGGAGAACGCGCTGCTTTGCAGGTAATCAGTTTTCACAGAGTTAAAGGGAATACTTTTCAGTTTGATTAATTTTTATTTATGTAATGTTATCATACTGCATTCATAATTTTGCGCTGCCACGTCCATTGCTGTCTTCGTGCAAACTGACACTGACACCCTGCCGAGTTCTTCGTGCGCGGTGTTGACCTAAACACCGACAGCTTGCGGGACACAGTGCCAAATTAGCTGACTCTAAGTTTGGTGCGAATATGCCTTTTACGACACAGGAACGATGCAGGCAAGCGCCGAAGGTGGTTGCGAAGCGCCTCGAATTTGGGCGTCTTCGATGACGCGGAGGGCGTCAGCCACTGCGTACTCTTCGGCTAGTGAGCGTTACTATTCTATGCGGTTCTGGCAAGCTAGTCTAACCTATTATAGTATCTGCCCCACTCTAGTAAATGAAAGAAAATCTACGCTCTGGAAAATGAGTAGCAGAGATGCGAGCTAAAAGCAACCACAAAAACAGAACGTCTCGAGCTGTTCTGAGCGGAACAAAAATAAATGTTACGCAAAGTACGGATGCTGTTGGAACACAAAGGGAAGGCGGGAAAATTGAACTGAACAAAGCTTTAATGTGTCTCCAATGTTTACATCATGGGAGAATGGAGGAGAAAGAAAAAGAGCAGGAAGGGTCAGGACGGAGGCGCGAAAGAATGTTACATGGTGAAAGCGGCAGAAGGTTCTTGTCTTCCAACGAAATTTAACGCGAAGCTAGCACTTATGCATTCAATATTCTTCACATGGCCCTGAATAAGAATTTTTAAATGTTCACCAGATACGGTCATATAGCCGGATTTTGCAAGCTGACGGCTGTCCATGGCCATTACTGAGGATTGAATTCATAAAAGCCCACAGGTAGCGGGCGACCCAAATGCGATTAAGATGGCGAACTGCTCCATGTAAAAGTAGGCTGTACCCGTCCCAAACTCTGGCAGGAGCCCACATATTCGGTGTTGATGGAGGGAGACAGCGGCTAGATCACGTTCGACCTATGATGTATTGTTTTTAACACAAAATATTTAACAGTCTTCGATTAATAAAATTTAACGGTAGGATTGGTCTGGATTCGCCACTGACCAGCAATGTGCAGTCATGGACATTTGAAATGCGTAGGCGCAAATTTGAACCAGACCACGGAAAACACGCATACTAAAAAACTACTCTTTGTGGATGTCCAATAATGGCGCCCTGTAGTTTATATCGGGAAAGCTAGATTCTGAAACCTTATTATTGAAGTGGCCGGGAAAATACATTTCAAACAGACGAGACGCCGACCAGTCAAAAAATGTGAACAAGGCTTCCGTGCTAGAAGCCGAAACGTCAAGAACGATTTTTTGACTGGTCGGCGTCTCGTGTGTTTGAAAAAACCTTATTATTGTAATTAATCTGCGCGTCAATTTGATTTTAATGGAAACCAACGGTGCTATTGGTGTGCTCTGGCTCATAGTTTCATGATCGCGTTTTATTTTTCCATGACTCTACTTCGTTTGGCTGGTGAGTGGCTCGTCTTTAAAGATTTAACATCGCACATTTTCGACAAGGGCGAAAGAGGCAAAGAAATGAAGATGTACACAGCAGAAGCGCTTGTTTTGTGTACTTCTCTACTTGGTCGTTGCCAAAAAGTGTGCGGTGTTCAATCTTCACTGAGCCGCCATGGTGGCCTTCAGTCTGTGCGCGCGTTGAACGTTAGACCAAAATGCAAGCGATTTCGAGCACATAACTATGGCGCGTACTTACAGCTTTTGCTGCGCCATGTCCAGTTTCTTTGCGCTTGGTTTTTTGTCCAGGTTTAAAGAGTGGCGATCCCACAACCTGACGACGTTAGATATTCCTGGCACCGTTCTGAAGAAATTGGACAACTCCTTTGGCGAGCAGCGGGAGTTTATCCTGGGCGTGGCTTTAATTAAAACTGGCCGGCCGAGATGAAAAAATCCTCAAGCGTTTCAACGCCAACGAAGGCATAATGAACGATAGCCAGGCTTCAATCTGGGTAAGTGCTTGCATAATGAGACCGTTAGTCAGAGGAAACCAAGCTGCGCTGTCAATAAGGGACCATATAATAGATTGCAGGCCGGGCTAGCCTCGATATATAATGGGGAACCAGTCGGGATGACGAATTACGGAAGCTACGTACAAAGCTTACCTTGATGACGGTCCAGTCCCCTGGGGAATATTTATTCACAGCGCTGAGACGGCTTTGCTATTATTAAACGCAGCACGTGGGTATTATCTCGATGATTTATTGCCCTAGATTTTATTTGCGACTGTTAGTAACTGCCGGGGAAATTTCTCGGCTCCACGCTTACGTGAATGGGATTGTGCGCAGGGCAGAGTCCATCGTTCAACGAACATAAGTTCGCACGCGTCAAACAGTTTTGCATTTCTTTAAATATAAATAATCGTATACGTGCATCATGAGCACTGCTGTTTAAAAACTGCACGCTTGGTTTTTGTCAAGTGGGAGAAAAGCTGACGCCGGATGTTATCAGTAAATCACCGGTATAATTTCCGAAATGTTCGGCTAAGTGAATATTCGTGATCCAAGGTTCATCATCAATCCTTTTAGCCATCTAAATCTACAATTCATACAAAGCAATCAAGCACCTCAGAAGCTGTGTTGAGATATTTGTTGAAACAGATAATAGACGCAATTATACACTGTCTAAAAATTAAAAAAAATGTGGAAGAAAATTCATAAACCATTCCCCTCTGTGAAGGTGAACGGCAAGCGAAGCTGTTTTGCACGTGGCGCACAGCCGACACAGAATTTCTGAATAAAAGAGTGAACCCATTTATTGTGAACTAACTAATTGTGACAAGTAAACGAAAGTGCGCGCAATGATTAGCTGTCAAGTGTCATACAATTTTCGTTTGGAGGGTTTCGTTAAAAGAAAAGTAGAAGCCGCTATCTATAACCCTTCTTCTCCCGTACATGCCCGTGTATTGACAGACGACGACATTTCTGTTACGCTTACAACTTAAAACTTCACTGCGCAATAATTTTAAGTAAGTCTAACTCCAACCTGAGCTCTGCAGCTTCCCTCTTAGCATGGCGCGTAAACAAAATGGTACACGTCTACCTTTCAGAACACATCAGGGGAATCAAATAAAATTTCTCTCTCTGTCTCTCTTTCTCTCAAGGAGACGGACAAGCGTCAGCTCCTTCTTTTTCTCTAAGTTTTAAGCATGAATTCACATCATGGCTTCCGTGAATAGCAGTAAAGAAGGACACAAGAACACAACTGCAAACCTAAAAATAGTCGTGATGTCCTCTTCAAGCGCAGCTATGTTTCGAAGTAGAGTCAATACACAGATTGGGAAGGCTGCAGGGCGTCTGTAACCTCAAATCACAAGGGAAACTCCAGACGAAGATTTCATACCAACTTTAACCAACTGCCTTCAGGAAACCTTTCGATCCATGACCAAACGACTCATCGTGAAGACCGACCAAGACTACGAAAGATGACGAACCATTCGCAGGCGGGCAGAACAAGAGGCCTGGCGCACTAAGGCGTTAAAAGACGTACGAGAGGCTCGAAGAGCACAGATGCAGGTGAGACGCCAGTTAGAAAGGTTGAGCAGGCAGGGGTAGTGGGATGTCTGCTCAAAAATAGACGTCAGCAAACCTCTGTCGCGCATTTTGCACTTAGTTAAGAGAATACAACCAACGTTCACCAGCTGTATCCATTCAGTGCGCTATCCTTCCACAATAGAATTTCCAGGAACAAGGAGGCGGCTGAAGAGTACCGTAGGCTCCTGTCCACAAGATCACTAGCTCCTACATGCCCTAGAAGAGGCCCCTCCGATGCGCCCCCAGCTGCTTGCCCCGCCATCGACCTCCCCTTTTCCGTGAAAGAACTCAACGCAGCCATTTCTCGTGCCAGCAAACGTTCTTCGCCTGGTCAAGACAAAATCACCGATGAGGTCATTTCTCACCTGTCCCACCGTCTGGGTTACGGCTCCTAGAATACTACAATTCAATTTGGCTTCGCTGGCACACCTTCTGAATGAAAACTAGCAAAGCTAGTGGCCATCTCAAGCCTGGAAAATTACCGAGGATGTATGATTCTTCCTGACCGATAGCTGTGGTGAGCTGTGTTGGTAAAATTACGGGAAAATGATATTCAGGACAATGACCTGGTACCTTGAAAGCAAAGAACTTTATCTGGCCTCAGATGAAAGGTTTCTCGCGAGAATAAAGCAGCCATCGCAACGTAATTTCACTCTTTTCTCCTCTAGAAGACGAATTGCATAACGGATACATCCCCATTCCAGTATTCTTCGATATAAAATGTGTTCTATATTCAGTTTTTCATGACGCAATCCTAGCATACCTTGCTGCTCCTGGCTTCGGCGGAAAACTACGCTTGGACCTCAAGATATAGCGACAGGTGCGAGAACTCTTCGTGTGCCCTCCGGAAGGCCCCACTTCCTACTACGCCATACAAAAAGAAGTGCCTCAAGGAGCCGCCTTGAGCCCTCTCCTATTGAGCCTGACACTTATCCACCTAAACCGAGTACTTCCGCCTGGCGTACATGTCACACTCTATGCGGACAACATCGGCATTTGGAATGCGGCGCCATCACCTCGCACCACACAACAAGCACTGCAGAAAGCTTTCGCGAAAATATTTCCACACTCTTACCATAGGACTGCGGCTATCCCCCGAGAAAAGTATTTCTATAGCTTTTACTTGTAAGCACATGAAGCGGTATTCATTACACGACGGCCCTACCCTGCTGTACGTACGTACTCAAAGATTCCTTGGAATGTCAAGAGAGAGTAATTTTTTTGTGATCAGGTGGTGAAAAGGCCCTGCATGCGAATATCTCGATGCCAAAAATCGTCGAATATCTTGCCGGCTGTCGATGGGGAAGTGACTCGCTCCATTATACTGCTCTGTAAAGCCTATGTCGACGGCGTACTGCGCTACAGTCTCCCTGTCCTCCAAAAATTGCTACCCACAAGCAGAAAACAGCTAGATGCGCAAAGAACAATTGCCTTCATGTCTGCCTCCGACTTCCTAGCGGGTGGTCGTGTTTAGATACTGTCGCTGAAGCTGGCTGTCTGCAAGTGGACGTGATTAAGCTCCAACAAACCGTGCAAATACATCTGTGATATGGGATGCACGCCAAAACTCACATTTAACACGCATGATAGCAAAGTGGCATGTCGAAGTTTCGGTGGAACATTGAAGACATTGCATCTTGCCATTCCCTTATGGCATCAAATTCAATGCCGTCTTATTTCCCGCCCTGGACCCTTTCACCAATACATATTGAATGCAACACCCGAGGAATTGAACCTAAACGGAATACACCTCAAAACGGCATGTTACAGTTAAAAATTAGCCACATTAGCCGGCTGTAGTCTGGCACACACCACATTTTTAAGATGGTTCGTGTACACGTGAGCACAGTTCCAATGGGATCTTAATCTCATCCACTGTCCGGACGTTCTTTCATCGCCTCGACCGGGCAACGTCATCTACACACCCGAGCTTCACGCCATTAAGGAAGCCATCCGGTACATTCTCCGCCTACCGTCGGGACAATGGACCATCTTCACAGACTTCAAGCCATCCTTCCAAAGCCTCAAGCACAACCATTTCTTCAGCATTCACGAACACTCACCTACTGAAATAACATAGTTGCACCGTATAGCCGAATACAATGGACACCAAGTGACAATTCAGTGGCTTCCGGGCCATTGGGGGTGTTCCAGGGGACGAGAAGGCAGATGACGTTCGCAGGGGCCTTCGAATGCATAATAAGAGGAAGGTATTTCTCAGTAGGCATGATGCCTCAGCTATGACAAAGGCCCTGGTTTTAATGGGGCAGAAACGTCTCTGGTCTCTTTTAGAGCACGATTATGCCTTTTTGCACTATATAGACCCTGACCTTAGGATAAAGCTGCGAGAGCGACTTCCGCGCCGTCTAGAAACTTTATATCACCGATTACTGCTTAACGCAGCGCTTACGAAATAATACCTGTTTCGACTAGGTGCAACCTCGAATCCTTACAGTGATAACTGCGTGTCGCCGGAAACCGTGAACGCCTACTTCTAGAGTGCTCCTGCTTATATGCTCGCAAGATGCCGCTCGGTGCAGGAAATCGAGAACCTGCCCACGTGCGATCAGCTTAAAAGTACTGCTCGGTCCGTGGCCGCTCCCGTTTAGTTGAACGCAAAGCACTAGTGGCGTTATTTGAATACCTGGGCGAGATTGGCGTCACTGAAATGACTTAAAATAAGCAGTAATGTTCACCGAACTGCTCATACTAACTTCACCCTGTCTGTTTGTTTACTTCCTTTCTCGTCTTTCTTCTGCCCTGTTACCTATAGGGCCTTTTTATCCTCCCCGTACCCTTTCCCCAGCCGAGTACTATGTCCATGTTGAGATTCTGGCTCTCTTTTCGGCTCTCTTCTCTAATTACAAGCTTTCTCTTGCGTATGTTTCGTCTGCTCATTAGCCTTGTCCTTGCCTTAATGCTCACTAGTACGATGGATTCTTTAGCTTTCTCTCTCTTATCTCTAAGAGACCATCGGAACTTTGGGGCTGTGTTTTGTGGTTCTTCTGTGGAATAATTTCAAACTTACAACGCAGTGGTCTGTTCAAACCCACTTACCCTAGTAACGAAACAACTGCCTATAATAAATTTCCCTGCCCTAGAAATCAAGGACGCTCTAATGCAGTGTGTAATATTAAGCCACATTTCGGTACACCCAAACCAACTTACTTAAAAACACCGCAAGAGCAAATGACCTGTAGGGACAGTAGGGGCGGCCTTATGTCAGCGGCGACACGTGCAGAAGACAGACCGAAGGACATTAGAAAGTTTTAATGGGGAAAGCAAAGGAAAGCGTCTATAGAAGCAAGATCACAAAGTTGCAAGGTTGCAAAGGGGTTTGGAAGATTGCAACGCGTAAGCAGTGCTTAAGTATCCCAGATGTTTTGCTAAATGGAACATTTAGACCTGTCACCTGAAAAAATCACTCTCCAATGGCCGCTGTGGCTTTTCTGCACCACGGTGACTTTTATTGGCTTGTAAGGATCAGTTAGTTCGCCATGGAGTAGAAAACATCTAAGAATTTCCGCCTATTGTTCACGGATGGGGTTTAAAGTTAGGACGGGGTTACAGAAAATGGCTGTAACTAGTGTGTCTTAGGAACTATACCGAAACAAATATAACATGTTGTATTGCTGACAGGAGGAAGTTTATTGTTAAAACGTTTTATTCGCGGTTACCAATTGCTGTTTTACTAGTAATAGTGTGAAACCGCCGTGCGTAAATCATCATAAAGGAAGTAACCGACTGTGTAAGCTACGTAACGAACATCTCTGGTTTTCTGCTAACATAGAAGTTCCCTCTGAGAACAAATGACTGCTCCTTTGCTCGGGTAAGCTAATATGTAAGCGAAAGAAGCCCAAGCTCAGTTTGTAACCGAACGATACGGGTAGTCGAACGTTCGGTTCTACGGGCAGTTACTACCCTCGTTTCGTCAGTTTCCAAAGCCGTCGTTGAAGTCGCAAAGGCGAGGCGTTCATTGCCGCCTATAAACCTTGTCGCTGTCGTCTTTCTGCATCCTCCTCCCGAGGCTTAGCTCGCCGGAGTTCCTGTTCAACACTCGTTTCTTCCTGCCGCTTTGCGAGCTCGTACTCACGTGTCGCTTTATCTCCTTAGCAAGCCGAGCGACGTCTGCTGGATGGCCCGATGCAGCTTGCGGCATTCGCAACTTGGACCGCGCAGACTACACAACTTTGGCACAGATGGACTAGCATTCGGGCTGCCTTTTACACGCCCCGGCTGCACTCGAACTCCTCTTCCCTCAACCCCTCCTCCCTTGCTCACTCTCACATCACGGCGGCGTAAAGGGGGAAGAAGGGGTGGCACGCGAGGAGCGGAGGTCACATATCACTTCAAGGCCAAACTCGCGGGGCTAGGCCAATATTGCTTTCGCCATAAAAAGTAAAAAAAAAAGGCTCCAATTCACACTCTGAAGGTGGTCGGAAAGCAAAGCTCTAAACGACACCCACAACAATTGCCCATGTGGCGTCACTTGAAGCAGGGTCATCCTTCAATGCTTTTCTGGTCACGAAACTTCTCCGTAACGATATGGGAGAGCTTCATATGGGGACCAAAGCTCCCGCGCGGTGACGCTACGAGTCCGGTGAAGGCGGCTTGGACGGCGGCGGCCGCATTTACAGTGCGTTGGAGCGCGAGCCTGCTGGTGTTTGTTGTGTAATGTAGCTTTCTACACTCACCACGAAGGGCAAACTATGTAAACTACCATGCCTCTGACGTGCTGTGTACCTGGTTTCCGCTCTGGCTATCGGAGCACAACGGAAAAGGCTTCGCTGTTCTGCCTCCAAGCGACCGCGAACAACGCGACAGGTGGAAGCGAGCCATTCCACGACAGGAGACACATGCTTTCACCTTCGAGTCGAAGGCCGTTCGTATGTGCGAGAAACATTTCGACCCTACGGACATTATTCGAGCCGATGAGTTCAAAATAAGTGGGCAATATGTGCTTCTGCAGCGCGAGAAGCTCAAGCTCCGCGTCGATGCCATACCCCGGATATTTGAAAACCTGCCGGCGTATTTTACGAAGCCCAAGCCACGGTCGCGCTCACAACGAGAAAATCCGTCTGCAAAATGTCGTCGCGTTTAGGCGCTGAACAAAGGTGGGACTGCAGCTACTGTCATTTTGGTTATCCAATCAGACATTTTGAATTTGGAAAGCGGAGCATGGCTATCTTTGCCTGCATATATATATTTTTTAACTTGACCGCCGCGCTTGCCCAGGGGCTAAGGCGTTGTGCTGATAAGCCCGAGGACGCGGGTTCCCAGCCGCTTTTCTGATGGTGGCGAAAAGAGAAAACGCTTGTGTGTTCGAGATTTCGGCGCAAGTTGAAGATACCTGAGGGGGTTAAAATTAATCCGGAGCGCTACACTACGGCGCGCGCCCCATTGCCGGTGTAGCGTCGACACGTTAAACCTCATAATCAATCAATCAATGTTTTTTAACTTGCCGTTTGGGTGGGAGGGGTGTGACAGGCACTGAGCGGGCGAGTTTTTACGTGTTGACACCCTATGCCTATGAGAACAGCCGAGAAAGTCGCTCAATGCTGTAGCATTTACTCCTACCCTGGCCCCTCCGCGCGCCCATTATGCTGCTTCCATTTTGTGAGCGTTTTTTTTTCCTGCTGTTCACGCTCACTTTCCGAATCTGTTTCCTGCTGTCCAAGCTCACTTTCCGAATCTGGAATATTTTTTTACATCATTAGTGAGCTATAAAATAGCGCAAATACAACGCTAACCAAACGTGCTGTATGTTTGCACACCTATTTGCTCAGCGCAGCATGTCGCCCAGGGCTGAATACACATTTAATTCTGGCGCTAGTTAACTCACATCATGCAGGCGGCTGCAAAGACTAGTCAAAAATTGAAAGCGTCAGATGTCCGCCTTCTCAAAGCGAGAACGTAGCGGTGCCTGCCGCAATGAACGAACACTACAACATATACGCCTCAGTAACACCCGTGGTCTTGCCTCAATTTCACAGCTGAGCTACGCTACAACAACTGACTCAAAAACATGCACACTTCGCTCGCGTTTTTACAGGTGGAAAGGAAGAGCAGATGAAACTTGCGTTTCCGACGGAGAAACAGCCGGCCCGCAAGCGTCGTCGCCCGCCGGCGAAGCCTTCACGTTAACAGGGGCGATCCTAGCGGCAGCTTTTGTCCCTGTATGAACTTCGGGCCGGAGTTTAGTGACCAGAAAAGCATTGAAGGACTCCATTCAGGGACAAAAGCTGCCGCTAGGATCGCCCCTGTTAACGTGAAGGCTTCGCCGGCGGGCGACGACGCTTGCGGGCCGGCTGTTTCTCCGTCGGAAACGCAAGTTTCATCTGCTCTTCATGTCCACCTGTAAAAACGCGAGCGAAGTGTGCAAGTTCACACACTTGCTCTACAAAGAGTGAAACCAGAGGATTCTGCCAGCCGTACCTGGAATTCGCGGGGAGCGGCGTCCCGAGCGCAAGAGCAGCGTCAGCCCTGGCCGGGCTAGAGTGGCGGACGCCGCCGGTGTAGCCTGGCGTGAGTAGGAGAAAGAAAAGGTGGTAGGCGCGTCTTTCAAAGGATGACACAGCGCAACCTAGTCATCCTGATGTGCTAGCTTGGGGCTACACCACCGCGCGACACAAGCGCATACACCGAAACAATTAGGCACGTGAGTTTAGTGATTCCCATTTATACCGATTTAAAAGTAGTTACGTAAGTTCAAGAATTGCGAGAAAGCTGAGGGATCATTTATAATCGCTATTTATCAGACCCAGTTGCTGCTTTCGCGTGTTGTAATACCTCTTAACACAGAACCCAATTTGAAATCCCCAATTTAGAAAAATGGAGCCCACTCGTGGCAAGGACTGCTGGAAAGGTAGCGCTTCTTTAGCGGCCAGATGTCTGCATGTGGTTTGTGCATTTTGTTTTCCCTCCCTGCGAAGCAATCCTTGACGTATGTTTTTCGTACGACCACTTAATTCCGTCGTGTGCGGGTTATCTTGGAAGGGCTGTCGAACAAGTTAATCAAGCCGTACCAAGGTACCGCGCAGTGGAAGCGAAGCTCACCAGAACAGGCCCAAAACAACCATCGGTGAAGCAGACGACAAAGCCTACCGACGCCGCCACCGGCGAGCAGGGACTTCCGCCCGGGGAACGCCGGTTAATCCGCCGCGCCATCTCTAGTGTGCTCCGCGAGTGGAACCTTCCGCCCTCCTGCCTCCCCTCGCCACCGCCTCCGATGCGTTGGGAGTTTGTTGTCCCGCACGCCACGAAAAAACCGTTGGCTGGTAGAGCTAGAAAGCTTGGCTTTAAGAAGAGAAGCAACTTTTACGGTTCGTCCCTCGAGCCGTGAAGTTCCTCTCTCGGAGGAACAACCTGTTCGTCCCTCAGCCGCACGGGTACCGGGTGAAACGTTGGTCCCCCGTGAACTGCTCCCTCTCAGTCTCCACGCCGATATGGCTTCTTAACGGACCGTTCAAGCGTAGGTCAGCGGTATCCATCACTCGTAGCCGCTCGCGGCCGTGTTTTGATTTAAGCAAATTAAAGGGACACGGCAACTAGCAAGTACGGGTTCAGACTGAAGCTCAACTGTTCAATTGCCCTTTGCGCTTTTATTCGGCGGCGGCAAATGCTTTAATTGCCGACAAATTGCCAATTCAAAAACGCATTTCATCCCTCGCACCTTTCGAGGCGTTTGCATTGTAGAAAACATTACCTAAATAAAAATCAATCAAGCTAGAAATTAGTGCCCTTCCACTCTGTGAAATAGAAAGGCATTCCCCCAAAAGGGGGAAGGCCTCTTATTTCGTGCTCGTTTCAGCCAGTATATTAGCATCGGGGCGCCTAATCGTTTCGTTTTAAGCACCTTTCCGAGCAAACACTGTGAATGGTCATCCAAGAGGCAACATATGGAGGTTTGTTTAATAATACACCTAAATAAACGAATAAACACTGATTCCAGCGGCGTTGGCTGCATTAAGTACCAATTACGTACCAATATCTCGTGTCTTTTATGTCTGAATATGGAGGTAGATCTCTGCGCCTTCTTCCTCTTACGCTTGTCGGTGATACCGTAAATGGGATTTTTATTCGAGGTATTTTTATGTTTTGTTGTTATTCTTGTTGTTTGCTGCTCACTGCATTCATTTAGAATATTTGTTTTCTGGTGCGCAAACTGTCAGTCTGGGAAGTATTTTCGACCAAGTTGCCAGTCAATTCTCGTTTACGTTCACCATTTTAGGACACATACCAGCGCATGCCTTTCATCCGTAGCGTTTCGTCGCATTCCACAACTTGGTAAATTTTGCAGTGGCAACAGTACAAAAAAAAGACAACCCTTTCGGCAAAGTAAAGCGTTACATATTAGTTACCCAGTTATCACCGATGTCTGAAGAAACCGTAAAGAAGCACAGCGGTAAAAATGTTTTGGAACAGAAATCGTATAGCTTGCCATTTCGCTTGGCTCAAGCTGTTGACAGCGCTTTCTTCTGGGAAAAGTGGGGGTTCAGGAAAAGTGCGTAAAATAGGAAATACTTCCAGTAATGCAAATGTATGTGCAAATAAATTCAAGGATAATGGATGCGTAAATTAAACCGAAAGTGTAAGCGCGCGATCTCTGTTACATGAAAACGGGGTTCAGCTACGCGTCCACGTATAGTTGCTTTCGTGCTTTGCCTAATGCATTGTGTCCCCCCTCCAGTAGCTGCGTATACCGAGCGAGATTTGCCACATAATTGCAAGAAAATGTATTGGTTAGTTTAGCTTGTGTTACGAACTGTTTATGTGTGCACGCGTTGTCCTGGTTGGCCAGCTCCATTAGCGCACAGAAACACGGAGCACTGAGATGCTTTCCCACATAGCGTCGGTGTGGGGTGGGGAGCGCCACTTAGGTCATGGTATAACGAAAATTCGGCTTCATCAAAACCCTTCGAACAGCCGTTGGCGGTGACGGCGGCGGCTGACACATCGCCACATGCGCTGCCACTGACTCCTCCTTTTTCTCCCTCTCTACGCCAACAATATGCTCCGGAGCTTTGGGACGCGTCACGTGACTTGTGTTTTGTCTATAAGTTCTTTTTTTGCCGAGCACAGCGCTGGAGGCGTGCTGACTGTTGGCGCTTCCGATTATAAATAAGCGAGCGTTCGCCATGATCGAGCTCCAGAACGTCGTCAGCAGAAGAGCGAGGCGTGCCTGCGCTCGAGTCATGTAAGTGTGCCAGCAAAGTACTACTCCCGCAATCGTCACTGTTCACCTCGCCATGCAGTAAATCTAGAAAGTTTTCTCCTCGCCTCTGTCGTCAGCATCAAGGTAGCTCTTCGGCACGCCGCTTGTCCACCATGCTACCTCTACATGAAGGAGGCGACGGATCTCGGTACGAGACGCCTTTGCCAATGTAACACTTGTAAGAGGCAAGAGAGCAGCAAATGCTGAACACATGCTAGCACCAGTTCTTCAGTTAAATTCTCCGCCCTCGCTTGGCTTACTGGCCCAGAAAAGTGTTCTAGGCTGTTAAGCGGAATGGCCAGGTGTGCAGTTTTGTGTTCGATTTGTACGACATGTGCAGCTTTCCCGCTCATGGCAGTCCTTTCAACAGCGATTACTTTTCCGTTATGTATCGTAATTGAAAGTATTTTGCGCTGCTAATATTGGTGGTGAAAACGTGCTTTGCGCACAGTTTCAAGTCTTGCACGTTTGCGGCTAGGTTCCTGAGCCATGGAAACTATCCCATAGAAATGCAAGGGGAGTAAGATTTGACAGCGAATTGCACATTAAAGAATATTCAGAATCCTGGAAAGTTCTTCTTGTGTTTTCATCTCCACGTTGACTTCTTGCTTTGTGCCAAATATCACTGTGCTGAAGTGGTTTCCCTAGGTTCCTGAGAGATCGGAATTTTGAGCGAGAAAGCTGGGTATGCATGTCTTCCCCCGCATTTTTTTTAATATTTTAACCGATTGTCAATTTCTATCAAGGAGGTATCGGAAGCAATTGCTTACGCTTTGTCATCATCGTCTCCACAGGTCTTTTGATGTCGAATCCGGGGTATAACGGAACATTTATCTATTCGTTTCAAAATGTCGCAGCGAAGCTGTATATGGCTAAGATCAGTTGTATGCTTCGTGTCCACGAATAAAATGCCGCCAGTGCACGGGACGACATATTACATATGTATTCCCCGCACCGCCACACAGCGGACCACTCAGGCTGTCACCAACCCTGGTAATGCGTTTTAAGGTCAAGGGCGCAAATTACAAACGGTGGCCGTCGGAGCCACGGTCCGGCTCCGGCGGATGGGCTCCCTGGCTGTTTCCCACTCAGGAAGCTCCGGGACCCCTCTGACTATGAGCTTAAGGTTTGAGGATAAAATACCCCGTTCCCTGCTTTTTGTATATGCCGTATGGCAAATTCAAGACCTCCCATAAACGTGATCGGTCCATGAAAAGGGGCCGCACCAAAGTGTCTTTTCCAGCCCTATCTACAACCATCTTTACTAAGCCTGACAACTCTCACTTTCTATCGATCGAGTTGGTTGAATCACAAAGAGCTGTCACTTCAATGTCTGTATTCGCGATTTCCAAATTTCTTGAAGAAAGAGAGAGAACACTTTAATGAACACTGAAGAGGTTAGCCCCACATACGGCGGGGCTTGCTACTTCAGATGGAGGTGAGCATAGTGAGGCGAAAAAATAGAGGGGAAGAAGTAACCAACAACAATGAATAATAGGAGGAAGAAAATAAAATCAGTATAGAACGTAGAAAAAATTGACCGCATTAGGAGGGGGAAAAAATCTGAGGATCCCAAGGTTAAAGAACCTCGATTATTTCCGAGTCAGACAAAAATGTTAAGAGAGCGTTTGTCCCTCGCGCCGCGTCAGCGTGATTTTGCCGCGGAACAACAAAGGGAAGCGGCTCTAAAGAGTTTCCGCGTAACAGTCGCGCAAGAGTTTTCGCTGTTTCGCGATGAGTTGTGTGCTGCGGGCAGTAACACAAGACATGCCGTATGTCTTCTCTCACAGAGCACACAGAGCACAATGGCGAGTCCGCCCAGCCTATTTTAAATAAGAAAACTACCAGTGAAGGCAACGTTCAGGCGTAGTCGGTGAAGGACACCTTCTGTTTGCTTTTTTAGGCCTCGCGGAAACTGGAAGTTGCACCGAGGGTCGATCACGTGCAGCGGCAAAGGTATCCTAAGAGGGTCCTGCCAAGCTGGCAACTGCAGTGTCCATCCCAGTGCATTCACGGCCGTACTTCCGTCTTGTCTAGAATACGGGATTCCAATAGACGCAGGCAGATTGTGTGCCTCTTTCCCTGCTGCGTCAGAGACGACGTTCCGCTGGTTGCCGGAGTGACCTGGAAGCCATTGAAGTGAGATGCAGTGCCCGTCTCGTAGCCCAAGTGTGTCCACTGCGTGTAGATCACGCACAAGTTGACTGCAGCGGTTGGATGGCTTCAGCAGTGTTTGCAGGGCAGGCCGCGGGTCGGCAAAGATCACCCATTGCTGAGTGGGAGCTGGACTATTCGTGATGTGAAGGAGTGCCGCTGTAATAGCAGTTAACTCCGTGAAGGTGGACGACGTCTTGTGACTGAGTTTCCCTTTCACAGTTAGTCCCACCGACGGAATCCACACTCCAATAGCTGACGAGCCAGACCTCATGGACCCGTCTGTATACACGTAAACGTGGCCAAGACAACGCGAGCTGATATGCTCCAGCGTGAAGTATTCTGGAAGGTATCACAGGTGACTCACATAAAGCTAAAAAGCCCTGGGCTGGAGATATCCTCGTTGAGGTACACAGTAATGAGCAAGCCTCCTTCTTCTCAAACCTCTCCTCTCAAACAGAAACGCTTGGTCGATCTGGATATCGAGGTCACCCCAGACTCAGGGGGCCAGAGCAGAACAGCTCTCTGAGCCAGACCTGATGACTGAAACGGATGCGGATCTGCTTGAAGGCTTGAAGGAACAAGGTGTTACGGCTGTGAGGCGCATCTCAATCACGAGATGATCAGGAGATACCAAAAAAGCACCTAATCCTAACTTTCGACCACTCTGCACTCTCTGCATCCTTTGAGAGAGAGAATACAACTTTACTGAAACTCCTGCAGTTTCCCTGCCCCAACCTGTTCAGGCGGGGGCTTGGATCGACGCGGCCTTACGTCGTCCCGGCGGAGAGGCTAACACTCGGCGGGTGTCAGCTTCCGGAGACTGGCCCCTTCAGCGCTCGGCCCATCCTGCCGCTGCGTCTCGACCGCCGCTAGGATCTGCTGGACGGCCTTGTGTTGCTCTTCGTAGTCGTTTGATCTCTTGGCCGCCTCCAACGGCGGCAGAAGAGCATCGCCTCAGGTTGTATTTTCCATTAACGCAGGTGTTATTGCATGGCAAGTCCGACCGTGCATACCCAACCCTTGCCGTTTCTACAAGTGTCAGTGCTTCGGGCATGGCATGAACTCCTGTCGCAGTAGATTAACGTGTAGCAAGTGTGCTGAAATGACCACCCGGGTGACACCAAAATACGTTTAACTGTCGGCCAGGATTTGCTCCCCATGTAACCACTACATTATTCAAAGCAATTTTTTGTTGCTTACTAAACGACAACGACAGCTATCTGAGAGCCTCTGGCAACCTATCCGGCCCTTTGAAACACTTTTTGGAGACCGGTCGAGTTCCCAGATAGATAGTATGTTCATAAGATTATTAGGTAATAGATTGATAGTGTTTTTAATATATACCACAAAATAAGGCAGTAGTTGTCCCTGCCTATAGAGGAAATCGCCCCCGTGTAATGGGGTGCCTGAAAAATGCAGTTTGTTTTCCAATATCGTTTTCTAATGTCAGTAAACAAATTAAAACGCATCACTGAATCAACACTTTCACATTGTGCGCGCGAGAGAGATAGAGAGAGCAAATTTTATTCATAGATGAAGTGCGCATATTGCCCCACCTATCTCGATATTTGGAAGACCGGGTTCTCCGCCACTTTTCTGGCTTACTTGTTACGTTACCGCAACAATATCTTACCTTTGAAATGGTAGCCAGCCCCGATTCGCCACCTAGGGGTGAAGGGGATCTTTTTCACCCCCGGGCCGTGAATCGAGTGTCTACAGCCCGTTGGACATTGTACGCATAATCGGAATGCGTGGGTTCCATCCCCGCTGTCAGCGCTTGATTGTTGCCAATTTCAATCGCAACTTTAAAAATAGTGCATTCAATAAAAGAGGCCAAGCTACCCGCCAATGCTGTTCTCGGCGTTTTATATTGCTGATGTACATTAGATACAAAACTGGTCTATTTATATAACGGATAGCGTAGAAGTGTCTTCGATCGCCTGTTCTGACGTTCGAATTAGGCACTCTAATTTCCTGTCCCATTTACGCCTCTGTTATTTCAGCAACCCGCCTTCGTGATCACAATCGTAGGCGTGCCGGACTCTGCACGAAGTGTTTCTGCCCACTTTGGCCACGCCAGAAGATCCACCCTTCTCCCGCTTTCATTAAGTCGTGCTTGCGGCCCCGCTCACTAGGCCCGATTCTCTGACTCCACCACACTGCTCCGATGTGAAAGCCTACAAAGTTTACATTCCGCCCTCTCGTTTTTCCTTCGCGTGATTGGTTACACAGCGTAGTCGATACGGATGTCTCTTACTCACCCGAGGAATAAACGCGATATGACCCGACTGGTCAGTATACAGCGTCACCACCGCCAGGCTTTCTCTTACACGCTGAGGACGTTCGGCCTTTCGATTGTTCCCGGCGGCCGTACCCCGGCGTACTCTCCGTTTCCACCTCTCGCCACGCAATTACCATTTAGTCCGGGACGCGGGCAGCGGCAGATGGTTACGATAGTGCCAGGGCAATGTATGCGTGGGAGCACACACACACCCAAAGCATGTATGAACCGGTGCTACTTCTCGGTCGCTTCTGCTTCTTGCTTCTTCCCTTGGTCTGGGGACTCGAATCCTTAATCACTGGTTCCCTAGAGAAATCCTTCGGCGAAAATGTTCCCGGCAAAGGGCGGAGACAATAGATACACCCGTCGCGGAGTACGCCAACGCGAATGAAGGAAGCCACTGAAACAGAACGAGGGAACTACTTCGAGACACACCGCGGCTGATATACGCTCACGCTTAGGGCTGCACCAACACCGCAGAGCGCAGTCAGAGGGGAGAAAAGGAGGCCTTGCCGAATGCACCGGTCTTTCATTGGTTTTGAAGCTTTGGTGTCGAATTGAAGGTGCAACTGCGGTGATAAGAACGCTAAGAAACTTACAGCGGCTGTGAACTTTGCGAGTCACAAATTATGAAATTACGTAATAAGGTGGGTATAATGTATGGGCGTAAAATGCGCAAGTTGAAAAGAGTATAATGGGTGTAGACCGGGGTTGTGCGAGTTCAGACAGAAAGTACTCCGTAGTTAAAAGATGACTGTCTTCTACGTGCACATCTTGTAAAGCAGCAGTATGTAGCTCTTTTGCGTCTACGCGTTCGCTATACTGTAGTACTCCTATATCACGGATACTCAGTTATCTAGACAAGCTGTGAAAATTAATGCTTTCGGAATCCCACACGAATGAAAAAAAACTTCGGAGCAGTATTCGTATAAAATTTCTGTTCCCGCCCATTTGCAAGAATCAGTTACAGTACAGTGAGTGCTGACAAGTTACCACTAATAGAAAACTGTGTTACATTCAGAGATGTAAGTTTTCACGAAATTTTGAGGGGCGTGAAAAAAAAATACTTTTTTCGTGTTTGCTTAAAAATATAAAAATTGAGAAAAGGCGACTCCGCGCACATCTACAACAAATTCGACAAGCTTCCGTGAAAGCGTCAGATGTCTAATAGAACGCGAAAAGTGACCGTTGTTGCTGGCGACTACACAAATGAAACCAAACTTCGGCCACTGTAAAAATAAAATAAGTAAATGAAACATACATGTAAACTTAGTTAGCTTTAAATGGGATTTGAACCAGGGTTTCCAAGAGGCGCAGCGAAGCGTGGTCACTACTGCACTAACCCTGTACCGTGCCAGTATCGAACAAGAATTATCCGGTTGCGTGCTGCATGACAGGTGAATTTCTGCAAACACAATGCAGCAGAAGAGCATTCTTCGACAATCGCTGGATTACTTGAGAGACTTAAGTGCGCGATAATTTTTTTCTGTTAACACTGAAAAAAATATAATTGTTACATGGTGCGTCAGAAAAATCCTAGCAAAGCTTCCACTCTCAAAATCTTGCCACGATTTCCCGTCATATAATCGATTTCAGGAAGCGTTTTCTTCACTGCATATTGGTTCTACCACAGCGAATTTCTCCTGAGAAGCTACTTGTTTTTTTAATGCTATCCTGGTTAAAAAACCACGACACCCTGTTTTTTTTCCTAAAGCGTTTGTTGTTTCTTTAACGTTCACATCTCTACGTACATTAAATGAGTGCAGATACTGCGTCAAATTGTTTGACGCGTGAAAAGTTTGCGAGTTTGGCAGCCGGCTATTTTTCCAAGCTTTGTTCTTGATTTTGAGCAGGCTGCTTTCCAAGGGTTCTGTTTTAGCATCCTGGCTGCATACCGTATTCATTTGGATGATGTCGCTTGGAATTCAAGTACATCTGTTTCCAAGCGGTTCGACGGTGAATTTTCCTTCCTGCTTGTTCCTCGTCTTTGTGCGCAGCACTTAAGCGCCCGTCCCTGTGGTTTCATGACGGCGGCGTCCCTCGTTCTAACCGAGCGAACGAAGGGAACAACGAAGACAAACCAGATAGAACGAACAGAAAAGCAGAGGAGGAAATTATGGCGAAAGTTTGAGGGGAAGGTCGGTATGACGAGACGGTGCCAGACATTATCTCTGGTAGCGACGCGCTGCTTGCTAATCGAGAAAACGAAGAAGACACCGAAGACAGAGCGAGCACGAAAGCCAAGGATAAAACTATGGCGAAAGGCGCGAGACATGGTCCCCCGCGGCGACCCGCTACGACACAACGCCAGAGAATATACCGCCTGCTTGCGTTGGCGGATACGGCGATCCCCTCGTGAGACGCAGCATGATTGCACCGTCACGCAGATGACTGCAGTTCGCCCTGCGCACAAATTTTTCTAGGGAGTATCGTATTCAACAGACAAATTTTTTCTGCGTTCTTCCGCTTTCTTACTACATACGCGGTCAGCATGCGTGGAGAGACATGATTCGCTACTGCCAAGGTTGCGGTGGCATAGGCTCCACAGCGCTACAGCACGCACTCCGGCCCAGAGCGGAATGGCTGGCTGGAGACCACTGCAAAGCATAATTGAATGCGCGCGCTAGAGAACTTGACGCAGCCAGTGCACATGCTCTGGCATTTTCTAGCAGCGCTCGCTCCTTTATACAAGGACCCTGCCTGTCTCACGAGTTGGGAATCCAATGCCATGCGAACGGTATACAACGCGTTGCAGCCACTGGCTATTCCGAGCCAATCCGCCTAAAGGGTATGTTGTCAGGCTCGTGTTCAACCTTACCGCGTGGTTTCCGTATTGTTGATCGTAACGACGTGTCAAGGAACAGGACGCCCATTCTACCTTGCGCTGTCGGTATTGTTTGTCTTAGTTCTCTAAGTCGAAGGCCGCAACAAACTAACCAAGTCCAGCTTTAGTCATCTAAAGCCAACGAGCCAAAGTGGCGTCGGGGATACGTATGCGTGGTGAAATGGCATAGCGAAGGCTCTTTGATTTTCAACCAATCCAAATTTGTGCGGGTTTGTTAACCTATTATTTTGCTGGTATTTTCTATGCCGTGTCGGTCATTTAGGAGCCTGGGTTGTTTGCAGGTGAGCTTCCCGCCAAGCTCAATGCAGTGCACTTCCTTTCCTTTTCCTCTCCCGCAAGCCACAACCAATCAACCAATGTTTAGAAGCCTTTTTGTCTGCAGACGCCGTCGCCGGACTGCCGTGTGTCTGGTCAATGAGCCAACTATTGCTTTGGCATTTATTGTTCCGAAGATTGCAGCCATGAGACCGATCAGTTTAACGAAACGGCCACTCTACTCAGCCACCGAAGATGAGCTGGGCGGCTGCGTGGACGGTGTGGGTGGGTGAGAGGCGCACGAAGCATATTACATTCCCCGGTCCTCTCGGCGGATGGAAGGCAGGTCCGCCCAATGTACTCATGAATGCCGGCTGACGATAAGCGTCGTCCGTTGTGTCTTCACTCCCGGCTCGTCTCATCCAGCGCCCTGTCTAAGCCGGACGTGTTGCAGCGGAACGCGGCGGCGTGGCCCGCCTCGGTACGCACCTGCGCTGGGGTGAGCGCCACCCACGGCGGTCTGTGGTGCCACTAGAAGAAGAGCAGGGATAAATACTCGTGCTTTTAGTTGAAGATATCTCTCCCGTGAGTCATATCGAGAATTTAAACATGTAATGAAACAACGTATAAGGTAAACATTCACTTTTTTTAGGTGAATGTGCTACGAAGCTTTTCTTCGCACATCAAAACGGTGACGCAAATTTAAGGTAGAAGGTAAAGTCTTTGAAAAATTTTCAAGGCCGTGGCGAAAGTGCATAGGACGTGAAAAATTAAAAGTAGAAGAGCTATCTCTCGAGCACGGCTGAAACGTTGTATACCGGAAGGCAAGAGAAAAACGCCTCTTTTTTCTCACTGTGAAAAGTATTTTGGTCAATTTAAAGGATAAGCTTATTCTTCGAATTATTTGTGACAGAGAACCCTTTGGCGTGGCCTTGAAATTTTCACAAAGACTGCACCAGCAAAATTTATTTCTTTTTAACGGTGACGGCAGTCATTCCTGGGTAGACACACGCAGTTCCAGCTGTTTTCCGCTGAAAATTCGCGGTAAAGTTGGTTTGGCCCATAGTGTTTTTGCATAGGCAGAATAAAAATGCTCGGAACCCTAGCCTATGGCCGTCACGCACTCGGACCACGCCATCCTGTAAGTTTAGACGGATCAATGAGTGAATGGTTTCTCCTTTCCTTGCGGAAAGAAACATCCAGTGTTTTCTAAGACTGCACTGTCACCAACGAAATCATAGGCCATTTCAAACATGAGGGGACAGACATCCCAACATTCTTTTTCCAACGCCTGGCTCTGTATAGGATGGCTAGCACGTGAAAGACACGTGGTGTTTCGGGAGTTTTGATCGGAGACACGAAAAATAAATGGAACCTCAGCCATATAGTATTCGCTTAAAAACATCAGCCTACTTTGTTTCTTTAAAGAAAGTGAAGCAAAAAAAGCAAATCACATTGAAAATGCACCCTGAGGTTTATAGCTGTCTAAAGGGAAGTGTCTACGAAGCTAAAACGAGAATGCCACCAGAATGTGCATCGATAAGGCCGGTTCAAAAATGCTGTCTTCATATACAGAAAAAAAAATAGCTCCGATGTCAAACCATTTGCAATTACTCGCTGTGCGGGTACCAAATGTGCAAAGTTCATTTCTTTGTATGTGTATGTAAATGTGGGAACAGAATAGTGAATTTTGTGTTTATGTACTGGGCGCATTTTAGAGGTCATATTTCTTATAACAAAGAACTGGTTTTACTACGTGCGCATTGCATGAGTTTGCAGTTTGAGCGTGTTGGGATAGAAAAAAAACTACGCAAGGAAGAAAACCAATCGTGATAATTAGCCTGAGTAATTAACTCGCGCTAATACTCTGAACTCGACACATCTATGCGCTGCAGGGAAATAAAGAAAACGAGATACACATATAAGCAAATCGTGCTATGTGGTCTAAAGCAAAACTTCGTAGAGGACTGTCAGAGTTAAGCCCGCTTCAGCAGTACAAAAGGTTTTGGAAATGCACTTTCGTTGAAAAGTACTTCCGGATTATCTGACGTATGCCCAGAACTTTATGCAAGAAGTGTTGTGTACTCGCCGTTTTGGTTCCAATAAAGGCTCATCCCGCGATAATTACACTAGAGCACTATCCATCACTTGGAACATTAGTTAAGTGATTTTAACATCTACTATGGGCCCTGAGGACAACCGCCGATGTTATGATAATTAAAAAAACGCGCTTACAGTGTTTTATGCACGACTATCCCCAAAGACAACACAACGCAGACAAAAGATGGGAACAACTAGAGTGACGCGCTTGAGTTGCTCGTACCGTCGATCTTTTGTAGAATCTTCTCGCACTGTTTAGTATGGATTGATTCTCACTGGACGAGTTCATCGCAGTTTTGAAAGTTTTGCAAAGCATAACAAAGGCGTCGGCATCACCCTGCGTGTTTTCATCCACACATGTTCGGACCCTCCTTGCCATCTGTTTCTGCCCAGCAGTGGGCATACATAGCTTTTTAATCTGCCATTAGAACTCATCGGCAAAGAACTTGAAGGTAGGCGTTAAATGAAGAAAGCCGAGCAGTGGACCAAGCAATCCGTAGTTGGCAAAGCCGAATCGGAGAGTACGAGCACGTGGGTAAGTTTAAAGGAAAGGAAGACAACAAAGAATATCAACGAACACGATTCAAGCGAACACGATTCAAGCATGTACACTTCAATAGTAGAGAATCTAGAGGCAGGGACGGCTAGCATTTGGCTAAGTATATCCAACGCTGTCGTTTCGTTAACAGGTTTTAAGGCGGAAGCCTCGACACCATCCCCTTCATGTATTTGACACATCCGACTGGGCCGCCGCTATAAACACCGGAACCCATGAACAAACACAATACTCCCACCCAGATATAGGCAGCTTCTCGACTACCTACATCATACAGGAACACGGCGGTTCTTAAGGAACGGGGCTGATGTTTGTATTTGTCTACAGGCGAAAAAGTATTGCGTTGCGTTTTGGCACATTTTCGTCTGGCTTGGCGGGCGACGTAGAATGAGTGATTGGTGTTCGATTACTTGGTGTGGTCTTCCATTCCTCGGGTGAAGTGGCGCATAGCACGTGGAAGCGCCTCCTCGAGGCTGCGGAGCAGCGTCTTGCAGTTGCAGCGAAGTTCAGGTTTTCCCTCGCAGAGTGAAACTACATAATTAAGTCGTTCGTCTCGGCGGCGCTTTTTGTTTTACAGTACGCGTAGGAAAACCACAGCGCCATTTCACTCGACAGCTCGCCAGGAAGTTTGAATCGTTCTTTTGGGCAGGCAAGACAGAAACAGTGTCACGAGCGCTGCTGAGGCTGCCCAAGTCAATGGGTGGTTTTAGTCGGCCTTGCTTGCAAACCATGCGTAGCGTGCTGGCGGTACGCGCAGTGATCGACCTTGTAGACTCAGACGAGTACCCAGGGAAGGCGCTGCTACAGTACTTTCTGGAAACTTTCCGCTCAATATTTTATGACGTACACATCGCCACTCCTTCTGCTGAGCACCCACAGCTATTTTGTGCGTACGTTATAAAAACATTGTGAAATCTCCGGTCTTTTTTGCCAAGCTTAAGTTTCACGGAAAATACGGCAAGCGAAGTGTGCAAAAAATTGGCAATAACCCAATTGGACAATACACAGATATGAAAGATCACGTGGTATCCGTTGGCATCACCTGATTTCGCCGGTATTTCCGGCTGATGTTCGGGATTTCGGATGGCTACGTGGCTGGGAAGTTCTCCCGACGTGTGACCGTCTGGCGCGGTTCGGCGTTGTGCATTCCGCATGGTGTCCGCGCTGGGGCCACGCTGAAACATTAGAACATGCCTTGTTTCACTGTCGTGTAGTGGCAACATTTTGATGTTTATTAATCAGGCTGTTCGGACTGACCCTTCGAATGAACCCACGTTTAAATGATGTGTTCGTCAACTTTCTGATGTGTGCTGGTGCTTTTGTTTTGTGGCAAAATCGTGGTGTCGCATGTCTTCGAGCCCGGCTGCAACGTGCGATGTTCTCACAGCTGTGGCGTGTCCGGTCGATTCTGATTGAGTCATCTGGAGCACGAGTTGGCAGCTCTAGGAGAAGAAGCCTTCCTTTTGCATTTGTCTACGTGCTTTATAGTGGTCAGGAGCAACATCGTGAGCGTTTATTAGGTGCCCTACTGAGTTCAGTATAGTGTACGAGCTGTGGCTTTGAGCGGTGTTGAACTTTGTGTGACTTGATTTGTAGTAGCTTGTTGCCATCCTGAATATTCTTGTGAAATGCGTAGAATGAGCATGTTACCCGAAAACTGATTGGGTACTTTTATGTTCTTAGGGCAGCGCTGTTACCACTAGTCACTGCGCCTTGATATGTGGGTTATAATAAATTCTCGTTACCCCCTCTACACCTGGTGTGTGCGACATTTTCTCGCTGCGCTAAGCGGTCTAGTGGTCGAGGACCTTTTGCCTTCCTGTGCTCGCAAATAGTTTGTGATGACAGCTGTGGGTATGCGCGAATGTATTTCTAATGCCCGGCTATTGTTATTTCCTGGTCGCATTGAGTCGTAAGCGCGGCCTAGAACACGTTCCTTAACTGGAACTTCATTCACTGCCAGAGAGCGCTGTTGCTCCAATGACCATTTTGTTCCATCTTCTGAAGGACGGCCCTGCTCGTTGATTTCAACAAACAAACAAGAGATGCGAAACTATTTCTGCTCATATCACGGTGCACTAACAGCCAGTCTGTATGTTTTAAATGATGTCAGATTACAATCCGTAAGTTACATATATTTACGTGCTTTTATAAACTGGCGCTCCATATCAAATTTACGATTAGTAACAACGTTAACACAATAAACAAAGCTAATTACCAACTTACTAACACACTTTAGTTAGAATTCGCCAGTTAATTCTTACAAATACCCACGTGTTCATATTTCAGCTAACTTAAATTGTACGCTCCCTTTCAAAATTTATAACTCATAACAAAGCTAAACAATAAACAAAGATAATTACCAAGCGAATTCTAGAAAGCTACTTTGTGCAACAATGCCAACGCCACAATAAGTTACGCATACCATAGTTTATCTGACTCGCCAACACTATTCTCTTGCTTTGTAAAATGTTATTCAGTTGGCACTCCTGAAACAAAAAAATAACATGACTTCTTTTGCAATTGTTCAGAATAATTCTGGTATTTTTATTCATCGCAATTGAAATCGTACCGTAAACATCAAGTCTACCCAGTCAATCATGAGACTTTCTGTCGAGCTTGCGGTCGAACCAGTTATCGTCAGACATGACTTTTTTCCAGCCGCGCTGCCACTAACCAGTAGACGGCAATACCTATCACGGCGGATGAATCATTCACACATATTTGGCATGGAACAAAGCAACACGAGATATTTCACCGTGTCATTCACCACCAGAACATAACGAGAATAGAATCACCTTCCACAAGGTGCCGTGGTGATATATATGATAATGGGTTGTTTCGAAGGGCATTGATTTTTTATTATTACTCCAGTACAATATGCTGTTTTTATCCGCCATGCTAAGCGTATTCTCATATTCTCATGGTATTATGCTGTTTGGGCTACCACCCCCCCAAATTTGCCTCGTAATTGAGGGTAGGAGTAAATATATTAATTATTAATAATTAGGAGACAATCAAATATACAAGGAAAGGTAAACAATAAATTCAAATTTAAAAATGATCGAGTTGTGTCCCCAGAGCTGGCGTTTGGAATGTTTATACACTTCGCGCTTAGGCTAGAATAAAGGTGCCAGGACGGGCTAGTTGTTTCGTATTTTAACCACAAAAATAGCCGATAAAAGTTTGTTCCGAACCCCTAAAAACAGCTGGTCACTATCTTGAAAGTGCTACGCATCGAAAGCCGACTACTAAACATCACAAGGACGATGTCTGTAAATTCAGCGGCCTCCGCAGCGTATACGTAGCCGCCAAAGCTTTCACCTAACGGAATCATGTCCGAATAACCCGCCGAACAGAATATGCGCTCTGTACTTACGGGTTACGATCATCTCGATTTCTGCCTTTGCTTCTCCAACGCTATTGGAAACGACGCAGGCGTAGGTGCCGGCCTCGCTGGCAATCACGTTGCCGATGCGCGGGAGTCCTGCTGGCTGCTTCACACGGGGATTCTCTTCAAGCGCGAGAGTCCTCTGACCATCCCTCTTGAACCAGCTGGTGGTCGAATGGTGGGCGAGTTTCAGGCACACCATGCAGAAAATCAGAATTGGACAAAACCGGCGTTAGAAGGCCTTCATTGTAAAAGACCAGACAACCGCGATGAAACGATTTCTCTAAAGGCGATGGGTTTGTTTAAGGCATGGACAGCTTCTGGAGCCCAACGTAACTATTTCAGCACCGATATGCATATGCGTGGCTTACGGTGAATAAGAACCCAGTAATACGACGCTAACCTTCAAAATACAGTGGTTGAGCAGCAACCACTGCCCGAACTCTACATCTGCTTGTAGAGTTCGAAAAATGGAGGAGTTGCGACTATGCAGGATGGCAGTGTCATAAACTGTGTCCTTAAACATCGGTGTTATGGCGCTTACCCTTTGGTAACCCTTCCAAAAAAATTCAGGTTTCATCCACTGGCGGTCATTTTGGCGCCGCTGTCTATGTATGCCACTGCCGTCCACACTACGGTTTCGCCGATGCAGGAACCAAAACAAACAAACAAAAAAACAAATTATTCCTTGCCAAGATTTTCAGCACAGTATATAGACAACGCGCATGCCCATAAAGAAGCATTCTTTTAAATCCACCAATAAGCTTGAATCTCCAGGAATGACACAGTAGCCTTCATAATAAATTGTCCGAAAAGGTTTCCATTGCGGTCGAGGTGCCGCTGCATTGATATTGAGTTAAAGCTTTTTGAAAAGGCACCTCGATAAAAGGACAGTTTGCAACAACGACATAAAGAGGAGCGAAGACATTTTTTGGATTTTGTTCAAAGTTTCACGCGAACCGCTGGTCGTTCTAGAGTAAAAAGAAGGATGACAACTCCCGTGTCTGTGTACTGGGGTTCAAAGCCATTTCCAATAACGCCCTCCGAGCAGGAAACCAACGTCTACGAACGGTAGAGAAATGCGGTTTTCAGTCACTGTGGTTGTGTTCTTGCGATAAACAACTGATTTTGGCTGAATGCCACAGAAAAAAAAAGATTTAAATCCTGTCTCTTACTGCACTGATGCGGCAAAGAATTCGACATCGTGCACTTTGAACTTTGCACATGAATATTAATCTATGTGCGTCGACGACTCGACTGGCGTCAGTGGACCGGTATTGTTGTCGGTAAGCCCTTTGATGTTTTCGTACCGAGACATAGCGCCCATGTTCTTTGAACGGAGAGCCCTGACGTTACGGCCAATGGTAAGCGAGCGTAATGGAGAGGTGAAGACATATTTACAATAAAGCTTCAAAGGTTTCCGCATCTGACTCCTTTATGATACGAACTCTTCGGAAGAGCGGGTTACAAATCTGAGATATTTTTTTACGTATTTGATTTCCAAAAGCAGTCATTGTAGTGCCTGTTCTTTTGAAGAAAACTGAGTGAGGAGACCGGAAACTTTTTCAGCCTAGAACAGAAAGGCATCGAATGGTAGCAACGAAATCCATTGAATGCTGAACTATTATTCGAGGGTTTATAAAGGGGCCGTGGCCGAATGGCAAGTGTGCCGAGTTTAGTTTACATTTAGTTAACATTTAGTTAAGCCAGGTGGGCAGGGAGACAAGGTGGTAGCACCTCGATTGATTGTTCAGACTCGTTGATACCAGCGAGCTGCGTATCGACCGGTCTCTGCGGAGTGGCTGGTTTTGATAACAGCGAACGCAAAATTGACAATAACTTCGCGCCATTTCTCTGGGGTCGCAGCAGCCGAGCAACACAAAATTTATTAAACATCTTATAAAATATAACAAACTCATAATTCTTCCACGAACACAAAGTGTTGAGATCAGATAAAATCATCAAATTTTAATTAAAGTAACACCCAAAATTGACCTTCCTGGCTTGTATCAAAGGCAGAAACACCGGCCACGCTATTACACATGGTATATGGCATCCCATGTTTAAAATACCAACGGCGATAACGAGATGTCTTCGTCCTACAGAACTGTATTCATCCGGAGGCAGTCGGCATATTGACTGCCCCTGTTTTGTCACCTCACAAAGTACCATGATATGGTTGTTTCGGGACGCGTTAAGGATATTTTTGAAGCGTCGTCTCTCAAATAGGGCAGTTTAAACACTAATTCTACTTAATTCGGAGAATCGCATCCCACCGAAGAAAATATTATCTGGTTACAAAACGGTCATTTTTTCTGATAGAGCAATTTGTTTTTTGTGTCTTGGTGGTTTTTGTGAAGTACACGCCATGCATTGCCCGCTTCGTGTTGCTAGGGCGATCTGAGCAGAAAGACATGCACCCCCCATCTAACGACGCCGCTTGTTGGAAGCGAAGCTTTCTCGTGCTGAAGACTTTCGTTGGCCAATCCCACAGTGCGAGTATGTGCGACTCTCGAGGTACGCACCTCGGTTCTAGAATACCCACCGCGACTCTCGGGTGTGCACTCCGTAGGCGTAACGTTCGGGGTTGGGGTGTACGGCGCGAATTAATACCTGCAGCTTGGCGTTCACTTCGACCATATCGAAACGGAGCAATTGAATAGACGCCAGCTTCATAAATCGAGGAACCCAGGATTGATTCCTGCCACAGGAAGTGTTTCTTTCTTTCTTTCTTCACCGACGGTCATTCATCATCATCGCCCGAGAAAGTTGGGTTTCTTGCACGGCGTATTAGCTTGCAACGGCATCCCTGAATACACTTAAGCTTCACTTTAATACTAAAACATCCAGACCCTGACGCCAAAATGACTATGGAAGCATTGATTTGACGAAAAAGAATTGCTACCACACATGTCGGCCTACCCCACCAACTACTGCGGAAGTTTATGTTACACTGTTGCCCGTTTTAGATGCCCTCTGACTGTTCCTCATAAACGTTTAATTTTTTTTCTGAACGCCATTACCATCTACAAAACACTCAATGCGAACAGATCTAAACTATTCCCTGGTGTGTGTAAATTGAAATGTTTTGACTACAGACATCCACCACAATACTTTTTTTCTGGATTCCTAGCCACTTCAATATCCCTGGTGACGCCGGAGCCTATGTGGTACCTCGACGCGCACCCCCTTGAGATGACCAAAACCTCCTTCTCAGCCCATCAGAAGTGCTACCGCTTATAAAGACCAGCCTGCTCGCTTTTATCGGTGTGGTAGGTTTGCATCGAAAGCACAAAAAGCATGCTATTTGGCACTGATAGTTTATCGGATTTACATCAAGGTTTCATCTCAGCGCAAACGTATCGCCGGTCGTGATAAAAGGAAACATTCAGCGAATAATGTGGACGAACATTCCTATTCTATTATTAAGAGACAAGAGATCCCATTTAGAGAGAGACAATACTAGAGAGGTAGGAACGGAAGAGTTCTTGAAAGGACAACTACTGTAACAATAAATGAACCATTGTTTGCTCGGCTACCCCAATGGGATGTTAGGAGAGCTTCTGAGAACAGCGAAGAAGGGCATTGGGAACAAAGCATTTCTGAGGGAAGTCGAGGACGTAACAGCAAATCGATATTCGTAAAAGGCTCACCTATATCTGGGAACGTCGAAATCTTCGGCCACGCACACCAAATCAGCTGTCTCGCCCGTGTCACTGTGTACTCTGCTTCTCCGGTGTAGTATGGACGACATCTCAACCGCCACGGAACCTAGAACGATAGAGACCTAAACATCAGTGAACGCAACATAAAAAATAACACCAGAAATTGGAGGCTACCTCACGGTACTTTTTTGTCATGAAGATCATCCAATACAATCTTACTTATTTGAGGTTAATAAACGCGTTTGCTACTTCTGTAAAATTTATTGGCTGATTGCCAAGTTGTGTGGCTTCGATGTACTTGCCTATTTTTCTTTACAACCCAGATCACGCTGAGAGTGAAAAAAGCTATCTTGCCATCTATGAAGTATGATGGTGATGTACGGCCCGTTTTAATCTCCTTCTACTCAAAGGGTGTCTTTATGCTTTCCGGAAGCAGATGCGCCGAACATGAATGGAACAGTGTACAAATATCTAAAAAAGCGTTTTTTTTTAATTCCCTGACGATGTTACAGGGGAAAACAGACGGAAGTTATCAGTTCAGTCCCTGAAAAAAGTAATTCATTGCAAGGGCCCGCATTCTCTCGGCAAGATATTTCTCCAGACGCATTCGGCCTTGTTTTGCGTCGTTTTCTGAGATAATGCCTCTAGTAATTGCGCACACAAAAGTTCCACTGAGATAAAATTGAGATGACTCACCAAATCGATTACCAATCGTTAACAATTTATGTGATCGTGAATACGGAATTCCAGACCAAAGACAGAAATAAATACTAAAAAATTTGCGCAGCTTGCACTAGTGGGGCAAGGCTGGAAAAAACAGCAGAGTTGGTGGCCCCTCTCCCTTCGCCGCAGACCCGGTTGTTGCAACTCAAATTTCTTTTCCGAAAAGGCCGCGGACAGTTCTTCATGACTGGCACTCCCAGATCGTTTGCCCGCAAGCTTTCACATCTCTCCCAAAGTGGACCGCGTTAGATCGCGCTAGAACTTGCAGCCAATCCCAAAGCCAACGCCCGTGCAACGAACCAAAAGGAAGTGTGGTGCGCCCGGAATGCAATGACAGCTCAATCGCATACACGCCGACCTTTCGTTCTATTCAATAGGCTGCACATGTTATTGTTCCCTGCTACTAACCCCATACCCACCGTGCCTTTGGGGTGGCCCAGTGGTGAGGCTGCCCGTTTCACGGCTTAAAGGCCCCCGGTGCGATTCGCGGGACATTTCTAGCCACATCTTTTTTCCTTGAGGCGCGCCCTCCCGATGCCTGCTCGTGGGCTCATTGCGTCCGCGCCACTTTACCTCACACTTCGAAGTTTTTTTGGCACGATGGAGGGATATTGTCGGTCTATACAATTCCGCTGTTTAAAAAGTATTCCACGTACCCATCCACACGGCCGGATCTGTGTTTCACCCTCTCCCTCGAATACACATCACAGTAACAGATTTACTGATTAAAACGTGTAACACGCCGACGCTACCCAAGCGATGAGGCGCGCCCTCGTGCAGGGCTTCTGATTAATTTTGACCGGCTGGCGATCTTTAAAGTACGCCGAAATCTCGAGCACACTGGCGCTTTCGCTTTTAGCCTTCATCAGAAAAGCGGCCGCCGTGGCCGGGGACAAACTACGTCAGAGTAACGAAACTCACGCATCTCGCTGCAGGAATGTGCGTTCACACCACAGCTTCCAGGAACAAGGCACATGCTGATAGGCAGAAGCCGTTCTTTCAGCCGAATGACTAACAGCACTCCCTACGACAACCTCAAGCCGACGTAATCGCTATAGTACACTCCCTTATCCGAAAATCGCCTAAAAGATCCTTACGTATAGCAGCCTTTACATCTACAGGGCTGCCTTGTCCAAGTGGGCCTTACCTACACCCTCTTTCACTCTCCCATCAATCAACTGCCACTGTGAAGCAATGTGAACACTCTATTATGACTAGATACAGTAGTAGGCGTGCTGTTCCGCACCTCCCACACTTAATCCGTTCAGTACACCTGCGCTTTGCGAGCATGCCCTCTCTAGCTACTTCCCTCGAAGTCCAACGGCAGCTGGTTGAGAGGGCAGTACTAGCAGCTAGAAGCAAGAGTCCAGGCGTGAGGAAGCCATCCCGGTGAAAATTTTTCAATGCCACACAAACAAGGATGTTTATTCTATTTTTCTTAAACTCCCTCGTGTTTCTCCTGCTGCTGCGCTGCGTCCTCTTCTCCTCTCGGCCACTTCAGTGGAGCGTCAAGCACCGACGCATATTTTCTCAACCTTTTCTGGGAACTCGGATTCTGCCGCGTCGCTTCTTTCCGGACCTCGTTTTCTGCCCAGGGACATTCCCCAGGACCATTCCCCAACTTGGGCATCGCCCAATACTTTCATCCTTATCACATGCACTGGCGGTAATCGGCTCGCTCTACGACAGCCTAACGTCCCTTAACCTTCTCAACGCCATTATAGCTATCGGCAAAGAAACTGACATCGCATTCCCAACTACCACACTCTCCACAGACGACGTGACCGTTCTCACAAGCTGACAGCAATCATGCCGTAGCTCGCAGAAAGGCCGCATCTCAACCCCGATATCTCGTGGTAAACCGACATCTCTTCTGCATAGAAATGATGAGGACCGCTTGTCACTCCTTTCTTGGAGGGGAGGGGTGCAACGCTGCTGCTCTCGATCGCACACTCCGGGCGTACTCCTAGGGGAATGAAGGCACGGCTCCACCACTCTTTTCCATCCAATCACACTCCGCTACAGTGAAATCCTCCATCTTTTCCACCTGTCACGACTATACCATCCTCGTCCTCAGCAGTCAGTCACTCTCCTTGAAGCGCGTATTAAACGAGACGACTTTAAACCCATAACGTCAACAACCCATTACATTGTCATACACCATATACCACCGACCACACTCCCTACAAAATCTCTACTTGGAACATCCCAGAATCTACAAATCCCTCTTAAATATCTTTCATGCAGTAACCCCACATACCCAGCTTTCTCGCACAAACGGCGTTGCTTTGGAACCTTGTAAAGACATGGCGGAAAACTGGAGCCTCGCATAGAGCAACGAGTCAACTGCGATGCGAACACTATTAAAGTAATTTAACGAATTACGAACTCTGAATAGTTTTTGTGAAATTCTTAGTCAAAAGTTACTGCCGATAGGTATAAAGCTAATAGCTTCCATAGCTCCAGAACGTAGTTGAGTAGCCAGGTCTTCAATTTGCATACAAAGCCAACCTCTGCATTAGCAGTAAAAAAAAATCAATTGCATCGCACTGCACTCCGCAGCAATCACGTCTGCATGAACTGCGATGAGCTGGAAGGCTGCGCCGGACACAATAGCTTCCCCTCGCAACCAGCTTGCTACCTGAAGACCAGACAGTACCAGTCGGCCACGATCGGCGTCGCTAGACCGCTGCCTACTGAAAAAAAACACTTCCCCCCAATTTTCACTCAATTTTACATCGGCTTCAGTCACGGTTTATCTCTTCCAACAGGCGATATCACTATTTTTGCTTTTTTCCATGTTTGAACGAAGACGACATGTCGTCCATATGGACTTATTCGACATGAATAAACTCAATGCCTCAAAGCCCACAGGGCTTATGTGCACAAAGTAATATAAGCATCCCACCAGTTTGGTATAAAAACAGGTACTTAAAATTCCTTAAACACCTTAACAAGACGGCACTCTCGACGGAGGCGATAATACACTAGACTTATTACGTTTTTGATCACCACATATTTACCCTTGAAGAGGTGCGTACAGAATAGTATCATCATCGTAATCGTCATCAACCGCCCAATAGGTCCGCTGCAGGACGAAGGCGGCCTCTTCCATCCATTTCCAACCGCACCTGTCCCGCGCAGCTCGAGTTAGTTCTTTGCCTCCAAAATTCCTTATTTCGACCCTCCGTGGAGTCATTTACCTTACCCTTGTTCTAACACCGTCTCTCGGTATCCATTCTGTCGCCCTAGTAATCCACTGGTTGTCATTTCGACTGACTACGTGGCCAGCGCAAGTCCATTTCATTTTCTTTGTTGCAACTGTGATACCTTGCACTCGAGTTTGTTCCCTGATCCAGAAAGCTTGTTTCCTGTGCGTAAGTGTTACTCCTATCATTATTCGTGCTATGGCCCGTTGAGCCAACGTAGGTTTGCTTTCAAGTTGTCTAGTGGAGCGCCAAGTTTCGGCTTTTTAAATTTAAAGAATAAAGTAGTCGGGGATCGTAGCTGCTGCAGACGGAGGGCGCCTATTATGCAATGAGTTCTAACTGTTCATGAAGCGATATGTTACACACAATCGCCCCACCTAAACTCGAAAGTTTTTGTCCTTCTGTCCAGCAATTGCTCCATCCAGAACTGTTTCTGGTGATCCTGCTCATTCATGGGATACCGACCCACTGGGAGTTGGTGGTTAAAAATATCGGTAAGAAACAGAGGGGAGTGTAAGGGGAAGTGTAAGAGGGAAAGTGGGGTACAGAAATTTAGAGAATGAGGAAGTAGAGAAAGGAAGGAATGCGTTGTTGAGAGTGAAACGAGAGAGGGTGCGAAGACGGAAACGAGAGAAAAAAAGATGGGAGGAATCAAAGGATGACAAAAAATGTAGTCAATGTTGGGTACAGAAGGATTTAAAGTAATCTTGAGGTGCAGGGCGACGAGCGAGAACCGTTAAAAGGCGAGCATGAGGAGGATAAGAGAAGATCTATGAAGGAGAATCGGGTAGAAGGAGGGGGAGAATTAAAGAACTAGGCAGAGATGGAAGCTATCGGAGATGTGTGAGCTGTGTAGCTTACCGTAGTTGCGTGTTCCGTTCACCTGCACAAAATTATTTAAGGCGCACTGTGCCCACCCAGGCATAATAACTTCCGCCCTCGAATGTTTAGCCTCGAGGACGCGAAACGAACCCAACTGCGGCACTTTTTAGAAGTTTGGAACTCTACGGCGCATCATGCCGGAGGCGCACGTCATGCATGCGTGCCATGCGAATTCTCTTGCTTGGTGGCACTTCTCTTCGGTTCTTCAAGAGAACTCGCAAAGATGCCACAGGAACTATACTTGGTAGCGGAGTTGTCTCAGCCAGGTGTTTCGCGATGAACGGGTCACTGGTTTCGGGTCTAATTGTGTTGTGTATTTGTGTTGTGTATTTCCAATGTTCAAGGGGAACTTTTGATGGAGGTTAGAAGCAGCCCAGTTGGAAGAACCGGCAAGCATGATGACAGCATTATATGCGAAATCCGGAAGGTGGCTGTTTTTAAAAAAGAACACTGTAATGCTCAGAATCTCTTCGGTTTTCTTTGTTTTCTACCAATTTCGGTGCAAGCCGCCTAGGGTGAATTTCTGAGTGTGGTGCGGAGGATACTTCTTCTGACGTACCTGCCATGGTACCGAGATAATGTGTCTCTGTTTGATGAAGGCGTACAAACAGCGAAAGTGATTCCTTTCCAACAAAACCAAACTAAGAAGGACTGTCAACAACGCAGCCCCTTAATGACGCCAGAATACGTATAATGAAAGACAATGGAACCACCCGTGAACTCGCGTTCAACATCAAGTAACCCGTTAAGACCGAGTAAGAAGACAATGCTTGCCACTCCCTCCTTAAATGAAGCTATACGACTGTCCCGAACTCACCTTTGTTGACCTAAGTGCCCACAAAATCGCTAATTGCCCATTCACGCGCAGAAAGAAGCATGATCTGCCGCAGAAATTCATAAGTAAACGACCACAGGTTCTCTCGCAGTGATACACGCGCTTACCCACATTTACCTTTACAACAGTAAATGGTACAAGAATTGCGGAAGATCTATATACATTACCATTCCATTACTCCTTGCGAAAAACAGTTCAGGGAAAAACCCCTGCAGAGCCTAATGTGTTAGCCTCAGTCATCTCAAAGCTATTCTGGCACATTTAACTTCATCACAGCCCCGCCCAGAAGGCAATCAAGTCTTTGCTGTACGAACTCTTTCCCACTGCGTTATTATCGCATGAAGAACATTAGGCGGTTGACTCTATGAGCGATACTCAGCAGAATGTCTCTGCAGGAAGACGACGAGTAGTAACGCCCTTAACGGAGAACCCGAACAAGAAGCGTGGCAGGTGGATGATGACACTGTTATCATGGCAGTACAAGCGGTTCTTCTGGCCAGAGAGAGATAGAAACATTAATGAACGCTGAAGAGGTTAGCCCCCCAAATGGCGGCACTTGCTACTTCAGATCGGGGAACATAGTGAGGCGAGAAAAAAAAAACAAATGAAAGCAGGAGTAAGTACATAAAAACAACGAATAAAAAGGAATGACATAATAAGGAGCGTAGAAATGAAGTTGCAACAGCAGCAGAAAATTAGGAGCTAAAGGTTATAGAACCTCGGTATTTCCTGAGTCAGTTAAGAAAGTCAAGAAAGCCTTTGTGCACAGTGCCGCGACAGCATGATTACGCATCGACCAAGAATGCTACAAAGTTCTAAGGCGTTTCCTCGTCGCAATCGCACAAGGTTCTTTTGCTGTTTCTCGTTCTGCACAAAACTTCGTACAGAAGTACGAGATATGCCTTACATGCGGCTTTGTAGAACGCATCAAGCACAAAGGCGAAACCACTCCGGCTATTTTAAATAAAAAGCGACGAGCAAGTGCAACATTTAGACGCAATCGGTGCTGCACACCATCTATTTGTTTGCGTAGGTCTTGGAGAAACCGAACATTTACTGTAGGTCAATCTCATGGAGCGTCCAATGTCCCTTGAGAGGGCCCTGCCACGCTTAGAGCTGCAGTTTTCTGCCCACTGCAGGGACTGCCGTATTTTCGTTTCGTTTGGAACGTGTAATTCCAATGGTCACACGCAGATTGTGCGTGCCTTTCGCAGCTGCATGGCATGATGCAGTGTACCCTAATGCAGTGTACCCGATGCACTAACGATGCATAGTGAAACCAGGTCAGAAGAAAACAAGTACTTAAGCGCCTTACATGGCTGATTGATTGCAAAATAAAAAAGAAAGCCACATTGGCAGGGTGTTTAGCTTCTTTAAAAGACAGGCTTCACTGGTGGTTTGTTGGCATAATAGGTTGGCATTATAGACATCCTCAAGTAGGCGGAATAAATTTAAAGGAGCCATGAAGACAAAACAAAAGTTTGTTTTATTCAAAGATTAGTTGTTTTGTAGTACCCCAAGCGCTTTCCCGGAAGGAAACGATGCTTTATTCAGTGAGAAATAAGGAAATTTAAGCCAACTTTTTCAATCTCCCGCTAAATTGTACATTTCGTGACGTGAACAATGGCGTCATATGAGCCGGTACATGAAAGAGATACTTAGCTATGTCGACTCCATATAGCACCCACACGCGGGAATCAAACAGGAACCGGAACTCGTGCCGAAAACAGCGACGGCGGCCATTATAAAAATACTAGTAAAACCTAGTACACCCGCAGCCTAGTCATGGAATCGCCCGATCCGGACAACAAAGCTCTGGCCGAGGAGCTCGGGCTTGCATTTAACAACCTCACACCTTTTGAATGCTCAATGCTTCTAAGTGCATGAGCGGCAGGAGTTGTGGGATACACGGATGGGCCGGAAAGCGACCATTCCGCGATACCCACAACAGACGAACGCCCAGCAGTCGGCACCGCTGCCTCGTCAGCCCCGTCGCGACGGCCGAATACAGACTGGTACGTATGTGTCGTATTTTTATTACGGCTAATAGTTCAATTTCAGTAGCAGTATCGCTGATGCCAGTTCGCCTTTGTCGTGTATGGAAAGCCGTTGGCGCGAGCTCTCTGCTCCGACCAGAAAGATACGAGCGTCAATGCGCGGTGTGTACGGTATTTTTTTTTCAAGCTCAGAGAGCTTTGACGGCGTTTTGACGAAGTCGACTACGAGCGGCGGCATGCCCCAGGAGTGAGGTAACGTAAGGGTCCCTGCCGTTATCACTTCGTCAGAAATGAAGCGAGCACGCTCGTACTTCCTTTAGCTCCCTTTCTCCACCGTTTGCCGAGTTCACAAAACGCGGCCACTTGCTTCGCGAGGTTCGTCGTTGGGCAGCGCATGAAAGGAGATTTCTACACCGGCGGGGATGTAGCTCTCCCTCGACAATTTCCCCGTACCACATGGGCATTTCAGGAAACAGCAACGAAATTTCATTGTAAATTACTCGAACAAACTGAAGCTTTCAGTGGTTGTAAACTGAAAACGAGCTCGTAACGACAGCAGCAAGCCAACACCATTCCGTACTTCTGCGACGAGTGGCACTATAGCGTCGTGCTTGGTGTTCGTTACTCCCCTCGTTTCTATTTTTACCTTTGCTGGTTGGCGATACAACGCCAACCTCCTGTCAAGGGGTTAAGATACCAAACAAGGTGGCGGCTGTGCGTGCTGGAACGGTTCGTTAGACATTAAGAGCCTCGAACCCGAAAATTTGTCTGCCCGACGGCGAGATGTCCAGCTCGGCCGACGGTAGTTTCGTACGCACTGGCGTGCATGTTTGCGTGTTCGTTCGGAACTTCAACCATTTACTCCACCGTTTTTAGTGTCATAGAAGGAATGTGCAGTATTGTTTAACAGGCATATAGCTCACTATGCAAACTGGTAAGCCCTGCCTAACTTGCGATTGCTTTTGCCGGCCTCCGCCAATCGCAGAGCATTCTAGTACGACATCATAGGTTCTGTTGCGGGAAATCAGCTGGTGGGTCGCATGGTCATTGCCTTTTGTCATAATTATGCAGTTTATTTGAGCGAAGTTTGCGTTAAAAGTGGTGTCAGTATGGTTCTAACGAGGCAATCTTTCGAATGAACCAAACTTGTGTTTTCTCTTCATGGCTCCTTTAAAGCTGGGCGCCGAAAACGTTTTCACCACCATAGCCCTGTATGTTCCTAAAAGACGCCACTCAGAATTCTATCGTGGCTGACATGTGTGGTAATTTATGAAAACCCACCATCAATGCGTAGCCCATCGTATACAGTTATTGTACAGCGAACATTTACGTCTGAAACTATACCAGTAGCCCCGAATGAAAGTGCACGCCTACATCTATAAAGATACTCTTTGTAGTAAAACTTCATAAAATCGCTTGTCAATGCGCTTTTTTCAAATTTAACGGGAAGGCCCTGCCACAAACTCGTCGATAAAACACGCTGGCTGGCACTTACTGAACTCATTTGAAATGCAAATCGCGCCCTAAGACTAGGTTTGGACACTTCCGTGAGCGGAATTCTCGTCTGCTCATCATCGCTTTTCTCGTCTTCATTTAATGTGAGCGCCGTATTTTCAAATTCCTAGTTGAGGCTGCTCCGGAGAGCCCTCATGCATCGACGTCACTCAGTGCCCGTACGCCGCGCTTCGTTATTTCAGGCCCGCTTCTGGCCAAAAATAATAAATGGATAGAAAATGTACCACAGAATGGTGACTTCGTTGGGAACACTCGCGTATTCGGAGGGGAATAAAACGGGCATATAATAACGTGTTGGATTTCATTTCATGAAGCAATTACGGTGAAGTAAAAATGTAGCATGAAGTTCTAAAACAGCGCAGGGATGGGACAAAGTAAGTGAGTCGAGTAGTGCGTGAAAACCCGGTAAGGGGCGCATTCTTAAAAATTATTCGTACATCTGAGAATTTCTTAACATTCATTAGTGCCATATTGCCGAATGTCCCCTCTTATATCATCAAAATCATTTTTTATTTTGTGACCTTTTCTTATCTCGGTTACTATGACAGAGAACGTTGGCCTTGGCTATGTCAAGGCGTAAAGTTACGTGGGGCCCAGCAACGTCAGTCTCTTTGTGGGCGAAGCCAAGGATGCCGGGTGTATTGAGTCTAGAGATTGCGGCACATGCGTTGTAGCACCCGGCCGCGGTTCTCAAGAACGACACCGAGTCCTCGAAAAAGCAATCTTCACTAGGATTCTCATCCCAAAGGTTCGACCAGCCCACTCCAGCTGCGCACTAACTCAGTCTTCCGCTGCCCGCCATATTTTCACCTTGCTCGTGCCACCCTAAACATATTCTTCGTCATTCGGCACACGGTGCTGTCGATGGCTGCCATGTCGGATTGACCACAAGCTCAAACTGTAACGTTAGCCCTAACTTCAGGGCGTCCTACCCCTGCGGTCGCACTGGTCGTGCGCCATCTGTTGGAACATTACCGTACGATTGCAGCCTTCAGTGGATGCCACATGATAACGTTATTAAAGTGACGCCGAAATATACCCGCATTTTCAGTAATAAGCAGAGAACCCAATTAGCGGGAACATACATCGCTATTTCCATCTTTTAATGCTTTGTTTAGCAATTATTGTAGTCCTCGGTATAGCTTAAGGGCTAACGTACTCTAGTATGCCTCAGAATGTTTCCCTAATACAGTTTTATAAGTCCTAACGCCTTCACTAGGTCAACCTTTAGCCATCTAGGCCCATCCAGCTGTACCAACGTTAAGTACGCATGCTCGTTTTTCATTCCGGAGTGCCCAAGTTCAAATTCTATGCAGGAGCACATTTACTCTGGTTTCTTATCAACTTAGTTGTTTTGCTTTTATTTTATGCACCTCGTTAAAGTTAGTGCCCTGCGTACGCCCCCTTCGGCAGCAGCGTCTTATAAACGAACAAGCAATCACTCAAAGAAACATACAAAGATACAAACCAGAAGAAACAAACAAACACAAAAACACGAACGCGTCGCGCTATGAAACACGTCGTCCTTCGAAATATGCGGAGCCTCGAGATTTCGCTACAGCGTTTACGAATACCGCCACCTTTGCGGAGCCAGAGGATAGCAGCCGTGCACGTGATCGGTGAGCGTTTAATGAAATAGAGCATTGTCATTTTTGTTGACGGGGAAGAACAAAAATACACGGAACAGAAAAATAAACAGCTTCGCTGTAATAAAGCGTCTATTTTAACACTAGCGTTCGTTGTAATAGATTATCATGATGATGGCCTCTTCGGCACGTTTTCAGTGAGCGATATCGGCGCACATTTAGTGATACCCTGACCTGGGCTTCTCAGCAGCATGTCGTTCATATATGTGGACGCGGTTACTAGGTTGAGTCCATACGTCTCGCGTGTTTCTCCAGCACCGCTCGGACGTTCCTAGCCTGACCGCAATGAACGTCGTTGGGACTAAACAGTTTTCTTGTGGCCCTGAAGCCTGGCTAGCTTTCCCACACTCACTCTTCTAGCGCTCATTTCTTGCCGCCGTCAAGTCCCACCGTAACCGTTTGGGTAGTCATTTAGTTTGAGGGCATTAACGCGACGGCACGGTCTGCTGCAGAGGCTCATAGGAGAAATACAAAATTTCTTGTTCACTGGCGACTGCTTTAATTTAGCGTTGTACGTCATGAGAACCGCGCAAATATTAAAAAAGGGGGCTGGAACGGGACAAAGGAGGCGAGACGGAATGAGCACTGACCCAGACTGAAAAGCGCATTTTGTAACCCGGCACGAAATGATACATCCTCCAAGTGTGCAGAGTTTATAGGTGGCTGTGTTTAATTCCAGACTATAGCATGTACACTAAAGGACAGCTGTTTATGTCATAGCCAGTTTTAGAGAATGTGTCAACCTCGTAGCCCAGAAACTGCTGTCTGCGTGTAACTGGTTGTTAAGGTAAGAAGTCTGTGGAGTAAAACCCGAAACAATAGCTGCGACGCTGCCAGTCCGCGGGCCAGTCCCTCGAATTGCCGCTCCCGTGGTCCAAAAACAATTTCTCATAATAGCATATCAATGGGCGGGCACCGGTAGATTTGACATCCGTGTCGATTCAGATAACGTAAGAGAACGCACACATGATTTTGTTTACCACATAAACCGTGCAGTATCTTCAGTAATGGGGAGATGAGCCGCCTCGTCGCACTAACAGGTAGAAGAAAGAGGTAGTCCCGGGAGGAAGTATAGGAACGGGACTGCAACCGCACTACTTATATAAATGCAGCCCGTATGTTGGACGCGGGGTAGAAATAGGCGCCACTGCCTCTAGTGAGGACAGATTGCCCAATCCTACTCTACCATCAATGACTCCACACAAAGGAAAGTCAGGCTTCACCTAGAGGGTTAAGGAGCCGAAAGAAACTAGCGTGCCAGTAGGCGCCTGTTTAAATTTTTAAGGGGGGAAATTTAAAAACATAAAAATATGCGCTTTCGTGTGTACAAAATACACCCATATTCCATCAAAGAATTTTATGTCGTTCAAAGTGGTTGGAAAGGCGCATGAATAGTGCATTTATTTCACTTTTTGGGGGGAGTAACTGGAGGAGGAGAAAAAAAAGGGGGGCTGACATATATGAGGTTTATCGTTACATACTACCGTATACTAGAGACGTAAGCGGTTGAAAAACGAAAAAAATACATTGAAAACCTTGCGAAAAAACAGCTTTTGTTGTTTTAACCAGGATTAAATTGTAAAATAAAACGATTTTCCCCGCGGAATTATGTTGTGATGCTAATCATGCTGGGCGTTGGGAAACTCCTGTCTAACGTCGTAGAATACATTGCCTGCTAGGTTAATTTGGTAAAAGGAAGGAGTTTTTGAGTTATCCCTCCACCCTGATCCGTCCCCACGACTTCGTTTTACCAGCCCTTGAGTCCCCTTGCCTGTCGTGTAGTGAAGATTCCGTTTTTTTTTTCTGCGTCATGTGCGGGAACGTGGCCTCAGTTTTGAAATGTGCACATCAAGCTACACAATGGGCCAGAAGGGAATCACGTCCATAAACTTCGCACGTGCAAAACAGCCTCACGTTTCGGAAGGCTTTGTCCGCTGCACGGATAAGCATTGACGTGTGACGGGAAACTAATGACACAAGCCTTGATATAATGGCAGTATTGACGCTTTGATGTGAAATCAATTCCTTGGTTTCAAATCATGCCTAGATTTTGACAGCGGAAGCTCGGCTGGGGCTTTTTAATGTAGTTTTCTAACAATCATATTTTTTAGTGGTAACAAAATGAATGAGTCCTTTATATAACATCTTTGTCGCATTTTACTGAAAGAAAAAGGGAAAGCCTGCTTTTTTAACGTCCCCTAAGATTTGATTAAAGTTTATATATCTACTATATACCAACGAACTTGTCGCTGCAGTGACATGCCGTCATGAAAGCCTCCAATTCAGCTAGATGTGTTTATTTGTTGGGCTACATTGCAACGTGCCTTCTTGTGGCTCCTGATGACAAATGGGCAACACTCGTTTTTTTATTTCATTTTTCAGGTTCAAAATTCATCTGAACATTTTTGTGTCAGTTTTTTTTCAGGTGTATTTTATAATACATTACTTAAATAGGCTATTAGAAACAACACTTACACTTTTGTTAGCCACAGGCAAATTTTAGGTTCATTGCTATGCAATACCAGGTAGAATAGGAACGGTCCTCCCTGAATGCGTCGGCACGCTCGTTGAAGCGTGACTTGCATTGACACTAGCACAAGATCTCCCTTTAGTGTATAGGGCATATTAGTGCTGAAGACACTACATAATATACTTTTAAACGCGCGTCGCTGACCGCGCACAGCGACGCACTGCAAAACTTGAAGAAGCACTAAGTGACTTTCCATAGGACGTTATTGCTTTCGCGTACACAGATTATAAGAAGTGCTTATCTGTCCTCAGATATTTTTCTCGTATTTACAGGTAGTTGTTCACTCCAGGGAGGGAAGTAGTTAAAAAAAATCGCTTAGCGTTTCCAATCTACACTTTATGCTATGACACGGGCCGATCTGACGGCTGTGATTACGACAAACTGTAGTTAATAACGCGCCTAATTCTTGTACTTATGATGTTTTATTTTTCTCATCCAGAATCAGGATTCGAACCTTCGATGTAAGTATTCGCTGCTCGACGCCGTATAACCGCTAAATCACCACAGCGGGCGTAACGTCAATTTGACACTGCATGCGACATTGCAAACGTTCAGGTTAGGGAACGACGATTGGTAGAGTGGTGTAAGAATAACCCAGTTGTCCCTACAACACTTACTTTTAAGATTTTTCTACGGTGCTGTCATTACTTTCTTGTGGCCAACATGCTGCGATTCGTTTAACTCTTGGCCGAGCCAAGTTCACACCTAGATAGGCTATGTAGGACTTACAGCAAAAAACAAAATGATGGCATAAAACGTTATCGATATTTTTAGGACGCTTCCATGCTTAAAACCCGCATTTATCTTGCACATATTTCCAAGAGAGGGGGGCAAAAGAGACTCCCTCCCGTTAGTGTTCCTGGTTAGGATGTAGTCGTCAATACGTTGCCAGGACGTCACGAACACGTGGTCTCTCACGCGTTCCGGAATGGGGAGCTGCAGGAGCACCGAGTTGCCGGTTATCAGATAACTGTACGACAACGGAATCTCGTAGTTGGAGCACAGCCATGCGTGGGACAAAAACGAAACATTAAGTGGAAGGACATTTTCATAGTTGCAATATGAACGATACAAGGAAAACCTTTATTTCAATCCACAACAACTTGCCTTGTAGTGCCAGCTGAAGGAGGCATTTGTGCACTGTCGTCAGGAAAACTCGCCTGCTTCGTAATGCAAATGAACGGTCAAAGTGATCTGTGGGATCCTGATTGTGGAAAGTGCGCGTCAGTGATGAGAAACACGAGAACGTTATCACGTTTTTCCCGAGAGACGACAGTTTTGAGGAATTATGGTTATACGCATACGATATTTCATTTTATTGCGCCATGTGCTGAACGTCCAGCTCCAAGGCACACGCAATGATGCACCGTCAGCACGACTATCCGCTGACTCCAAAAGGGGAGAAAGGTAAGGCGAAACGGCATGAGCAATACCCCTAGATCTGTGTAAAAGGGTTACTGCGGTAGGAGCGAGAGCGCGACCCTCGCGATTAAAAGGACGGTGAATTACCATGAGACACCATTATTGCGCCCGAGCACTGGGATCAGCTGCTCTTGCCAAGAAGGATAATGGCTAGTCATTTTCTTCTCGCAAACCTGACGCCAGTATAGAGGAGGAGTGCTTGTGTACGGGCGGTTGAGTGCGACTGAATAAACAATTCACATAGTTAATGTTAGCCCAGATTTCGCTGAAACAGTCATCAAATGTGAGCTTTGCTTATCGTACTCGCGGCGCATGCTGGGGCCGCAGAAAGACTAATTAAGGTTGCAGCATTTAGTTAAAGCTGATGCCATGGTTTTGTGAGTAGTGACTTCGAGTATATCAGTGTTACCCAAGCACTTAGTGACCTCCTTTTGTGCACACAAAATACAGCGTTATTTGCACTAGAGGCTTACACAAAGACTAAAGGCATTCGTGCCAGGCGTACATACCCTCGTTTCGATGAAAGTGTGTGGGATCGGGAATGATGTAAATGCAGGCAAAGGGGTGGGTATGATCTCGTTGATTATTTTTAAGATGTCATTTACAGAAATGCGGCTATTTACAACAAAGTTTAAAAATATAGTAGAAATAAACAAAAAAACTAACAATTATTTTTAATCAGATAATTCTGTGCTATAGGCAGCAGTAGACAAAAATTCTGCAGGAATTCTAAGAATTATCTACTAATGCGTAGCATTCTTATCTCGCTTGTCTTGAGTGTAAGTTGTTGACAGCCAAATTCTGTGGTTTTTCTAAATCCTGTCCCAGAAATTATCCCCATTTACGCTAATATAACTATTAGAAGTACAACATTCGCGAAATCTGCATTATTGTGCAAATGCACGGGGTTACACGGTTCGCCATTTTCCGTAATTTTTTTCATTTTTTCAGTGTTTCGAAATTTTTTTCTAGCAATTAGCTCATTTAGGCTAATATAATGATTACAGGTGGAACTTCGCAAAATCTGCATTTTTGTGGAAATGCACGTCGTTATACGATTTCCCATTTTCCATATTTTTTTGTATTTTCATTTATTATTTATTCAAATTTTGTTCGACCAATTATCGCCAATTACGTTATTATAACAATGGCAGGTAAAACTTTCCCAAAACCTGCAATATTGTGGAAATGCAGGGCGTTATACGGTTCACCATTTTCCGTAATTATTTTGTATTTTCTTATTTTTTTAGTTTTTCAATATTTTGTTCGACTAAGTATCTCCATTTACCCCATTATAACGGTTGCAAATAGAACTGACGCAAAATTTGGATTATTGTGGAAATTCCATTCGTATAGGTCTTGCCATTTTCTGTAATTTTTAATATTTTGTTATTTTTTTAGATTTTCCAAATTTCGTACAACCAATCATCTCTGTTTATTATATTACAAGAATTAAAATCGGAACTCTTGGAAATCTGCATTATTGTCAAATGCAGGGCGTTACATGGTTCGCCAGTTTCCGTATTACTTTATTTTTTTTTAGTTTTTTTAATTTCGTTCTACCAATTACCTCTATTTACGCTATTATGACGATTACAGGAACACTTCCGCGAAATACGCATTATTCTGGAAACGCCATGCGTTATACGTGTTGCAATTTTTCATAATTTTAAATATTTTTCTTCTTTCTTGTTTTTCAAAATTTCGCCCGACCAATTATCTCAATTTGCGCAATTTCAACGATTACATTTCGAGCTATCGTGAAAGCTGCATTATTTTGGAAATGCAGGACGTTACACGATTCGCCATTTTTCGTAATTATTTTATATTTTTCTATTTTATGAGTTTTGAAAATTTAGTTCGACCATTTATCTACCTTTACGCTAATATAACAATAAGCGTTATTGTGCAAATTCCATGCGTTATACGTATCTCACTTTCCGTATTTGTTTATTATTTTTCCTAATTTTATTTTTTTTAATTCGTGCGACTAATTACTCTCCATTTACATTATTGTAAGCATTCCATTGGGAGATTTCACGAAATTTGCATTATTGCGGAAATACTGGGCGTTACACGGTTCGCCGTTTTCCGTAATTATTGTATATTTTTCAGAGTTTTTAGTTTTTCATAATTTCGTTTGGCCAATTATCTCCATTTGCGCTATTATAACGATTACAGTGGGAACTTTCGCGAAATCTGCTTTATTGTGGAAATTCGGAGCGTTACATGTTTCACCCTTTTTGCGTCATTACTTTAGTTTTCTTACTTTTTAGTTTTTCAGAATTTCGTTCGACCAGTTATGTCTGTGAACGTTGTAATAGTGATTACAAGTGGAACTTCCTCGATATCTGCATTTTTGTGGAAATGCAGGGCGTTACACGGCACTGGCTGAGGGGGTACTCGACAAAGAATGCTACGCATTAAGAATTGCACCAGCTGTTTAGCATTAAGATTTCATTTTTAACACGAAAGTCTTGTATTCCTGAGTGCACCAATATTTCATTAACGTCATATACCTTACGGAAATGACGTTAAACGAAGCAAGCGGCCTGTAGAGGGTGCACCCCTGCACACAGGGCGATTTTCCGGGGAAGCAACCTTTAGTACTAAAGAGTACATACTTACTGGTTGTCGTTTTCGGGTTTTATATTTTAACACGAAAGTGTTTTATGCCGGGATACACCAAGATTTCACTGATGTCATATCCGTCACGCAAATGACGCCAGTATACCTTCGCGGAAGCGACCCGCCAGCAGGACGTCGCTCGCCAAGCACACTGACAAGACAGCCGCCGTCCCGTAAATCATGCTCAGCGGCAGTTTTCGCTGCACATTTCACTTTAGTGTTTTACCCATTCCTATGACAGAGGATCAACGACAGTTTTTTTCTGGGTGCGGTTTCTAGGCTTCCATTTTCATTTCATTTTCCCGCTTTCGCTCGACATAGCTAAACGGCAACCCCACATTTGCTTGCAAAATAGCACTCCGAAATTCTGCTCCGAACATTTTGCAATATTTAAATGGCCGGTGGTATTTTAATCCCCATTATACTTGTTTGCTGCTTGCCAACATAGAAGCAATGCGGAAGTCAGTGATGTGGTCAGGTGCTGTCGGGTACCTTGTGTTCCCGGTGTACGGGAAACTGAGTTTAGGAAAAAAGAAACGGAATGCACGCGCAATATTACGGTCACCCAAGACTCGCCTGCGTACAAAATCGCTCCAGTAACGCTTATCAGAAGCAGGAATGTTAAAGCAAAGCTGTCTTGTGTCACTGATGGTGGTGTCATATACAAAATGTACTGAAAGGAAACCAACTTTACAAAACGGGAGGGCGCATGATAATGATAAAACAAGAAATAAAGCGCTTTCCGTGTCGGAATTGAACCTGATCGAGTCCTCCGCATTATAAGCCGACGTGTATCCGATTGCGCCGTAGTCTTTTTTTTTCTCTTTTTGCGCCATCATCGCATTCGGGTCGCTGAGCGTTTCTTTGTGTTCGTTGCGCGGTCATTGGCGTTGGACGTTTTCTGACTGGCTTGGGACTTTGGTGGGTTGGATTTTCGACAGCCACGATGGTCTAAAGACAACGATGGGAGGGGGGGTGCTCACCGTTCTCATGAGGGATTTGGTTGCTGTCGTCTGAGTTAAGACTTTTCCCGCCGGCAGTTGGCACTTTGATCCCTGACGCTTGGACTTTTGCACTTAGATCTTTGACGTTTTGACTTTGATTGCAGCGGCTTTGAGTCTGGCACATCGTCATTTGGTTTTACACGCAACGAAGCGTCGCGTTTCAGCCATGGTCGTCGTTAGCGGGAAGGGATTTGAATTTTTAATGTAATCAGTGCGAGATCTAACGAGCCGGATGCACGCGGGGGAGAGACGAGAAAAAAAGTCATGCGCAGCATAGGCATTGAAAAACGCAAATACTTATTGAGGGCCGACAACGAATTTATCAATGGCGGCGAGTACTCCCCTTCCTAAGCGATACCAAAATAAATGTCTTGGCCATAAAGGTCTGTCTCACGTCACGTAGATTCTTGATACTACGATCAAGGCATCCTTACTATAAGAAGGGGAACTTCTTGCTTTAGTACTGATATTTCAGTTTGCAGTTGCTACAATCCCATAGTGCAGCTTACCGCATGTGAACCCGTAAAATCTTACTTCCTACGAAAGGAAAGCACATTAAATTGATATTCCATATTGGCCCTCATCCACGATTTCTCCTCGCACATAACTTCGCACCCAGGATGCATATTTGTTACCTTTATTCAGAGTCTAGACTAAAAAGTTTGTTGGTCGTCGGTGACAGTCGGAAGCATGACAAATGATGTAAAGACCCTTTTGCTGTTTCTCTGACGTTACTTGTTGCTTTTCACCCTTATTAGTTTCTAGAAGCTGGCCACCATGATAGTGCTCGACATTACGAAGTCAACTGTGATAAATGAAATTCTGCGGGCTGTAACGGTATTTTCTGGCCAACACGTTTGATGCATACATTTTCGGACTGGTGGCATCTGGTCCGCGAGTACTGATACGCCTGGAGCCGAAAAAAGAACAACTGTCGGGTGCCGTAAGCAACTTGAAGGACCGAAGACGAAGGGGCTGACGCACGTTTTCCGAAATTATTACAACAGATGTCGCCGTGGAGCAGAGACTGACCCCCGACCATTTGTTAACGGAAAGAGGAATGCGTCGGGCCCCGGACCTAATGCACGTATTTTTGTCTGCGGTGTTCGCGACAGAAACGCTTAAATAGTGAGTGCTTGAAGCGTGTAGAAATGACGTTTCGGGAGTTTAAGATTAGGAACAGAAGGCTAAACTTAATGTAAATTACTAAGTGGGAGTGGATTGCAGAATGCCTTAAAAGGTAGGAGTATTTTTTTTTACACCGAAGCTATCTTACCCTGGGGATGTGACCAAAATTGCGTGCGTATATTGCAATGGGTCGCGTTGAGGAAGAATCACACGCTCTTTAGAGCTAGTGTAAAATGCCCTATACCTCTCAATCTGATGTAGGCACATTTAAAAAATCGTGCTATAATTAGCAGCGCATCTTGTGTTTGGCGTCTAGTAGAAATTTTCAGAGTATTTTTTTTATTCCACGCAAAGTGACTAATGAGTCATTACTGTGCTAGGAACCGAAACACAAATTAACGGATATATTTGAAATCGAAGCAGCTATGACACTGCTTGTTCGGTCGAACCGAACAAGATTCGGCGGTCTTGACAATTATCTCCGGAGCTTCAGACAGCGTATACTGAGAGTATGGACTAATATATAACAAAACAATCAGCTGGGTGGACGGGCCTCTACTATTTATTACCTCCCGGCTGCTGCGCGCTGAGGCGCATTCCATATTCTCCAACGGTTATTGAATGAGTCCGGGGGAAAAAGTCCGGTATGTGGGGGCCCGCAGTATGGGGGGGCCAGATTGAGTGGAAATGCAAATGACTGCCGCGAATTGATGACTCTTTCTCTCGATCATTGATGGGTGGCATCGTTCATTTACATACGCTATCGGGGCACCGTCGGGGGGTTCAATAAAGGGCGTTCCGAAAGGTTCTGCTCCTGATGGCTTACATCTATGAAGGAGATAAGGACACGCGTACACTCATTATCCTGGTGACCCCATAGCATCACTACCACCTTAGAGATAAAAATGCACGAATGGGTATTGTCGAAAATGCGGCGATGGCTGTGGGGGCAGATGAATCTGAGCATCAGTTATAGTACAAACTTCCAGCTCCTTCTTAGCCGTGATTACACCCCAAGCAGAAATGTGGCCCTACTCATCTAACGTCTTTCCGTTCTTGTGCACACAGACCGGTGCTAAGCTGCTGAACTTCGTTGGGCGGCATCTGACCAACAGCGGAAAAATTAGGCGCGGACTAGGGAAAAATGCGAGACAGGAGCTGGCCTCGTCGGTGCTACGGACACCGGTCTCGCAAATCGAACCTCGCCGTGAGATTCCACAGCTGCGGATTGACATCAGGCTTCAACGAACACTCCTACGCCAATATATACCAAAGAAAGTTACAGCTACAATTTCTGCGCGATCCAAACAACCATTCTACAATCATTACTGAAGGAATACAGGACGTCTTCGTGAAACTTCTGCCTCAACTTCTTCGTGAAGCCCTATAAGGCCGATCTCACTGTTACCTAGTCTCGGACATGCGTTTCGACCATCAGGCAGCTTTTCCAAGTAAAACTATTTCCACCGCTTCGCAGATTCCGCAAACCATCGATTTTACACAGCTGACTAGAAATTTAAAAGTGCGGTACCTGTACAGATAAGTGAAATCTCTTCGTGATGATCCACTCAAGTGTAGTTGTAAAAGCTAGTCGGCGTGCACTGACAGAAATTAAAAGTGGGCGTTGACAGAGGAGAGGACGAGAACTGAATCCACAGGTGTAACAGTGACCTAGCTGTTCAACACGACGTTAAAACATGATTCATGAGAATAATCCCTTGATCATGGGGCGGCAAGAGCCACGAAAAAGACTTTTTTGGTCAATACGTCTGTGGAATGGTTGCATTCATAACCGAAGGGTAAAACCCTCCCACACACTCGAGCGACCGAGACGACAGCGATTGTATATGAGACACGGAAGCTACACACCTTCACAATACGCGGTACCTTAACAACTGTCGCTACAGCCTGGAAAAGGGGATCAACATTTCCGTCTGCCTTGTGGAGTAGTTACTATGGTTCTTCTAGAATTTTGGGATACTTTTATGGCAAGTTATTGTAGCTAATCTTAGCAGACATTCCTCAATTTTTTTATAAATGACCGAAAGTGAAGATTTTGGGTTTTTTTCTGGGTACAGCGTGCCGCTGAGGTCTCATTTAGCCGATAGCCTCGTCTAAGCTCCGCGTCCATTCCTATTTTATTGTTTTTCTGTCTAGTTCCAGTTTTTTCGGAACTTTGGAAATCCACCGGGTATTGTTCTCGAAATTAGCTATCCTAATATTACTGCCTGACGCGTCTTTACGCCTTTAAACATGACCAGGGCATTACGAAGCTTTCGTACAAAATTTTTCATAGTGTGCTAAGCTGCTTATTACATCAATAACTTCTCCGACTAACCGTCTTTCGTTACTGCTTCTCCCTCCACCGCTGTTGACCCTGCACCGCCAATCACCCAATAATTAGCACAGGCTTATTTGGATATTAAAAAAAACAATGTGACAAGGAGTGACTGATATTAAGTTTCACCGTATTCGTCAATGCTTCTGCTAAAATCAATGCTGTCCTTTTTGCCCCAACGCCCGTCACACGCCTGCCGACAGGACGCGAAAACACACCGAAAAAGCAGAAAGGGAGGGGGTGTCAGATCGACATTCATTAAAAATTGTAATAACACAGGGGCCTTTAACACCCGCTGCCACGTTTATTATGAAGGGCGTTCCTAAGAGCACCAATTTGGAACTCATTATATCACCAGTATCGAGAAAAAAGCCTTCGCTGCTCAAGCACGCACACGAAAATGCGCTGCTTTACCTTTCACGATGACCCGGGTGCACTGCGATTCTTCTCAAAACCTCTTTCTCCTTGACCCAGCTCCTTGTGGCTCTTTCTTTTCCTGCTGGTTTCATCTCGTTCAATTCCTAACTTCTCAGGCTTTGCGCTGAGACGTGTCACGGTATATTCAATCGATCGGTGCTGATGTGAGGTGTACATCTCACACAAATTTGACACTTTAATCAAAGCACTCCGTCTGTTGAAGACGCTTAAGGATTTGCTTAGTGCTTTCGAAGTTCGATATCGAGCATCTTCTTCGTTTTGGTGGGTGCTCTCATAAGTCATGCTATGTATTAAGAGTTCCCTATACCTCTCTTAGCTCTCCAAAGCTGGCACCATCGCGTTAACCTACTCCGATGACTTATTCATTATGTAAAAGGCAAGCCATTGTTTCAGCTCTCTCTCATTTGAAACGATGTTTTTCCAACAGAATTGTAATAGGTATTACTCTGGATGCTTTTTGTGGTAGTTGTAGGGCGCCTTGCCTGGTAAGTTGAATAAAAGCCTGTGTTTTGAATGCCGCAGTAAATTTGCAAGCATGAAAGCCGCATGGCTGACGCAGCTACAAGCAAAGAAATAACTATATGACCGATTCTTTTTGCAGCTCTTAAATATTAGCGCCTCTCGACGGCTATAAAATCTAATGCGTGAACTTGTGCCAGCAGTTTACTGATTTTCTGAAGAATGCGGGCGTGTATAGCTTTGCTATTAATAAAAATGTTCGTGTGCTCTCACGGAGTTGCACACTGCTGCGATTGTCACAGAACTGCGGCTTACGCAAATGAGAAATCGAAAAGAAAGGTGTTGTATTAGTGAATTCTTATGAATGCGCTAACTTCGCACTCGGATATGTTTATGGGGGTATCTTTATAAAGGTATACGGATGAGCTCGCCCCGCATGCGTTTCTTCGGCTTCAGAAGCGTGTAAATCGACTTTTCTTGCACGCTTTTTACGAGCAGCGTACGCGCACACTGTTAACCGTGATTTCAGTCGTACCTCTATCTCAGAGGTAACCTTTACTCGCTTAGTCTGGGAATTGGCTGCCTGCCGCTCCGTCCCTTGTTTATCACTCGCTCCATGCCGTCGCCGTCGTTTCTGTTCTGTCCTCTTGGCCGCCTACTCAACCTGCGCTAGCTTCAGTCTCCGTTTTTACTGTGCATCAAGGCGTATGCAAGCGGCGACAGGATGTGTCCGAACGTGATCGAGAAACTGCGGTACCAAGTAGTCTTTCGGATGATCTGAAGCCGACCATTCTGTAGTTGCGACTGCGAGGGCGAGGCACACACGGGTTCCTTGTGACGTCGACCGTCTCCGAGCGCTGCTGATTGGCTGGCGGAGTACGTCTCTCGCCTCTTGCATCAATACCGCTCCTCCTCCCTGCTCCTTCTCCTCTTTCCTGGCACCTTTTCTGACTTCCGAGAATGATGCTGGTCACTTATTGCCCAGATGACGCTCATTTTGGTAATGCAATAAAAACGTCCGCACCACGTTTCGATCCGCAAAAACGTCAACAAAGGATCGCTGCAACACCTATTTGCTCGTGTTCTGACTCCAGTAAAGCGGCTAATTATTTTCTGGCCGGCACAGTACAGTAAATGAGAACTTTTATTATTTTTATTTTGTAAGGTTTATAGACAAGAAGTGCTCCTTTTATCAACGTCTGAATTTTTACAGCGAGCGTATTAGTTTGACCAAAATTGCTCGAAAGTGTTAAAAGCATGTCATGCTTGCCCATAGGGAGAGCAAAAGACTAAGTTAGGACACAAGGTTGAATTCTGACGCGAAATGGGCCATGTTAAAAGAGATGATTTGCGTAATGAGCTCTTAGTGGAAAATTACTAAATTAGAGGTTTCTTCTCCTATTTTGAGGCACCATAAGAAGCGCGAAGAATGTTTTCTTTGTTCCCTGAAAGAAGTTAATGCGGCATGGGGTTCATTTTTCCGGGCAATGCGAGCCAGGTTATTGGGGATATGCGGGCGGAATTTCAGGTTTGTTCGGCAATGAGAGGTCACAAAAAAGCAATCAAACGCTCCAATGCATCGTAAGCATGTTGAACTGAGTCCTAATATTGTGGGCTCGCTGTCGTAGCAAAATTCCACGTGGCATGAAGGTCCGATTTGCAGGCCATGGCATCATAGCGTGCAAGCCTACAACCTAAGATCCCCATGTAGGTTGATCATAGGCTGTAATGTAGTGATGCAAGCGATAGAACGCAGTACACGGCGTTCTAAAGAAGTATTTCTGGTGCGGTATGATAACTAAAAGACCCACTGAGTTCATACTTCGAGCTACCTAGTAGAGCGGTTTCTAACCCCCCTCTCCCCCTAAAAAAGCAATAGAAACGACAATAAAAAAATCGTCGAAACGCGCCACTCACGTAAAGCCCTACCTACAATAGCACAAACATGCGCATTTTACGAAGTTAACACCTATGTAATCACTATATGTCACGAAATTGACGTAACTGGCTGCTAATTGGTCAGCATTCTTTCGCCCCTCACTTTGATTGTGGGTTTTTATAGCCAGATTTGGTGATGAGTACGCAGGTACGTTCGGGTGTTTTATTGCTAACGGTTTCCCGACTTCTTGTCGCGGGTGATGTACAAACGCGGACACGCGAGCACGCGACGCTTGGCGAAAACCACCGCTGCGTACCTGGAGGAACGGCGCCTTCTGTCGAAACCGACGCGAAGCGCCTGCACGTCCTTGGTTGCTCACAGGACCGCAAGTTCTCTCGCATCCACAGCCGTGCAACAATTGTCCGTAAAGTACTGCGGAGCGACGCCTTGGCAGCCCCCCTATCACCGCGACGACCAGTCCAATTAACCCGCTTTTGCGCATGTGTTTTTTTCATGTTCTAAGTAATCGTCGTCAGGAAATGTTTTTTGTTGTTTCGATAGAGTTAGGTAAAGAAACAGCAAACATCAAAGAACCCATTCCGGGTAGCGATATATCAGCAAGCAGCACAGCAACTCCGGCGAAACCAGCGCGTAAGCAAGGCCGCAGATATGCAGTCGGATACCACGGTATAGGTACCGGGCAGCTCGACCGGAGGCGCCACCATTCGGCGCTCCCTTCGTTCGTGGAATGAGCCAGTGCATTAGACTACGCAGGCTCCCGTTGTTTATGGCGTGTTTGCGTGGGTGCTTTGAATGTTCTGGCGGTGTTGTGAGCGGATATGGGCGGTGAAAAGAAGCATAGACAGATGTGTTGGGTTCTTAGTTGCAATAACGGCAACGTAAACTTGTCGGACGCTTCTAAAGTTGGGTACGCGCTACACTGACATGAGCGCTTTTTGCAACCATCTATGCTGTGCTTCACCATATCAGAACACCAACAAAACTACTATTATCAGTATTCATTTCTTCTTAAATGCACTAACGGCTATGTAAACTTGTTGGACGCTTCTAAGTTTGGGAATGGACTAGATTGACATGAGCGGTTTTTGCAACGCTCTGCGCCTAGCTGCGTGCGATCTGAGAAGGAATAAAAGTGTTAATATTAGTATTCATGTCTACCACTTTCAATTATCCTCAATGGTTACAATGACTACGGTTTCCACGCCATCCTTAGTGATTGGACACCTCGATACGTGTGCTTTGAAGAGAAAGGCACTTACGTATGAGATTGATTACGATATGGCCGTGCAAGCTTCACGGCAGTTTACACTTTCTTCCTGTAACCACGAGCCTTGAGCCTTCGATTTTGGTGAGCGACACTGTGGCAGCATGGGGGCCTGAGAGCCGAAGCGGTACTCCCAGGTTTGTAGTGGTCACTTTACCAAGAGCCAAAGTTAACCACCCAATAGCCCAAGCTAAAAACCATCCCCCCTACCTTCCCATTTTACCACCATCGTGGAATAAAGGTTGGCACCGATAGTTTAAAAATGTGGCAGTGTTAACGTAAGCCTGTATTTTTTAATGCTTAAATATTCTTTGCCGAGTACATAAAAATCGTGTAATGCCTTGTGAAGAAACCAAAAACATGTGGCTAGTTGCCTCAAATAGGGGTACATCAGCCCGAGTCCTCCAACAAAGACGCATATCCGACACGCTGGAAGCAATTAGAATTTGGAGAGGGGTGCATGGAAGTGCGAAATTAAACAGAAAAATCATCCAGCCCTCTGTCCAACGACGACGATGGTTGAACGGGAAGCTTTCTTCGTGCGAAATAGAATGGGAAAGGGTGAAGGTTGCTGCGATCGAAAGACCAAACTGCGTGCTAGTCAAATTCAAAACTCAACTAGTCAAAGTTTAAATCCAGAAGGCAACCAAGGAAACCCACACCAGAAAGTTTTGCGATAAACCATCATGGTCGTTAGACGGATGAGTGCATAATTTTTCAAGCGTAGGTTGGAGCATGTAAAACTCGACCGCAGCATTCAGTTGTGGAAATGGGGCAGCTTTTTGGCACCCTCCTGTCTCTCGTCCTTCAACCACCCAGGAATTGTTTTTTGAGAAACCATTTACCAATTATCCAGCAACCATTGCAAGGTTTGTAAAGCAATGCTTTTCCACGACAAGCAATAATGTTCTACTATCATGCGGTATTTATTCGGTAAACGATTCCCGATGACTGTAGTAAGCGGATTTCTGTGAAATTAAACACGTTCCTACTGAAGTTAATGAAGTTATGGAGCGTCGTCCTTCACAATTTCTGTTTTTGGTGTAATCTTAGAAGGCACCCCCAACTTTGTCTTTCGCTTGTGCACGCCGTCGTTTTGTCATCAACTGCCAAAGGCCAGCGCCGCAGCATTCCTGTGTTGGCTGCACACACAACCTTTGTAGGAGAATTTAGCTGCAATATAATCTTCCATAACGACAAACTGCATGCAGGAATGAACAATTTGCACATAGGAACAGACTTGAAAATTCAGGTTGACTTGCTGGAAGTCAAGCTGGAAGTCAATTTGTATGGGCGTAAATCACACACATGGCTTGCCTCGTAAAGGTCCCCTCTACTGTCAGGATTTATCGATAAGAAAAAAAAGTCCCTGTGGTTATCTACGGTTTGCAAGCAGCAGGGCAGCAGAACTACAGAAAGTCACGCACAACTACGCTGCGCTGACAGCCACCGGCATTCCACTGATGAGCGGTTCGCCACAGGCTACGCTGTTCGCTGACGTGACGGTGGTTCTATGCAAAGGCCGCCCGGTCCCTATAGGGACCGAGTATTGTTGACGCCAGGTATTGTAGAAGTATTGTAGACGCCTTCCAAGTCTCTATAGAGACCTAGCAGGCGTCTACAATACTTCTCGAATCGCCTTTTTCCGCCGGCAAGCCGAGAACAAGGCGTTGACCTTTCACCATTACATTTATGACTGAACTTAAAAAAACGTCTGTTTAAAATTCAATTCGCCTGTTTAAAGAAGCCACGGCTAAGCGAAGCAGGTCCGCCGCACGTACTTTACGTCAACTCCTTCGCTTTTAGCCAGTCGGGGCTAGCTCTGAGCGGGCACCTTTGAAACGAACACATAACGGACAAAACACGGGAATATCACCCGTGGTATTTTTTCTGCGTATGGACGACAAACCAAGAGCTTAAACAGCCCTGCTGTAAAAAACGAAAACTAAAAGAAAACCACAAAACACGAATGAAAAAAATGTGAAAACGGGCCAACCCTGTTACGCCTTTTGTTTGCACAAAAAATATATATTTGAAAAAAGTTCCACATTTCCTTGGCATAATAGCAAGAATGAAGATCATAGATCGCAGTGGAAAAACAGCACCTTCCACAGGGTCAAAATATGCGCAATAGGCGACATTAAGGCACTTAGCCACATTAATCGTGTAAATGTACATCACCGGTGGAGAGAAAGCAAAGGAAACATTAAACAATAAAATATCCACACGTAAGTGAATACTCTCTGCCAAATCTAGCGGTAGGCAACTAACAATGGAGAAGAATTCCGTAAGAATGCTGGCACATTCTTACACAGTTATTTGAATTTCTGCACATTTTTTTTGCTTATTTGTCGGTGTGTCCAAACGTTTCCAAGTTTCGTAAGATTGTCCTTAATTCAGTGACTAGTCTACGCTTTAGCGTTTGACTTTATATCTACAAGTAAGGAGCAATCAACAGGGTAAACGTAATTTTATAGGCTTAGACTAAGGAAGAACTACACAAACTTCGAGCACAAATTATTCTTGCGTGTAGAAGCGGACCTCGTGCCAGCTACAGCTAACATTGTGCTGACAGCAACGGCTCCAGGGAAATATTTTTGCTATGAGGCTGGCAGCTGCTCGTTGTGTTCAGGTGCTAAGAAATGTAGTTTCAGGCTTACTTGAAGTGTCTGAAGATCAAGACTCCAGTGACAAGTCCTTGCTTCCTATTTCGATTCACGTACGGGGTTTCTGCGCTGTATGCGTTCCTTACGGAACACCGGAGTACGATAGGAATACGCCGCTTATTGCGAACTTGTAACACTTTCCGGCGCTTTTTCCGGACAACGATTCACGGCGTCAGCTACGATATTTCTGACGGTTCCTGCATTTCTGATGTTAGGCGCTGTTGCTTTCCACTGGAAAAGTGATTCAGAGCAAGACCGGATGTGGCATGCCATTTGAGGCACGTGATGGGGTCCCACAGGAGGACCGCAAGTGTTTATGGAATTGAATGATTGTGCGACATCCAGCACTTGCAGTCCACAAATGTTCCTATATGACATAACTAAATCCCTTTTTATTCGATATATATTTCCTGCCCATGCCGTGAAATGTAGTGGTTTTCCCGTCTTTGCAAGTTGTCGTACCTGACGGAAAAACTGAGCCAAGGCCCAGAAGCAAAGTGGTCTTTTCTGTCCTTAACTATTCCTCGGAGCCCTTAAGCCAGCTTACGTACTTTAAAGGCAGAACCTCAGGGATACTTCCCCACAAATTCTTCAGTGCTACATCATACTTGAGGGTCTTTTTGTCTTCGTCTTTGTTATTTCGTCTCTTACCGCGGATTACATCGACCGGCTTCTTTTCTGGAACGCCTTGCTTGCGTCTCTTTCTTCGCTTTCGTTCCATCCTCTGTCGGCGCGAATACATTCAACAGGAAAACCGGCGAGGCACGCCGCGGCTTCCTTGTGAATAAGTGTTCAGCGCGGCTTGGATGCATCTGTTATACTCATATGCCATCACATTCATTGACGCATCGCGCACTATTGCACTACCTTTACGTTTCCAATTTGCAGTCTGGTGAATTTTGTGAAGCGGGCGCCAAATGTCCTGAAAGCTCCCGATCAAATGGCAATTCTCAAGTGGGTATGTACCACGACGAAAGGAACAACGATAATATTGTGTTCCGCTGTTGGCTACATGAGGACACAGCTCCACGGTAGCGCAATTGAATTACTACTTGGAGAACTATGCTCAAATCCCATCGTATCACAGGTCTTTTTTATTCGCTGCGGCCATTTTTTTTGCCGGGAAACGACGGTTTGTGACAGAATGGGGCAGTTCAGGCTTCAGGCTTAACAAGCTTCTGCTGCTTTGAAGAGCACGGAGTGGTTTGGTTTGTAGGAGGAAATAGATGTAAAAGTGATGTAATAGAATAAGGCCATACATCTAACTCTACGAATGGTTCAAATGATAAAAGTCTGCACGTTTTAGGCCCATTGACAGTTCCGTTTAAGAAGCATACGTTGCGGGAGTCAACGTGTTACATTGGAAAAATCACCTAAGGGAGAGACCGATGGCACAAGTGATGTAACTTATAAACCCTACAAAAAAACAGCTCAGAAGACAGAACAAGCACTAATCATATCCGATTTTTTTAGTAAACATTTATTACCTCTTGAATTGTGGCCTGAACTGTTCCTGCAAAAGCTTTGCGCCTGAAAGAGAGCTGACTTTGCTATCCATTCGCTGTCTGGACGGGGGAAAATCTTCAAGTGTTTGCAACCATGGATGCTCTGTGGTTGCTGGAACGTAGAACATAGATAACGGAAGGATTAGAAAGAAGACTACTAGAAAGGGCAGTTACCAATGTCCATCAAAATTGGCCGAATCTGCTCGCCAGCGGAGCTCATGGCTGACCTGCTACTGCCAGAGGCTTCTTCTGCGGCGGCGGCGGCCTGATCGATGCCCTTTCTTGGCCGCTGCGGCACCTTTCTATGAGGTGGCAGTCGCATATCCCTTTGTCGCCAGTCGGCTCTAACAAGCCCATTTTCTGCCTCGATACACACCAAGCGCATTCAAAAGTTCAGTAAAAAAGCAAGGTAATCGAAAACGAGTGGTTTAAAGAAGAGGAGCTCCACACATGCTAGGGCCGTTTCTTACGAACAGCAAACGGCATGTCTAAAAAAAGCGAGAGCGCCGCATTTTTTTTTTTTTTGGGGGGGGGGGGGGGGGCGATGTAGTCGTCAGTTAAGACTGTTACCGCCCTTCCCCCCTAACACAATTGGACACATCGGTTCTTTGTTGAAAGTAAGGTGTGGAAGGCGTGTGTACCCATTTTTTCCTGTCCGCCTTGTCCACTAGACGATGATCCCGGAAGCGAAGAAAAAAGTCAAGAGAACAGTCGCGGGGGATCAGTGGCTAAGGCTTTGCGATGCTATGCTGTAACTACCACTGTTCGATCCCACACGCGGTGGCTTCTTTTCTGAAGTAGGCGAAAAGCGAAAACACCCGCGTGTTGAGAATTCGGCGCACGTCAAACCTCTCTTGGTGGTTAAACTTCATCCGGAGTCTTCCACTACGGCGCCCCTGTAGTAAGTAGGCGCGTCAAAACCCTGAAATTCAACTCAAAGTTTCCGCGTAACTGAGTATCTAAAACATGCATCGCCATAGCAATAACTACAGGCGTCACTCCAAAACATTCTTGGGAATAAAAGATCTCATTGCTTGATAGGTTTGCAAATGACTTCGCCTGTTTGCGCAAGAACAGGGAGCTGAAATGCTGCCGTTGCCAGCGAGGCTGGCTTTACGGGTACTGATGTGACCCCATTTATTTATATACATAGCTGCCCAGTTCCACCACCTACCAAACTTACGGCGTTGACATTTCTTTGACTATGAGAATCTGGATGGGCAGGGTCTAAGTACCACGGTAGTACCTTTAGAGCTACTTCAATCGCTTCTGGGAACGTTCGTCGTAAATATGTCAGTATGCTAGAAATTGCGTTTCTCCGTTGTTGACGTCTAATCTGCCCGAGTGGTTTCCGCCAAGACACGATAGTTGCCGAAAATTACCCTCCGTAGAAAGAAGCATCAAATGGCCTATTTATATCAGAAAGACGTGTCCTGGAAGGAGGTACGGTAAGAAACAAGAATTGTTAGTTTATATGACGGCTTGCTTTTTATTGCAGAATTACTATTCACCATACAATATGAGAGTGATGAACAATGAAAAAAAGTAAAGTTCTGCATTTGCAGCTGGGAGTGGCGGAGGCAGGTAGAATCAAACTTGCAGGAAGACACGGGATCGCGAGTCGACGAGAATGAGACTTTGAAGCAACTTTTTGAGGTTATATTGGCTATAACGAGGAGCACGTAATGGTTGCACTGAATCTTCTGAGGCCAGTTCGGCATTTCCCGGTGATATTACGCGCAGTCAAGGGGAGGGCGATAGATACAACAATCGTAAGGCACCTTTTCCGCTGCTGGAAAACACTCTTGCTTCGCCGGGCAACCACGCAGGGGAAATCACGGTGAAAATCAAAATAACCTCTGCACCAGAAAAACAACTGTGTGCATTGGATCTCCTTGTGGGCCCAGAACAAAAGGACGTCACAAATACATAATTAAGAACACTTGCTGTTACATATTTAAAGCGACGGGGACAAGAAGAGGACGATGAACCTGGCATAAACTTCGGGGAAGCGGGGACCGGCGGGACTCAACTTTTTCTATATTTAGGAGCTTACCCATGAGTTCGTTTATTATTAGCGCCGTCTGGCCGCAAATGTCATCAGCGGATTACCTCATATTTGTAGAAGAACCGGAAGTGGGGACCGCGGGACGTGATTGAATCTTTAATGGCGGATGGACATTGATGGATATTGATGGACATCACTATACATTGATGGTGATATTGGGGGCAGCTGCCAATAGCCACCTCTTTTTTCTGTAATATTTTTAACATCCTCCCGGGCGCGCGATTAGCACAGGAAGATGCTGAAATTAAACAGTTTTTAGAGGTCGTTCCGCGTGACTACCTTTGTCGCATCCAACAAGCGGAAGTTCGAATTCGTCAAGCAGTCCATGATACAAAGCCATGTCCTGCTCGTTGTAGCCGCCCCGTGCTAGTCCGTACTTTTGCTTCCATCGATGCTTGGTGCTTCGGTGGTACCTGCGCTTTGTGGAGTCGCGCAAGGGCAAGTGGCTTGTCTTGACCGTCGTCTGTCCTGGATGACTTGCCAGTGCTCGTGGAGGCGTCTGGTGACATGTGCGTCGGATCGCTTTTCTTTTCTTGGGGGATATCTGGTATCGGTTTGGTCTTGTTAAGTGGGCAGCGATCCTTTTACACGGGGCTTTTCCTTTCTCCCTCGTTTTCGCGATGAGTCGGCACTGTTTCATGCACTTCCGTTGAGCCGTCTTTGTGGTACTTGTGCCTGCTTTTTGTGGGTCCACCTTGATTCGCTTTTTCTGTTTTGATACCGGGGTCTTAAGATCTCCACGTTGTGCCTTGGCCAACACAATCCCCGTGGAAGCTGTGCTGCTGTGATGACACATTTATCAGGTGTCTTCATCGGTGAGTCTAGGTTTCCTTTAGACTTCGATATTTATGATGTGCTACTTTGTTAATCTGTGGTTTTTGTGAGCCTTGATTAAGTCGCTCCTGGCGGACTGATCTCCTCGCCTCGGAAAGACTGCCCGAACAAGACGACTGGTCAGATGCCCCCACTGCGTTGTCGTTACTCTTATGAATAGTTCGGTAAACTTCATCGTTGGGAGCGAAATTTTCTGAGCAATAAACAGAAGTGGCTGTTTCTACTTCGTCAGTTGATGCGGTAATTCTTTGTAAGAGAGCAGTTGGGTGGGTGATTCTTGGTTCCCGACGAGCTGCCTTCAAAGCCATCGTCAAATCACGGTTTCTGTTTAGAAGGTCACCGTTCTGCAAAGCCGATTTGTTGATGTTTACAGTACCATCCTCTTTTTTCGGGGTTATTGTAACAATGTCATCACTAGAATACTTTTGGGATTCCGGGAACAATCGCTCCATTCTAAATTTGGTCAACAGGATAAAATCTTCGAATTCATACGCGGCTTCATATTCTTTCTTTAAATCATCCAAGTCCAGAAGTCCTTCAATCTCGCTGTCAAGCTTCTTCTAGGATCACATGTTTCCTCATTAGGCTTTTCTTGAGCGAAATAAGCTCACCTCTTGATGGTGTCTTGGTATTCATCCGTGATTTTATGTCGTTGATCAGTGTAGTGGCGTCGTTACAGATTAGGCTTCTTCGTTTGCAAAGGGCCTCCATGTCGATGCTCGGCGTCGGTAATATCTGTAGGTCACCGAGTAGAGTCATGCTAGGCGGGAAACCTAAGCCGCTTCTTCCGTTGGTCCCGGCAGGCGTCCGTTAAGAGTTGGTGGCGTTGTTGAGGCAGTCTGATCGTTGGTCGCTTGGCGAGGCTTTAATTGTTCCTTGGGTAGTCCCGTCCGCCTGCGGTCCGTAGTCAGCGGTCACAGTTTAGTTCCATCATTGTGGTCACTCACGTCATCGTTGCGGGGCGGTGCGCACACTCCGTTCTTCAACTGTGTAGATCTTTCCATCCTGGTCACGCCGCCATATTAGTTGAAGAACCGGAAGCGGGGAACGCGGGACGTGATTGAATCTTTAATGGCGGATGAAAGTGTGCATTGATGGTGATATTGGAGGGACAGCTGCCAATAGGCACCTCTTCTTTCTCTAATATTTTCAACACTTGCACAAGAAGAACCAAAGTAAGCTGGGCTCTCTATATAGGCGGGGTTTTAGTACAAACTGCAGGCGCTAAATCGAACTCAAGGGTTGAGTAAAAGAATACTCAGAAGTGAAGAAGGATGATAAGACGAGACGAACAAACTAGTTCCAGGCGAGGAAAGCTTCCACGTCAAGAGTGGAAGGAAATAAATTATGAGGCCCTGGTATGTTTCGCCATTTTCGGCGCTTGCAACTCTGGCAGTGTCCCAGGAACAGCTTTTACTGCTGTCTTTAGATTTTCTTTAGTTTTTTTTCCTTTCCGTTTCTTCAGGAGTGGTTTCACGGAGGCCATTTGGGCTGCCTTGCGGCGGCCTCTGGTGGGGGGAGGGGGGGGGGTTGTGTGCGGTATGGGGAGCTGTTGTTTCGCTTTCTTCGCAGTCCCGTACGTCCTAAATGGCGTTAAAATAAATTCAAATAACAGGCAAAAGGACAGACAAAGTTTGGCCGTTCTCAGAACATGTGTAGCTGCTGTAGTGGTCATCATTCGAGACGAAGCACTCAGTGACATGGCCGTAGAAATCGCTGCGGTGAGAAGGTCTTAAGGGCTGAGGAATAGAGAAGGGAAGTGGCGGGTCTGAAGAAAACGGTTGTCAGAAACGACAGAAAAGGGAACAAGAAAACACGTAGATTCCGAAAACTTTGTGGGTAGAAAACTGAGGCGGGCTCGAAGAGAAACGTGAGCTACAAAAGTGACACAGTGAAAAAAAGGACGCAGTGAAATTTCTGAGGGAGGGACGACGAAGCAATGCAAAAATAACCCAAGAGATGAATTGACCAAGCCACGAAACGGTCGAGAGAGCCTTATGCAGTTTTCTTCTCTCTTTTTGGCTAACCTTTGAGCGTGGGTTGTAAAGCAGCGGAAATGTCCCGAAAGCGGCCGACTTAAGTGGATACGGTGAAAAATGGGGCGAAGGAAAGCCCGACAAGTACTACGAGTGGGCACTCGTGGTAGCAACATTTCTGTGTAAGCGGTGTGTTCGTCGACGCAGTACGGTGGTCAAATCGTTTGCCCTGCACACTGCCGACGTACTTTAGGTTCTGCTTTTCTTGGTTTCTTTGTGTTTCTGCCCCCTGCCTGTCTCTGTCATATTTCATCTCCCGTCTTCTTGTTATGGTGTCCAACAATTTCCTTCTGTGTGGCCCGACCTCAAGTCGTAGCTTGTAACGACGCCGTTGCCGCGGCAGCAGCACCATTTAGGTTGTAGTAACCACGATATTGTTTGGAGTTCTAAAATGGCTGACCAGTCTGCTGCGTTTCTGATTAGATAAAAATTTCTCCGTTGCAACCATCCTCCGGAAGATTGTTTCCTGACACTTTTTAGGAGGTTTGCTACTCCCCAAATTTACGGGGTTTTTGCTTCAAGCCTACCTCGCCGCTCTACCCAAGTCTTTCGTCATACGTGTGTTGCTACTCTTCGTTTGTTGCCGTTCCTTCCGTATGAGGTTCTGTTTGTTTTCCACCAACTGTTCCCGCCGGAGCTAAAAATCTCCGTCTTCCCTGTCACTTCCATCCTGCATCATCCCGACGGAATTTAAATGGTGAACCTCGTAACGCTCATTTCATTTCCCATTTCTTTTTCGTTTTTATGTGGATAAAAAAGTAATTATACAGTATACGCAACACTAGCTAAAATCTACAGCAGCATCTAATTGGCCCGCTTGGCTTCACCCGACCAATTTCGACCAGCAAGTTCTAGGTCATCCCTCTAGCCATTAACTCCATCCTCGCTCGTCCCTTGAGATGAGGAACTACAACCCCTCCAGTCTACAGTAAAGGTGCCGTGTCACCAAACTAACATAATGATGTGACGAAGATGCCGGACGTCAGACTCCAGCTTTCTTGCCCAAGAGTCCATTCTGGGCTTTCGTCTTAAAACAAATAAGTTTAATTTATTGATTGATTGCATAAGGCAGCCTAAAAGAGAATGAGCAAAACCAATAAACCAACATAAAAAGCCAGTATCCTAATAAGAGAAGCCATACAAGTAAAACAGAAAAAATTAAAACAAGCGAAACAAGCTATTGGCACAAATCAAACGCTCCTCAAAGAATGCGATTTCTTGAGCTCATCTCAAGCCCGAGACCGGCCAGATAATAGAGGCACTTTGAAAGGACGAAAGCCATGAAGCCGTTGGCTGTCTTTGACAAGCCGAGGGAACCAGAAGAGGATACAAAGGCGCTGGTAAAAATTAGCAATGGCTTAGGTTGGCTATGCTAGGATATACTTGGCGTGAGCTAAAGTTCAGCTGGTTATTCTTAGGTTTTGTGGTTGTCTAGGATAAGCTGATTATCATGCTTACTGCTGCTAAAACGATTTCCAATCCAATCCAATCCAGTGTAGTTCAGTCCAGTCTAGTCCAGTCACTGCTCCTCGCGCATGCGCAGCACGGCTCTCCAGGAGCCACGCGAAGCGGCTATCAAGAGGCTCCGGCGCAAGCGTCAGACTTGGCTAATGCGCAACGGAGGCGCACAGCTGGCCACTTGCCAGCGCCAGTGCGTCTGGCGCGGCTTTGACGTCACTACTCTGGAATACGCAGACCGGCGAATGTGCAGACCCAATGCTCTACACACCCGTAATCCAATTGGATTGGTCCATTTACAATCCACAATCCATTCTAATCCAATCCAATGCTCCTCGCGCTTGCGCAGCACGGCCCTTCAAGGTCCACGTGGAACTGCTCAACCTCGGCCAGTGTTGCTTACGCTACAAAAGAAGAGCGAGCACGGTCTGCGAGCACGCCTCGGCATACGTCTGAATACTAAACATCGTGCCCTTTCACGTAGAGACGTTCACTTCATGGTGCTTCTTTTGAATCCCGGCACGTTTCGTCATATGGCAATGCCTTCGTGTGATATTGAAAAGCAGTATAGTTTTTGTATCCCTGTGGGTAAGAGAGGTGGATTTTCCCTTTATCTTTCGTTTTTGTTGAGGTCTCTTCCCACCCTAATTGTTGTCCTAAAGCTGGGCTCGTTATTGATAAAGGCGGGTAAGAAGCTTTCGAAACATCTTCCTCGTTTCGAACCCAGAGTGTTCAACTTCCGCCTAAATTAAGGCTTGCACAAGAGTGCGCCATCCTCAAAGGCCGCTGGACGAATCTGTAAGAGTTGCGGCTTGAAGAAGCACTCCCTGCGGACACAATGAGCTCGTTTACTGAATCGTTTTTTTTTTGTCTCAACATACCCACAACGAGACGTCATAGCTTTTTTTATTCACAAGCAGGCTATTTGGGATCTGCGGAGACGTTTTATTTAACTGCGTTCTATGAACCCAGGGGCAAGAATATTTCGGCAACCACTTTATCGAGGTTAGACCTAGATGCCTGCAGTGTCGCACGCCTAACTGGGATTCGTTCGGTAGGATATTTCCACGTAGGCAAGGAGGACGCAGCTGTCTTGAAGAAAAACAAGTTTATTTGAGCGAACTTGTGCTCCCTGGCAACTCAAAGAATACACAGGAGGCGAAACAGCAGTCTACAAAGTGACGCAGCGCAGGCGGGCGTCGGTGAATCGAATATCGCGGCTGCTGCCCAGGGAGTGTTTATACTTCGGCGAGGTAGTTTCTCGAAACGTCGAATTACAACGAGAAAAGTGGACATCAAAGAAGATTATTCTAGGCCAGTGACGTCAGGGTACAACACTTCTCCCTATCAAAATAAGATAGCCAGTACGTGATTCAAAAGAAAGAAAGGCATTTGATTGAAACACTGATAACACAGCCGGGCCCCACCGGATGGTAAGAATAAAATTGAAGTATACAAACAGTGTGCATAGTTCGCAGCAATATGTTTCCCGCCTTATTAAGGGTGACAGGCAACCTCTGGCTATCAATCGAGGTTTGGAAGCGTTTTCTATGCTTCCGTATGAACGGCCTTTTATATTTGCTCCTACTTCACGACTCCAAAAATCTGCGTGAGACATTCGGAAACTGGCGGTGTTATTTATTATTTACTGTGTGTCGGAAAAAAATCAAACAGTTCGTCGATGAAGACTGGTATGTGATAATGTCAAGCCACTATTGTTGCGGGAACATGATATGTGGCATGTCTCCAAAATTCCCTCGTCGCTCCGCGTCGTTCTGTTCGGGGCCAGCGATAGCATAAGGGTCAAAATATAGTGGAGAGAGCGCATTGAAATAGCTTTCTTTGAGAGTAGAGACGGTGGCGTTGCGAAGGAGGCCTCAGTCATGCGCGCCCCGTGTTGTTCATTGCTGCCCTTTCCAATTCCCTAGCCCCGCCGCGTTCTTTCTCTACGTCAGCACCCGCCGAACTTGCGCTGTTCGCGGAAAGACACGAGTTTGCGCAGGGACCTATCGGCCGCATCCCTCCTTCGCACGCCACGCCGCGGATGTGCGCCTCAACTAGAGCGCTACTCTTCTGATTGGATAGCGGGTTACACGTCCGGCAGTGTTATATAGTCGAGGATCCATAGGGTAACGTGGGGTGCAGTCGGCAGTGCTGGCGTAAGAGCATGCATTCGTGCACGCGTCGCCGCTTCTCAGTGAAGGGACGAGACTCTCTCACCATCCTTGATGATACACCGATGGCTCTTTAATTATTTTTTAAAGGAATACAAGTGCATATATAGGTCCGCGGCATCCAGGGCACGTCTATGGGGCTGAGTTACTATATCTTTGTTTGTGTTTGATGCAGCGCATTCTCTTCGTTTTGATTTGCATGAACGGACAGGGTATTTCTGGGCAAGGTTGAGGAGTGCAATTTGATGAATTGTGGTTAGTTACTCAATTTATAATGCAGTGTCTAGTGGTGAAGATAACTAGACGAAATGACTTGTTGTTTTATATTTATGCTCTTGTGGCTTATTTTCTCGAAGTGTATGGTAATGCGTTCTGAGGATCGAGATTAAAATTTATCGCTGTAGCTGGTGCGGATGAACACCTCCAACGGTTTGTCACTCGTGAAAATACCCGTTACTTTCCCAGTGACTTGGGTGAGAGTGTGCAAATCAGTTCCATGTTTTTTTTTTTTTTTTTTCACACTCTCCATTGCTTCAAGCAACACTTTGAAGCGAACTACATGTATCCAGCGCGATTTTTCCGGGTTCTTTTTTTTACGCCGAAACTACTTAATGAGTGATTTTCCGTTATGTCCATTTCCGCATTTACGCTTTCAAGCCTCCTAGACCCATACTATATGTAGCACTTGTAGTATCACCATATTCCTTCCATACATATTCGAACCGCCAACACGACACGCTCATTGACCACCCCACATATTCTTGGCACTCATTGACTGTAGACGGCCTTGCGCCATAAGAACCGGAATACTACCGGTACTATTGTTTGTAGAGCTCTAAGGCTAAGGTTTGCCCAGCCTATGTCTTCGAGAACAATATTGAACTGCAATCCATGGTCTTGTGCAGGAAAGTGCTTTTGAAATAAAGGTTGTTCATTTTGATTCCATTGAACGATTTGTACCTGAGCAATATTCAGACCTTTTCTTGTACGCCTAGTTACTTGTCGAAAACTTCTTTCCAAATAATTAAACCACACCAGATTCCAACGGCTGCTCAGACGCTCTGCCTCACCTAAGTCTACATATGCTTCCAGACCAATCGCTTTACGAGCGCGTCCGACACAGACCTTTCGCCTACGTTCTGATTTCTGACAAACACTTATCGAAATTGGATTCTCCCCAGAACGAGGACTCAAAAGTGTAGCTTCAAGAGCATACAGAAGTGCTTTGAGCTGAGGAGCAAAGAGGCCGCGTAACACATTTGAGCGCAGAGTGGATTCGAGGTAACAAAAATTACCCGTGGAATTTATCTCCGATGGTTGCCTTCGTACCTGAGTGAGTGAGTGAGTGAGTGAGTGAGTGAGTGAGTGAGTGAGTGAGTGAGTGAGTGAGTGAGTGAGTGAGTGAGTGAGTGAGTGAGTGAGTGAGTGAAAGTGAGTGAAGTGAGGTGTGAAGTGAGTGAGTGGGTGAGTGAGTAAGGGAGGCAGGGAGTGAGTGAGGGAGTTATTAAGTGAGAGAGGTTCTTTTTTTGTCTTCCTTCTGGCTTGTCGCGCTTCTTACTCTAAGGGCCACTTGTGATAACAGGTCAAGGAGACAGGTACGCAGGCCTTGGATACCTGAATTATTAAGCAAACAATGCGTCATTAGGTCACATTGGCCATGCTGATCGAGACTGAGAAACACAGAATTCGTTTATGTGTGTTGACCTCTTTTTAGAGGGTCAAGCTCCGTTATGTAGTTAGTCGGCGAAGTGCTAAGGTCTTCTCCATCGGGACCCCAGGTGCGTGGTTCCTCGCCGGTCTGAAGATGCCACTTTTTCCCGGTTTGGGTCACGAGATCCTCTTGTCAACTTCCTTATTTAAACTAGCTGTGGTTATGGTCACCTGTCTTCATAACAACTTCAATGCCTGCTTTAAACTTTAAGGGCAGTTCCCGACTGTTATGTGCTTGAATTCTACCTCCATCGGGTTCAAGGTTTCCTTGGCGGTAAAAAGGTTGGTATCCACAAGTCGTACCAGTATTTCTGGCAGTCGGAAAGAGTGTTTTCCTATATGTGAATATCAAATTATCCTTTGAAGGACGTGGTCAGGAGAACCTACATTTGAAAGAATAAAGGTTGTTGGTCATCGAAAGAACATCTGCTTTACAATTTCCATGCGTTTAGTTTCCTTAGTGGATATTTTGAAGAAAGTGCGTGCTGTATGTGCGCTTCCGTTTGGGAAAGTACATAAGGGGCGGAGCTTAGTATGTTGTATGCGTTTCACCCGAGATTGTTCGGAATGTGTACCACTATGCGGGAAAAAAGTTTCATATGCGGGTATTTTGTAATTGTACAAAACTGCCTGACTTCCTCCATAAAATCACTTCTAAGATGTGGATCAGTCTGTATTGACAGTAGCTACCACACTGACCTAAAGCAAATGCCACTTGGTGTGACAGTCTCCCTTTAAAATCAAAAGCGGTTCATCACCCTCGCTTCCTCTTGACTCGAAAAGGTGGGCGTACTTTGAAAAATGATCCACAACAAGTTTGGTAGCGCTAAGAAAAACTCTCTGGGGGTACTTTAAGTGGGCTTACAAGATTTCAAGGACAAGGCTATGTGGCTTACTCAAACGGTATTTATAAACTGGTATCATCTTGCGAAAAAAGAGCGCTAAACAAGAACCAAGAAACGAATATAAAAACATGAGCGCTGGTGTCTGTGTATTCTTTTCTTTATCCTTATTTTGCGCTCTTTTTTCGCCATAGTACGCAGAACCAACTAGCCCATGTTAATAGCCTAGTTATAAACTGGTACATTGTGCATGTGTCTCCGTCTTCACTTACGTTTGTTGTTTTTTTTGCGCGCGAAATATTCGACAAACCTAGTGGCAGGCTTTCGCCTTTAAGGCAAGGCTTTCGTCTTGGAAGGCTGATGCTGCAACTATTCTGTTATCTCGCACCCTAAACAGTCTCGTAAATTTTTAGGAGCGCGGCAAAACAAGATTAGTACAAAATATTTATCCCCGAATTGACTTACAATACGCGAACATAATAAAATCCCGTAAGTACAACGTGCACGAACGGGCAGGACGCACAAAAGGAATCGACACGGGAAAATTTTCGGTGGGTATTACTCTATGTCCGTCAGTTGATGCCATGTATATTTTTGGTATAATCGAACAACTTGATCTTTAGGTTCCACTTGCACAACGTGAGTATGAGTGATTCAGGAATAAGTGATAATTACATATGGATTTTCAGAGGAAGCCTTAACCACAGCTTGTAATATCGGGCACCTTGGACAAAGGGTTCTCTAAAAATGAAAGCGTGTTGCATTCTTCCCTTTTGATAGAGACACCAAATACGGCGCAGGATTCAACTTCACGAAACATTTTACAAGGTTTCACAAAACTATACAAGGTTTCTCCATCACATAATGCCACTTGGTGTGGCAGTCTCCCCTTAAAATCACAAGCGGTTCACCACCCTCACTAGCTCTTGACTCGAAAAGGTGGGCGTACTTCGAAAAATGATCCGCAACAAGTTTTGTAGCGGTAAGATTAAACTCTCTGGCGGCAGTTTAACAAGGTCTTACAAGATTTTAACGCCAAAGCTATGTGGCTTACTCTTACAGTATTTAATCACTGGTATCATATTGCGAAAAAAAGCGCTAAAAAAGGTCCAAGAAAATGTCCAAACACGAGCGCTCATGTCTGGGTATTTTTTTCTTGATTCTTGTTTTGCTATTTTTTTTCGCTATATTATGCAGAACCAACTAGCCGAAGTTAATACCCTAGTTATGAACTGGTACATCGTTTTTGTGTCTCCACCTTGCCTTATGTTTCGTGGTCTTTTGGCGCGAATTATTTCGACAGACCGACTGGCAAGCTTTCGCTTTTCAAGGCAACGCTTTCGTCCTAAAAGGTGGCGGCCTGCCCTATTCTGTTGCCTTGCGCTCTAAACAGTCTCGTAAGCGTTTAGGAACGCGGAAAAAAATTATTAGTACAAAAATAAATTCCCGAATTGTCTGACAATACACGAACACATTAACATCCCGTAAGTACAGCGTGCACAAAAGAGCAGGACGCACAAGAGGCGACACATGAAATTTCTGGGTGGGTATTGCTCTATGTCCGTCAGTTGATGCCGTGTACATTTTTGGCATAATCTGAGAAATCGATCTTCTTTAAGTTCCATTTGTACAACGTGAGTGTGAGGGATTCAAAGAATAACGGTTATTATATATGGTTTATCAGAGGAAGCCTTGACCACAGCTTCTAAAGAGGGCACCTCTGACAAAGGATTCTCTGAAAAATTAAGTATATTGCTTTCTTCCCTTTTGAAAGAGACACCAAATACGGCGCAAGATTCAACTTCACGAAAGATTCAACTTCACTAAACAGAGGAAAAGCGCACCTAATAATGAATATAGACATCTTAAGCACCTTTACGTTGTGTTCAGATATTGTTCACGTGAGTAAGAGCGGAATAAAACATCGCTTATAGAAAAAAACTTATTAGGACTGCTTCCAAACCACAGGAGGACGTTGAAAAAAGGCAGTTAGAGAAGAAACGCGGAGGGGAAATTGTTCAAAAGAAGCGAACTTCAGAAAAAAGTATTAAAAACGTGAATGGCGTTTGAGACAGTCAGAAAAATTTCTCAGCGCAGAGACCGGAAGAACAGCTTAAAGCGTATTTCCGCGCGAAAGGCTTTCTCCCCCACGGCGGCCGAGGACGTCGCCGAGCCGGAGATGTCCCCCCTTGATGGTGGGGAGACGGCGGCGGCGGCGGCATTTATAAAGATGTATCATTTGGCAGCAGCCCAGCCGAATCTTTTTCCCTGCCTAGCTTGCCTGCGCTCCCCTCTGTGCCTCCGTGAATTCGCGTTTAGATAGGCTTCTTTATAACTTATCTTTTAAGAGTTATCTCCGGACCTCTGCACCCATCACTTCCGGAGTGGAGCGTGCCGCCTCGCACACACGGACACGAACAGACGCCGAGAAACGGTTCAGGAAGATGGAGGAGCTGTGCGCTCGTTTCTTGCCTCTGATTTGCCGCCTTTCTCATCTCTTCCACTTCTCCCCACCTTCCTTTCCCTCCCGGGGGAGACGCTGGGGCCGAAGATACCCGGGGATATATACAGCCGTACGAGTTCAAGAGCTGCACGCGAGCGCCTGGTTTCTCCGTGTTTTGGGGGGATGTTGTAATGCTCTAGACTTATCGCTCTCATAGCCTGCCTCGATGAGCACGTCAGTGCACCTTGCTTGCTTCTCGTGGCCGCCGCTGCTGTTGTCGCGTTGGAAGCAAAAGATTGCGGATCACTTTCGTCCTCAATTTGTCCTCTGTGTTTTTCTCGGTATTGGGTGGCCTCGACCCATTGTAGGCAACATATTCGAGAGGCAAATGAATCACCGGTGGCCCATCAAAGTAAAGTATGAATGCACTTTAAGGACGTTTATGGGTACGGATTGTTTTTTTTTTTGCCACGATATATCTGCGTCATATTTATTAATAACGCCATTACTTTCGTGATTTTTCACCGGTGCTTTATTTTATTTATTTTTTCTAATTTATACTTTACGGCGCAGCTATTCACGCAGCGTTAGACGTCACAACCAAAAACGTTGCAGGGAATCCCTAGGCATATTCATAGGAGAGGAGAGCGCGGAAGCATTTCTTTAGGTTAGTTTCGGCTACGAGCCTTCTGCCGATGTTAACGCTAAACCTGCAACCGCGACATGAGACTGACCTTACCTTACATTTTGAGAATCTCTATTAATGCTGCCTCTTCAGAAGCTAAAGGACATTGAGACAAGCATAAGCTACTTTAGTTTATGCTTGTCCGTGACCATAATTGTTTAAGTTATGATGGTCTGGGTGTGAAACGTGTCTAAGCCAATTGGCGTGACCCTTCACTTTGAATTAATTTGTGATTCACGCGCGTCGCAGATAGCAAAATTGAGCCCACTCCAATTGTTTCTCCGATAGGTGTGGGTGTTGGCGTCAGTTCCGGTGGGAGAGGTCCCGTGCTTTCCGGAGGCATGGCTCTTGTGAACGCCTTTTGTTGACACCAGCTGGGTGCGCGGTTTCAGAAAACAGCAAAGTAAAGGCACAAAGGGGCCATTCAGAAAATATACGTTTGTTTTATTCGAAAGATTTGTTGTTTTATAATGCTCGCGGTGCTTGTCCGGTAGCAAACAATGCTTTGTTCACGGAGAAATAATTTAATTTTGTTTAAAATTCTGATTCTCGCGCATTTCTCACCATTAATCCCTCTATATGGCGCCACCGTAATGCTCAGGACCACTGTCCGTTTTTCCCTTGTTTGTGAACGTATTTGCACCTGGCTTGGTTTTGTTACGGTGGTATTAATCATTTTGTGAAACATGACATATGCTCGACAAACAGCGTCGCGTGATACCATGTCGCTTGCTCCAATCGGCCGGTGTCGTGTGAGACAACCCCAAAGCGCCGCACTGCTCTGAAACTAAAACAAGCATAGTGTACGCTGTACCAACAGCAGTACGCACTGGTACTGCTATCTTTGCGTGTACTTTCGTAACTTTTACTCTTTACCCTACTATTCGTACTGCTCTAAAGGGAATATACAGGAAGCGAAAATAGCTCGTTCTTGCGTACGCCACTGGGACCTTAGTTCGAACGTTTGAAGCATTTTTCTCGCGCTGAAGGTACGGCTTGACTCTGAGAAACCAACCTCCGGTTAGAGGGCTATGAATTAATATATACCACTTGGGGATCTTTACTTTCCAGCAAAATGTCAACAAACATGCGTTTCCGCTTTTTGCCTCCATTAGAAAAATACCGCAGCGGGACGGGTCCAAGTCTCGCGGATCAAACGGCAAATAGAGCGTGAAGCCGCCACGTGCTCAGAAGACGAAATAAAAATGAATGTTCTTCAAATATCGCACGGTGGAGTTGTCTATTTGCATCCGCTCGCGCAACAAAGACATTGTATAACCTCGACACTAGATCCTCGAAGGAGTGGGGGGTGGGGGGTGGATGGGGGGTGTTAAAGACTAAAAGGAGGGCAAATTCCGCTATGCGGAGCAGAAACCCTAAGGACCCCTTCCCTCGAGAAAACAGGAGTGCGAGCGTAGACTTTCACCAGTCACTACAAATCAAACCAAAACTCAAAACCGCAAACCAACTCTTAACCAAACCGAAATGCTTCTCCAATCAAACCGAACCCATACCCAATCAACCCTGACCCACCCCAAACCTCACCAACACTACAGAAGGTATCAGGTATCCCAGGAGATGCACATCACTGCTCTATGTACGCAGGTTGCCGGAGGTAGAATATACGCAGTTGTTGTTTTCCCTTTCTTTGTGGTCCGTGCCCGCCGGGGGATAAGCCAGGAATCAGGACTTGGAGGGATTATATTTCCGCTTGACAGACTTCGAAAAGCTATGCATTTGAAAAGTAAAAGTGTAATTAGTGCAGACAAGTTGCAGCAGAAGAAAAGCATGTCGATGTTGGGCCAAAAGACAAAAAAGCGAAAGTGCAGAAAGAGACGGAAAGACGATGTAACAGTAAAGTAAGTGTTAATATGTATCAACAGGTTTGCTCCTTCAAGGCACGCAACCAGACTTAAGTGACTCTAGGAATTTTTGTGTGTGCCAACGATTCGTGGCAAAAACAGCCAGCTTTGTACATGCGGCCAAAAGGTGAAAAGTATGTTTCCGCATGTTTCAGGGTTACACTTGCTTTGCGCTTCAACTCAGCCAAAAAAAAGGAAGCTCACACTAACGCGTGAGACTTGAAGGTAGCGAAGCTGTTAGCAAACTTCACGACCATTACGAAGGCTTTTGTTTCACGTTGTTGTTGTTGTTAACTTTATTAGAAAGGAAGGACCAAGGCCAGGGGGGATGGAGGAGGAAGGGAATGGGGAGGGCGGAGCAAAGTCCTTATGACGTCGTCTTCAAGGGATCTCTTCAGAAGTCGTGCAGACCACTGCTAAATTGTCCGTTCTAGGCCGCTTTTTGTGGCATAAATGATGATTTCGAAGAGTGCGTCGTGTGAGAGGGATCTTGGGTCGATGTGAGTTGGGGTATCGGGGTGAGGGGGAGTGAATGCACCAAAGCGAGAAAACGTGCGGCACTCCCAGATGAGGTGGTGGAGATCGGCTGCGATGGAGTGGGAGCTGTAGGGACATCGGGGGGCGTGCTGTGGATAATACCACTGTCGAATGGTCTCTGGTGCCTTACAGGTGTTGGTCAGCAACTTGTTCAAGAAGGTTTCTTGTGCTCGGGTCAGGGTGGGGAAGGAGGTGAGGTGGCCTGAAGCGGTGAGTGCCTTGAGGCGTTGTTGTTTCAGTTGATTGAATATACGGAGCCTGAATGCGGGAGCGAGAGTGGGGTCGATTGCAACCGATTTGCTTCTTCTTCGCTGCCGAAACTACCTTTATGTCATCTTTGTTGCTATAAGTGTGAACTTCGTTTATTTATTTGAAAGTGATAATCATTGGACATCACCATGGAGGGGCGTAAGCTATGACGTGTCTTTCTCGTTCCGAGCAAGTGTTGCAATAATTACGGTGAACTGTGGAGTCTTTCTCGTTGCGGGCCAGTGTTTCCACGATTAATGTGAACGGTGGAGATTTTTTTTTGCCAATCTTGGCGATATATTCTTAAGTGAGTATGCTTGGCTTAATGAACGTGCACAGTGGGCGCTGCGCGGTCGTCGCGAGGCACGCACATACGAGCGCTAGGCGCTTTCGTGGTTTTGTGAACTGCCAGGCGGTCGCCGCGAGGACCGCGCTCGCGTACATGCGCTCGGAATTTTTTTTATATCTTCAACTGCGCACGCGAAAAATTACAATTTGCTAAACAGATTCGCTGTTAATATATATCTGAACAATGCCCTTTCCCTGCCTTCATCTAAGAAACTGGCAACGCGGAGAAAAAAGATCGCGGGCCGCATAACAAAAGAAATATAATCAAAAGAGCTTGCCCACCCAGGGCGGGGTAGGCAAGGATAAAATGGGAAATGCAAGAACAATGAACGCTGGCAGAACAAAATGACCAAAATGACAAATGGCAGACCTGCATGCGATAGACCACGCGGAACTAATGTTCGGACTCTATCTTAATTGTTTTCCTCCACGCATTGGCTTTGCAGCCGCAGATGCCGAGAAAGTTAACATTGAAGCGAATAAGAGGAAAGGAAGACATTATTGAGAATAATATGCGCTGGCGGGCTGATGTACAGTTGTACTGATGTTTAGAGATGGCGAGAAAAAATAAATGCCTTTACGCTGTGCTGAAGCGAAGTGAAAGGGGAGAGTCGAACCAGATCGATAGAAACAGGGCTTGGTAGAACTGGCGCAAAAAATAATGAAGAGGACATATCTGGATATAAAAACGGAGGGACGATAACAAAAATGAAATGGGTGTTTCGGAAGACGAGCAGAAAAAAAATGTGATTGCAGCCTTAAGATAACTAAAAACTCAAGCGCACGAAGTAGCAGAAAAAAAGATGGAGACAGAGCCACACGAATTATGCGAGTTAAAATACATTATTAAAATTGCGAACCAAAACACAGAAGAATGGTTCAAGATGCGCATGAATAAGAACCACAGCTTTCATGACAAGAAAAGCAGGAGCAAAAAAAGAAAAAAAAAGATGCAGCAATAGTATGAGATGGTAAGACCTGAGAGAAGCAGAAAACAAAGCCATACATGAATGGTACAAAATTAAGAGCGGTGAGGATACAGCGTTATCCTTCTGCTTATCGGAGCTATGTAGTAGATACATGAATCTGTGATTAGTGGCTGCATAATGTGGATCGATTATAACACTAACAGTACTGCTGCAATGCCGTCCTGACCCAGCACACGTACGGTGAAACCAAGTTCCCTTTAATCGATGCCGTAAATAAGTAAACCAACAAATCTATATGCCTCTTTTAAAAATAACTAAGTACAAAAAACTACTCGGGGCCCTTAATTTTGCTTACCGGCGTTGAAGCCGAAAGCCTCGGGGTACTTATTAACAATGATGTATTTACTGCTACATCGTGTTTGAGTCTATTTTGTCCGCTTTCGTTTATTCGTCTTATGTCGTTGTCGTTTTGAGTGAATAAATACAACAGGCAAACTGGCAAGCGTCCCGCCACAGCTTCCCGACCTGCTTTACTCGCGTACCGTCACGTTCACTTGTCAAGCGGAACGCAGCGGTTTAGCTTCTCGTATCCTCAAGACCAAAGAGGTTGAATATAAACTTCTTGTTACAGAAATTTTATACAACCTTCTTTCTCCAGACGCGTGCGGAGATACTGCAGTGGCAACGAACCCCCGTTGAAATCTAATACGAAATCAAATGTATTTGGATAAGTTCTTTACAGAAACAGCCATTTTATTCCCCGGGCAACAACTACAACAACGATGGCTTTTTTTGCACAATGGGGAACCGAGGGCGTTCGCATTAAAAACACCGGGTAAATGGGTTTGAGAAAGGTCACGACCCCTTCTGGGCAACGTATGTTGACACAGCAAAAGTATGACCACAACAGCGTACTTCAGTATACACCATGCTACAAAACTCCGCTTCCAAATCCGGGCGGTGGTAGCCCACTCCCCTGCTCCGCTGAAAGGGATGCGCAAGTGTGCGCGCGCGGCACGTAGGAGACAAAAACGTGACTTCGCAAAAAGTTACGGAATAACAACACTTAATGAAACCAAGCATTAATTTCAAATTAAAAAACTTTATTGCAGTAGTAGTATTGATATTTATTTGGTCGTTTTCTTTTTATGCCTAACGATAGCAGCCGCCAGCACTTGAGTACTACTTCAACTTCCCGCCGACAGACGACATGCTCGTCAACTTGCCCCGTGCCTGCCCCTGTTTGCACCAGCGCAGGGCGGGGGGCGGGAAGGTGGCAACCGCCGACCGGCTTTTAATACGATTGGGCCTTTATGGGGAGTTTTGCAACTGTCATATATCGACTAACTCACCGTTTGCGCTCAGTTAGTCCGCCCAGCGTTTGCGCAGTTGGAGAGCGTTTCGTAATCGGTGGAACCTTGTCTCATAGGCCTCCGAACAGAAGCGTACAGTGTGAAAAACAAACGTCGTCACGTGTTGCCCGTAGTGAGCGTTAGTGGTGTAATACATATTTGCGCGTGCAACATCTTCGTGTACACTGCAGCTTTACGCCTTATATCTCGCATTTAGACGTGTACAACAATGTCACGAAGCCAAAGATGACGCAGTTGTGTTGATGAAAAAACAAGTTTATTGGAGCGAACTTGTGCTCCCCTAACAACTCAAAGAATAGAGAGGCAGCGAAGCAGCAGCCAACCAAGTGACGTGCGCAGGCGAGTGTCGAAGAATCGAATACCGTGGCGTCTGGTCGGCGGGCATTTATCTCTCGGCGCGAGTGCTTTTCGAACCGTCGAATTGCATCCAGAACACTGTAGATCAAAGCAGATTATTCTAGGCTGGTTACGTTGGTTCGAAACACTCTCCCTATCACAGGAAATAACATGTGCGGCATAAAAAATGGCACACGAGCTTCACTTGGCACAGGGATAACACTGATAACCCGGCGCGGCCGGTCGGCAAAAGCAAAACATAAACAAACCCAATGCATGGTTCGCGGCAACAAATAGCATTGACCTCGAGACAGTCACGCAACTCCGTCACTCTCGTCTTTCACCCTTCCTTAAAAACCGACGTCGACATTTCGGCGATAATTGTGCCGCATAATTTTTGTTGTTTGCGTAATCTTCCTAGTAGTGGCTCTCGTTTGTGTTGGGCGTAGAATTTCGTTAATGACTTTCTAAAAATTGCCACAAGCTCTTTTTATTTCTGTTTCCCATGGCGTTCTTTTTTGTTACTTCACCATTTCCATACTTCAGTAACCGATGCTGCGCGTGTAATTTACTTGCACAGTCATCAGAACACTTTCTTTCCCGTTCGCTTGGTCACCTCATCTAACTAATTTGTTTCCGCAGAATTGCCTTAATTTTCTTCAGCGTCTGCTCTTTCTCCAATTTTCCCTCTTTACACGCACATTCTTACCTCTCGATCCCTCCAATGCTGTCCTCATGCGTCGCCATTATGCTCAAAATAGCGTGTACCCAGGCAAACGTGCTTTGTGACTGCACTATTGCCCCTTTTTCTTAGTGCCGGAATTTGTGTTCATCCTGCAGTACATGTGATAACTGCTTCCTTAGGGCGCCTCCACATCCAGAGAAATGCCAGCCCTGATCCTTTAAGACGCACTGTTTACAAAATAATGAGCGCTTCCCTTCTGAGCGTGCAGCGCTTTCTTAGGTTCTCAACGAAACATCCACTGCTCCTGATCGCAGAAGTTGAAGCAAGAAGACAAAAAGCTGTTTTACAGAAACTCAGATGGGATAACAACCCATCTAAGCGTTTATATCTTGGCTCGTTAAGCGTCTAACAAGCCGTGAAGGAACTTGGCATCAAGAGACTTCCCGAGCGCGATCTTATCGACGGAGAGAAGGCAGCTGGGTGTGGGATGTTTTTTTGCACTCGTTGGCTCACGTTCTAGATACCAATGCCGGCCTTGTGCGCCACTTCTCCGGAGTCCGGACAGTTCCACTTGAGGGGTCAAAAACATCCGTCGGCTCAACTGTGTAATTACACGACCGGGACTGTGAAGCTACACCTTGAAAGTCTTCAAAATAAGGTGATAAAGAGGTCATGAGCATCCGAGGAATTATTCCTGTAGCTTCCTCCGCAAGAACTACAAATCTAGATGCATGGCAGAGGCAAGGTGCAGTAAGTCCGCTTTCTGAAATAATTGCGTATTATGGTGGCTGCGTCTGGAATCTTTGATGTTTTCTTACATACTTGTTGCAGCCTACAGAAAAATAAACAGTTGTTTGAATTCGCGAATGCAGTTTGCGCGCGGGAGAATTGAATATTTTGTAAATAAATTTACTAACGATTTGGCTTCGATAACCGCAGAATGTTGTACGAAATCCCAATTTTTTAATACAGAATTAGAGGTATTGTTTCACTAAGCGCGGCATTCCTGGGTCGTTGTTTGACCGATTGCTAACTAAATATTTAGCAGTCTGGATGGCGTATTGTTAATTTGCAATCGCGATGATGCAAAATGTGCCATATGCACATATGGGTGTAAGCGCAGATGTCATTACATTAATCAGGTACGTTCTTTTTCTTCCATCCTCCGTGTGGTTCTGGTGCCTGTCTTATCTTTCTAGAAGCCTACTTTCTTTTTCTAATAACGAGGTAGTCCTGCGACCGAAGTCTTCTCCACACGAAAACCCGGCAAGGCAACACCGGTTTTGTGAAGATTTAGACCAGGCTTCGCTCAATGTTCGACGAGACGCCCAAGCGCGCATGCTCTGAGATATAGCGAACGAAAAGAAATAAATGCTTAAGAAACACATCTTCGCTTGTCACCGAGCTCCCACAGCATACAGCGCTGGTAAACGGGTATCTTGCAATTGCTACTAGAGGGGTTCCTCGTTGACCCGGCTTTATGACCTACGCACGTAGAATAACAGACTTTTATCGTAGATCTGGCAAAATATATGTGCACATATGCATGGTTTTATTCAGACGGACGTATTGAGCAGGACATCGTTTTTGTAAGTATTGTAACATTTACAAACCGAAATATTCAAAGTCCCATCATCTAATGAGAAAGATCGTGCATCCTCTGCGCGAAATTAAACAAGTGGGCGTTCGCAACTGATTTGTTTGAATTAAATATTTTGGAAGTTTGTGATCGCGAGTCAAATTCAAAGTCCGAAATTTAAACTGCTTCCACCGTGTAGGAATTCGTGCTGATCGTATTGTTAAGCCTATGTAAGTGTCGAATGGTTGACCGCAACGCGGAGGAACCTCGTGGAACTAAGTCAATTTTTCGCGAACAATGTGCACTTGTGTACAGTGCCTATGCGGCGCAATCGCAGCCTCCGGACTGGTTGCATCTTCTTGAGGAGCGTGTGTGCCTGCAGGACGTTTAAATATGTGTCAGTGAACGTACTGTTACTGTAGTTAGGGTGTGACCTTAAAGCTCTTCGGGCTGGTCTTCCATGCAATACAGAAAAAAAGGAATGGCGTGAGCAGATAGATATCGGCTTCACGACGCCGGTACCCAGGTTCGAATCGGACCACGGGAAGCATTTTTTTTTCTTAAGGTGCTTCGCGCTTCATCATCGTCATTTGCCCTTGTTGGAACTTAGTTGGGTAAAGTTGGCTTTCCTGCAGTGCGTTTTGGTGTTACGACCTACGGCGCAATCGAGGCACAGAACGCTTCCCCTTTTTAGGCCAATTTCTGCAGAATCAATGTCTGTGAGGGTACAGCCTGTTGAGGGACAACCCAGCATTGTTGCGAATTCTTCTGGCTGGTCAGAATAGTGCACAATGTTTACTACAGCGATTTAGTGGGCCATTGAACCCCATTTCCAATCCATTTCCAATGCAATCCTTCAGGTGGAGCAATTAAAGCAACAAAAGAAAGCCAAGAAGCTGCCCCGCGGGTCATAGGCTTAGTTGGGATAAAATAGGATTGACGGTTTTGTCTTCTTGAGATGGCACGTCGGGCAAGCTTGGCCGGGCGTGTGGGCGCTTCGGCCCAGGGGCGTGTAGGACAAGAAGCAACTGTTAGGTTATCGTTCACGCTTCAGGCTACGTTCGGCTCAAGAGCGCTGCAGACAAAGATTCAAATAGATTCAAAGATTTTATTTCCTCAGAAGTACGAGGAGGCAGGCTGGGACTAAAGGCTACAAAGCCTGACAGAGGCCCCAGCCCCCTTTGGTACAGTACAATGATGAGGCAGAATCAAACAAGCTAGAAATTCTAATGTGAGTTACAAAAATACAAACAACATGTAGAGCACAAGACATTACAGAACAATATGGGAAAGGTACAGTAAGTTACATTAGAGTACAAAAGAGTAAAGTAAAACAAAATACAAGTGGACAATCAGAGTAGAACTATGAGTTTTAAAGATAGACACAACTACCAAACCTGCGCTTTAAACAGGTCGAGACGACATCCACAGCTCTAGCCATTGAAGCAGATATTCTGATTTAATAGCTATTCTTTCGCCTGTGTTTTAAATATGTTTCTACTGCATTTGAAGTCAATGTGGTCTCCAACTTTGTTGAGTATGTCGGTGCGTTGAAACAGAGAAGACTGCCTGCCGTAGTTTGTTCGCAGTTTCGGTGTATGTATTTTGGCACACCTAAGAGGGTATATACTGCTATTGTAGTTATGTTTGCCATAGAGATTTTCTTTGCGTATAGCTTGTAAAAGCTTCATATATACATTTGGTCAGCCTTAAGCAAACTATTACTGAAAAATAGTGGACCCTGTTCTCAAGTCGGCATAGTGCCCGTGAAAATTGGCAAATAGACGGAGAACTCTTTTCTGTACGACGATCAGCCGTTTGTAATTTGTTTTGTTGTTGTTCCCCACGCTAATATCTCGTAGCAAAGCCTAGAATAGACAAGAGTGTTATAAAGCTGCGTTTTCAACCAAAGCGGTATTAAGCCTCTCAATCTGTAGAGAACGCCAATATTTTTTTAAAATTTTATTGCCTAAGTGTTCAATATGAGGATGCCAAGATAGTTCTTCATGAAACCACACTCCTAAGAACTTCTGTTCTTTGACTTGGTTGAACATATTGCCTCGATATTCAATACTGAATGCCTTTATCTATCTTCTTATTAATTGGTCTAAAAATGATATAGGTAGTTTCGATGCGTTTAGCTGTAAGTTATTTTCGTGTAACCACTTTGACGACATTTTCTAATATCTATTTACTTCATACTGAAGTTCTCTTATACTGCTACCGGAGAAAAATATGTTCGTGTCATCTGCATACATGGCTATCCGGGGTGTACAAGGTATGTTTGGAATATCATTCACATATATTAAGAATTACAACGGTCCCAGCTTTAACCCTTGTGGAACACCCTGTCGCCAATAAGTCCGATAAAATACCATTAAATTCAACAAATTGCTCCCTATTACTTAAATAGCTCCTTAATAGGTCATCCGCTATTCCGCGTATTCCTAATTTGTTTAGTTTTCTTAGCAATATTTCATGATTGATAGAGTCAAATGCTTTTTGTAGGTCCACGAATAACCCGAGTGTAAATTTCTTTCCCTCTATATTTTCTATTATACTGTCCTTAGTGTTAAGCAGAGCTTCCTGCCTTGACTTGTTTTTTTGAAAGCCGTACTGATACGGTGAAATGACCTTGTGTGTGTTGAAAAAGTTTGTTAGTCTATTATGTGTTACATCTTCAAGTATTTTTGAAAAGACAGTCAACGCAGATTGGCCTGTAATTGGACAACTGGTCATCGCCACCACCTTTGTGAATTGGCCTAACTCGTGCTACTTTCAATTTTGAGGAAAAACTCCAGTAGATAATGTCAAATTAATAATAAAAGCTAAAACTTCACTACTTTCAGTAGCGATGTGTTCAACAGGAAGTGGTGCAATGCCATCGATGCCAGATGCGAAGTTGTTTTTAAGTTTAAGAATAAAAGTTTGCACCTCACTCGCGTTTGTCGGACTTAAAAAGATAGAGTTTGAAAGTTGTGACTGTTCCAGTATAGCGCTACGTTTACCTTCATCGACCTCCGAAATGTAAGCCCCTGCTTTGATGAAATGCCTATTCATTGCGATTGCCATTTCGGCTGATTCTAACGAAGAAAACCAGCGTATATGAGACTCATGTTTGGATTCCTGCAGCAAATTTCATGCGATTGTCCTACAGCGTCCCAACCATCGGCTTGAAGAAGTCGCAAACGGGTCCTGAAATAAATGCTGCAGCTTGTTACAACATGATTTCTAAATGGTTGGGTCTGCGTAGGCCTTGCAGCCCTTTGGTGAAGTAGCTGAGGAATAGAACCCTACCTATTATTACTTCCGCTGGTCATACGAAGGAGGCTAAGAACGGCCTCACATTGGCTATAAGTGGGCCTGGTTTCACTAAAAAAAAAACATTTGGAGTGAGACTTTAGCAAACCCCCCCCCCCCCCCCCCTTCACGAAAGACACCCGTGCGCAACCTACTAAAGAACGTACTGCATACACCTATGTCCGTACTTTTGATTATAAGTTGTAGAGCTAACAAAATTTAGCATCCAATCATGCCAAATTGAAGGTTCTATTAGGCAGAGGATTCGTGACAGAAAAAGAGAAATACAGGGAGCTTAGGGATGCATTTATAGTGACGTAAACGTTTTTTGCCAGTTTCATTGTTTGTGTACACTGCACCTTCAAAGACAAATTGTTGAGATGAGATCCAACTGGTCACTAACTCCCTCCCTCCCTCCCTCCCTCCCTCCCTCCCTCCCTCCCTCCTTTACTCACTCACTCAATCGTGCTCTCACTCACTCACTCACTCACTCACTCACTCACTCATGCTTTCACTAACTCAATCATGCTCTCTCTCTCACACTCGCTGACAAATTCCCTCCCTCCCTCACTCACCCACACATGCTCTCACTCACCCGGTCACTTAGCCTACTTAACCTACCAACCACCACATGAAGTCGTAATTATGTTAATGGCGTGTGTATGTGATATACACTGGTGCGAGAAAAACACAAAAACATGAGCCAGAACACATGAAGTTAAACATTAGAGCTCGTACCGGTCAAAGAACGGCGACCGTTCACGCAAATATACAAAGTGTCACTACAGGGCTTTCTAATTACAGAGCCATGAGACCGCTCGACTTGGAATTTAATTGGGGCTTTACCACGCGTATTGAGTACCTGACGGAACATGCGCACATCACGGTTCGCGCTCATTTGGTATTACATCTTTCGGCTGCTTAGTACGCGGTTTTATGTTGCATACACGTGAACACGCGCTCATAGAAACACCCACATGCGACCGCAATGATACATCCTTGGTCAAAAGCTTCCTCGCCACGTTAAATGTTTTAACCAGTAGTAATACGAAGAGGTTCAGCATTCAAGGGTGCCTGAAATATTTATGTCAGTGAGAAAAGTTCTGTCAATGCATTTCAGCCTCAATCGAAGGTAAACATGTGTGTTAATTTTTTTGTGGCCTATATATTTTCGTCTTCTCGAAGAAACTTTTAACAAACTCTGCGTATGCAGACAAAGCCCCGCATGCACAATTGCATAAAATTGCGAACCGCCCACGAACCCTCGCGCACAGAAACCCCTCAGGCAAGAAGGGCTCGCACCTACGCGCGCATCTGACTGCTGACAGCAGCTTTCTATTCTAATCGCGTAATGAACAACTCAGCCGAACAAAGTGCGTTTTGAAGCACTGCGTTTTTTTAAGAAGCCGCGTAGGCGTACGGAAAGCTTTCCTGTGCGGTCGCCGCTGCCACCGACCGTCATCAGTTTTCATTTTCCGGCGGGGCATGTTTTTAAATGTCAAGGTTCCTCTTGTTATTTTGGAAGACTGAGTACCGAAAAGAGCGCAGAAGAGCGACTCCCATTGCCAGTCTCCTGTTTCATCGCATTTCTTTTTAGTGGTGACGCAACGTATACCTTCTCAATAACCATTTGGGCTGTCTTTCTGCAATTTCTCAATTGCGTTCCGTGTGTGCACCTAAATATGGCCTCTATAAAAGGCACCTAATATGTCATTCAAGTAAATGTCCATACAGTGTGCGCTGCTTTGAAAGGTCTCTCGATGGTAGGTTATAACTTAAGTTCGAGCTATTTTTTTGTTAGTACCATGAAAACCGATGGGAATATGGGGAGGTAAGTTTTAAAAAGTAGGTTATAATAAAAAAGACAGCTTTCTCGTCAGCAAATGGTTTTCGCTCAGCCGCAAACATAGTTATAGTATCATCGCGCACAAATGCATCATTGAAATTCGATGTTGGTCTGGAGAACCACCAGGCCGTGGCGGTCCTAGTCGATTCCAAGACCGGTGTACAGCGTCCTGAGCAAGGTTTTCCGGCGGATAATTTCACCAAGCCTCCTGACCGAATTAAGCACTTACGCAGCCAAGGACTCACCGTCGTGTTTCAGTTAATTGCTCCCTTTCTCATACTTCCCCCGCACACACACTCACGATAATCTACGTGACGGATATTTCGATCTCGGACCAGTCGAAAATGAGGCATTCTATACCTTCTATTCGACTCCTACTGTCCCATCCTTGCGTATCACGAGGATTATAACGAGGGGAGTTCACTCTCACCTACGGGCCGCAAAGGAAACCAACACGTTTCGAAGCCTGCGACAGGAAGTCGGATGATTTGGGAAGATCAGCAAGCGTCACATGAGGGCTCTAGCTGGCCGGAAAAGTCACGAAAGCCATACATGTGACGGGCCTTCTCGCTTCCTGGGTTGTTCTGGTGACAGCTAGTCCGTCTTGGGACCATAACTTGTCTGCTTTTGCTGTTGAGTGTATCTCGGGAGTCTGAAGCATGCAGAAAGCGGATGATCTGCCGTTGTTGTTATATATTGCGACTTTAAGAAGTTGTGTTTTGCCTTGATACAAAGGAAAATCTCTTTAGATTTGCAGAGGCTCAGTACTCACCTCAATACTAGAAGTTCTAAGTTCTTCACACGAATCATGTCGCGGCCACAGAACTGAACACGCCAGCTCAGCGCCGCAAAGTGTTTGCAAGGAGCGTGCCGGATGCACCAAGTACGCACTTAACCTGCACTGGTCTTAGTGATTCGACGCTTTTTAAATTGGCGGGATTCACAAGAAAATAAGCAGTAATGTCACGAGTGAAGAGCAGAAAAAATGGAGTTTACTGAAACGGGCAAAGATCTGAACCCCGTGTACGAGTTCGGGCAGAACACCTGTGGCATTTATACGTATTTGCAAATATAGTATTTTTTCTACCTGTCAGGCCACGCGTCTCGCGAACAGGTCTGTGTCGTCTATTCTCTTCTTCGTGTGTTGTTTCCGTTCGTGCTGACCACCATGAATGCTATCCAACTCGCCCAATTTGCTACCTTATTACAGCTCAAATCTGCCCACTTCATTCCTATTTTCCAGCATCTTAATCATATTAGTTACGTTTACTTCCGATTACCAGTATACACGCGGTGTGCCCTTTCCTGTGTAATTTCACTACTTATCCTCGCCGTAAAAAGGCTCTGCGTTTGAAGACTCGTTTTGAAAGTCGGTGTGGCAAGTGTGTGCGGGAGGTCTTCAAATTGAGTAACGTAAAGGAGGAAGGGGGAGAGAATAGGAAGAGGAGAAGAGGAGTATAAGTACACAATTCACGGTACGTTCAACTTTCCTATACGTTTAGAGGAACCCTCGGTACGCTTCTTAAAGCCAGCACCCCAAGCCTCGCAGGACCGAATAACGAAATGCGAGCACGTATCTGAATACAAGCTCGTAAACTTCCCACTCGCGGACCGCAAAAGACGCGCGCCGGTGGGAAAAAGCCAACCGCTCGGTTTTGTTGCACAGCTGAATTACTTTCCTCGCGGCTTGAACCTCGAAGAAGCGACGTAGAAGTCAGTCGGGACACTCCTTGGAGCGGCCTTGTTATGTGCGGGTAGCTTAGAGTCTCGCGTTTCCCGGCTTCTGTTCCAAAGCTACTACGGAATGCAGTAGATCCACTTTGCGCACCACAAAGTGTTTGCGTTCGGCACAGCGTCCCGGTGCCTCGCTGCCTTTTCCGAAAGAAAAATAGTAAAGCAGGAAACTCCGGGTATGTTCCGGCACTCCGTTTGCTCAGCACGTCTCGGGAGCCTCCGCACATATAACAACCTCGTTAGAGTGCGTGCAAAGAGCGCTTCTCTTTTTTGCAGGCGCTCTTGCGGCCTGTCATAAGTGCCCGAAAAGTTACCGCTGCCTTATTCTCCTTCTGCAGATTCAGGCCCGCGTTCGCTCGCATGCAAGAATGTGCCGCATTTACCATTTAAGTTACGCATGCCTTCCTTTGCTGCGATTCATTTGCTTGACTCCGTTATCTTAGATTATCGCATTTTCCTTGCGCTGCTGGCCGGCAACAGATGCCACTTCGCGAGCTAGCGAGCGTTTAGAAACTGTAAGCGGACACCCCGCATCATGCGTTTACGCGCTGTTTTCGACTGTCTTAAGAAGTCGTAGAGGCTTATTTCGAAAAAGAATCTCTTATCGCCACGTAACACATGAAAAAAATTTCCACGTGTTTCCTAAGAAGTTTTTCATGGGCCGCAGTTACTAGACAGAATACCTAAACATTGCGGCTTGCAGAATTCGGGATTGGACGTGCCGCCAGGCAAATCATATACCTCAGATAAGTTCGCTCCTATAAACTTTATCAACGGTGGGAACGTTACGGCATTCCTAATTCCTTGGAATATCGGTAGCATGAAAGCGGGAATGAAAATTAAAGTTTCGTTGAAATGTTCTGGCACCTTTGAACGTAGGTAGTAAGTGGTACGCCCCCTGGATTATAATAATACAGGCAGGGGCATCCCCTAACATTAAGTTTATGTGCCCAACTTTTGGCGGGATAAATTAGACTCCCCCTTTTTCCGGCTGAATGTTTTACGTTTGGCCCATCGGGTACATAACAGCTGTTTGAGGTTTGTAAATCCTGCGGGAACATAGCACTTCGCTAGAAACGTACCGTGCGCCGGAAACAAGCTGTCCTCTAAAAGCACTTAATTATCGCGTTTCACTCTTTTACTATGCCGAAAAGCTATGTACTGAAACAATATTGAATTTAATTCTTTGAGTACTACAAAACACCTGACGGCAGCAACCACAGTACAGTCGTTATTCTTTAAAAAATGCTCGTTGGAATGCATTAAATTTAAAATGGAGCATGGGGAAGGATGTTCGGTTTAAGCAATCCCAATGGTTTTCTTGGTTTTATTATATACCCGACTTCCATAAAGTACTAACCTATCAAAATAAAATTAAACCCACGAAAAAAATATAATAAAGGAGATTTTAAAGTCTCCGAAGAAGCCGTTATGCTGGCCGGTACGAATGTCTAATTTGGTATTAAAACGTTATCGTATCAGCTTCAGCTTCTAAATTTGTTCGCGCTCATACGGAGCCCTGAAAGATATGTTCAATTTTCTTTCACGTGAAAAGCCTAGGCTCACTGCCCTCTAAGATATTCAATGGTTCAGAGACGATTGCAAAACCATTAAACGTTATTCGAATAAGCCCGGTGCTTCAGATATATTATAGGGCTGAGGCTTAGCCTTTTTAGCATGTTTCTGCTTCTTTCAGGACTCGTCTTCATGGAGTTCGTCCAAAACAGGCGCACGTCCATTGTTTCTCTTCTTTCCCCCTCACCGTGCGGTCGGTTTTGTTTCTCTCGAAGAGTATATATCTTGAATACGGATTCGGGCCGCTTCATTTGGCATATTCGAACCTCAGAATATGCATGATGTTATTTTTTGCCTTCTCGGCAACGGTCTTTATCCTGGTTCGATGTTTGCGGGAACGCGATCTGATTACATTATACTTTCAAAAAGCTTGGTCGACGGAGAATATTTATAATTTGGAGTAGGAGCTGCGCGCTGCGTGATCTTCCTCTTCCCTGGAGACGTTTACTGTGTGCGCCTGGTTTAGGTGCTGCTTTTGTAGTATTTTTTTAGGAAGTTGGACCGTGGAGATTATTAAGCAAACGTTCAACGAAAGTACACAAAGTTCGCGTGACTTTGAATAAAGCACCCGATAAGTTTATCGCTGTCTGTGTGTCTCTGCCCCTTCAGTTCGTATTTTTCTTCTGCAACTCATTTATGCACGGTGGCTTTGTATAGCTGCCTTCCTTTCCTCTGTCCATAGATCAAATTCTGTCGTTCCCACTTTCGAACCGTTTTCTCTGCGTATTGTGGATGTGCTGGTGATTTTTTAGCGGCTCATAATAAATCATAACATGCTGCCAGTAAGTGCGTTCTAAGACTTTTCTTGTCAAGAAATGTTCGCTGAAACCATAGGTCAGGCACCCCCACTTACCACTCATGAATAAGTGGTGAGTGACCCTTGCCATCGTTTTGGACTGGCGAGTGTGAGTGCGAGTGAGTGCGAGCCCCACGTCCAGTGAGCCCCGCTCACCACTCGCGAGTGCGAGCGCCACTCGCGGCGAGCCTCACTCAGTACTCGCAAATGCGAGAGCAATGCGCGGGGAGTCCCGCTCCCCACCCGCGAGTAGCATCGCTCTACTCGCTCCATTTGCGGGACTTACCGCGGTGAGCGCCACTATTGCACCTGTACTCGCTATTGGCTATTCGTCGCAGGAGCAGTTCGCTGTGATGGTTCTTAATGGCGGGATTGCTCTTAGCTTCGGAAATATGTTGTCACTGAGCTCCTGCTATGGGGCACCCTATAATTAATTTTGTGGTAGCATGTTGATTTAGAAATATGATTTGGAGGGACTTGTGACATCTTAATGCACTGATACTGTTCCGTTTTATGACTGATGGAGGGTCTGCTGCGCATACTCGCGTGCGAGGGGTGCAGACGAGTGGTGAGCGCGAGCGCAAGTGAGTGCGAGTGGTGAGGGCGAGCGGTGGGCGTGGGCGCAAGTGAATGCTGAGTGGTCGCGGCGAAGTGAGAGCGTGAGCGCAAGTGGGTGCCAGTGGTGAGGACGCATAGTGAGCGTGAGTGCGAGTAGTGAGGGCAACTGGTCAGCGTTAGTGTGAGTGAGTGCGTGAGGCAAAATATATTTTTCTGTGTGAGTGTGAGTGAATAGCGCCCAGTTTTGCCGACGTATGGCTGAAACATTACGATTACGGATAATTTAAATTGTTTAAAGCTTCTCCAATAGATAGTTGGATCAGATTCAATTGCTAACGTTTAGATTCAGCTTCTTCCCAGTGGAGGCAATGAATATAAGTCCACCAGTGAGCAACGAAACACAATTTTTTGGTGAAATTGTGATGTGTTTGCGTGCATACGTGTGCACAGGCGCATGTGTGTGCGTGTGCGCGGGTGTGTGCGCGGTGTGGTGTGCACGTGTGTGTTTTTGCGCTTTGCGGGCTTGCGCGCGGGCGTGTCTTAACCATGTGGGCTGCCTTTTTTTGGAGGCTTTGAATTCACTTGGCCTTTTCGGTAGCAATTTCTTATCATGTATCTATTACGATTACCTCAATAACCTTGTCGAAACAATTTAATGAATTCGATTGCCAGCACAGTAAAACTACCGTGACTGAGGCCGCAATTACACAAAACCTCTTTATTTCGGAGTAGCTATTTTGCGTCTTTCGATGACACATTCGAGACAAGTGCCGTGCTACTGCAGAATGGAGGCAGAAAAGATAATTCTAAATCATAAACATGGTACGCTCCGTTTAAACCCCGCACCCACACCCCTCGAGTGACATGTCCAACACCACGCCCGTTTGGCGAAAAGTCATGCGGCTTTTGGGACCACCGAGAGCCTGCGAAACCTCAAGAAGGATGTGCCAGAAGATACTAGTTCCACTCTCTCGCACATTCCTTGTCCTATAAAAATACCTCTTCGATCGCTCGCGCAGTGTCCACGACAAACCGGGCAGTGACGGTATGCGCCCGTTGCATGCACAAGTACTTTCGCGACTTTCTTACAACTTTCACGGCCTCGTATTACATCTCTGGCCCTCTGTGCATGCTTCACCGTCTACCATACACGTGGCGCACCCCAAGCATGCATACAGATCACTTTGGATGCAATCAGTTGACCTGGTAGCAATGAGAACACGCAGCAACTGGCATGTAACACCATTATCGGTCACGCCAATTCGGCCTGAGCGTAACTGCACCTAGGTATTCCCTTTTTAAAGTGCCTAACTAATGAGGCAACGAAGCAGACCGTACTCTAATCTATCTCTCTATCGGAACTTCCTCCGTCCTTCTGGTGGATGCCTTACTCTTTTCGGCTTTGTCCTCGCCCAAAAGAACATTGCTGTTACTCAAATGAAAATGATTTCCTCCCAGATCCCTCAGGTCTCCTTGAGAGCCTTTTCCGCCACGAGAAAGGCCCCAAAGAGCATAAGCTTTTCCGGGACTTCTCGCATCCTGCGACTGTCTCTTATATTAGCTGCTAGTTTGACTAACCAACCTTCTTGGGGCAGCCATCTACTCCCGGTATGGTTCGGATTTGAACGCGGAAAAAGCGAGGTAGCTGTCAGCTGAACCCGCCACTGGCGGGTTCAGCTGACAGCTACCTCGCTTCTCCCGCGTTTATATGAACCCCGTCCAAAGCATCGAGGTGAGAGGACCGAAGGGTTGCCCAGAAAAGGCGTTATTCAGCTCCCCACTGCCCGCCGACTCAGCACGATGTGCAAGTCAACACACCTCCTGCCTGCGAGTCGAACGGACTCGCACCGACGGCTGCTTCGACTTACTACGTCTGCTTATACGTGAACGGATCGAGTCGAAAAAAGTTTTTCTCAACTCGACTCAGTCCATGAATTGGAGGCGTATGTGGCGAAGCATCTACCAACCAAACACGCAATAAGCTGTAGATCTACAGGACAACATCTCTCCATGCACTGGTGTGCCTGTACAGGGCGTTAGCACAGCGCCAACCCAGCCATTTCTTGTAATGGTAGAAATTACCTTCATTGCGCAAACGCGATGCATTAGCACATTTTTTCCGCACTGACGGCTAATAAGTTTCTTGTTTTACTTTTCCGTGACCTTTTTGGCGGGTATAACTATCCCGAAAGCTTTGCGCTGCTAGTGTGACGCATTTTATTGGCAAAAATAGACACATGACATATCAGTCTACCTTTTTGTCGGCATCGTACCGCAAATATACCTGATTGGTACTTTGAGCAAAAATAAAATTAGACCAAACAAAAACACAGTACAGGATGCGGGAGTACAGCACACACTGCATTTGTATAGTATAGTGAAGGTGAGTTTAAAGGGGTTCGGTGTATAGCGCTAAATACAGGTACATTTGAGACTTACAGAAGTATTTAATGAATGCTCTAGGGCTTTCATAGTTCTGTATCAGAGAGCACAGCGTCACCCTAGAAAATAAATACCCTCCAACGCTTTTGTGCACAGTAGGGAAGCGGATTTCAAACACAGGTCTGAAAATCTACAAATCGAACGGTGTCTAGGCCAGCGCTTCACGCGAGTGATAAAAAAACGAATACAAAATAAAAACAAAATAAGCAATAAGAACAAAACGAAAAATAAAAAAATGGCAGGGGACGATGCTCCCAATTGCAAAATTTGAGCGCAGCTGTTTAGCTGTTTCGAATTAGAAAAATATGTAGAGGCGACCAATTTCAGACAGACATGTATGTATGGGCGACGACGGTAAGCCTCTGCTTTGGCGATATAATCTGAAGCGTCTTCTTGGCGACGGCGCATAGTTGCTGCTTCGGCGGGACACACCTCTGTGTTCTGACGTCGGCCGCGCTGAGCTACTACTCGGGAAGCTCGATTAGATGCAGGAGGAAAACGAAGCGCTTCTTTCATCTCAGGAAGTGATCGCACCATCGGAGAACGCATGCCAGCGCGATAGTCACCACCGCGGAGCACGGCTCAAGCGGCACCCTGAGCATGCCGCTTTCCTACTCGCACTTTCGCAATACTCGCCTCCTCCGCTTTTCTCCTCGCTCTATCTTCGCTGTCCTCCTCATTCTGTCTGTTTAAACTACGGACAATGGAGAACGGCGCCGCAAAGAATCAAAATAGAGTCCTCAATATCTGTGCACTTCAAATGAGTCAAAAAGTGGTCTAACAAAATTGTAACGCTTTATCCAGAGCACAACCCACGTGCGTATAAATACAAAAACCTATAAAAACAAAATGTTTGAAACGAATAAAAGACATGTCTTGCGGTGCCCCCGATAAAACGCAAGATTGGTGAAACGAAAAAGCGTAATAATGACACCGCATTATACCCAATTCTAAAGACTTCCGACATTTTGAAACATTTCAGCCTCCTGGAAACGAAAAGCAAACGAACATGCATACAACGCCAGTGGCCGCGAATAAAATGCCTCCTCGCCAGGGAGTGACAGCACGCGTTTTGACTCAGCGTCATCTCATACCGGCATGTCGTCATCGTGAATCCGGGGAATGCATAACAACTAGATGCCCCTGCAAAAACCTGGCCTCCCCCGCCGCTTTGCCCAACCTCCCCGTCGACGCGAGCTGCCACAGATTCGGTTCGCTATCGTTCGCACACATCCGCTCGTCCCCCAGTCGTTTTACGCCAAAGACGACGGGGTTTAGACTTTGCTCGACTTAGAGGGCCTCGCCCTCCGCAGCGGCGACGGCTTCACACCAAGCGCACGGCCGTCTTAGTTTCGCTTAAATCGGCCGGACGACGTACGGCGGACGTGCCCGAACGCAATCTCTTTCGTTAAGACTGAGAGTACATGGCTGGGAAAGGAAATTTGCATTTGCTGTCTCGTTATCTCCCCCTCTATCTCATTTCTCAGCCGTCTTTTTAAGCCTGCTCTTCGGTCTTGTTATTTCTGTCCACGCTGACGTGCATAACTCGTGTGCCGTTTTCCTGCGTGGTTCGTGCTCGCTACGCAGTGTTAGTGAAACTTTGTCATCCCGCAACGTCAGAAAGGCGTTGGTTGGAAATTTCTACGGTTCGTTTAACACAGCTAGTATCCCTTTAATTTGTCCTGTCTAGGATTGCCTCTTCCATACGTGCCCAGGAACGCTGCACCGTACACTGGCCCAATGATTTATGAACATAAACTTGCTCTAATACTCGTCCTTGGCATATGTAGAATGTCAACAGATGCTTGCCATCGGTCTTCTTTGCGAAAACTAAGCTACATGACTTGTAAGTACAGCACATGTACAAGCTGACCCAGCTTACACTGAAAAATCATCCCTATGGAATGAGGCCGCTGCAAAGGTGCAACAACTTTTTTTATACATGTACCTGTGATCCCATATTACCACTGAGAACTTGACGTTCTGGCCTCGGATTTGAAAACAGAGCCCTTTATTGAGGTGACTCGCGGATCATTAGACGAAGTATCTCGCGTGAGGGGACCATTTTGGTAGCTTCGGGGCTCACCATGCGATCTGGTGTAAAGCGTTCACTATAGCACAGGCTCGACGCTACCACAAGCGCTTGTGACGTAGGCTCTGTATGATAAGAAGACACCACATCCCAAGCTAAAGAAGAAGACGAAAGGAACGAACAACTTCCAGGCTAGAGTGCTTTACGACTGTGCATTTGCAATGCCCTGAAAGCACTACGCGAGTGACAAATGCCCTCAGTTATTTTTTGGGGGGCGGAGCACTTTAAGGTCGAGGCTTGTACGTCCGGCGTCCGGCGTCCGTGCTCACGGCACAGCACCCTGTAAATGGAAAGATCTGTGAACAAAGGTTCACAAAAATTTAGAGAGATAGAGAGAGAGAGACGCACCGAACCGTTCAAATCCAAACATCTGTGAACAAAAAGTTCACAAAAGGCTAACCAGAACAAAATAAAAGGTTCACAGAAGGTGATAGAGAGAGAGGGAGAGAGAGTGTTCCTGGAGAACCATGCTGCGCGTGCGCGAGGAGCAATGGATTGAATTGGATTTGATTGGAATAAATTGAATTAGATTGGATTGGATTGGAATTGAAATCGTTTTAGCAGCAGTAAGCTCTCTCACCGGTGATTTGCGGTAAGAACGACCCCCAGTGCTTCGCCCACTCGTCATGATTCACTTCGTGGAGCTGCGTGAATTTTTTTTTTATTTTAACAGGTATGCTGCATAGCTGGCTAGGTTCGTTTGAATTTGATCTAACAGGACCGGGCGATTAAATGTTTTTGCTCTCAATTGTTCACTTCAGAAAGGTGTGCAATGCAAAGCGATTGAGCGATGTTTTTTTTCTCTGCTGCTATCGCGAAAACTATTGTTTTAAGTATAATTTTGTTGTAGTGATTGAAGGCATTAACCCTTGCATACGACTCAAGCATGCTTCTAGTGCCGCCTTACCTGATGCGACGTCTAATCGGATAGGTGCTGCCGGCACGTCACAAGTATATTTGAAAGGAGTTGGTGAAAAATCCTGACCTTTTTCGCACACAGGGAATTTGCGCCATTACGTAGCGACTAACTGTGAGAAAAAGCCTGTAATAAAACTTTCACATCACGGACACCGTTAAAGGAACACTGAAGGAAACCAGCAAGTTGGTTCCAAACGAACGTCTGACCTTCCAGCAGCCATTTTAGCGTTAATGCGATGCCAAAATATGCCTTGCTTGCTGATAAATCTCTACTAAAACAACCCAGGTTTTTTTTCATTTCCCTTGCAGTGATTCTATGACGCAAACACAGGCTCCTGCAGCCTCTGTTTGTGCTACGACAAACCTGAAGCAAGTAAGGCAGCTCTTATGTATAGCGGTATAGAGGAAACTGCATACAACGCTACCATCTACCAAGCGGTTTCATCAATTGTGTCCAAATCAGCCGTGCTTTCCCAAACTCCCGCGTCCTTTGCTTCTCCGGACCACTAAGCAAATTGTTTTCTTACGGGACCCGTAATCAGTATTGACGCTTTTTTAAAGAAAAGCATATTGTGCCTTTTATGTCGCGGGAATATTGACGCCAAACCAACCGCTTGTGCGCAGCTCCGGCATACCGCCTCGTATAGCGGCATTGCCGCCAGCACGAAGAAATAGCGCCATCCAGCGGCCACCACGGAAAACATTGCGTACGCCAGGACGCTGCTTCCACTTGACACACTCTGACTTTTACACAAAAAAGCGTGCCCGCGTTTTTATACGCAGTAAAACCACACAGAACGTCCTATTAAAGTGGCTATGCACAATTACTGTTCAAGGGTAACGCAGGGCATATGGCCGAATATTGGTATCTTGTATCTTGGCCGAGTATCTAGCCGACTGTAAAGTCTACCGACCAATTAGGGCTGGTTGTGCTGGCCTTGTTGCAGCAGGCGCGGAACTAAACCCTGCCTTCTTTTCTCGGAATAAAATACTAAAGAAACCGTTACCGAGCTCACACGCGTTACTGAATAATACCGGCGAAAGGCATTTGCAACACGACCCGTACAGAGAACAGGAAACTGTTTCGCCCTCCTCCTTTCAGCCGAGTAGCGCCTCTCTAAATGAGCTTCTCGGTGCCTCCCAGCTGGCACAGCGATGCTTTCTCCCCTGACACTGAGTTTTAGCCCCTTCTGGCTTTCGTTGTTTCAGTAAGCTCCCCGCGTGGGAACCGCCCGTTGGCACATATTGTTTCTAGTTGGCTGAAAAAAGCAATAAGATAGCAAAGCTGGGTAGCCGAGGAGAAGATTAAAGGCCAGCAAGGCGGCAACACTGCGACAACATGCAGCTCGCACTGTCGCGCAAGAGTCACCTGTCAGGGCGGGATCGCGAGGACCCAAGCTGCGGGAATTCCGGGAAGCGCTTGCGTGCTCCCGACTTTGCTTTCGGGAGCCGCCAACCAGGGGCTTAGCCTTGCCGAGCGAGTGGCACGGGAAAATCAGTGACAGCGCGCTGTCATCAAGCGCCGACAATGTAAATAGGGATATGGGAAGGACGCCCATTTGGGAACCCAGCTCGCGTTTCAGCAGGCGTCGTCAACTGCTTGACTACACGCGCTGCCCTTTTTTTGTGCGCGCGCGAAAATGAATCTTTCGCCACGCGCCTGACCAACACGGCATGAGAACGTATATGGGAGGTTCACGCTTGCAAGCGCCAGAGCTCGGATTGTTATTTTCTAGGATGGAGGGATGAACATTTGAAAATGCGCAACAGGTCTATTGTTTTAAGATTTCGTCCAGGGAAACTGCTGCTTCTAGGTATTGTTTGCGATCTGTCGAGAAGTTTGAGCCAGCTGTTTTGCATATGAATCAGGTAACGAGGTTTGTATACGTGGAAGATTCTTCCAGCCACGCAGTATCATTTTTTCGCTAGAATTTAGAACACGCCGACGAATTCGTAGAGGCTAGCCTGGTCATTGGACTTTTGTGATGGGTGTCGCGTGACTTATAAACGGGATGGCACAGGAATAAAACCAGTAGACGCGAGCCGCGGATAGCTTCCATTCTGGAGAAGCTCTCGCCTAATGCGCGGCGAGTGTTCCTCTCGAAGCAATTACAGCCAAAATAGCAAGAAACGAAAACTAAGAGTCGCAAACGCGTCTTTGTAGTAAAACTAAGGCGATAAGTTGGACGAGTTGGACACCAACTAAGAAATTCATCGTAATAGCGAACATGTTCACTAGTACGTCGCCATAAGAGTAACTCAGCTCCATCCCAGACACAAAAAAATGCTTTCTTAACAAAAAAAAAAATGACGGAAATATTGAAAAGACCTTTGGAAATTTGAGCCACAGAGACGTAATATTGGCAGGAGTGACGTATCATGAGCCAGCAACGAAAACGTAGATATGAGTGTGGTCACCGCACGTTTGCATTAAAGGGACACGATCAAACAGAACTGGAGGTCCCAGTAGAATCACCCAGCCATGTTTTCTGGTGGTGACTTAGATAGGCGGCCGCCAATCGCAACAAAATGAGGTAGTGTGATCTTATAAAAAAAAAGCCGTTACTAACAAGGGAGTCGCCCCTGCGTCATATATATGTTTAATATCTCGATTACCTCAAATATTTGGTTGAAATTTGCGATAAAATTGCTACCATTATAATCGGGAGAAATAATTCATTTTACGAACCAGACTTGCATTTTGTCTTCATCGCCCCTATAAGGAAAGAAATCCCTACCAAGCAGCACAATGAAGGGACCCCCGAAAGCTCTCCCTAACATGAAGCACCCGTTTCATTTCAAAATTACTTACCTAAAGTGTAATTGTTTTTAGTTGTAAATCCTGTCTTCAGCCCACCCACTAGTGCGTCGGGGTCTAAATCACAACGAAACCCTACATTTCCATTCACTCTCACGAAAGGGGACAAAAAATTATAATATGACCCAAAAAGCAAACAAAAAGCAACGCAAGAATCGACAGTGCGAATGTGGCGAGCGTAACGGCAGATAAAGAGAAAAGTGGGTCAGTCATGCCTCTTCTCTTGCCTGGCGGCCAGCGGACACGGACCTCGAGCAGGCCGGTTTGCTTTCCCAAAACTGTTTTGCCTGCAGCATACAAATGACTGCTTCCTCCCACATTTCTGTCCATTCCCCAAACCACAATCTTGCCAGCCTTCTCTTCCCTTTTTATGCGTTCCTTTCACGCTTCGTTCTGGACACTGCCACCGTAACGCACCCGTCGATGCTTGTTGTGCACACACAGCTTATTCGTCCATGCGGTTCCCTGAAACAACTCGCCGAAAGCAAAGGAAAGTGCTGGACATTATCAAGAAAAATTTTTCTGTCACCTTCCCTTCGCAAGAATAGCGTCATGGAAGGGTATTTTTTTAAGGGAGCTTCAGTAGAGTGCCATGGCGCCATTGTTAGGTGGCTTATTTGTTGATGGGAATGAGCAGTTTAAAATGCATACGCTAGTAATGTCCGGCTAGCTTGCATGTCCTACTGCGCATGCCCAGCCAATGCATAAAAAATAGACTGGAAGGAAAGCCTCCGGTGTTTTTTAGGCTTAGCTACTAGCCACTCGCTACTATATATGCGTCAAGCGATGGGATTAGCTGTTTAGAGCTGGAAATTCAACAGCACACATTTTTTGCCAAGGGCAAAGCAGACAAGTACACAACACAAACGCTAACTTCGAACCTTGTGTACTTGTTTGCTCCTCTGCTTCATGCTCTTCAAGCACCGTACATACTACAGTTAAATCATTGGCATACGGGCTACAGATATCAGAGCTGCGAACGTCTTTGTCTTCTTGCAAAACCGGGACATAGGCACGCGCACGTGTTCTGCACTTTACGTATACCACGACGCCATCCACTCACGAGTTTGCGTGCTTGCCACCAACTATCACAGCGTAACTATCGACTTAAACCGCATTGCACCTGTCCACGTTTCCGAGCGGCACAATACGGATATGTTTCATACAAGCAGATGTCGGTCTCAGGATGGCACCATGCGTCAGATCTGCACAATGACGCCCATTATACCTGTGCGCGTCGAACGCTGACAGCTGTAAACACACGGTGAAGAACAATACGCAACTGCAAAGGCCTGCCGTTACCAGTATAACGCTTGGAGTTTTTTCCCACCGACACAAGAAATTTCATGGTTGCTTAACCCTATACAGCTTCTCTGCAAAAAATAACGCGGGCGGATGTGGTGGTTCCTGTGATTGCTATATGGCTTCGCGCCCAGCTGCTATGTTGTCGTATCTTGTGTGGCGCTTTTTTCTAGCATATTCTTAATTCCACAATAATGAAATTTTCGTTTAAAGCGTACAAACGGGTAGTCTGTTTTGTATGAAAAAAATATTATTAACACACTGTGGTTACCTTAAATGCTACGGTGTTATTCTGCTCCACAGGAGGTCGCTGGTTAAATCGTCAGCCCAGGCTTTGTAGGACGTCGCTCGCAGGAATCTGAGACTGCACGACGACATTAACTGTGAAACGGGTTGTGTCTCTTAAGTACAGATATATAACCATTTCAGCCGCTTGTTGGCACAGAGATCATGACGGAATGTTTCTCCACGCGGCTACTCACCTTACCAACAGCGGCCACATGTTGTAGAACTCAGATGGTGCATGCACCGCAGGCGGCGGCATCTGTAGCATTGCGCGCTCTACAGAAATCACGTCAAACCCTTTGCTTATAGGCGACATACTGACTTTCCGGCAGTATGACACACATGAGCGAACAATTACACAGGACGGGTGATCTAGCAACCGTCCTTTCTAAATGTACTTTTTTGTGTCCCCACTTTATCACTGCAGTGGCAATCGCTTGGCCCCATATTCTTGATCGGTCGACTCCCGATGCCTCTTTGGAGAGCTTGCGGTTGTTTTCCGGGCTGAGCGGGACAAAACTTATATCCAGCGTTCTCTGGTGCAATGCGTCTGTATGTCGATATTAGCCTTAGAAAGCTGGCCTTGCACAAACACTTGTTAGGTACCTGCGTTGAAATGTTTCCTCAGTCCTTTGTGTGAATATCTGTCATGTTTCATATTTGCACAGGTTTGGGTTGCGAGCCGCAGCCTGATTGATGTTCCCTATTGGTTTCCCGCATGCACCTGTGGGAGTCGTCACGCAGAGGGTGAGCAGCAGTGTCAGCACTATACACGCTGCTGATAGCCAATAGCCATCTGGCGTTACATATATAGTCGGGAAGGCATCGGCTTTGCAACAAGGTGTTCTGTGGTTTCATGTCCACCCCAGTATCTCCCTTTCTACTTTTTTCTAGCTGAGAAGAGGCTACATACAAACAGAAGCAAAACTCATAAAGTTCAGCTCTTAATGCTTTCGCAATAAAAACACGAATGTGCCTCTCGCCGTGCACTCGCTCCGTACTTTTTGCCCCGGCAACCATTGTTATGCCAGCGCCGCTGGATTTGGATTGCGCCACATTTGGCCGGTTATTTATATACATCGACATGGTAGAAAGCTTAAAAAACAACACACGAGAGAAAACAAGGGACGGGTTCTCTAGCATCCGTCCTTTGTTAATGTACTATCTGGTGCCGCCGTCTCTTTGGGCTTTTTACCATGCTGAAGTTCTGCCGCGAACTAGCCTACATTCCAGCGTTACGTGCTCTATTATACAGCTTGACGTTACAAGTAATTAGTGGTGCTGTCGCTAGTAGTAACTACCATCATTATGGCGGTGGGTACTAAACGGTAACGTTTGGTTGGTGGCGCCGTTCGTGACAACAGTCAACTAGCCAACCGCAGCCGAATACCAGCAGTAAAGTTTCACAGGTTCTCTTACTTGGTTCGATATTAAGGGATGCCTATACGTGCTAACAGTTGAGTGCGCCGTATGGCAGAGCCCCGGGTGCGTCTCGTTGGTCGCGAAGAAACTCCAGAAAGGCGAACGCTGACAACGGCCCGTGTTTAACTCGGCGTCTGTTGGCATTTCGAGCTGGACTAAAACGTCTATATGTCATTTCTAACGTAAACAACACTATTATACGAAACGTGTGTCAACAGGAATAAACTTGGAAGGAGTCACAGTAATGGAAGCGCTCATAGAAATAAGTTGTCTCCTCATTCCCCAGCTAACGAGATATCCGCGGACGTTCAAAATAAGACCGAGCATTTCTGCCTTCACTGTCAGACTTCTACTCCGCCTTTTTCTCCCAACAGCCCGATTTTGCGCCTCTCCGATTTGAGCAACTTATGTCCCATCCGTGCGAATCGGCAAGGAACTTCAAAGCGCTACAGAAAAAGGGGCGTGCATTGGACTTAAATACAAAATTTGTAATCGCGGCTGGTTGAAGAACCGTTTCTATAGAATGCTGAAAGGCTGAATGAGAAAAACGTTGGTTGACTAATATCAAACTGTACGTTTAACATTTTTTTCTCCCCGATACAAGATTGAATAAAAAAATTACATGTAAGAATATTTAAAGAACAATTGCGTCCTTCTTCGGAGTTAAAGGCGTACTACCGGGACTTTTTATACAACATATACACGAAACACAAATTCGCCGTTTAACGGTTGACAGCACAAGAACGAGGGACGTATAAAAAAGGCGCGCGGAAACTGGTTGTGATTTATGGCGGCCAAATGCCCCTTTTGTGACCCTATCATTGCTATATCATCTGTATTGTTGCAGAAGGAGTAAGCGTTCGCGAGGCTTTTTTAAGAATAGCGAGCTGGGTCGCCGTGCGCTGCTGCAATCGTTAGAATTCTCCGCTGCGTTCCATTACCGAGGGGTAAAGTTAGTTAAGTCCGAGCAGGGAGAGCTTGCATGCCGATAATTACGTTCGTTCGAACTCCTCCCACCCTCTTCACACGATCTCCGAAACTCACGAGTCCAGAAAGTTATTCCTCCACCTCTTCCCAGCCTTGCCTGATTACATTTGCTAGAGGTGAAGAGTAACGGCGAATGGGGGTGGGAAAGAGGCAGTTATTAACGGTCTTTGTCGCTGGTTCCATTTTTGCAAAAAAGTACAAGTGATAATGGTAAAAATGACTCGAACTGCTTTCAGTAAAGTTGTTGAGTTTGTTCTTTAATTGGTGCTTTTAAATATATGCAACGTGTCAGAAAGGCTTTGTGTAGAGTTGTTTGTCCCAGCAATTGGACAACAATGACGCACAACAATGATGTTTTGGAACGTTCCCGTCTATAAAATTTTGTCAAGCACGTGATTACCACTTTTTCTAGTGTAGACCGTTGGCGCAAAGTGTGCTTTACAAGAGTGCTTCTCTGAAGAAACTCATTTTTTTGTTTATAATCTAGCTGGGCCTAATTCCATTGGATGGCGGGGTTACCGGCGCATGCACAGATATCTCCATTACCTAGAACTTTGCTGCCTGAACGTAGTATACTGCGTTGCCCCCGACTGTGTTCAACAGCATCTATTTTGCGGAGAATCACTATTCGAAAGGTACCCTGGAGGAATATGAATAAATGCTTTTTCTCGTTTCTTCGTCCCTGAAGGAACCAGTTGCAAGCCCAGAAAATTACTTAGTAATCAGCAGAGTTCAAAATGAAGTTCTTGCATTTTTTTTGTTGGCGCGTGACTTTTGTGTAGTTTCCATTGGATAATTTTTGAGCCCATTTACGGCTGTGATGGACAAATACATAGTTACAACCGTTCTGGCTGCGTGAACCACGAATTATCCTCGGCTAAAGCAGCACACAGTCCTCGTTACAAATAACACCCCTGGTATCATGTCCTACACCTGTGGGTATATAACACTTTTCTAGATTGACAGCAGGAACTTACGGGTGTGGTCCAGTGCTTGGTACGTAGTGATAGAGAGCGGAGGCTGGCGCCTATTGACTGACATAAACTTGTGAGAGGTACCTAAGGCCGAACCACCTCGCCCCACAGACATACTCCTCAATTTCGTAACCTTCAACTGCCTTGACGAGCACCTCGACCTTGAGTGTCACCATCCGAGCTTAGCTTAAGTGCTGCCAGCTGCTGTCTCATCATCCTACCACTTTAAATGACTCGCTCCTCGTAATTCCGTCTATGGCTATACACGGTAAAAATACGCACGAAGGATAGGCCTCCACCACCGACCAGTTCTGCGTGCAATATATTTTTGCGCTCTTTTACGGCTGATTGGCTGGCTCCTAATAAGAGGGGCAGTGCTGAACACAATGGAAGATTGTTTCACGAACGCCTAATCGTCCGGGAAAGCCATATTATCTTCTTATTTCCTTGTTCCTTTCTCAAACACCATGTTTGCCTCCATCTACTATTCCCCATCTGGACGTCCAGCAACTTCCGGCATCTAGGGCATTGGTCGCCCGGTCCCGACTTTGAGTACCGGAAAGGGAACCACTCCTACTTCTTGGCTCAATAAAGCTTCCTACTACTACTATTACTTCTCCTGACCTAGTTCTCATCGTCATGGTGGTGTCCACTTCAGTACGAACGACTCTCTAGATGATTTCCAGCTGCTTCCCTGGAGTTTTTCTGCAGTTCATTGTTTGCCCCCGAATTCCTTTTTATTTCCTCCTTCCATAGAATCTTTGGTCTTACCCTAATTCGGCTGCCATCTTTTGCAACCATTCCGTTAAACGGATGGTTTATCTGTTGTCTTTAATACGCATTACACGAACTTCCCAGCCCCAAGTTTCGCTTGATTTCAACTCGATATCATGTACGCGAGTTTCCTCTCGCCAAGAAACTGATGCCAAAAATATTCAATTGGTCTGGTGTGCATTCCCATCTCTCTGACCCTCCAATGCCCGCCCCATCCACATTCTGTGGTAGGGCAGCCATCCGTCACTTCGATTATTACAGTGCCAGACTTTTACGCCAGCAAATACAGCTTGAGCCATTCGCTTACGTCAAAAGGGGGTAAAGGATTGGGCAGAGCCATCACTCGGCCTAGCATCAGATAACAGCTACATAAAAACAGTTTTCTGCTTCAGTTGTTGCCTTAAGTTTACGCTGCTTCGATGTCAGCTTGCACCCCATGACGATCAGCCATTTTGCAAAGGCCTTGTATAAAAATAAAGAAAACACTTCATTCTGCCGTGTTATTTTCTATCTTTCATGAGATTTCTTTTTGTGTTTACTTTGTCCCCTCTCACACCCTTCTTTTTTTCATGAGTCTGTCCTCCCCTCCTGACCCCCGTTCCTAACGTTAGTTCCGTCCACCGCATTGCGGCGCCATCGTCGCATGCAGCCGTAAACGAAAGATCACTAAATCATGGATCAGTCTACCGCTTATTGTTGCACTGTGGTATGTGAGAAAGCCAACAAATCAGGCATAACATTTGAATCTCGTGAAATTCTCATTTCGCGTCGCCGCAACGACACTCTAATCTTTTCCGCATACCATTCGTTTGGTGGCCGTTCCCAGCGCTTTCAATGGGATTCTTCGGGAGCGTTACATGTTATTTTGTGGTGCGCGGCTGTGCAGATTTTTGCGCCTTCGGGGTGGGTTACGCAAATTTGGGCAGAGACGAAAGATCAAACCGTTTTTCGTATTCATCCAAATGTGTGTGGAAGACTCCAACGGATTTAGATTTGTTTTCAAGCGGGAGAGGAAGACGTTGCTGGGTCCCACTATTCTTTTTCGAATTGTTGTTGTTCCTTTTCCGAAATATTGTTTCTTAGCATTAACAAACTTTTCAAATATCTTTCTTTTTGCGTCGTCTCGTTTTACTGTAACTTCTGAAGACTGATTACGAACGCACCCAGACGAAATAGCGAACATTTCTTTCGTGTCTTGCAATATTTTGTTAAAAGGTATCTTTAGATAGCCTGCGTTGATTCTATTGATCTGCGAGTTTTAGCTGCAGTTTCTAGCAGTCTTGTTAAATGCGCCTCTGACCTCGCTAAGCAATCCCTGAATAAAGCCATAAATGGACATTGCCTGTGTCTAATTTTTATGTGCCTTGTGAAGTTTGGCCATGAAATTTATCACTTAATTATTTAGTCGGTGTCTATGTACTTTTCTTTAGTTTATCTCTATTGTGCGGCTTTAAAAAGAGCTCGTGCATGCCGTACCTGTTACGGCAATGAGGCCACGCCGTTTTTTTTAATGTGTTTTCGGGCTGCAGATTGAAAAACCTCAATAATCCACCCAACTTTGTTTCGCTGGGTACACCCTCCATGGTTGCGTAGTGGCTGTTGCCAGAAGGAGGCAGCGCACGTATTTTCTATCTGCGTAAAACATCGGCCGTTAGCCTACCCCAAAACTTCGAAGGAGGCACCGTAATACCACAGTTATGTGAGTGGCGAGGTGCCCCTTCCAATTTTCCTTCATCGAGGCTGTGTACTCGCTCTCGCTTGCATGAGGGCTGGACCCGGACTCACTGTATGGCCCATAGATCGGTTCCTGAGCCCCAGTCAAGCTGTCAGTGGCAGCTTTTGCCCAGGAATTTTTCTAGAGCAATATAGAAAATAAACTGAATTGAATTGAATTGATGAGCCATATATCCACCCAATTCTGCATGGGTTTTTCTACTCTCAGTAGCAGGCTTGTTTCACTTCATTCCGAGAGTTTAGTTCGGTTAAATTTATTCGGTTGTCTGGCGATCTTTGCCCTAGCTCTGTTTGCGCCATAAAGATCCAGTCATCATCATTTCTTCTATTGCCATTATGTGGACCCTGTTTATTGCATGCGTACCCCCCCCTACAACGTAATTTCTCTTTTGGGGTGCGCATTGCGCTGGGTCTGCAACCTAAGATTGTCGACAATTGCCCGTCGTAATAAATCAAGTTCCGATATATTGTAGTATAATCATCATTTGATGTTACATTATGTTGTGTAAGTTGTTGGGCGAGAAATCTATAGGAATATTTCTGGCGGTGCAAATATTTGAACATGGGTGCAGGAAATGCCGTCCCGCTCCCGGTAGTGGAAGGAAGATGGCCCTGCATAGAGTTCCTACGCCTGCGTTTGCCCAGTAACACTCCGTTTATTTGACTCCTTGGCGATGCTCTCGGCGAAAAACGAGACATCGAGGTCCGGGAGTCATGGGTCTCCGTGGGGAAAGGAAACTCGAATTAAGGCTTAGCGCGCTGATGCCTTGCCCTTGACTATCAGCTCTACACGCGTAGCAACGCGTAAGAGTAGAGGGCTACTATTTCTCTATGGCCCACCCGGGGACATTCAGCCCTTTCGAAAATCATGACGCAACGTCGTCAATGTTTGCCGGATTAACCAGCGACGCTGAGACAGGATACTGTGACGTAGCAGGAGGATAGCCACGGCTCTCCCGGGGAAGGACCCTAATTACAGCGGTTACGTCCCTCCAACTGAACCTGCCAGAGGCAAAAGCACTGCAGACGTAGTTTCCAAAATTACGGTTGATTATATTCTAAGTTGCTCTAACACGTACGTGGTGAAGATACAACATTAGGATTGAAGTTAGACTCAGCGCGTTGTACCAACCATATAGAGGAGCCGGCGCATGAGATTTTCCTTATACTAATAACGTTATAAAACATTGGGGTTACCTAGCCCACTACCTCCGAATGAATAAAAGCACCAACGAACATTACAACTAAACGTGTTCTCATGCCTCGCGAATGAAATGTTATAACAAGATGGAGCAGGCCAAGGCAAGAAATATACAACGCTTCTCAACTTTAAAAACTCCCGTTATACAACGTAAGGATACAAAAGGCATTGGCGACTGAAAATAATCGTTAATCTCGTAACATAGTCTAGAAGGGAGCGGAAACAGTTCTCACGACGTGGTTTCCTTCGGAAGGTTCGCCGTTTAGACTTTGCTTTGAGGCTAGCATCTTGCTTCTACCACATTTTTTTGGATCCTCAACGTTCTCGTCTCTCGGGCCGCCGTGCCACTCGTCTCGCTTGCCTGAAAAACAGCCAGCCTGCGGAGATGCCAAATGCCAAGAGGCGCACACATGGTTGCGTTTCCAATTTTGCCGAAACTGCTTCTGGGACAGGGGCGGAGAAATGGCGAGGCGGCGAAGACACGTGCGAGCAAAAATAACAAGGCGCGCAAGAAAAGATTGGACGGCAGAAGCCGTACGCAAACACAAGAACGCGACTATAGCAAATCAGCCAGATGGAGGGGGGGACTCCAATGTCGAGATTGGATTCGTTTCTGCCCTCGGGAATGCCTGGGCGCTTGTCCTTCGCCATTTTGTTTATTTTGGTTCGGTTATGAGCATCCTTATCTTGATAGATGTACTTTCGCGAAGCCTTGTTTGTTTGGCAAATTTGTGCAAGAGATTTGTGAGCTTAGAACGAGCGATGGGCAATGCTGCTGGAGGAAAGATGGATGCTTGCGGCAAGAAGCCTAGGCAGGCTAACGCGGCACTTGTAAAGTAAAGCGCGAAAGCGAGGGCGAATCGAACATCAAACAGGCAGGGTCACTCAAGGCGTCCGCGACGTTCCATGCCGAAACGGGGATTGGAAAGAGAAGTGGTTACTCGCATGTGGGCCGCAGCAGAAAAGTGTCACTCGCGACAAGCAAAAAATAGTAAAAGCAACCAACTATAAACCCCTGTGTGCTATACGCTGTATCCTCAAAGTAAAAAATAAACTGTCTATATAAGGAAGGCCTTAGGCACGCACGGACCTCTTAGTGCTGTCAACTGTGTCGAGCAGTGTTACGCAGTACATCAACGGCCAGCAGGAGCTCAATAGGACGTATTTTGTCGGCTGAAACTACTTGCACAAGACGCACCGAATGACTTCCCTTTTTCCGTGACTGTGGCCCGTAACATATTCTGCGAAAGTTTGCCGTAATCATAATTCCGAGCTGCGGATATGTACGTTCTTGTGTCTGTTATTGTTTGTTTGTGTTTTTGGTGTTCACGTCTGTTTCACCACTTCATCGCCCTTATCATTCCCATGCGAAGCCGCGAGCCATGCTCGCTGTTAGATTGATTTCACACCCCCTCTCTCTTTATCTCCCTTTCGGAAGCTGGTGTAGCGGAAGCCACTACAAAGCCAGTAACGTTTCGCAGTGCCGCCGATATGACGTCTTTCAAATCTTATTCTTTTTATACGAACCTAGTTAAAATGAATGGGCTATTACGTGCTTTGCATTGGCAATGAAATAAGGTATGACGCTACTGGCTGGATTTGTCGTTGTAGGAACGGTGAGCTTAAGAGAGGCCGGCCTGACTTTAAATGACAATTCCAGAAGACAGCCTTGCTTGTTTTGTGCTAATTCAAAGGGAGAAGTCCTGATACGCGTGCCTGCTCTCACATACCGCGCTGCCGCGATAAGTGCCTCGGCCTGATTCTTTGGAATGTTTATGGCGTGGCGGGGTAGTAATGGTTGGCGTCAGGTGAGGCAGCGACTCGCTTATACGGTTGGCGCCCGGCTGTTTACAGAGTGATTAAGGCAGACGTGGCGAGCGTCACCGTACGAGCTGTGTAAAGTGTTATCGATCGCCGTAGAGGAGGGCTTAGAGCACGCAATGGCGCTGCATGCAGACTTGGCGCTACGGTGCCTTGAAGAACAGCAACCAAAATAACCTTCGTTTGAATGGGGGGCTTTTTCATTCATTCATTTATTTTGTATTTTCGTAACAACAACAACAGAAAATGCAGGAAGGAGGGCAAAAAGCTGGTAGTAGCCAGCTTGACAGGGACCCAACTCCCTTTACAAAGCAGTGGGGCAGATAGTGAACAATTCCGGAATTTCTTATTTGCAGGTAAAAAAGCGACACAAAGTAAAAAAAATGGATCGGAAAAAAAATTTTTTTTATCATGCTTTTCACGTTCACAGAAAAAAGTATGACACTGGACACTTGCAGTGCAATGTAAAGAAGAATAAAAGAAAAAAAAAAGACTATCATCTAGTACATAGTTACAACTTTGTAGGATTTAGCTTCGGAGGAAAAAAGTGCAGGATTCTACAGCACAAAAAATATAGGAAAAGAGAACTGCAACCCATTTGGATCACGTTAGAAACTCACAATGACAACTACAAATGTAACAATTCACAGTAACTCAAAAAAAAGAAGAAAAGTACAGTGTTTACAAATTGTTGCGAAGGTAATAAAGTTTCAGTTGAGTAGGTGTAATGCTACGTAAATTATATCCTGTGGAGGGGAATTCATTTAGAATTTGTGGTACATGGTTCTTAACCATATCAAGGCCGTGGTTGGTCCTACAAAACCGAATCAGCCAATCATCCCTATTTCGAAAAGAATACTCAGTTTCAGAGACACTCTGCAAACTGTATAGAGATAAAAATGTTGTGTTATTACGTTTGAGGCTGTTTTTGTACCTGATGAATAAATTGAAATTGTATAAAGAAGTAAACGGCAAAACCTTATAGGAATGAAAGCCGGGAGCCGGGATTTATGGTTGGCGTGCGTAGGTAGGCGCTCAAGTCCCGGCAGTAAAACAAGTAGATATGCCCAACAACTCTGCCGAGCCCTCATCGCTCTCCCCACGAATCCTAATTTTGCCCTGCAAATCGGGCGTGCAAATAAGGTGCTTTTTGAGAACAAAGCGTAAATCTCGCACCATCGGCAGTGACATGGCGTTTCAACAAGGAAAGAATTTCCGGAGGGGCTCAAAGGCGACAGTGGCTCAATTCAATTGTTACACAAGAATTTACAATAATCATGCATACTTAGGGCAGTCTTCTAAGTCTGTCCTCCACTCCATGTGTTGTTCCCTCGACTCGACTGAGTGGAAGATATCTCAAAGCCTTTACACGCAAAACTCGATTTCAACCTCTCCTCAACTAGAGGCTGGAGTGGAGGAAGGTTTAAGAATGCCAGGGTTATTGTCATAAAATGCCACTGTAAGCCTCAAGCATATTTTTTTTTTCAAATATGAGCACGCGTTCAATAAACATAACCTGAAAGGGGTCCCAAAACGCAGGACAGAAATGTCACCGCAGAAAAGATTGAGGATTCATACATTTATTTTTTTAAATTACAGCCTACAGCAAGTTGCTGGAAAGCGAGAGTTTCCTGAGCATGCATACAAGCAAGTAGCAATACATACAAAGTCCATAATACAGATTATTTGCTGCCTTCTAACACCCTGCAGAAAAGCGTGACTGATGTTCGAAATTATATACTCAAGAAGCTCTCAGTCGTAACATAATGAATAAGGCGATGACTGGCGCAGCCTAGATTTAGACATAGTGCCAGCAAGAAAATATTGCTTTCGCTCGACTTTATTCTCCAGTTAACATTACCTCAGTCCGGTGAGCAGGTTTCGCAATTGGTGATCATTATTTATTTATTTATTATTTATTTATTTATTTATTTATTTATTTACAGCCACGCAGGTGTTTGCCTCCTTGTGGAACTTGCTCTCGCCACTGACGTCCATCTGAGAATGCAAAGTTGTCCCGAATTATTTGACATCCCCCTCTCCACCCATTCCCACTTACGCCGAGTCGCCATCCTTATGTCAATAAAGTTTATTTATTTATTTATTTATTTTTTATTTATTTATTTATTTATTTATTTATTTTGTAAAGGAGATGAATGGTACAGGCGCTAGTGAACGAAACACGATAGTGCGCCAGACTCCGCAGCCGCCAAAGCAGCATCGACAGTGACCACAAAACGAAAACCACCGACGATGAAGACGACAGGCGCGCGTCTGTGAACCCGCTCCATCTTGGATAACGGTCATTGAAGGCCTTTCGTCGGCTACCTCGCGTTGAGCAATACATCCCCTTAGAATTGGTGGAGGTTGCTGTGGTCCTGACCTCTCTATACACAGGAACTCCGCTCCCGGACGCTCCCCAGCTCCATGGCGCCTCCTCGCGAGACTGAGCCTCCGGCTGCACCTACTTCGACGACCATCATCTGTTCCGGTTCCATTCGTCAGCGGGATCCTCCATTCTTCAATGGAACAGACGAGCAGGACGTGGAAGACTGGCTAGCCACGTACGACAGAGAAGCGCCCACAACAACTGAGATGACAACGTGAAGCGGAACAACGTGGAATTTTACGTGACCGGTACGGCCGAGCTTTGGTATGGCAACCACGCAAAGCGATACCCCACGTGGTCGGAATTCAAATCGAGGTTTTCGGAACACTTCGGTCGCCATTCAGTGCGAAAGCTTCACGCAGAGCAGCGCTTGCGAGAACGAGCGCAGCAGCCCGGTGAGAACTTCCTCAGTTACATCGAGGAAGTTGTGGATTTGTGCGGGAGGGTGAGCGCCACGATGAGTGACGAGGACACAATTAAGCACATCCTCAAAGGCATTTCAGATGACGCCTTTCAAATGCTGCTGGCGAAGAATCCCCAAACGGTCACCGACGTCATCAACCTGTGCCAAAGCTATGACGAGCTCAGGAGACAGCGAGCTCTCACACTGCGATCTGTTGGCCCGGATGTGTCGAGTTTAACTGCTGGTAGCGACAACACTCTGTCTCCGCGCATTCAGCAGTTCATCCGGGAAGAAGTTGCCCGTCAGCTTTCCCTAGTTCCCTTCACACCGACGTCTGACGCCACCCTTGCCTCTTCGTTTAGAAGTGCTATCCAGCAGCAGGTGGCCGATACCATACCATGCTCCCGCCAACACGCACCTGTGACCGCTTCGCTCATCGGTGCCGGCATCGCGCAACCCACACCACCTGCTGTTCCGCCCACGTACGTGACCTCGGTGCAAACGCTACCTGTTGCCGGACCTCTAACCTACGCCGACGCCATCTCCAGGCCCTTTGCCGAAGCCGTCACAAGTCAACCAATCGTCCCGGTCATGCCGCAACAGCCCACTGAGCTCACAGAAAGCCCAACGTATCCCAGCTACCTTCCGGTGCCGCCTCTGTTGCAGAGGCCGCCACGCGCACGGCTTCGACCACCGCTTGGCGCACGCCGGACAATCGCCCAATCTGCTTTGTTTGCTTAACTCCCGGACACGTGGCGCGTTACTGCCGCCGCGGGGGGATGCCTGCACGGCAGCCTTCTTGGAACGTGCCGTATGCCTCGCCGCAGCCGATGCCTCTTGCTCCGACCAGTTTTGCCGCTACCAGTCTCCGCCCGCCAACTCGCGTGACGCCACCAACCGTCACCCATGCCCGCGATGCCGTCCACTTTCGCCGATGCGTCGGCGCCCCTTGCCTCCTGAAGCGGAAAACTAGGCGCCGCAGTTCCGGAGGCGAGAGCTGCGTCATCGTCGAACTGTTCAAGACCTACCTTCTCACCCACCAACGTCGTCGACATCGTAATAGACGGAGTCGCCACTCATGCGCTTGTCGGCACTGCAGCCGCCGTTTCAGTTATCCGCCTAGAGCTTTGCCGCCGCCTGAAAAGGTTATGACGCCGCATTTTGAACCACCCTTACGTACTGCTTCAGCACGTTCGATCGAACCAGTAGGTACGTGTACTGCCCGGGTGTTCATCCAAGACTTTCTCTACATTGTTCAGTTCATTGCCCTTTCTTCATGCTCACACGACGTCATCCTGGGATGGGATTAAATCTCCCGGCACAACGCTATCATTGACTGCGCCCGAGCCGAAGTTGAGTTGCTTTCGCCGCTTGATATACCATCTGAAATTTCGCCAACACCACTTTCCGTGAAAGTTTCTGTCGCCGACGACACCACTATCCCTCCATGCTCCACCGTCCCTGTGCCCTTAATTTGCCATCTTCCTTCCGACGTCAATTCACTTTTCACGCCGTCGCGTTTGTTCTGCCAACGCCGATGTATGTTGCTTCCTTTCGCCTTGCTCAGTATCCGCGATGGCCAAACCGCCCTGTTCGTTTCTAATCCTGGAGCTAGTCCTCGCTCTTTGCTCCGCGGCGAGTGCCTTGGACGCGCCGAGTCAGCGGAGTCCGCCGTTTTCATTGCCGCTTTAGACGACCTGCCGCACGTTCAGGTGACCGGACTCTGCCCACATCCTGCCGCTGCATCTCGGGTATCCCCAGAAGTTTTCGATCGTGCCATCGATGCCGACCTTACGCCGCCCCAACGAGACCAACTGATAAAACTGCTGTGTCAATTTCACTCATCCTTTGACTGTGCGCAGACGTCGTTTGGTCGCACCACGACGGTTAGCCACCCTATCGGTACCGGCTACCACGCGCCTTTACGCCAGCGACCTTACCGCGTTGCCCCTTCCGAAAGGAGCATAATTGATGAACAAGTAGGTGACATGCTCCAGCGCGGTATCATTCGACAATCGAACAGCCCCTTGGTGTCGCCAGTAGTACTCGTGCGGAAAAAAATTTCCCTCGCACTTCCCCGAGGGGGAGAGTGTGTAAGTGCGAATGCACGGTTGTTGATTGCGCGATTACGGTGGATATCGTGATCTTAATGAGTAGTCGAGAGATTACACACACGCACACAACTACAAAGAAAGATATTTCACTCGTTATTGCTGGTACCGTTGCCCGGTCCGCCATCATCGTTATCGAGATGCAGGACCAGCGACCGCTCTCGACGACGGCGCGCGCTCGACTAATACCCTCCCGCGCCACGCGGCCGCTACACGAGCGCCCTCACGCGTCGGAATGCGGAGCGCCCGCTACGCGAGCGAGAGCTCTCCCGCCCGAAGGGGAAAGGAGGCGCCCAACACCCGCAGTCACTGAGCGGAGAGAGGAGGAGGAGAGTAGCGCCCGCCGTTACGGCGAGGGCTACACGAGCGCCCTCACGCGTCGGAATGCGGAGCGCCCGCTACGCGAGCGAGAGCTCTCCCGCCCGAAGTGGAGAGGAGGCGCCCAACACCCGCAGTCACTGAGCGGAGAGAGGAGGAGGAGAGTAGCGCGCGCCCATCTCCCCCGTTGCTAGGGAAGACGAGGAGCGCGCGCACCCGCAGCTGTTGCTATGCGGACGACGGCAGCGGACGATTCAGGCTCGCTTAAGAAGTGCATTCGCACTTAAAAGGACGGCTCCATCCGTTTTTGTGTCGACTACCGCCGCCTAAACAAAATAACTCGCAAGGATGTTTACTCGCTACCACGCATCGACGACGCCCTAGATTGCCTTCAGGGAGCAGAATATTTTTCGTCCCTTGACCTACGCTCCGGATACTGGCAAGTCCCGATGGCAGATGCGGATCGTCCGAATACAGCCTTTGTTACTCCAGGCGGGTTATATGAATTTAACGTCATGCCGTTCGGCCTGTGCAACGCGCCCGCCACATTCGAATGGATGATGGACAATATTCTTCGCGGCCTCAAATGCATGATATGCCTGTGTTACCTGGACGACGTCGTAGTATTCGCACCCGACTTTTCTACGCATCTACGGCGGCTCGAGCAAGTTTTAGCCTGTATGAAGGACGCAGGCCTTCAACTAAACCTAAAGAAGTGCCGATTTGCTGCTCGCCAGCTGACGATCCTTGGCCACGTCGTTTCCAGAGATGGCGTTCTTCCCGATCCGGACAAGCTTCGTGCCGTGGCTGAATTCCCGAAGCCGACCACGATCAAAGAGCTTCGTAGCTTCATCGGGCTATGCTCGTATTTCCGCCGCTTTGTGCGTAACTTCGCCTCCATCATCGCGCCATTGGCACAACTTGGCAACAAGACGGGTCTTTTGGCATGATCATCGGCTTGCGACAATGCTTTTACAACGCTACGTCGCCTGCTCACGTCCCCGCCAATTCTTTGCCATTTCGACCCGTCGGCGCCAACTGAAATCCACACCGAAGCGAGTGGAGTTGATCTGGGTGCGGTTCTGGCTCAAAGGAAGGCCGGGTTCCACGAATACGTGGTCGCCTACGCGAGCCGCACACTCACACCTGCGGAGTCGAATTACTCTGTCACTGAGCGGGAATGCTTGGCAATTGTGTGGGCCCTCTCGAAGTTTCGTCCTTATCTGTATGGCCGACCTTTCGACGTGGTCACCGACCATCATGCGCTTTGTTGGTTGTCGTCCCTGAGAGACCCTTCTGGCCGACTGGCACGTTGGGCACTTCGCCTTCAGGACTTTGACATCCGCGTGGTGTATCGCTGTGGCCGCAAGCACCACGACGCTGACGTCCTCTCCCGGTGCCCGATGTTGCCTGACGAGACGACTAATTCCCCCTCTGAGTGCTTTGCATCGCTTGTTGACGTGAGTTCCATGCCATCTAAACAGCGAAAAGATCCATGGGTCATGCTTTGCAACTACCTTTCAAACCCGTCACACTCGTCGGTACCTCGAACAATTCGGCGCCAAGCGTCCCACTTCGCTATTCGTGATGGCTTGCTCTACAGGCGGAACTACCACCCTAATGGGCGCAAATGGCTGCTCGTCATTCCCCGTCATCCGCGCTCTGAAGTGTGCGACCATTTTCACAGTGAGCCTCAATGTGCTCAGGCCGGCGTGCCAAAGACCTACAAACGCCTTAGACTGCGATATTACTGGCGTGGTATGTACGGCTTCGTTCGTCGTTACGTTCGCTCTTGCACGGACTGTCAACGGCGCAAGCCACCACCCCCTCGTGCGTCTGGCCCGATGCAGCCTTTGGAGTGCCCGATTCGACCTTTTCACCGGGTAGGAATCGATCTCTACGAACCCCTCCCCTGCACTGCGGCTGGCAATAGGTGGGTCATCGTAGCCGTCGACCACCTGACACGGTACGCCGAAACCGCTGCGCTGCGTGCCGGTACTGCCGACGCCGTTGCAACATTTCTGCTGACCCGCATCATCCTACGTCACGGCGCTCCTCGGGAACTTCTCAGTGACAGGGGGCGTGTCTTTCTTTCTCACGTCATTGAAGCGCTCCTAAAGGTACGCCGCATCGTCCACCGCACGACTACTGCATATCACCCGCAGACGAACGGCTTAACCGAACGTTTTAACCGCACCTTGGGGGACATGCTGCCAGTGTATGTATCACCCGACCATTCCAACTGGGATATGATTCGTAACTTACGCCTACAACACTGCCAAGCAAGCCACCACGGGTTTCTCTCCCTTCTTCCTTGTGTATGGACGCGAGCCATCGTGCCTGCTTGACACGATCCTCCCCTACGGTCCCGACGTGTCTGAAGCCTTGTCAATATCGGACGTCACCCGACGTGCGGAGGAGTGTCGCCAACTGGCTCGCTCGTTCAGGTCAGACGAGCAAGGACGCCAAAGTTCCGCCATGATGCGTCGAAGCCTACCCCAGAAGTTTGTCCGAATGATCTCGTTTGGCTCTGGATTCCGGCCACGACTCATGGGCTGCCGAGCAAGCTCCTTTCAAAGTACCCCGGACCGTATCGTGTACTCGAATGGACGTCGCCTGTCAATTATGAGGTCTAGCCTCTGAATCCTTCCTCTGATAATCGCTGCCGTGGTTGAGAGACCGTTCACGTAGCACGCCTGAAGCGATACTTCGAACCCGCCATGACCTCGTGCCCCTAAGTCGCCAGGATGGCTGCTATTCTTCCCGAAGAAATTGTAAAGGATATGAATGGTACAGGCGCTAGTGAACGAAACACGATAGTGCGCCAGACTCCGCAGCCACGAAAGCAGTATCGACAGGGACAACAAAACGAAAACACCGACGACGACGACGACAGGCGCGCGTCTGTGAACCCGCTCCATCTTGGATAACGGTCATTAAAGGCCTTTCGTCAGCTACCTCGCGTTGAGCAATACATCCCCTTGGAATGTATTTATTTATTTATTTATTTATTTATTTATTTATTTATTTATTATTGGAATACTGCCAGTCCCAATTTGAGACGAAGGCAGGTAGGTGATCGTACTAATTGTATATATACAAAAGTACAAAGTCGGTAATGTAGCATTCATAAACGGAAAAGTCGAAAGACGTACAAGGAGTAAGTAACACATCATGCAAGCGTAATACTTTGAGGTTCCACAAATTTTTAAAGGATAGGAGCAGCCACGATTACCCTCGTGAATGTTCTGGCCTCCAAAACGTGCTCCCGCTCATCATTATTGTTCTCTTCTTGACAAACATAAAACTTGATAAGAAAAGGGTGACAAAATGTGATTTCTACTCGGTTTTCAACTTTAAAATTTCAACCGGAGCTTTTATATCCATGAAATTTGTTCCTAAAAAGGTCAAACGTCGCAACAAGGGATGACACTTCTATGCTGCGATGAAAATGTTTATTGGAAGTCAACTGTTGTGGGGTTTTCTGCTTGGTTTCTGTGGAGTTGTCAATTATTATAATGACAGGTGGATTCCGACTTGATTATATTAGGTGATCGCCTAATGAAAGCGCTGTTTTCTCGTCGCCTCGGACTGCTTTCTAGCGTTTTAAGAAGAAAGCTTTATATGCCTCATCAGTCGGGGGAAAAATTTACGTGTTAATCTTGTTGAATTGACCTGAAGTAACTATCACCAACAGCCCATTGGCCGCGTATCTGCTCACTTCGTTCCCAAGATCCTCGAAAGACGACAGTGTTCTGAATCCCCTGCTATGTAAACGCCTCTCTTCTCTTCTGCGACCAGCACTCCCGCTTTTCCCGTCCCATCCCGCTCTTCCCACAATAAGCACAGTGAAGCTTTGCTCAAACGAAGTCTGTTTTCCCGAGTTCACTTCTGGCGCGCCCTATATTGAAACCTTTTTGGTGCTGTTGGACTTTTTTTAAAGGTTAATGAGTAATTATTTAAGATATGGCGCTCTTTTTCGTTGGATGGCTTTGCGTTTGAAAAAATCTAATCATCATCATCACGGTTGTACTTGCAGTGCCGCCACGAGGTCTAGTCGGGGCGGGAGCTGGTTTTGTATTTCTGAATCAAAATGTTGTTTCTACCGAGAATTTTTATATTTGCAAGCGCAACTATCAAGCCAACATACGATTTCAACTGAAGGAACACTGGCCAATAAGAGTAAAAGAACACTGGCCAGCATAATTCTTTGTTGTCAACCACGTTGACAAGTATGAAATTTGTTTCCAGATATAGTGGTTTGGAAAGGTGTTGCCTATGTTAACTGTTAGTTTCAGATTTTCGTTGTCTTCTGGTCGGGTGGTTGAACAGGCCAGCAGACAGACAGACAGACCAATATTTTCCAAATTAAGTAGACGAAAAAAGGCGTTGGTTACTAGTTATAATTGCTGGCTTGAAATTCAAACCGTGCGACCGGTTTCGAGACATCACAAAGACTCATCTTTGATACTTAATGGGAGCGTATATAAAAACTAACCGAACAACAACACGTTTTATTGAAGTGATCTTCACCTTGCTGTAAAATTCGATGCAACTGAAAATATAAAAACCACATATAAATGTCATTGCTTTGCCATTCCTCTGCCCGGGAAGAGATGAACCGTCGCACATATCTACACGTAGATCAACCGACAGAGGCAGCACCAAACACCAAACCCAGTGCCATTCTTCCTAGGCTGAGCTAAACACTGATGTGCTGGCGACATGTATTGGGACACATATCCTCATGTAAATATTACCACGAGAAGACGAAGAACAGGACAGTAGGGCATACCGCTGCGGTGGACATCTTTGAAGACGATGAAGCGGTTTGTGGCGTGTAGCCTGCTCGGGCTGAGACGTGACCGTCGTCATGTAAACAGAATTCTTCACTATCAACCATCGTTCGTCTCCTTTCCTGTGCAACCGCGTAACACTTGGCAGAAGGGCTAGATGCATTCCCACCCCGTCCCTCCAGGTTCGCCCCATCAGGGCTTGTGAAAGGTTGAACCTAATTTTGTTGGAACGCGACTGCCCGCCCCAGCCCCGGTGAAGCATGGACGTGACAATTCCTCAGCCCCATGTCCCCTGCCCTTTACCTGCAGAGGCCAGACTACATGACCAGCTGTGACCTGACCAGACGCCGACGACGTTGCCCTGCCCAGTTCTCCAGTGCGTCTCCGAGGGCCTTCAAAGCTTTGTTGCTGCACTGGCTGGACTGACTGTTGCGGTGCCGTGGTTCATGCAGCTAACCACCAATATCCGTAGCGGTGAGGACTTCTTTCTCGTTTATTCTCATCTCATCTTTTATTCCAACCGCTCTCTCCTGGCAAACGCAGCGTCGACCGGGACGGTCGCCTTCGACGCGGGGGTTATATCACGAGAAGACGAATACGAGGGCACTCTGAGATCGAGCGCGAGAGCATACCGCTGCGGTGGACAACATCGGTGTCAAGAAGCTGTGTGTGGTGCGTAGTCTGAGCGGGCTCAGACACAATGGTCAGGAAGGTGAGCAGGTTGATCTCTTGTGAGCGATAGCTCAAGCCTAAAGGCCGGGTCTTTGATACACCCACCGGTTTGCCCAATATATGACTTACAGCAATCGAGTGGCAACTCGTAAACCACAAGTACTGCATAATCCACATAGCGCCTGGTGTGCTTCTTTCCGGAACCCGCACTCTTTTTTGCATCTCCAGAGGATGCGTGCACACAAATTCGACAGCTTGGTGGCGCTGAAACGCGATAGGCACATTTTGCCTGCTGGCCACCTTCCTAAGTTGGCGAGGAGGCACATATTGTATTATTATTTTATTACCTATTTTATAAGCTTTTCATTAAGCTATCTTACTTGTAAAGTGGGCCCTATTTTCTGTTCCTGCGAATTGCCTAGTGTGTGAGTGTGTGCCTTTATTTCCTGAGTTGAATATGTTGTGTCGCAGCAGAGATACTATGGCCCACCAACTTTTCGGAGGCGTATCATACGAAAAAACCGGGCAAAGTTTGGGTCGGTCAGACGTCGGTGTGTTTGCGGGAGAGTGAGTTTCGCCTGTTATGACTTAATCACTAGCAGCGCATACGGCTGGCTCTTTGGGTGTTGTGTGTGCAGGCGGGCCGTGATGTCCCGGAATTTATATGCTAATAAGTGTTTGAAAAAACGAAGGAAGCTCACACGAACGCGTTACGCTTGAAGGTAGCGAAGCTGTATGCAACCTTCACTACCATCATGATGGTTTAAGTCCAGGATTGCAGTCGATTTGCTTCTTCTTCGCTGCCACAACGACCTTTACTCCATCATTGCAGCTATAAGAGTGAGGTTCCTTCATTTTCTTGGAAGGGATAATCATTAGATATCCCCTTGAAGAGGTGTACGCTATGACGTGTCTTTACCGTTCTGAAGAAGTGTTGCCACAATTACGGCAAACGCTGAAGATTTTTTTATCTTTTTTTGCCAATCTTGACCAATCGCCCGAAGTAGGTATGCTTGGCTTCACAAGCGTGTGTCAGGGACATTGGGCGGTGGCCGCGATGCACGAACACATGAGCGCTCGGCATTTTCTTGGTTTTTTTTTAAATGCCGGGCGGTCGCCGCAATAGTGGTTAATCAGCTTGAGTGGGTGTGCTTTGCTTGACAAACGTGTGCCGGGGACGCTGGGCGGTCGCTGTGAGGCACGCACACACGAGCGCTCGGCATTTTCTTGCAATTTGTAACTGCGGACACAAAAAAGAACGATTTGCTGGACAGCTTCGCTGTTAATAAACTAGTCGGTAGTGAGCACTTGCACAGTCTACTTGTGTTTCTCTGTCCACGTCTTTTACACTCATTTGTTTCCTTTATGAACCAAATCACCCAACGAAGCATCTTATGAATGACCATAATTTGTAGAGAATCCTGTTCTGGCACGTACCGATACGTATAACGGCCACTACCGGATTTTGTGCAGTTATCGCGGTTTGTATGGCGTTAGCGACGCAATAGCTAGAAAGTGCAATGAGCAGTTACTTACTAATTATAATTTAGTGTAAACTGGAGTATAAGGCGTCAAAGTATGCCATTAATAATTTATTCTTCAAGAGAACTTGATACAATAAAGGTATATGCTCTGCGGGGCTTTGCAAGCCGCACGGGGCTCTTACTTATGTCCTAACTTGATAGACTGTGCGGGCCGACGCGATGGGCGCACGCATGTTCTTCATCAGCACAGACTCCAACTTCCTCCAATCTTTCTTTTTTTTCATCCCGATCAAGGTCATCAGTATCATCCCAAAAAAAAATATTCCATCTCTCAGCTTTAGATGCCTGGCCATCGTGGCTCACTCAGCTTCCTGTGCAATGCGTGTTTGGTGCTGTCCGACTATTCACATATAGGTTTGAAGAATACCTAGGCTTCTTTGTAAAGACTTGGACCCTTTCGAAACCACCTAACAGGACACTGCATGTATTGTAAAATAACGATTGATTGGCTATATCAGCGTAAATGGGCGAGTTCCGATAGTTACGCTTTATTATCTCTGTGTCGCCTTCTGTTGATAGTCTTCCTGTGTGTTTTTATTCCGCCCAGTGAATACGAAAAGCAAAAGGAGTAGACACGTTACACCCAATACGGCACGCAACATTCGCGCTTCGGGCCGTACACTTTGCTCACTTATTTTTTTTTACTCCGCTTATGCTTTCGATGCGCACCCCACGGAAAGCTATCTAAACATCATGCCAGACTACTGGAGGCGCACTAAAGGAGCCTCGAACAATAGGAGATTGGACTACGCTGAAGAGGGACAAAAACGAGAGTAGCGAAGGAGCCTTTAGGCTGCAAGATATCGGCTTTACGATGAAGTACGATGTTTGGCTGGCGCTGATATGACATGCGCTTCTTTGTTTCATCGAAGCCTGCCGAGTTTTTCCCTTACCTGCACTTCCGCTGAGCTCTGACAGAAAAAAGTTTTAGTCTGCATACATCGCCTATTTGCCATGGGAAAACAGCGATGACCCGCAGTCACAACCGGTTCATTTTTTTTTTGCGGTATATACACAGGAGGGTGAGAGTAGTCTAATTTGATCAATTGAGTTCAATAGCTCACCCCCTAATCGTATGTAACGTTCGGACTGTGTTACGGGCAGCCAAAGGCATACACCGAAACCCGAAAGGGCCTACACGCGTCCCACCCCACGCACGAGCAATCACCGCCCTTGGGAGACATTACCGTGCTGACCCCCGGCGCACCGTGCAGGCGTCACCTATGGGCGCAGAGCGCGCACCCATGGCCAGCTGCCAGTTCCATGAACCAGCATCCAGCTCTGCCTTCCCTTCGCGCACCAGCGAAGGGCATAAAAATCTTGTCCGTCCCTCGATTGCTCTCGCCAATCACCGTCGTCGGAGACAGCCGTAGGAGACGTCCGAAAACGCTCCCGAATCCTGACTAAGATCAAGACGAGAATCATTTCTCGTACCCATCTATGCAGACCAGCGAGTCCGCACAAGCACTTTGAGGTTGCCACCACGGCCCTGCAGCGTGCGTAGACATCACCGTGCGCGGGAACGAGAGTCCCGACCTTCCCGGGCCAAAAGAGCAAGCGCACCCCGCGCACCCCGGCCACAGAGTGACAGGTTCCCGTCTCCGAGACGAAGCGCCAGCGCCGCCGTCCTGACCCGCTGCTACGAGTCACATCATTTCACTGGGTGGATGCGTCGTCACCAGCCAAACTTCACTGCTGATTTAATTGTTTCTATATTGCCTCTTTCCCCCTCAACTCCATGTATACCCACTTAGTTGGTAGCGCGACGCTATCCCCTTATCGGAAACATCACACGTACATGATTCCGAAATTGGATTTTCGATATTTTCGATTTGTTCTTTTTACTGCCTATTAGAACGTATTAGGAACGCTAGACCTGCCTTGGTGGCTACATTTGCGGCAGACGAATTCTAGGGATGATATGGCCCCAAAACGGCTGCGCACGAGGGAGTCCCAAGACCCATTCCAGTTGCGTTTTTCTCTTTTTTGCGTTTTTTTTGCCTACGCCTGTGCTTCTAAACCCCAATGCTTGCTTCAAAAACTGTTATAATACAGCAGAGATATATCTGGTATTATATTTGATAGTCGAAGCCAGTTTGTTATAAACCGTTTTTACCTGGTTTGGCTAGAAAATTTCACTATCGTCACACCTCCCGATATTAGGAGCTCTCATTTGTCGCTATTTTTCATTCGTGATATCCCATCACTTTCCGGTTACTCTGTTGCTCCAATTATGAACTTCCAACATACACAGCAAAACACAATATCATGCCAATTTATTTAAAGTGTGCGACAGATAACATCCGCAGTCTTCGGTTTTTCACGTCAAAAGTGGGGTGGGGGCGGAGCGGGCTGATAGGACACATTTATTTATTTTTAAAATAGCCAATTATAAAATGAAGCCGCAGTTTGTTTTTTCGATTTACAGTCGTAGATCTATGCCTTTGCGCTAAGATATTCTGGGATTGTGGCCTGCAATGCCAACAGTACATTTACACACCGTCTGCCGACTACGCAGGCGGTTCGTGCACTATACAATGCATTTTACGACAGAGTATACGGTTGGTAAACAAGTTCACAAGAAATGCTCAAGGAGGTAGCACAGTGACTGCGCCAGCGGGGAGTAGAACAATACAGAAACACGACAGGACGTCAGCTTCCCGAAATTAAAAGTGGCATAAATTTCAAAGCAACTGTAGCCCCACGGATATATTCATGATCGCATCAATTTGTACCAACCTGCTGTGGTTGTATAATGCATTTAAAATGTATTAATGACACTGCAACAGCCAGATTGTGCTTGCCTGTGCTCGTTCTAAAAACACAACGACCCCTGCTCAAGGACAAAAAAATAGATCCAATCCACGCTGTGAAGGTGGTTGGAAAGCAAACCTTCAAACGACACCCACAAAAATTGCCCTTGCGACGTCACTTGAATTCACACACGTGACTCTACCAAGAGCGTAACCAGAGATTCTGCCAGCCGTTACCTGGAATTTGTGGAGGCGGCGTCCCGAATGCAGGAGCGTCGGCCACGGCCAGGCTAGAGCGGCGGGCGACGCCACCACCGTAGCCCGGCCGTGCGTCGGCAAACAAAAAACGGAGAGGAGCGTCTTTCGAAATGTGAGACAGCGGAACCTATACTCGGGGACAACTTTCTGTGGCAATGGAGACAAAGCTACGCGAGGGGGGGGGGGGGGGGGACTTCTTTGCGTTACTGCGCCAAAGTAGTTCCCAGTAAACTAGTTTCGGTTTCGGTTTCGGCGTGACGCATACGCATTTGCTACAGTTCGTTTCTTCGCATGAGCTCTGTGGTTGAGTGCGCTGAAACGCAATCACCAATCATGCAGGCATATTGACGTCTGCTTCTCTACGCTTCATTTGATTCTAAGCAAAAAGCCAACGCTTTCACTGGAGAACTCGCACCGACCTGATATATTATAACGTGGACGGTACCGTCGAACTCTGAACCGCCCAGAAACGCTGTGAATTTTGTCAGCGCAGCAGTTTTGAGGGCAGGCACTGATATTTAAACTCTTCTTTAGCCGAAAACTGGTCAGCACAACGGGCACGTGTAGCAGGCTTATGTATCGCAGGCTCGCTATACCGTTAGGGCAGCAGGCGCACACTACGGCGCGAAGTGAAATCCCATTTGGATCGCGCTGAGCTAGGCAGGCCCCAAGAAGTTTCGGTGACCCGCAGCTTGGAAAGCGTATAGGGGAAGCTCGCGCTGCAGAACCCATGAATCCTGCGCTCAATCACCACGCCTTCCTATTCCAATATCTTTGATGAACATCATGCAGGCTTTTGAGCGTGTCTCGCTATACTACGGGCCGCAGGTTTCATACCTGATTATAGCAGTCGTACTGCAGTGGCTAAGTTGCCTATTTACAGCATAAAGGCGTGTCAGCACTTGGACGGCTCAAAAACGTAACGCTGTCTAAATATCTGCACAGTTAGCCTGGTCGTAAAGTTTAAAAACAATTGGTCACTAAACATTTCGCCAGTAAGGTGGTCACTGACATATTAAAGTACATTGCATTAGCTAACTTTGCCAAACGCCAATATATCGAGCCGTTCGCAGATTGGTGGTTAAGCCACCTCTTTCCATTTTTGAATGTGTGATCACTCGCACACTTGGCTCACTTGCCGAAAAAAGCACCGTCTACAGAACCCCGAAACTGGGCCTGTCAGCAAAATTTTATTTGGCTTCCAAACCAGGCAACAAAATTCTCGTTGGCTGCGTATAGCCGCTAACTCCTCATCAACATTCCAATTGGCTGCAACAGCCTCCTTTCTTTGTCACTTACATCAATGTTGTGGGAGCATGGCTGGCTTTACATTAAAAATAGCTGCTGGTATTCATGGCTGTAAATTTGAATGTTGGCCTCACCTTGCTCTTCTTGTTCCCAAGCCCAACACGTGGGTTCACCAGTGATGGTCCTGCCCGTCCAATTTACCAATTTTCATTTGGCAGCGACGTGACACCCCATCATCGCTAAAGTGCTCCAAAATTTTGCAAAAATGTACAATTTTGTGGCTATGGCCAGGATTTGCACACAATTGCAGAACCAGCAGTAAAACTCCGACACTTCAGGGCTGCAACTGCCAATTGCAAACAGTTTGAGATCGGTACACCGTGAGCATTAGTCAGCAGGTATAATGTGGCTACGTGAAAAATTGAAGGCAGAAGAAAGAATGTGTTTTGTTTCATTTATTTATTTCCTGCATAATCAGCTGGACAAAATCTGGAAGCCACTCCAGTAGTCACACAACCACAAACATGCACACGAACTCCAGTCACAGGAGTAAACCTTTAAAACCGTGGTCCCATCTTTCAAGCCCACTTGAGCACTAAAGCCACGCGCCACGTATTTTCAAGAAATATTTCTGGCTCTGTTTGCAGTTATTCGCAGTCACTGAGTACGGTGTACAGTAATTTCTTCATGATAAATGTAAAAACAACATAGATGTACCAGACATTGCCCCACAAACATGACTAAGTGACACTGCTCATCGCAATGTCAGTGAACATTTCCGCAAATTCTGTTTCATGAGAGCGTGCCGTTACCTTTCGGGTGTTCGACCTCATATGCCAGGGCCTCGGAAAGCTAGTATTTTTACAAAATCTAAGGCTGGTACCAGGGAAACCCACAGCGTTTCGACATTTGAAAGTGAGGCGTTGACGATTCGTATCACTCCTTTGCCATTTAGCCCTGTAAATACGCATATAAAAGAAATTATTTGAGCCGGAAATGGTCTTTTACTTGAGAAATCTACCCTCTGTAGTCGAAAATACCAACAAAACATGAGCAAGTAAGTACCAATGATTACCTTACTGACATTGTGCTACTGATGGTAGTATATTTTTTCCAGAAGACTGAAAGAATTGCAAATGATGGACAACTCAACAATGCATTTCTGGATGCCATCACTACCATCTCGCAGTTTTTGACACATAATTCTTCCAGTATTGTCATTTCATGCACAGGTAACTGCTATTTACAAAGGCTGTTTACAACCACTTGGGTTGTAATAAAATTTTCCCATTGCATTTCTTATGGGTGAAACAGTATACGTGACGTTCCACTCGTCACTGCTTGCTACCAGCGTTCGTCATCACGTTCCATTTTATGCATGACAAAGGTACAGCAAGTACCTTTGCTGCCACCCACAACCGACCATCCGAAGACTAATTCGCATACTGACAACAAGCACTCTTAATGATTGCCTGGTGCTGCACAAATCCAGCACCGTATGAGCAGCTACCTCCTAAGTTGCTAAAGGTAAACAAGGTGTCCTGTAAGTTGTTGCATCCAAGCAGCACCACATAAATCAACAGAGCGTACTTCCAGAGTCCTTCAATGCCTTTCTGGTCGTGAAACTTCGCCATCACGCTATGGGAGAGCTTCGTACGCTGCCGCGCCTCGGCGCTGGTGTTGATCGGAGGGCAGCCGGGGGCGTGGTCAGAGCGCGTTTGGCAGAGAACGGACCACGGAGTAAGATAAAACAGACGCTCGCCGCCTTATCAGCAGTGCGGTTTCGCTTTACGTGTCGTGGTCTGCTCAAACGGACTTATCATTTTGTGAATGGCAAAAAAATTTGGTGCGAACGGGCATGCTGCTACTGCGTTCCTGCCTCGCCGGTCTGGCTACAGAGCAGCGGCGGCCACCCGATGCCCTCCGATCTGCGGTGGCGCCACTCGCGGTGGCCTTTGTCCCCGTACGAAACTTGGCCGGGAGTTTCAAGACCAGAAAAGCATTGAAGGACTCTGGTACTTCCAAGCTTCTGACCACGAGAAAGTAAAACGAAGTACCTCGTGACTTGCCCCACAACGCCAGCACCAGATAACCAATAAAACTCACTTCCAAGCTGATGATGATGAAGGTTTGATTTTATTGGCGCAAGGCCGACACGGGCAAAGAGCGCCAAACAGAAAGTTATTTGATGAGGAGAGAACACGAAATAAAATCAGTTAAAAACTATGAGTACGGCTGGTGTAAGGGCCAGGGTGAAGAACAAGAGTGGGCTAAAAAATAAATAAGGTGGCTGGTGTATAGGGACCAGGGTAAAACTATGGGTGGTATGAGATGAGTTGTAAAAAGTGAACTTCTGATAGGAACTGAAAGGTGCGCTGAACAGAAAACATGGCATCGTCTCCTAAGAAGTATGACGGGTGTGGTGGCAATATGTCGTGTGTGTAGTTGTGGGAAGGGTTTGCGTCGTGTAATGTCGAGTGCCTTACATTGTATGAGGATGTGGATCACGGATAGGGCCTCTCCGCACCCGCTGCACAGAGGTCTTGGAGATCCAGTGAGCAGGTGCGAGTGCGTTGCCGTGCGTATGCCCTATCCGTAATCTAGCCAAGGCGACTTCTATGTACCTGTTGCGTGTATCGGAGGTGTACGGTCCCAAGTGTGGTTTTATTACATGTAACTTGTTGTCTGTTTGTTCACTCAGTGTGTTTGCCATGTTTTGCGAAGTTGTTTGTTTGATGTGTGGTTTCACGTCGGTGTAGGGTAATGTGGTGATGTCTACTGCATTCGAGAGTGTAGCAGTAGCGGTCATTCGATCCGCGGCTTCGTGCCGGCTATACCAAAGTGGCCAGGGACCCAGCAAAGGACGAGTTCAAATTTGTGGACATATACCGACATAATACCTTTGATGATAAGATTTACAACGTGATTTTTGAAGACTTTGTTGATGACAATGCCCGCACAACACTGAGGGAATCTGTATAGATAATGGATTGTGGGGTGTGGCTTTGGAGTATCTGATTAACACAAGAAGTACAACCATAAGCCTCTGCCGTAAAGATACTTGTATTACTGTTAAGAGTTCTAGTGACACTAAGGCCGGGGCCCATGCGCCGCGCAGGACACAGAGGTGGCAGTTCTAGAGGCGTCCGTATAAAATTCAGAACACTGATACTTCTGCTGCAAATACAAGAACTGCTGCAGGATTGCACATGTGGGAGCTCGGTTTTTATCTATATGTGTGAAAGATGTGTCGCATGATACAGGGCGGAGATGCATGGTGCTATAAAATCTGTTAGAGAACTTGGATGTATCTAAAAAGGAGACAGAAAGCTCTGACACTTCCTCTCTAACTCTGTAAGAGAAGGGCGCAGAGAACGATGGTCGATTTAAAAGGAGTTCAGTCATGGATGTATCATGAAAAACTGATTTAAAAGGATGGTGTGGCATGGATGAAATTTTAAAGGCATAAAGGAGATCTGTGTATGCTCGCTGACGTTGTAGGTTCCATTTGTTGCACTCCACATAGAGGCTTTCGACGGGCTAGTGCGGAAGGCGCCACACCGCCAGGCGGAGCCCGAGATGGAGCACTGGGTCCAGCATTTTGAGGGATGTTTACTTGCTGACCCATAAACAACGCTACCATAGTCCAATCGTTAACCTATCAAGCTGGTAAAAACACGTAAAAGAAGTTGTTTGTCAGCGCCAAAAGAAATGTGCGAGAGAACCTTCAGGATAGTCATTGTCTTTAAGCATTTATGTTTTAGTTGTTTTATGTGTGGGATAAATGTGAGCTTTCATCGAAGATTATGCCTAAAAACTTGTGTTCCTTTTTGACAGGAATCGAGACACCATTGAGTTGAATGTCTGGATCTGGCCGGATGCCACGCCTCTTGGAAAACAAAACACAAGTGCACTTCCCGGGATTAAATTTAAAACCATTGCTATCTGCCCAGCCAGCTAGCTTGTTAACACCAAGCTGGACCTGGCGCTCACAGACAGACAAGTTACAGGATTTAAAGGAGAGTTGCACGTCGTCTACATAGATTGAACAGGAAATCGACGGTGGCAGCGCCTTCCTAAGGGAATTCATTTTCACAATAAAAAGGGTGCAACTTAAAACTCCACCTTGTGGCACTCCATTTTCCAGCACATAAACCCTAGAGAGTGCAGTTCCAACTCGCACACTAAAGGTTCTTTGAGACAAGTAGCTGGCAAGTGTGTTCATCATGTTACCTGTTATGCCGAAGGACTTCAGGTCGCTTAGGATGTCATACCGCCACGCGGTATCGTACGCTTTTTCCAGATCAAAGAATACCGTCATACAATATTGTTTGTGGAGGAAAGCATCCTTTATATAGGACTCGAGCGCGACGAGTTGGGTCGTTGGTGCACCGCCCTGCCCTGAAGCCTGCCTGGCAGCTCTCGAGAAGACCATTGTACTCAAGAAAGTACACGAGCCTCCTGTTTATCATCTTCTCGAGGAGCTTGCACAGGCAGCTTGTAAGGGCGATGGGCCGATAGCTAGCGGGAGAGGAAGAAGGGTCCTTCCCTTCCTTCAGAAAAGCCACTACTATGGCCTCCCTCCAAGAGCGAGGAATGTGCCCCGAAAGCCATATGTTATTGAATAGATGTAGAAGTGTTTCAAGGGTGTCTGAGTGTAGATGTTGTATCATAGTGTATGTGATTTTGTCTGCACCTGGAGCTGAAGGCTTACATGTTGTCAGGGCTGCCTTCAGCTCATGAATTGAAAAAGGAGAATTGTAAGAAGTGTGCGACTCGTTGCAATCACGCAGGGACTTCTTTTCCGCAGATAGTTTGAGGTTTCATGAAAGTGTTTGTGTAGTGTGCCGAACTGGACACGTGTTCGAAGTGTTGTGCAAGTGTGTTAGCCTGGTCTTCCAGTGTGTCCCCTGTTGTACTAACCAGGGGCAGGCTGTGTGTCTGTTGTCCTTTTAGTTTCGTATTCGTGTCCAGACTTTGTGTTGTCAGTGTATGAGTTGATGGAAGTGAGGAAGGTGTGCCAACTCTCTCGTTTTGCCTCATGGCGCACACGTTTTCCTAACGCCTTGGCCCGTTTGAACAAAATAAGGTTACCCGACGTGGGGTACCGACGAAGGATACCCCACGCCTTGTTCTGGGCCTCTCGCGCCCGCCTACAGTCCTCATTCCACCACGGCCTCCTCTGGTTGCGCGGGGTACCAGAGGCGTGGGGAATGGACTTTTCGGCGGCGTCGAGGATGTGCGCCGTGAGCAGTTGGGTAGCTTCTTCAACGTGTAGGTGTCCTATGGATGTGTAGGTGTAGTTTGGATGTCTCAGTAAATGTATTGCAGTTAGCTCTTGCTTCGTTGAACCTGTTGTGGGAAGATGGACTGCATGGGCCTTTACCTATATATGTTAGTGAGGTGGGGAAGTGGTCACTGCCATATGGGTCAGTGCCCACACCCCACTCAAGACATGGAAAGAGAATTGCCGAACCAATAGCCAAGTCAAGATTTGAGTATGTATTGTGTCCTATGTTATGGTATGTAGGCTGTTTCTTGTTGAAAAGGTATGCTCCAGAGGATGTTAAAAACTTCTCTATCAGGCGACCTCGGGCATCCGTGCGAGAAGAGCCCCAAAGAGAATTGTGTGCATTGAAGTCGCCTGTTAGGATGTATGGTTCAGGAAGCTGGTCGATCAGCGCCTCAAAGTCAGAGCTCAGAAGTGCAAGATCAGGAGAGATGTAGATGGAGCATACCGTTATCAACCTATTAAATAATATTGTGCGGACGGCTACAGCCTCAAGGACGGTGTTCAAGGTGACAGGGTGGCATGCTAAGGATTTCCGGGCAATTATGGCCACACCGCCAGAAGAGTTGTGTGCAGCCATCCCTGTCCTTTCCTGTATACCAGGTAACTATTCAAGAAATTTGTGTGTTTGGAATTAAGATGTGTTTCCTGGACACACATTAAACTTGGCTGGTTGGCATGCAGAATCTCATGCACGTCGTCAAGATTATTCAGAAGGCCTCTGCAGTTCCATTGAACTATGTTTTCTCTTCCATTATGATGTGTTAGAGCTACTGGAGTGTGATTATTTATGTAGGGTCTTTCGGGGCTTCGACTCTTGGAAGGGGTTTTCTAGCCTTCTCTACTGACCTGGACGTCGCAGCCGTTCCTTCCGTTGCGATGAAAGCCGGAAGGGCTCGACGTCCATGTCGTCATCTGAAGGCAAGGGGGTGCCAGCGGACTGGGCCCGCTTGACGTGGTACCCTTCGGGTGTTCTTTGCCTGCGCTGCCAGTGCCGAAGGCGTGGGGAGCACCACAGGTGGCACAGGCAGTGAGGCGGGGGAGGGGGTCGCTGCGACTGCCTCCGTCTCCATCTCCGTGCCTTGCGTGTGCTTTGGGCCGGTGGAGAGGAAGCAGTGGATGCAGCGGCATCCCCAACAGACGTTGTTGCCACCACAGCCGCTGCTGGGTGAGCGAGCGGTGCGGAGGCGGGTTGGGCTACATAGGCACCCAGGGGGGGGGGGCGGGGCGGGACTAAGTCCGACTCGCGGTACTGGGTCCCCGCCGAAACCAAACGCCGCTCCGCCCCCCGGCGAGCTGCGTCAGCGTACCTGCCCAGAGGGAAGGAGGCGAACCTCTTTCGCGCCTCTGGGAAGGTGATGTTTTCGGTTACCTTAAGGTTAATGATTTTTTTTCAAGATAAAACTTTCACAAGCGCGAGAGTATGCTGCGTGTGGACCCTGGCAATTCGGGCAGGTGAAGTTGGTTGCAGTGCAGTTGTCGGAGAGATGATTGTGCTGGGCGCATTTGGCACATGTTGTTCTGCCTCGACAGGAGTTGGTACCATGCCCGAACCTCTGGCACTTGAAACAGCGCCTCGGGTTCGGTATGTACGGCCGGACAGAACAACGGATGAAACCTGCGTTGACATGCTCGGGCAGTGTGCAGCGGTCGAAAGTCAGGATCAGATGTTTGGTGGCTATTTCTTTGTTGTCTCTCCTGATGACGATGCGCCTTACTGCTGTCACGCCTTTGGTCTTTTAGGCCTTCGAGCAGATCAGTCTCTGTCTCGGTTAGGAGATCTGCCTCAGAGATCACACCTTGACAACTGTTGAGGCTGCGGTGGGGTGTGACCCTGATCTCCAGATCTGCCATGCGGGTTTGTTTCAGGAGGATTGTGGATTGCTGCTGAGTTTTAACTTCAACTAGCACTTCACCAGTTCTGAGCTTTTTGGCGTCATATGTTTTGCCGATGATACCTTCAAGGTATTTAGAAACAAGAAATACAGATTGAGAGGAAACCGGCTTCGATTTGTCCACAGATTCAATGATCAAAAAACGAGGGTAGTTATCTGGCTTTGGGAGCGAGATAGAAGGCAAAGAAGGAAAAGATACTTCGGTGCGGCCCCTTTTAGGGGGCCGATCACGGTTGGGGGGGGGGGGGGGGTTTTGAAGATACCATATGGCATAGTACAAAAGCAGGGAGACGGGGGTACTTTCTCCTTTGACCTTACCCTGGTAGTCAAAGAGGTCCCGGAGCTCCCTGCCTGGTAGACAGGCAGGGAGCCCATCGGCCGGAGCTTGACCAAGGCTCCGACGGCCACCGTTCGTGGTTTCTAACCCTCCACCTATAAACACATCGCCACGGTTGGATCCAGCTTATGTTTGGGGGCTCGGGGTCCGCGGTATCGCCAGTACCGTCACCAAGATTGCTCAAGGTGCCCCGTGCGGGGTCACTTCCAAGCTGCTGGGCATCAAAAAGGTAAATAGGGTGTTCTGTAAATTGCCACACAAAAGCAGCACCACATAAACGAACAAAGCGTACTTCCGAGCTTCCGGTCAACAGAACTATAAACAAAGCACCTTGTCACTCGCCACACACGACCAGCACCACATAAGTCAGCGCACACCGGTTTCATCACAGTTCCTCTACACCGCTCATTTCGCTGTCACTGCAGTCACTAGAACTACTGGAGTCGGAACCTAGTGGAATCACGACGTTGTCAATTCTGGTGTCGATTGCACCATCCCGCTCCCAGGCCTCTTTCTCAAGACGCTCCACATGAGCGCAGTCCCGGACCCAGTTTTTGCGAGTCACGAGGGCGATGGCTTCGTTGAGTAGTTGTTCAACTACCGCGAGAGTGAATGAAGTGTTTTTGGCAGCAATAGACCCCTTAACCTGGCTCTACACCATTGCAAAAGGGTTGAATTCACAGTGGTAAGGAGGAAGCCGAACAATGTCATCACCAGCAACTCTGGCCAGGGCTTCAATCCGATATCCAAAAAACTTGTATTTGATCTCATTAACCAGCCGAAGGAACTGGGGCTTTAACTGGTCATCACACCACGGGATGTTTTTGCAGTCTACCAAGACTGAATGTCGGCCTTGCGCCACAACATCGAGGGCAGCTTTTCGGTCTGAACACTCTGGTACGGAGCATTTTCCATGACAATAAAAGTGCGTGGCTCAATGTTGGATAGAAGTTGTTCTGCGAACCACTTCTCAAAGCGTGGGCCATCCATTTCACTGTGGTAGTCAGTGGAAGCACTCTTTGACGCACAGTAAATGAGACATGCCCCGTCCACAGAGGCCTTCACACTTCCAGCATGAAGGACGATGAGCCGACAACCTTTGTCACTTGGTGCACGAAGCCGAATAGTTAGACCCTTGCGAAATGCGCCTTCACGGGATGACACAGTGGTGTCCTCCCACAACGTGCCCTTGGTGTGCCCAGCATTGACCCAACTCTCGTCGAGGTAGTATTTAGTCCTACGAAAATGAAAGGAATACGTGTCAGCTTTTCATTGGGGAGCGGGGTTAGTTAAGACAGAGAAGGCATTGATTGCTGGCACCTAACATCATTCTACTACGCACGCAGGTATGTTTAGTTTTTGGTGGCACCGCAAAATACCAAAATAAAAAAAGTTCGCACAACGTACAACACATAGATGGCTAACGAAATCCAGTCATTGAGTGCTATCCATTGTGGGGATCGCGACTTTCACGCGAACCCCTTTCTGGCTAGCTTCCCTTCGAGGACGGCGTTGCCCAACGCGCCTCGCCTACGCGACGGGAGCCATACGAGAGGGCGCCAGCGATCGGAGGGTTTGTTGTTACCAGGGTGGAGGCGTTGACCCTTTCCCCTCTGCCTTACCCGAGAACCAGTTCTTCCTCGGCACTAGCGCCAACAAATGGCGAGGTCTGGTGGGTTGTCGCATGACGAGAGGACGCTCTCTTGTCTTGGGGACGCGGTAGCGAGCGGACGTTTCGGCGCGCCGGTCCGGACCTGGGGAACGCGCGACAATGGGACGCGTCCGGGCGAGCTGGGAGACTGCAACCGCTCTCGCACGCGCAGCGCTCCGCTGCTCCGGTATGCCATCGGTGAGTCAAACCATCTCGATATCTAGCGATGTTTAATGCCTCGCTCACAGTGTTACCGTTATGGCCTACGATGAGTCTGTATGCAGTGTATTTGATTTGCACTTTGCAACAAATGCTGCCGTTGGAGTCTTTCCCTGTCGCCCCTACATTTGTCTGTCTCCGCAAACAACGGACACGTCCGCAGCCGGCGCTCCCAAGGCATGTTTGTTGAGCGCCGATGTCTGCGGGGTGGGAAATACGTAGTGTATGAAATGGAGAATCCTCACACCATACATTATTATAACATGTCGATGCATACTTGTCCCTTCACTTGCTGAACCAGAATAGCATGCAAAATACGAAAAAGAGGCAGGGATGCAGAAAAACGCCATGAAAAAAGTAAAGTGAACGCCAGTATGCATGCGGAGAGGCGTTGATAAGTAACTCTCAGCAATAAAATATTTGGCTGTGCGAGAACTTCCATCGTTATTTTTTCTTGTTACATTTCAACTGTCAAATAATGTTACATACAAAACTTTTATTTTAATCGCCAGAATTGACACTTATCTATCTGTCCGCCAAATTGAAGCAGTAACCACGTACCGTTTCTGCTTTCGCATTTCTCGAATGGTCCGCAGATATTTCCGCCGCCACACGATGATGTCCTCCCTTTCCAGAAGCGCAGAGTTACGTTTTCGCTTCCGAAAAGCAAATCCAATGTCATTCAGAAGCCGACGCATCGTTCTGACACTCCGCTTCAGCAGCCCCATGTCGGGGTCGCTGGTCACATCGCTGAGGATCTTTTCTGCATTTGGCGCCTCGTTGCGAATGAAGTACTGATGCACTTTCCGTCGGAGAGCACCAAGGGCGAAGCTATCGTACCGCTGTACTCTTGTTTTTCCTGTAACTGCAGGCGGTTTCCCAGTCGACGAACTAAGCCTTTTGGGCTTTGGGGACTTCGGGGTGCCACGCAAAACCTCATTCTTGAGCCGTGCGACCATAGGCTCGCTTACGCCTTTAAGCTGGCTAACCGAACGAAATCCGGAATCGACGGGGAGTCCTGACTGCGTCAGTCTCACTTGGGCGTACACGTTGTAGACAACTTGCTTGGTCTGTTTTGACAGCTTTTGGTTGTGAAGCTTTTTGAAAATTGTTTGAGGCGATTTAAGTGGCGGGCTATCGGACGGAATAGTAGCTGCTGTCGACGAAGACGCCATTTTTTTCCTGAAGAGAACCTTCGTGCCACCAGTGGTAACTTCACCAACCGAACAAAACCGAAAATTTAAAAAAAGTAACGCTTACTGGCGATTGTATTCTAGCGATTTGTTGGCATTGTCAATGCAAGGCTAAAAAAAGAAATATATGTTTTTGAATTGCACAGGTTCTGCGCATTGAATAATGTTTGTAGAACTACTTCCAGCTGCGCAGCGAAATGTCGTGGTTCGGCCGGCCACTTCACCCCCCCCCCCCTCGCGTAGCTTTGTCTCCATTGCGACAGAAAGTTGTCCCCGAGTACAGCCATCCTGGTGTGCTAGCTCGGGGCCTACACCAACGCGTGACACAAGCGTAGACACCGAAACAATTCGGCATGTGAGCTTAGTTACTCCCATGTATGCCGATACTAGTTTATAGTTTAGTAGAAACTAGTTAGTTTAGTAAATTCGAGAATCGCGAGAAGGCTGCACGAACTTTTATAATCGCTATTTATCAGGACCTGTTGCTCCTTCCGCCTTCTGTAATACCTCTTAAAACACAAACTAATTGGGATTCATTAGTCTAGAAAACGGAGTCCCATTCGTGGGAAGCAGTTCGCAAAACTTGGAGTTTCTCTAGCGGCCGGATGCCTGTATGTGGTCTCTACATTTTGTTTTAATGCCATTCAAACCAATTATTAACGTATCTTTGCCGTACGACCACTTCATTCCGACGGATACGGGTTACTCAAGAGGTGCTGTCGAACAAGTTAATCAAGCCACGCGAAGGAAGCGCGCAATGGACGCGAAGCACGCCAGAACAGGCCAAAAACAACCGTCGCTAAAGCTGACAACACAGCCGTCACTCCAACGCGCCCGCCGGTGCGAGCAGCCGGCTGCGCGCAGGGAACGCTGGGTAATAGCGCCCTATCGCCGCGCCATCTACACTGTGCTCCGGGAGTGAAAACCACCTTCTCCGTACCCATCCGCGTTAGGAGTTTCTTGTCCCGCACGCCACAAACCAATCGTTGGTTGGCAGAGGTAGAAACCTGTGCTTTAACCCTTTGACGCCCAGCGTTGCTCAGGACCAACAACTCAAACAAAAATTTTTTTTTACTTGCGCACTTTATGGTTTTTTCAACATTTAACACCATCTATCGACAGACAAAGGATCCCGGATTTTCAAAAATTCAAGAAGAGAGAGCAGCGCGTTCTTCCATGCGCTAAAAAATATTGTTTACGCGTGTCAACTGGCATCGAGCCCGGGTGGCTCAATGAGCTAGCGACAGGTAAGCGAAATTGCGAAATTACGTTGTTATGACAAATGATGGCCACAGAAACTTTACGTTATTCTCTTCACTTCAACCATAAATCATGCTTATGAAGGTAGCTCTCTTGTTCAAGTGATATATGGGCAGCCGGTGCCCAGTGTTTCCCAGTGCCCAGTGTGTCCTAGTGTCCGTCCTAATTAACCAAATTTTTTTCTGACTTCATATATTTTTGATGTGGGAAGTCCTTTTAGATCATAAAAAACTTCTCACACGCTTAAGCAAAATAATTAAGTTTTGGGCATCAAAGGGTTGAAAGACCTCTGGTCTAACTCACCAGGAGTGGCGTGGACTTGAGCGCTCACTACTGTCCCTATGTTGTTAGTGGCCGCGCAGTGGTACCGGGCCTCGTGCACGTCTCGGCGGAACTGCTCCGCACGGAGCGGCAAGAACAAGAGCGAGCCGTCGCTCCCTCGCACGTGCCTCAGCCGGCTCACGTCGGCCGCCTCGTCGACATCTTCGGTCAGGGAGCGGATGAACGGGGCGGCATAACCGTAGGTGAAGGCGGCAGGCTTCCAACCGAAGAATTGGAGAAGAGAAGGCGAGACAGGAGCTCGCTGGTGAGGCGCGGGCCCTGGACATTGCTTCCGCCGGAACCGTTCACGTCAGAGGAGTCGTGAGAAGTGGCGAAACATAGTTTCCGGACGCCATCGGCTAGTGCACAAGCGCTGCGCACGAAGAAAAGCAGAGGGTAAGAAGGCAGCGTTAAAGGACGAATTTTAACAGCGGAGCTCTTTAGCCTGTGCTTGGTCTGGTGGCGATTGGCAATGAGCGCGACCACGGGCGGCGCTGCGAAGCGCGCCTCCGTGACGTCGGCTTAGGGATTCACGCATTTGTCGTCTGCTTCACTCGAGCTCGCTCTACCTGCTGTTTCTTTGCGCTCGGTTGACGTCTGACGCTTGTCCGCACAAGATTTGACATGCGCATAATTTTTTATCATAATAACAGACATAAAATTGCATACACTAGCTCAAAGTGTGAGTTAAAGTGCAGTTTTGCATACCGCTACGGAAGAAACATTGCCGGCGTCGGCGCATTCCTTGCGAAGCCGGTCCTGTGCGGAGCGCGAAGAGCCGGAGCTAGGGGTCAGCTTCTGTATTAAGCAATCTTCCGAACAAAGGGAACAGCCAGCTGCTAATAACCGACAACAGCGAAATTGCAAGGCCAAAACAAATACCAGGCCTTCAGGGCTGTTGGCTTTGGCAGAAGGCATTACGATTCCCGGTAATCGTATGTAAGGTAAGAGTTTTCGCAACCTTGCCGAACGCTGGAAAGTATTGTATCACATCACTTTACGTTGTCATGGCAGAAAAGTATGCCGACATGCATTATGGGGCTGCAAGAACTGTGGTTGAGTTCCAAATAACCCACTGTGTGTGTAGGCGCGTGCAGGTTTTATACCACGCTTCTAACCAGTATGGAGGTTTATTGAGCAAAACGAGTCACGTCTACGCTAAAGATACAGTAACACTATGTTTATTCAGACCTGGAGGCATATTTCAGTACATTCCCTATAGCCATGTTGCGTTATAAGAAAACTGCACTCAAGAAGAGGAGGGGGAGGAGGCAGGGCGGGAGGAGGAGAACACTGTATTTAATAGTAAAATCAGTAAAATCCAGCTGATGGGTGGTCCGGGTTCTAAGTTCAGGACAAATGAGTAAGAGTTTTTTTTTTTCCAATGCATAGATCGCCATCCCGGATTTGTTCTTTACGCCCGGAAGAGTTAAGTTGACGAGAGCTCCTTGGAAATATTCATCGGTTTCGATTCTTGTAATGTATGCACGTGTACTATTTATTACGTCGTTAGCGAGTATATCAAGCCGTAATCATGTCATACTTGTTCGGGTTGAGAGTCAGTTCGTTATGATAACAATGGTTACGATAAAAATTTTGAGAATAAAAGCCGCCTTCGGGTACTCTGGACAACGTTGCCTGGGGCGCGATCGTGGTGGCATAGCAAAAACCTTTTCATTGTATTTGCATGTGAATAAACAACGCACGCTGCGGATATGCACTTTTTGCAATTAGCCATAACGGAAGCCAATTTGTGAAGGGAATGTATGCCATGCATACAGCCTGAAGAAAGTATCCTCACAATCTTTGTGACCCTTCCAAACATCACCAAACCTAGTAATTTATTTAATTTATTTCAAAATAACCCTAAAGGCCCTCCGGCGGAGGGTATTACATACTAATTACATTACATATATTACATACTATTTACATTGCATACTAATAAGACGTTTGTGACGATTTTTAATAATTAATTAATATTAAAAGTAATACGTTAGGCACAAAAAAAAACATTCATTTGATACAAGCTAACAAAAACGAAAAAAAAAGACAGACGCTCTATTTCCTGCGGTGCGATGCGCGTGTACGTAGCACTAGACTGTTGAGTCGTCATAAGAGCAGCTCAAAAATACTGTAGGGAAGCCAACGCATTTTGAATGCTTATTTGTGCGCTAAACCTCGCGAAAGGACGGGTTAAACACGAGCTTCTGACCGATGCTGTGAAGAAAGTTTTCTTTCTCTCCTCGTGTGTTGCAAACTTGTGGGAGATACAGCTTGAAATTATTCAGATGCGTCAGAAGCTTGCAAAAATGACTGAATTACATGTGTCAGAAGCTGGCAAAAATGACTGAATTACTAAAATACGCTTTTTGATGCCCTAACGCGTCAAGGCGGGCGATTTCAAGCACAGGCACTGCTGCCCCTCACAAGCCGAGTGTAGCAGACGAGAGGGGCGCGAGTCCCTAAGCCGACGTCAGAGCCAGGGGGCGTCACTCAAACATCTCACCGGCAATAGGAAAAAATACGAGAAAAACTGAACCGCCTGTAAAGGGTGCACAACCGCAGATAGGGTAATATAACAGTGAAGCCGGCTTTCGCGCCTCCTCGAGTGTAAGCACAACGGGCAGGGAATATGCGTATCCGCACCCATTACTATACCATTATAGAGGTGATGGTCTTTCTCGGGTTACTAAAACGCAAAAATTTGGTGCAGCTTCAATTAGTGGTGCATGGCTGCACAAACAGCGGAGCTGGAGTCGACCTAGCTTCTTCCTCCTGGGATCCAGTGTTAGTGCGGGGGACCGAGCGTCGCTGCCTTGTAAAATCCGGCTAAACTTAGCCTCACCCCTAAACACTTTGCCCAGCCTAGCGAGAACCTCGCAAGACCTAAAAAAACGTAGAAAAGCAAAACTAAACCTAAGAAACTTACCAAAACCGGAAGAAGCTATGTCGCCCCCAGCTACGCTAATTCTCTATCCTTCAATCACTAGTGCAAGCGGCTCCAATTTTTTTAGTTCCGTTGTATATTTCGCGGAAGTTGCACACACCGGCTAGCAATTTTGAACATGCGAAAAATTGGGGCAGTTGTAGTTTACATTTTGAAAATTTTACGCAAAACAACTGTGCGGTACGCTATCGAAATTTTATTTAGACTAGGCATTCAGAAGTATGCCCACACACACGCACACGAACACACCACACAGGCGCACGCATGCGCGCAAAGACGTGTCTGAATATATTATTGAACAAGACAAATTTTAGTCAAGCTAACAGAATGCCCGATGTGTTGTGACAGCACAAATACGCCATTTTAAACGCCAAGGAAACCGACAGAGAGCAGAGTTGTCTTTTTCCGCTTGTTATTAAGTTAGTGCGCCGTAACGTGTTTCTTTGGATGTTAGCCAGAACCAATAGGGAACAACCTTTAGCGCGATGGAGCTTTTCAGTGAGGAAAGACGGCAGAATTAAGCCTAAAATATGTAGATAGGTGTAATTGCTGTTTTCAACTGCAGAAACAAAAAAAATTCTTAAGTGAAACCGTCCGTCTGCCCGGATTTCTATGCTTTTGTCCTGCAGAACTTTGTCAATCCCGTCATGCACATGTTGTCGATAAGCCTTTCTTTCGTTTTCTCTGTACTGATTTTTTTGACTCTGGTGATATCGACAAAGAAAACAGCGCCTATAGTGGGCTGGGCAAAATTTGACAATGCGCAATGCGCAGGTGCGATTATATATGCGCTGTCGGTCGGTCGAATCGATTTCAGAGGCATCACACCATAGTGACCTAAATATAGGGCTGTTGCGCCTACTTTTTTTGAAAAAAAAGGGCGAGTTGGCGATGCATATCGAACCACCGTGCACACAAGCAGGACGGACGACGAACAAAGTGCTTTATTTGTCGTTATTCCTGTGGTCCTCTTCTCGGTTGCGACCGCTGCAGTTTTTTATACTCTCTCATCTTTTTAAAATACTTTATTCGTTCCTCGTACAAGGTTTATTTTTCCTCCCCAGTTCATCCTTCGCTATGAACGTATACCCCTCATTACGGAAATAAATGGGTAGTCCACGAAGTTTCCACGTCACAGAGCAGCAACGAAGCAACAACGCGTTGCGTGCACTCGGGCAGAAACTAGGGTTGATGTTTGCGTTGCAGCGGCCAGCATTTATCGAGTGCCCAGTTGCAACATTTCCCCTAACCACAGGTTCATCAAACATAGCTGCTTGTACTTTATTGTGTTTAGTTGTCCTTTCGAACGGGGCGTACAGGACATGAGCAGAAATAATTCAAACGCCACCAGAATGACGCATGATCGGTCGTTGAAAATATGGATCCAGAAAAAAGGCGACCACGGGCGGGCAGCAACGACATTGGAGTTAGTGTGTAGTGGGCAGGGCGGAGATCGATGAATGCAACGAGAGAGAATGCAAGGCTGTTATTTTGTACTGTTGGGTTTGGGTGCCTGACCGATCAGGAGAGATCTGTTCATGGGGAAAAATGCAATTCCAATTACGAGTATTGTGCAATAGAGGAAATCGGCGGAAATCGAGGCTGTCAAATGTGGGTACACATATCTTCATTCCAAATTACCGCCTCGTGGAACACTGGGATTGATGAGTTCTAAATTTAATACGCCATTGACATGCACATGCATTGGTGAGAATGGGGATGAATAACAGTGCGACGAAAGTGTTATATCTTTGTAACGCGCCGAAGGATAAATCATACAAAATATGAATATGCCTGATCAAACTGGGCCATTCTTAGAAATTCCTATCGGTGGTACACAAATTAAGGATACGCGCTGAAAGAGTGACGCAAACAAGTAACTTAAAAACACCGACTTCTAATGAAATTAAAAAAAAATAATGACCCACAGTCATGACTTCGTCTTAGTGTGTTTGCTAGACATTTTCATTAAAGAAGGAGTGGGAGAGTTGCCGCGCGTCCGAGTCGTCCCTGGTCGTCGAATCTTTCCACACCTCAAAAGAGAGGAAGATGGTATATATAGGGGAAAGGGCTAGCTTAAATGAACACTTTAAGAATATAAGAATTAGGGTACCTGAGTGATTGTAGTATTTATATGAAGCAGGGTGTTGAGGGGGTACATTCGATGCAGGTAAATTGGGCGAAGGAAAATATTGCTTTGATGTCTTCAGAGTATCCCCTCTTTTTTTCTGTTGAACTTTGGGTGACGCGGAGGAAAATGTCTTGAGGAGGGTTAATGTTAGGTGACCCATCCAGAGGTGTCCACGGGAAAAGAACTCGGAGTTTTCCCGAAAAGCCTGGGGGAGAAATTCGCAGGAAAGTGCGCAAAATGGGTGATGGTATTGCCAATTCGTGAGTAGTGTTCCGGGGTCCATACAAAGTACCCCTTTGTTCAGGAGTTGTTGACAGGGAATTCCAGCTAGTAGGGGCCACTTTACACGCTATTGATGTATACGACATGTATCTCAAAAGGGCTGAAACTTGGATTGCTTGGTGCATAATAGTAGGGAGCTTAAGCGCATAAGTCTCTCTCCTTCACTTTCTCGTCCGTCGCACTGTTGTTTTCATACGAAAGGTAGCTTGGAAGTTAGAGATTACGATCCTTGCGGGGGCTAGAATAGTGACGACGGAAATGGCCAGTTCTTCCACGGGTCAGGTACCTGTGGTCTTGAGAGAGGCACAGGTGGGATTCTTGTCCTTGGTAGTTATTGGGATCAAGTGAGGGAGGGAAGCAGGATAAGGTCTGCAATCATTGTAGGAGAGCTTTAAATTTGTAGTCTATACACATTCTTGGGCTTGGATAAGAGCGTAGCACCGACAGGAGTGTAAAGTAGGATGCATGTTTTGGAAATGTAGAAATGTATATGTAGAAATCTGGAAGGTGTTTTGTGCCTGTGTTCATGTAGGTTATGATCGGAGCGTCTTAGAGAGATGCTAGAAATATTCGATGGTTTAGTTAGGTGAAGGTGTCGGCCTAGAAATGCCCCACGATGAGTTCCCAAACTGAGTTGTGAATGTTCAATTGCAGTGGTTCAGTCGTCGCAAGGGATAACAACGTTCCTGATTTGGCAGTGATGTTTCATACGACCAGATGGGTGACATAAAGCACATACTTCTGATAGAGTTCTAACTGCGGGTAGTGACTCCAGCAATAAAGCTACGATTAGGCAAGAAGACAACCTATGCCGCTGATTGTTAAAAAAAATCACGCCATATCCACGGAATGAATGATGATAAGTGGGGCGAAGCTCGAGAGGGGGAGATCATCGGTAACCGTAACTCTCCCGTGAAAGTTCGCCCATTACATCATTAAGAAAGACGTAAGACTGTGTGCATACATTGTACAAATCAACTTTTATTTTGTTCTTTTATTTGTTCTTGTTCGTTTGTTGTTGTTGTTGTAGGGTTCGTGAGGCGCAAGCAAGCGCTCGTATCGGCAGGCAAACCCCGATGCAGTGAGAGCTCGCGAGGCGGCTGCAAAACGCATCAAGCGAGCTCAGCCCGAAGCTGCCGACGCGCGGTTTAAGCGCGACTTTCTAGACGAGATGCTTCGGCCTCTCTTTCGCGCACGGCGGGATCCTGTCGGCGAGCGCGCGCTGCCGCCGCCCTGCGCGCCCTCCGCTCCGCAGCCTTGTCAACAACCACCTCCTCCATCCGGTGACTCGTTGCGAAAGAGGAAGCGCGTCAACAGCGATTGCCTTTTATAGTGTCAGTCACGTGCGAGTGACGTCATCATGACGTCACTCACACCAGCGCCACCTGCGAGTGAGTCATTGAACTAGGCGGTCACGTAGCGCCACCTGCAAGTGAGTCATCGAACTAGGCGGTCACGTAGCCCCACCTGCGAGTGAGTCATCGAACTAGGCGGTGTCATCGAACTAGGCGGTCACGTACCACGAGACACAAGGGATGGACAGACCCACGGCTTTAGGAGCTTCGCCCCTAAAAGTGCTGAAATAAACAAAAAAGGCCCCTGTGACTTTGTTGAGGTTTCCACAAAATGTTTAGAAAAATTAAAGCAGGTCTACTCAACGTGAAATTCGTCGGAAACGAAGTGCAGTGATTAATTCGCCAGAATGTCTGTGGTGCCGCTATCCGAAGAGGATGATGATGGATGATTACTATTTGTTTCCCCTATGTAGCGGGGTGATGACGAGTCAGCTTACCAAAAAGGACTAATAAACCTATGTTTTATACTCTTCGTTTAATACTAGCGCTGATCTAAGGAAGGGAATAAAAAAAACTGATTACGCACAAAATGCATATTTTCCCTGTCACCGGTGGTATCTGTCGGAGGCAACATTCCCCTCTCTACTTTTCGTCCACCGGCATTCTAATCTTCTTTTCGTCGCCTCGACAGTCTTGAAGATAACTCCATCGGCGCTACCATTAAATCCAAGTGCTTTTGGAAGCCGAATATTTCCCTCATATTGACTTGAATGAATACTCTTGCATTCCCATATTTTGTGGCGCATAGTTTCTGTTTCTTTTCGCAGAAAACGCTTACCTCATTATTTTGTGCATACTTCCACACAAAGCCGCTAGTTTGCAAGCAACCTGCTCTAGCCTGAAAAAAACAAAGCACTTTCCTCAGAATTATTGTAGACATTTTTCTTTGTGACGGCCAATTTCTCAGACCTGCAAATCCCTAGCAACATTTTAGCTTCTATTTTTTCTCTGCAATCATTCGTTTCTATCTGCCTTGCATTTTTTTGGTTACCTTGGCTGTTTTGGATCGTCCATGGTTCTTTCCGTATTTCATCGTTAGCCTTCTAGTCTTCCTTAGCCACTGCGTGTCCACGCTTTTCAATTATAGATACCTAAAAGCCTTACCTGTCCACCTAAGTTGATCCACTGCTCTCAACCTGCTCTCAAAACATATTTTACTCTGTGGTTCTCGAACTTCGAATGTCGCCCAGCCCATATCTCTCTGCACTGCTTCGTTAGTTGTTTATCCATGCGCTCCTAAGGCCAAACAGCCTACCGTTCTCTGGTTCACTTCAAGGACTGCTAGAGCGTCTGATTTTCAGTAGATTACTGCATTCGCAAGCGTTAGACCCGGAACCATTACTTTCTTCCACATTCCTCTCACTTCTTCATATTTGTATATTCCCCACAAAGCTCTATGCTTCATTATAGCTCCGTTTCGTTTTTCCTTACCCTTGAGTTGCTCCACGTGCGTTCTTAAAGGAGTCATGAAGAGAAAACACAAGTTTGGTTCATTCAAGATATTTCCTTGTTAGAATCATACTGACACCACTTTACCGCTAAATTTCGCTCAAATAAGCTACATAATTAGGAAAAAAATAGAATGCCCATGCGACCCACTAACTCACTTCCCGCAACAGAACCTATTATGTCGTACCACCACCTCTGCGATTGGCGGAGGGCGGCGAAATCAAATGCAAATTAGGCAGAGCTTATCAGCTTGCCGAACGAGCTATTTCCACTTAAATGTAGGGCACATTCTTTTTAAAGCCATAATAATGGTGGGACAAAAATTGAAAGGTACGAAAGCACACGTCAACATAGAAGTACCGATGCGTACTGCTGTTGGTACAGCGCGCACTATGCTTGGTTTAGCTGCACGGGACTGCGGGGCTTTGGGGTTGGGTCAGACGGCAGTGGCTGATTGACGCAAACAACGGTGTCTTACGTGACCATATTTGCCGAGCGAGCACTATATTTCACGAAACGAATATCTTCTCTCTGAAAAAAACAAGCCATCTTCAAATACGGTCCAAAACAAACCAAAGGCAGAAAACGGCTTGCCATGGTATGGTGGCGCCATCTAGGTTCAGTAACGGTAAACAAGGCTTCCTACCTCTGATGTCATTGCCGACCACTAAAATGCACGATTTAGCGGGAAAGCAAATTTTTAACTGAAATTAATTAATTTCCCGGTGAATAAGCATCGCTTGCATTCGGACAAGCGCTAGGAGCACTATAAAACACGAAATCTTTCGAAAAACACAAACTTGTATTTTGTCTTCATGGCAACACCCTTCGTTTATCCACACTCCGAAATATTTATATTCCTTCACTGTGGGTAATTCGTCATGCTGGATTGACACTGCGTAAGGGCTAGTATCATTGAAAACCGTTATTCCCGATTACTGCGCTAAAATTTAACGCGAGGTTGGTGGCTTCCTGACCGCTAATATTTATGATCCGTTGCATATCAGCCTGGTTATCAGCTAAAAGAACAAAGTCGCCAGTGTATAAAATTCCCCGAATACGCTGCTGTACCACTTCGCTTTGCAACATACGCGTTAGGTGGGCCCCAAACTGACTTTTTTCGGATCTTTTCTAGCCCTGGCATGTAAAGCATAAACTATATTGAGCTCAAAGGGCATCCTTGTTTTAGTCCCCAATGTGTGTTGACCTGCTGTGCGCATTTCTCTCCTTCCCATGTAAGGTGCAGCCTATTGTCTTTATAGATTGCTATAAGGAACTGTATAAACTCGTCATCTAATCCCTGGAGTTTCAGTATTCTCCACAGCAGTTCTCTGTTTACGTTGTCTTATGCCCCTTTAATGTCCAAGAACGCAATCCATAATGGTCTATTCTGCTCTTTCGCATTTTCACTGCATTGTGTTATCACGAACAAATTATCATCCAAATGCATGTCTTGTCTAAATCCATTCTGCAGTTCCCCAAGTATTTCATTTTCTTCCATCCATGCTTGAATTTGTGATTGTATCGCCTGCATTACGAATCTATACACCACTGCCGTTATAGTGAGTGGTCTGAATGTATAAATACTGGCTTTGTCGCCTCTGCCTTTATATATAAATTCATCCTACTTTCCAGCTAGTCATCAGGTATTTGTTAGGTTTGTATCACCTTATCTATTGTCCTCATAAACGATTCCTTACTTTTAGGTCCAAGCAGCTTTTTCAGTTGCATTGGTATTCCGTCCGGGCCGACTGCTGTCTGGGGGGAAACCTTTTGCTCTGCTCTTTTCCAATCAAGGTTGCTCAAACTTATTTCCCTTTCCGCAGTTTTCTGTGGCGCTGATGTTATCGGTGCAGGTTTCCCTACCACTATTGTCCTAAACTTCTCACTAATCACTCGATAAATATGCGCCAACGTGAGCCCTCCTTCTAAAAGTGTCTTCTTCTCATCAATCAGGAATTTTTGGTGGATGTCTTTTTTGAACTTAGTAATTTTACATGGTTCCAAAACTTCTTGGATGCGCTTTTGTCCGTCTTCATTATTTCTCCTAATTATTGTTCACTTTTCTGCTTGATATTTGCTTGCAGCATTTTCTGCACTGCTAGTTGTTTTTACAGCGAAGAAGGATATGTCTACCACTACCCCCCCCCCCCCCCCCCCCCACCAGTTTTCCTTCCGGCGCTGCCGATTTACTCGGCCCGCCTGGGGCTCCTCCTCACCAACGCCGAACGCTCAATCACAACTGCTATTCCCCTCTCTAACTACCATGCCTCTTTCACAAGCTGCGCTATCGCCTGACAACTGCCCTAGCGTCCTTATATTATTATTGGGGAGCGCGAGTGTGCGTAAAAATTACCGGAAGCCGCCGCCGCAGCAGTGGCCGCCTCAAATTCCACATCGCCGAGTAGGTGTGAGTTGAACTTGCCCGGTTGGAACGCCGGTGTAAGCCCATAATTCTTTTTCAACTTGAAAGGCTTTCCGAGGGACAATTTCTCCAGGGTATTTCGCTCCTAAGATGGCCCATCAGCGGTTGCCTGTTTATGCGTGCAGGGGGGGGGGGCAGGGGGGTGTACAGAAGTGGGACCTGCACGCACAGCTGGCCTCCATGCCGCTGCCCATTATATTCCAGGTTTGAACGGGGAAGTCGCATGGCTCTCTGCGCCCGATCAGCTGTCGTCCGTAATCGAGCAGTTTCGGTCTTGGTTGGTGTGTTACACAGACAGTAAGATGCCTATAGAGGGGGAGAGAAGGACAGACATATGTCATATGTTTGTCTGCCAGAATAAAGATCGAGAACTTCCAGCTTTAACTCGCTATGGGACGGAGGAACGGGAATTGAAGAAGCCTCGGCCCGAACGGAACCGCGAAGAAGCGCAAAAAGAATAGACAGCCGCCACCATTTCGGCTGCGTCTTGTAGTTCTAGCTCGTGAAGTTGCTGCCAATCTCTCCCATATGAACCGCAACTTGCCCGCTTGGAACGCCGATGTGGGGAAATATTACATGTTCAGCCAAAATGGCGGTTGGAGCGGCATTTCCAACAGTTTATTTCACTTCCAAGCCCGCGCACATAACCGGTTGCCGGCTTGCATAGATCGTGAGGGGGAGCGGGGGTCCGTACACGCGAAGCTTCAGGTTTCATGCGCTTACTGATGACATGTCTGTTGTGCTGGTGGGAGGTTTAAACATGGACTTCAAACGGCCCATTAGGGACTTGTCCGGTGTCTTCTGGGTGGTCTAGTGGATTGGGTTGGTAAGATGGTAAATAGTAAACAGTAAACAGTGAAGTAAATTTGGTAAACAGTAAGATGCCTACCCCGCGGCAGTAAAACAGACAGCCCCATGTTTGTCCGCGACACTGAAGCTGGGGTTCTTCCAAGTTTCATACAGCTAATTGCCCAGGTAGTGTGCTCCGTGGCAAATTACGAACCAACGTGTTTTCTTTCGTGCACACCGCGGTGTGCGTCCAGCTTGGCTGGTCAGCCTTCTCTCAGAGTGGAAGGGCACTAATTTGTTGTGCTTTCCTCCAGCTCGCACGTGCCGGAGCCCCACGGCGCCGTATTGAACGCGCCGTTTTTTTGTCTTCCGCGGCAACTTTTTTTACCATACTATCGTAAAAACCAACCAAAACAACCTTCGTAACTAAATGGACGTGGGCGCTGCCATTCACCATATTTACTCGCGCAATGATCGCACTCGCGTAATGATCGCACCCCTGAAGTTCGTCGTCAAAATACTACGTTTTGTTATTTCCCGCGCAATGATCGCACCTTGAACTTGCCGCAGCCATATGTTGCATGTATATCAAATGTAGCTGATGATGGTCGTGCTTACCTATGTTCTTCTTTCAACGCGGACATGGCTACGGTATTGCCGCAGATTTGCCGATATTCGCGATATCGACAAGCATGAGTTCATCATTGGTGCGGAATAAGGTAATGTACTCACAAGACATAAAATATTGTACTAACAAGACAGAAAAAAACGCGCTGAGCTTGGTGCGTCGGCAGCCGTGTCTTGTTTTAATGACCGGCACTGTGACAGTTAGCAACCGCTATTGGTCGACCCTTTTCTCACCTCGTAGCAAATTCGTTCCTGCGCGTTCCGTAATTCATGAAAACACAGCATTTTGCGTCACTTTGCAACGATTCTGTTGGTGGTTCGTGGAGTTTTTATTATGTTGTATTTATTATGTGTATTAAGCTCATAAGAACTATCGTAAAAATTCTGAGCTGCAACTTGCTTGCGTTTTCTGCGCTGAAACGTTTTCGGCCAAAAATGTACCTCGCGGAATGAACGCTCCCCTAAATTTGCATCATATTTTTGGGAAAAAAAGGGCGATCATTACGCGAGTAAATGTGGTAATTACGCAGATTTTGCCTGAAACGTACTTGCAGTTTTGTTCGCGCTAAATCACGGGGAGTCGTATGGCATGTTCCAGAGGTTCAGGTGTTTAGAATTGTTATGAATATATAAACCGCTTGTTCAAGTATGCCGTTAACTCTTGACCGGAAGGGGGCATCGAATGATAAGTGGGTATCTTTTCAAAGCTTCTTACTGCAGGAATCTTAATCAAGTTGTTCTCTCTCTCTCTCTCTTCTTGGGTGCGTGTCACCGAGGGGCTCTGTTTCGGTCCGTTACGCCGCTACGCCGCTGGTGGCTAGACAGCGTGACAGCAAACGAGCTACGACAACAAGGCTGGCCCCGAAAGTGCTCTGCACTTAAAACAATCAAAGATGCGTCGCAGGGAGCAACTCAAAGTGGCCATAATATTTTCTTTCGTGTATGTAATGGCTTAGTTATTGCTTTAGTGAGTATAACCGCATACCTTATAGGCCTCCTGCGCTGCCAAGCAGCTTCGCTGCGCAAGCGGCTTCCGGGCAGTACTTCCGGGTAGTACAAAGCTGCGCGGGTCCCATAGGATTGCGTGTTGACAGAAGCAAAATGATATCGATGTTCCCGATTGTTTTGCGACATGGTCACCAGCCCATCCCCGACGAGTCCGGTCTCTTCCGGCAATCAACTTGGCATTAGGGGAATAAAAAACTCCCACCTCCCCTCGCGGGAACCCCTGTGTAGATGCGACGCATAGGCGGAGCGGCGAAGGGACCGCGTTTTATAGCGCGCATAACGTTGAGGGGACTGCGTAAGCCCGTCCCAGTCAATGACGACGTTGACGTACTTGTAAAGCGGCGTGGACTCTAGGTGTTTGAGCCAAGCGTGGATGTTGCTTCGCCGGAGAACGGCACACTGGTTATATGCGCAGCGCGTCCTAAGGAGAGGAAACCGCGGAAGAGAGAGTACGGCACATGCGCCGGCCCCAGCGCGTCTGCCGCGGCTATGACGCAACACAACCCAACACAATCCACTTTAATCCAATCCAATCCAAATCCAATCCAAGCCAATCCAATTCAATCCAATCGAATCCAATCCAATGCCCCTCGCGAGAGAGCGTTCGCTATCGGAGAGGAGAGGGGGTGAGCGGCGGAGAGCGCAGCTGGCGCGGCGAGGAGAATGGGGGAGGGGTGGAAAACGCCGACGACAACGACGACGACGCCGGAGGGACAAGGCGAGTGAATCAGATGCTCTGCATCTAAAAAGCTTTGCAGCGCTAAATACGTTTACCGATGAAAGTGCCGGGACGGTGACGGCGCTCTCCCACTCGCAGGTTCACTGACCATTTGAAGTGAAACTTCTAGTTTAAACTAATACGTTAGGTGACAAGGACTTTTCAACAGCAGCCGATCAAAAAATAAGAGGGACGTAATCGGCGATAATCGCGCTTTAAAAAGCCAGCGAGTCCGGCGGACCGCCGGCTCGCCTGCTGCGGTGCGCCGCTCTTGGGCGTACCTACGCATTATGCGTGCACTTCTATTAAACAGTGGTCGTTTGCGTTACCGTTACGAATACATGGTGCAGCGTTAGCTTGCCGTTTTGTTGCGTGTGTCAGTGACAAAATGCAGCCAGAAATCTAAAATCAGATTTCACGCCAGAAGCGTGAAACCTGTTCTGCGATTCCGAAATTAGCGGCGATAAAACAAGGTGGTCGGGTGAAAAGAGAGGCCGCTCGCTTTCCTTGTTTGCTCTCACTTTACTTAATTACGCTCTTGCATTATATATTCCCAGTTTGCACTTAAAAGGCTAGAATGATTGTCAGCAACGTTTTGAATTGTAGCGCCGAGTTGCATGCAGCCGACACGGCGGAGGGCTGGACGGCAAATCGGTTGGGAGAGGGGGGCTTTGAACCCCCAAAAAAAGAGAAAGAAATAGCGAATTGCCACAAATATTTGACAATAATCTGGTGAAGTGTGAAGATGGGGAACAATTCAACTGGAAGTGACCAATTCTTTGTTCTTGTCTCGCTGCCTAACTACATTTGAGGACAAAACTGGCGTGTCGGCGTTGAGCCAACAGAGTCAGTGATGATCGTAAGTAAATATTCAGGGCCGCGCGCTGTGTATGCGGCTGTTATGTTATGCAAATATAGAAGTACACATCTTTGCAGGCAGCGGGCGGGCGATTTGGGGCTTTGTTTTGCGTCCTTTAATAGCGCTTAATTTGTTTATTTGACTATTGCCTTACCTGCTCGCTAGTATACATGTACCCTGCCGTTCGTAAATCGTGCGGCGTAGAACCTTACTCAAGAATCATTTAATTTGCGAAAATACAAAACAAAATTTCAACTCGTTTTCAAGGCGGTGCCTGGCCAGCAGTGTCAGCTGAGTCGGCTGCGCTATTCTCGCGTTCGCTTGCCCGCTCCCGCTGAAGCAACCTTTTGCAGTTACCAGAAGCGTGCCGTGTTTATGCTACTCGTGAACTTCCCTTTGTCGACCGCACGCAAGAAAAAATAATGGTAATGGTCGTCGGGAAGTTAGACCACCCGACCTGGAGATACTGTCCAACGCCGCGATCCGCGACAGCTCGCTCAAAAGAAAGCCGATAAATCGGCTTGTTTTAGCGGATATTATTTTCTTTAGCCTCTGCATATACTTTAAGGGTTATTTCATACAGTATGCAGTCAAAGCGATTAAATTAAGTACAACCAACTTTCACTCGGGCTTGTAACTGAAAACATATGGAGGGCGGCGAGGGTCGTCTGCTTTTGTACTACCCAGAGGCGTCGGCCGCTAGTGGCGCTGCATGTCGCCAAAACTCCAGCGCAGGAGGCCTATACTGTTGACACTGTACGGCTTTCATCACATAAAAATGCCGTTAGATACATAGAAACAATCAAAACATGTCAAAAAAGAGATTTCTCAGAGGGCAAAAAATCTGTGCGAAACAAATATACCACAAAAAACCTTAGTAACTGAAAACCCGCCTTAGTAAAAAATAGGAACAGGTCCTCTTGGTACTTTTTCCAAAAGCGTCATTTACACTTTTATCCTTGTGACATTTAATGGTGCGGTGGTTTATGAGCATTTGTAATTGATTGGTGCTTTATGTCTCTAGTACAGGAGTTTGCTGTGTAGATCTGCTTCTTATTTCAACGAGTAAATATGCTAAACCACCTACAATAGGTTCTTTAAATTTAGATACAATTATTTTCATTATAATTATAGTTTACCGATGGTGCGGTATCTTCCCCACTGCTATTTAACGCGGCCGAGAATCCCACCCGTGCTTTTGTGTGGAGTAGCTATCGGTAAATGTTAAGTTTTGAAATAAGTTAGGTTTATAACACCAGGAGCAGTAGAACCCACAACTTTCGCAAAAAAAGTTAGCGTAGAATAGACTTCGGCGCTTCGTCGGTTCTGCGCTGATTTTTCATTACAAATAGCAGGAAACAACTAGCCGAGCAGCAAGTCTTATTGGAACACTGCAGCGCTAAGCTCAACCACTCAAGCCTTTCTAGAAGTTGGGCCTTTGATTCCTATTGCGTATCCTGGAAGTGTGAGTGACTCAAAAGTCGCGAGAATGTCGTCTGCAGGAGCTCGTCCCCCTTCTTTGACGGTGATACTTGCTATTCGGAATGACTTCACCTTCATATCGCACACTGTGCCCGACGAATCGTCGAATGAGTATGTTGCTGCTACGGGGCCAGATAAAATTATAACATTCAATACAATCGCAGCGTATGTAGCATATTGTGCCAGGTTTCACGCCAAACTGCTTAGTACCCTGCTCACGGCTACCCAGCGGACACATGTGCTGACAGGCGACTTTAATGCTCACCATCATGCTTAGGGAAGTGACAAACTCACCGTGAAGGGTCGTCGCATGCTGGACATGGCCAGTCAGGCAGGACTGGTGGGGGTTAACACTGGAACCCCGACATTCTTTCGTGGAACAATGAATAGTGCGTTGGGCGTCGCAACGCACACGTCACAACCTCTTCCCCATTGATAAACTCTAATCTGGCACGCCGATATTGAAACCTTTGGAAGTGACCATGTGCCAACCTATATCCTTATCAAGGGTGTCCGCGGGGGATCATGCCAATCCAATGTTTCTAGGATAGATTGGAATGGCTACAGGGCTCATTTAGAGGCTTGCAGCGACAAAATCACAACTCACGACGAGCATTTTGAGATTAGAACAAAAACCGCTGCCGCAAGAACAGTTCAAGTTCAGCAATTGAAATCACGCCCTGTGGCGGACGCTGAATACGAACGACTTCGAGCCATCCGGCCCCATGCAGAACTACGTGCGCGAAGGGCGTTATCGCCAGATGATATCCGTGCAGCCGGCGAGCACGAAAGCACGTAAGAAAACTCATCGACAAGCTTGGCAAGGAGCAATTGAGGCTGTTCTGCTCACGGCTGGACCCACCCAAGCCTCTCTCGCACATCTGGCACGTATTCAGAAGCTGAAAGTCGGAGCAGTGTCAGATGCGCCAATTTCCATCAGTGGCTCTACGTAGCGGACCTAGGGAGATTGAAGGGGGGGGAAGCGTGCTGCAAAAAAATCCCTTTCCCTTCCACCTCCACTGTAGCGTCTATTTTCGCGACGTCTGGACTCTCCACGTCAAATGCGGTGGTTTTGGGCTGACCTTTCACCATGCGCTAGCTCCTTAATTCCTTAGCGTCTGTGAACCGATCGTCACTACCAGGCTACGACAAGATTACCTATTCCACCTCAGCCCATCTTGGTGAGAAGGCGCTTCAGCAGCTACTCTCCATCTACAATTCTTCTTGGAGCTCAGGGCGCATCGCTGCCACCTGGAAGATTGGGCTTATGACACCAGTTCTCAAAAAGGGCAAGTCAACGGCGAGCATAAACTCCTACCAACAAATAGCACTTTTGATCTGCGTTGGCAAGGTTATGGAGAAGGTGGCTTTGGAGCACCTGGTCTTGGATCTTGAAAACAGGGCAGTATATCCACCCCAAAAGTCGGGCTTCATGCGTGGAAGGAGTAGAATGGCTAATTCTCTTATGTTATCACGGGACATAGCCCAGCAGATGCCGTTAAAGAACATAGCTGTAGCTGTCTTTCTGGACATCAAAGCTGTCTTTTATAGTGTCGCCCATGATGCTATTTGCCGATAAATCACAGCTGGAGGTATCAGGGGACAGATGTTTACGTGGATAAGGGACTATCTTCAAGTCAGGACGGTATATATGACCACTACTAGCGGATGTACTACCTGACACACTATAAGACAAGGTGTTCCGAAAGCGGTGTCCTTAGCCACACTCTCTTTAACGTCTGTCTGGTTGTGCTACAAAAAGTATTACCTCCTGGCGTGAATGTATCATTGTGTGCTGATGACATATGTGTCTGGTGCTCAAGGGGAAACCGCCGAAGCATACGAGCGAAGCTGCAACTGGCGATTCTGTAATTGGGCGCGATACCTGAAAAATTTGTGGTCTGGTTCTTTCTCCTGTAAAATGCGCTACGATGGCATTTACAAGGCGCGACATATCTCGTTATGCCTTGACTGTAGCGGGCTCCACCGTACCATATTCGCGATGCCATCGATTCTTGGGCATTGTGCTTGACAGGTCAATGCCATGGACGTATCATATTCGATGCCTCAAAGACAAACTACTGTCTTTCGTGCACATCCTACGGATGCTTGCAGGCACTGCATGGGGTTGCTCGGTTGCTTCGCTGCTACGACTCTACAAGGTACTCTTTATTGGTTTGCTTCGCTACAGCCTGCCTGCTCACAGTTCACTGTCCAAGAGCAACGTCAAGCACCTAGAGGCATTACAGTTCTGCGTATTTGTCTTGGACCCCCTAAGTGCACTTCCGCGATTGGGTCACTTTGTGAACCGAGATGCCTCTCAGCCAGGGTACTAGTTAGACAAGAAAATATCCATGTCTGCCTCCGCCATGTTAGCGGTTCGTTTGCACATCCTTTAGCTGATAGCTCCCCAAGTCATGTGCAGGAATTCCTGCCGCTTCGCTGTCAACGTCCTATTAGACCCGAGTTCCACCTTGGCAGTTTCCTACGTGGTCAATAACAACAACAGCGCCTGGAATCGGCAAAAAGTCAGCGATGCCTCCACCGGCCTTGACCTATTACACACATAATATATCTCGCTACTATGTCGGGTATACCTACGTATATGCTGATGGGTCCTGGACTTCCGTATCTTCCGCCATAGTTGTAGGGGGGCCTCTGTGAGCCAGAAACTCAGTCACAAGATATCACCTACGAAAGCGGAAGCCAGCAGTAGGAGCTGCGCTGCAGATTGTCACGGACTGCCCTCAAAAACCATGGGTAATTTTCCTGGACTCCTGCTCTGCGCTTCAAGCGCTTCCCAAGCGAGGAAGTAATCTAGGCCAACTGATACAAGAAGTCACCGTCATACACACAGAGGCACTGCGCAACTGGCACACTATTTCGTTGCAGTGGTTGCCAGGACACTGTGGCATCACGGGCAATGTGATATCTGATCGGCTCGCGTGCGAGGGCCATTACACCAGCTCACCAGCACAACTCCCATTCTCCAAGGAGGACGTCAATGAAATAGCCACAACTCTCGGATGGCGCATGCAATTGCAGCACTGGCGGAACCCGGACCTGCAGTACGCCCCCCTTTAGGCTGTTGAACAGCAGTGTACGTTTCGTATACCTCACGGTTTATCGATGCAAACAGAGTGTGCTATACATCGCCTGCGCCTCAAAGTAGCCTATACGAAAAGCTTTCTTAACAAAAACGGTTGATGGCATCACCTCTGTGTCCGCTTTGCGCTGTACGAGAAGACACGTAACACCTGTTCTGTGTTTGTCCACGTTTCAACTCGTCGCGAATGACAGCGCAAAGTTTAATAAGGGAGAGAACTTTCGGCATTAAGGACTTTTTAGGCCCATGAAACAGCGAAGACAGTGCGGTGCGGGTTTTAAAGCTCTTGTGCGTTTTCTCAGAGACTCTGGACTCGACTCCAGCCTGTGACTGCCTCTGACTTCTCTTGATTTTTTATGTGTGTGTGCATGTGTCCGTCTGGTGGAGTTTCTTTCGTTTTTTTTTTCCTTTTCTTATTGATGGTATTCATGTTTGCATTTAACCCTCATCACATGTTCACCAACCATCTGAAGTAGCAAAGCCAGCATTATGCTGGGCTGACCTCTCCGGTCTGAATAAAGAATTTTCTCTCTCTCTTTCTCTCTTTTCGGATTAGCGGACCGCGCTCCGACACTGCGGGTCAAGCGGGACGAGACAGAAAGCGTTTCTAGATGAGGGGGCAGCCTCTTCGAAGCCCGCTTAAACACAACTCTCCAAGCAACCGCGATGGCGGGGGAAAGGGAACAAGTGTAATTTGAACGCCAATGGACGCAGTGCACGTTCTATCATCGGACCGTCTCCGGCGTCTCATCTGCTGAGTGGGCGGTGAGACTTACAGCGACTCGGAAGAGGACTTCGATGCAATTTGTTCTTAGATCTTTCTGCTTGATCAGCTCCGCTATCTCTCCCGCTCGCTCTCGCACCACTGGGCAACCGCCAATGCCGGATGGAAGGACCAGTTGTCATTGGGACGCCGGGGCGTGCGCTGCGCCATTCAGTCGAGCATAAAGCGGAGCAAGAGCAAACACCATGCGAGCAGCACAGGCCCCGCTGTCGTCCCGGAAGACTCCGAGACGAGGAATGAATGGGGAAAGGATTAACAAACGGGATCCGAGACGGTTTTGATGATTAACAGTGCAAATTAAAGGGGGAATAGGATCCGCAGGTCGCGGGAACAAGCTGCCTGCCTTCCTCCTGCCTGGATCTTTTACTACGCCCCCTGTTTTCCCCCTCCCTCTCTTTTTCTTTCTCTCGCTCTCGCTGGATTCCTGGTTTCCTATTTCTGAACGCTCCGGCTGCTGTTTCTTGTTACGGTTAATGCAGCGGTCGCTACCGAACGACGCCTGCGTCGGCCTGTTTTCGCTCCGGCGGAGATGACGTGACGTGGAAGATGGTGATGTCAGCACGTGCCGCCCAAGAGGGATGGGAATAAAGGATTTAGCGTCTTTTGCTGGCTGCAGGGAAGGAAGAGGAAGCTGGGAGAATTTGCAGCCACGTGATGGGAAGTGCGTTATCGCAGAAGGTGAGACGATAACGTTCAGCTGCAGTGTTGCCTCAACGTGAAACGTGACTATGGGAGTAAACTATAGTCTTTGGAGAAAAGAGAGAGAAAGGCAAAATATAACTACCCGTCGGATGAATGCCTGCAGAAATAAACAGTAATTTTTCACATGTTGATGTTCTGAGGCTCCACCGTAGGCAGAGTATAAAAGACGTCCAATAATCTTTCTTGCAGTAGATAAGCGCTGAAAAATTTGGCTGTTTTTCCGCCTGTCGTTCACTCAACTGGATGTTCGCAAAGAACAAAAGAGGGTTTAAAGAAGCAAAAAATTTGCAGGGAAATCACTGGTTTGTATCAAACCCTCCTATTCTCTGTGGAAAACTGCAACACAGACGATAGAGCCCCGCCCAGCAGATTACTGTCTTACGTAGAGGGCAATGATAGGGGCTTGTGTTACACATCCTCGTATCGTAGCTGCTTCCAGCACCCCATGCGGTGCGGGGTGGGGGGGGGGGGGGTTAAATCGCGTACGGTTAAACATCCAGAGAAACATTTCGCCAATCATGAAATAAAAAGATGGCTGACTGGTGAAATGACAAAAAAAACACGTCAAGAAATTCTCGAAATGCTGCCCCAATTCTCGCTGAGGCTCCTATAAACGAAGTAACTAACGAAATTGAAAAGAAACTAAAGTAACTTTTGCACCGAGGGAGATTTGAAGCAGGGTTCTCCAGAATGGCAAACAAGAAAGAAACTCCTGGGTCGCTAAAGATGGATTAACGTCGCTTACTGGCAGTGAACGTCGTGTAAGGGTAGTGTGCTTCAATGCAGAAACATGTTTTAGGGACGCGCGCGCTCAGTACTGCAAGATAAATTAGAGCGTGGTAATTCCTTAAAAATCAAAAAGTGGAGTGGTATATACGCGCAATTTCGCAAATATTTGCACGCATGGCTACCAAGAGCCCTCAGTTATAGTAACGAAAAGAGGAAGAAAACATGGCAAAGACGGTGACGGCGATGATTATGATGATGATGGTGATGATGATACTGATAATTATGATGATGATTATGATGATGATTGTGATTATGATTGTGATTATGATGATGATGGTGATCATGATGATGATGATGATGATGATGACAGTAGTGCTGCTGATGATGATGATGATGATGATGATGATGATGATTATGATGATGATGATGATGATGATGATGATGATGATGTGACAGGTTTGTATATGGGCGCATGCCACTGTATGCACCCAGTCATTGTGGCTAATAGAAAGATTGCACTGCCTTCCATGCGACACTTGTTCTTCCAATTTCACGGACGCGTGCATTCGGCGATGAACAGTGAACCGTTTAGCTGAACAGCGGCGGTGACCTAGCTCTGCAAACAATACTAGCATGTGTATTCCAGAATTCAACACTAACGCTTTCGCGTTCTATACATCATTAAGAAAGCTTAGGTGCCTAGTTTCTTGTCTGCGCTATGTTTTGGGGAGGATAGTTAACTCCGCATTCGCTTCTCCCTTTTCCCTGCATTATGTCGAAGTTGAGTACGGAACAGGCTACAATGTTTCTTCAACACAGAGGCTAGTTTATACCCATCGACGTCGTTCCATTCCAGGCAAGCTCTCTTTGAGATGCTGCCAGCTACCTCGCTCTAGGGCCGTCCAAACTCTTTCTCTGTTGTTCGCTCTTTAACCATGGGACATTAACTCCGTTCTCACATATACGCACTTTTATAATCCTGCCACCGCTAATCAGCATAACAGCTTCAGACGTTCGACCCAGGGATCACCAGTTGACCGGGCCCGGCCAGGAAATTACGAAGAAGGCTGCTCCCGAGAAGAGCCAGCTGCTGCTTTAATGATTTCATTCTCAATATGGACGCGCCTGGCTCGTCAAGCTCCTTCCTTTTGTATACGGAGGTTCCATGTGCACCTAACGCCGCTATACATCTTGAAGCCCAGAGAAATAGATGCAGGAGCAGCCGCATTTGCCTGAGCGTTCCTTTTTGCCTTGAACCGATGCCTCTAGGCTCTAGTGTCGACCGTTTCTTCCCAGAAAAAGAGAGCACGGAGAGGACGACGAAGCGACTGTTTTCTTGAGAATAAGAACACGGTGCGTGCGAACAAAAGCGCGTGGGGAAAAGGCAGGCATATAAGCCTAGAGAAAGGGGCCACAGAAACGACCAAGTTCTTGTGATTCGAGGCAACTCCTTACGCCCAGATTGTTAGGGAATGTGGCGCTTGTATCGGGGGAGAGTGTACAGCCAGCACTTCAGCACAATATGTAAGCACAATGCGCGCCTTATTAGTGCTGGCGCAGCAGAACGCATTCGGTCCTTCGGAGTGATGTTTTCAGCTCTTTTTCGTTTACAATGACAAAAATGTCTAGTGTCCAGAGCCTGACTATACGGAATTTTTTACTCCTGAGCTGAACGATTTAGTTTACTGCAGTTTTGATCAGGTCATGTAAGCGCGTGGCCGGAATAATTTAAAATTGAGTACTGCAGTTTGAAACGGGTGTTAAGTGGATAATAGTTTCGTGCTTTAGACCGCAACTAGCACATTTCAAAGGCGAGCTGTGGCCACAAACGTTTTTATACGCGGTAAACTATTTTGGACAGTTTGCCCCGTTTTAGCTGTGGAAAAACGCATCAAAAATTGGAATTCAAGAATTCCATTTTTTGGAATAAAATACCTGTTACGAGTCAGCGCCCGTCCTGCGCACTTCTCTGCTCGTCGGCATTCTGCACTGCTCTGCACCAAGATCAATACTAACCAATTCGTCAAGCTTGCAACGTTAAAGCGAACTCAATTCGTCAACACGAATCTGTCGCACAACGGGACGTATGCCAGGCACATTAACCGAGAGCTGTCGAAGATGGTTTCGGTAATTCTCTTGCGGCAGGAAGCGGGTGGGAGGGGGTGCGTGCACACTCTCTATAGAATATAGGGCGCACATTCCGAGCCGCTACTTTGCTGCTGGTGACTGAAACGATTAAGAGGATAGGTTACAACCTACCTGTTTTGTGCCACCACAATTTCTTGCCGAGATCGTTGGGGCTTGTGCCGAGGTTTACGGACACGTTTGTTGCAGCAGTGTTGTTTCATAGTAAGGGCAGCGACAGCCATTGTTCGCGTACCTCTCGGGCTTTTCGTGCCGGTCTCAATTATTACTTTTGCTTCTTTAAATGTGCCGAGTGCAAATCGCAAGCCTCGTTCGTATTGAGCGGTAACGTAGAGGAAGCAATGGCGTCCAGTGAACGGGCAGCTTTGAGGGGCAGCCTCATTGCGCAGTGTTAGGACCCCATCATCCAGGAATACTGGTAATGCTATTTTTTGCGGAGAGTGTTGAGCCCCTTAACAGGTGCTCCTCTGCGGGTGCTAGCACAGCAGGTCGTCTAAATGCACGCCGAGATGACGTCGGGGAATGTATAATGCTTTCTCGGTATTCTTCAGTCGATTTGCCGGCGCCTGTTTTCGGTAACGCCGCACATGTGGTACTAGTAGTCTACCAAGGAAAATATTAATTGCTTTTAAAATATTGCATTCCAATCGAGATTGTCTCCCCTGGGAAAGTTGATGTATGCAACTGGGTGCCGCATTCTGAAAATCAGCATCACATCCCTTACAAGCAACGCTTGTGCTTCCTTGAGGCAAAATCTGTTATCAGGAATCATTGTAAGCAGACGAATGTTTTCCGTACCTTGCCTCAAAAAAGTTGCTGTTAATGTGGTATTCTCGTGATTTAGGAGCCTGAGCCCAAGAATCCCAATTCCCTTCTCTGTAGTACTAGGTTCAGGCTTTTTTTTGTTCCTTATTTTTCTAATGGCTGGTTATTGTGTACTGTTGGTAATATGAAATTTAGAAAATCTCCGTAGTCCTATAGCCGTAGATTACAAATATCGATATAAACCACATCACCCTGCAATCATCCTCGAATATGCTTTTTCTTTCATTTCATTAGAGATTCCTTTACGCAAGTTTAACCCCTAACACATGCCCTTGGCTGTTTATCGCTGCGCGTTACTCTTTATCACACCTGTTTCCATGGTTCTGTGGGCTAGCCTAAGTTATATTTCGAAATGCCTACTAACACTGCATTTTTCCACCACACCTGTTAGTCCCGGTGCTGCGCATCGACTGTGCATCCCGGTTATGTTCCACGGCAAAAAAATGCAGCAAACCCATACTTCATTGGGCGCCTAGTGCCACAATGCTAGATAACGTCTTTGATGGCTACAACATTTTAAGTAGATAGCGATACAATTCCTGATATTTAATTCAATCATTCCATCAACCCCTAGCACTCTGCACCACCATGTTTCGGCAGTGCAGTTTAGACGTCCCTTATATTGTTCTGAAGGTGCTTGGCTCATCCCGCTGCCAGTGCTGCACAGATCGGAGCGATAAAGTGGCCCAAGCGACGGTGAGTTAAACAAGCATTTATAAACAAATTGTACAAGGGCGTTAAAGGAGCCATGAAGAGAAAATACAACTTCGTTTAATTTGAAAGAACTAGGATTCAGTATCTCACTCAGCTCCATTACAGCCACAAAAGATGTTTTTTAACAAAAAAAAAGCAAGAAGTATTTAAAAACTTTCAAATTTTGCGCCACAGTGACGTGTTATGAGCAAGAATGACGTCATACGGGCCAACAATAAAACATAATTTTCAGTGCGTTAACTGCACGTTAGCATTCAAGTGATGCAGTCAAATGGAACTAGAGGCCCCATTACAGACGTCCAGTCATGTGTCGTCGCGACAGGTCAGTTAGGCGGCCGCCAATCGCACAAACAAGGTTCCGTGACGTCATAGAAAAGTTGCGGGAAATTGGCTAGGGGGTCGCGACTGCTTCACACGTTTTCTTTAATATCTCCGTTATTTGTTCGAAGATTGCGATGATATTGGTATCATTGTTATCGGGACTAAGCAGTCTTTCTAATAAACCCAACTTGTATTTCGTCTTCATGGCTCCTTTACATGGCCGGCTCGTAAAAAGGCGAGAACGCGTTTCAGCCCGGTTTCGCTGTCACTCGTTGCCCGCCGTCCTCTCGCCTCAAGCGGCTCGGGCTGTTTACAGCCCTGGGATCCTTTTGAGCCGCCAGCAGGTGAAATTCTTCCAGTTCCCTTCGCTGGCCGCTGTTTAAATTTGACGAATGGGAGCGAAGGTGTTGCTTCAGACGATCGTCCGATGAGGGGAAGGCGGAGGTGACTCACCGGAGCTGCTTTGGGAGGCTCCAGGCGTGAATGGACATATTTGCTGCAAGCCGTTAGACAGCGGGGCAAGATTCAGCCCAGCCGATCAGCGCGGCGTCTGGCTTCTGCAGCAAAGTGAACGTGTGTAGGGCGGTCTGGCAGTACTTAGGCCACCAATTATAGACATATATCGCCGCAGCTTCAATGTAGTAATTCAAAATGAAACGGCTCCCCAGTAATCGGTGAGGATGAGTGACGGAGATAAACTTTTCAGTTTACAAAGATATAGAAACAAATTAGACGGATTTTCAGACTTGCTGTCGGTTCTGCAAAAACTTTAAATTCAGTTGAAAGAGAACAGAATACATAAAAAGAAGGATGATGACGTGCTGGAATTAGACGACACCCTCATTTTGTTAGTGGGCTGAAACTTTGCTCAAAAGCCTTGCAGAAAACTCTGGGGGCTTTTTTTCATCCCTTTTTCTTCGCTTTTCCAACTCTCTGACTGTGTACTGACCCTAACGACTTGAGGGTAATCTACATAGCAAATAGAATGGCGGTGATTTCTTTATACAAAAAATACCAAAAATGAAATATCGCTCGCCATAGACCCTTGAATAATGAACGTAACACTTTAGAAGTTTCAGTCCAAAAGGGACAAAATGAACAGTTCTGCAGGCAGGCCATTATTTGGTGGGAGCCATTACCACTGGCTGCAAAGCCTCTAGATCCTCCTCAACTGTTCGTGTCCATTCTTTTCTTTTCGAACTTCTTCGTGCGGGCTCCCTCGCCCCGCAAGACTACGGGCTGTTCGTCCCATGCTCAAGATTAACGACTCGCTCAACTCTAGGCCTTCGGTGAGGCGGCTCCCAATCCCGGTTAGGTCTTCTTTTTTGAAGCGTTGTCTGGGAAAACGGGTTGCGTCACCCAGCGGTACGCCCGAGGGAATTAGAGGCAGCGGCGTAGCTGGCTGGGCGTTCAGTTTAGTCCCTGAGCGATTAACAAAAAGCTTAAGCAGAATTCCTTGTTGTTTACGTTCCATGCAATAGATTACGCCGGAACGCCCTTCACTGCAGACAGGGACCCAAGCCAACAAGAGAAGCAGTAACTAGTTGAGCTGCGTAAAAAATGGCGAAGAAAAGTGCCACGCAATCCTGCTTATAAGCGTTGACGATAACCATTTTCTTTGTTGCGCAACTCCCCTATCGATTCGTATTTTGGCGCTGGTCGCGATTATCATATTCCCTCTTGCTAATTAAGGGCGGCACACTCCCCATATGTTACGCAACCGGAGGGTGTATCAGCAGGAACACGCTTTGCAGCAGGACATACTTGTACCAGGGTACGGCTCGCTTGTCGGCCCGTAAGCTATCATCACGAAGGAATGTATCCACGCTGTACGTATTTTTCGGTGCTGAGTGGGGAAGCAGCAGTTCCATTGGGAGCTTGATGCCGTTCTATGGAATAAGTGGAACAAAAAAGGTGAAAGAAAGCCTACGCTCTCAGGGATCTCCCAGAAAGCAGCCGGGTTTTGTTTTTTTAAGCGCAAAGTTCTGCCTACCGACGACAATGAAAAGTGTTGAGCTCCCGAAGGCAACCGAAACCTGGTAGTGTAGTGTAAACGTGGCTGGTATTCTTTGAGAGTTCAAAAGACGTGCTTGGCTGTTCCTTGTTTCCTAGGGGACTTCCAAGGATGGGTGCGTTAGGTTTAGCCTTTCTATCTCCTGTAGCTTGCATTTAGCAGCTACTTCATTCTCTGAGTTGACTCCTTTAATTGTTTGTTGGTCGGTAGGAGAGGAATGTGCCGCCAATGTGGGTCATTTTGTCGTAGCAGCGCAAAGCTATTACCGCCGGTATGAGTGTTCAGCTAACTTTAGTTCGAGAACCTTCCGGCAAAAGTACGATACGTTTTGATGACGCCTAGTGAGTGACAACTCGCCGTAGTATACCGCAGGTGGGGAGTGCATAAATGTTATGAGCACCAGAAATGACTCAAGCGACTAAAGCCCATTCTCGGGCGGATACACCAGATAGGCGAAAATATACATCTCTTCAAAATGCAACTCCAACTAGCCCAACAACATGCTGCACAGAGGTTACAGAATCACTGTTACGAGCTCCTCCTTAGCGAGAAGAGTTCAAGGAGACACAAAAAAATAAAGGGATAAAGATGATCAAACAAGTCAGTTTATGTGGTTTCCAGTAAAGCATGGTATTGGGCTAGTTGGTTTCGAAACGTGCACCTTTATTCTGTGTTTGCCTTGTTAACGTCAGCGCTATACAATCTAACATGTTTCTGTGATCATAAAAATTCTATTCGTAAGTTTTGTGTTGAATCTTACCCTTTACTTTGTTTTCTTCGTACGTATTGTTGTTATCTTCGCTTGATAAACAAATAACTTCAGAGTTTTTTTTTTGTTCAACAAACGTTTATTTTACGTTCAATACTGGACGTTCACGCGGTATATTGCTGCAAACCTTCCCATGTATTCGCAATGCTACGGCATGCTCCTGCTGGTAAAAAACAGGAACGTAACCTAAGATTTTTCTGACGTCTGGGTGCTGTAAGGCGCAACCACAAGTGGATTCACGAAGTCATTCGTATTTCGGCATATAAGGAAAGTACCATGACCACTCAATTTGTACAGAAAGTCGTTTCCACCCTTTCGTTTCACCTACTTCGGGCTTTCAACCCTGGCGCTCGATTGTGACTTACTTCGCCTCCAGCACTGATCCTTCTCGTGTCTTTCCCTGACGCTGCGGCGCCCTAGGCAAGGAACCTAAAATTCAGACTAAGTATAGCTTCCAGTGCCCCCCCAAAAGCAGTGCGAATTCGGAACTTCGTTACAAGTTGATTCAACGAGCAACTTCAAAAAAAAGTAAGTAAGAAGTGGACGTACAATTTCAGCTTCATTTCAACTTGGGACTTCATTAAACTTCGTCGTAGACTTTTACATTGTTCCGAACCTTCAAAGTGGAGTAGAGCCGTTCTTGTTTGAAGATTTTACATTTTTGGCGCTCCTCTCCAGTCGGTTTCTGCGCCACTCTTTTTTCTTGGTCTCGTGTTTTAAATATGTAAGAGCGCCGTGGTCCCCTCCTGCTGCACTGTATTTGAAACAGCGTTCTAGCCTAGTAGCTGCCAATCAAGCAAATAATTTCTATTAAAGTTTTCTTGGCAACGTACGATTTTGTTCCCTTCCTCTCTTGCCCGTACGTGTTGCTTCAGGATCTTTTGAATGCTATTAGCACTTTTTTGATTACCCATGCGTTATAACGTTGGGCGTTCCTGTGAGCGTTGTATATGAGCGAAGGAATCCCCGTAACGAGCTGCGAGCTGCCACTGCCTCCGTCTAGTAGTGGGAGAGTGGTGAAGGAGCGGCGAGCGGGAGAGCTCCCTTGGTGTTGACGACAACGAGCCGAGAGTAAAACTTGACTGGTTTACTGCATGGCGAGAAATGAACAGCGGTGACACAGGAACAACAACCTTGCAGGCTTGCAGTATGACTCCGGAAGAGCAATGCTCGTGACGAGATCCTGAAGCGTTGTGACACGGGTTGCTGAAAGGGCGGAATTTATATACATAAAAACAACGTTTCGCAGCATTCCAGCATGTTGCGCACGCCACGACGAAGTACAGACACAAGAATACCCTTACCCGTTCTCGTGATAGCCGGCGCACGTTGTGTCTGACAGAGGAGGAAATGGAGTGTTCTCAGCGGGCGGCATATGGTCGCAGAGACGGGTCGGAGCACGCCACCGGTAGAAGCAATTTGTTCCGGATTTTCTGGCTCCGCGAACGTAAACCATAGCCAACGAGGGTCAGCGTGACGGACACGCTCCGGCTTCTCGTAACTTTTTTCAGGAGGGCGGGCTTCACCGCCACACACGAAAACGTCACCGCACTGCACCAAACTTGTGTCACCCGCGCACAGGGTAGCGGAGCGCTGAATCGTAACAGCGTAAAAATTTCCAGCCAAATCTACCAGAAAAGAAGAGATCACCACTTAAGGTGAAAATGTTATCCTCTTTATGTAAATTTTAGAACGTCATGTAGTACTGCCTATAGTGTGCGCGTCGTGGCGTGGCCGGCGCTGGGGCGCGTGCATTATCAATCGTTTGAACACAAAGCTTGCGGGGGGTGACCGTGTAGCAGGAGACTGAAAAAGTTGTTTGCAAGTTCGTAACTTCGACTCTACTTACTGGGTAAATTTTATTTAGGACAGGTTTTTACTGGTCTCTCTTCGCAGTCCTTCCCACAGTTTCTGGGAGCATAGCACACATTTTGGTCGCTTGTTTTTGCGTTAGGTGACGCATTGTTCCAAGCGGTATACGCTCCGGTGGAAGAAGCGCTTTGTTGTGATGGCGTCACTCCCGGATGTGCCTAGTATCGCGCCAGCACCTACGGGGCGCGAAGGAACATCACGGCGCCGGAGCGGTGCTGGCAAAAATCACGCATCCTTTCATGCATTTCCGCCGCTGCTTATCTGTAGGCGTAGCGGCTGCATCAGTTCTCCACTGCAATTGTCTCTGCGCGCGATTCCATCTTTAGGCTGGGTGCTTAGTTCCGGCCGCCGCCTTCGTTGTGTCCGGTTGGAGAAAATAACGTCTTTTAGCGGAAGCTTCGTGAGCACGGCTGGTAACCACGGCAGCTCAAGACAGCTAGCGCCCCCGAATAATCGCTGAATAAGCCCACGAACGCTCCAAGATTAAAAAAAAATTCACTTCATAACTTGCATGGCCCTGTTCACTAGTGCGTTACCTACTAGGCCCTTTTCATTTGTGTGCAACCTACATACCTGAAGAATTTACGGTGCATAATTTTACGCTATAGCTTCTAAATTTTGTTTGTTGGGATCCGAACAAACCAAGACTCGAAAATTTGTTCACTTTAGTTTTTTAAGGCATCACCTGCACGGTGCAAGCGATAGGCGGAGGCTCGATAAAGAGTGGATATAATAAGTACTATCGTTCTATCAAATACAGTAAAAAATAGTTTTCAGTAAATAAATAAATAAATTCGAAGGTGAAAGCAATGAACAAGTGTCGTCAACCAAATAATGGTGTTTGATGATAACTGAACCCACGCTTAAATGAGCAAAACGTGTGCGGTCAAACATAACGAAAGAGTGCGTGAATATATAAAACACGTAATCAAATAATTCCAGTAAAACAGTTCCAGTGAACCAGTTGCTTCGCTTATTGAATTAGTTACGGTCATCAGTCAACAATGATCAGTACACGGTCAACACTGCAATAAGGAGTTTCTTTCTGACCAATCATCAAATTTTTTGTTACTAGCCTAACCTGTCTTGCCATCCTGTTCTTAATCTTCGAAATTCGTCATAGAGAAACTGAAGGACTTCCAAAATCCAGCTTTTCTTCTCAGCTGCAAGCCTACTTAATAAGGGTTGCCTGTCGAAGAAAGTACGGAAAATCGAAATGACCAAGAAATCACCTCCACCGTAACGCGTAAGGTGCCCCAGTTTTGACGGGGTCCCAGATGTTGCACGCGCAACGCGCTTATATACAGCGCAGACACTTGTTCTGCAAAGAGTACCTAAACGTGCACGTCGGCCCGCGTTTTCCGGCCCCGGTTCCTAGAAACTAAAACAAAATGGCGCTCAAGCCTGGCTGAGTTCCTTTTGCAATCACTAATACGTGCACGTGGAGCTTCCTGCCAACACTGTTTTACGGTCACGTTTTTCGCAGTTGTAGGCTGGGGTGCGCGTTTGTCTTTCGATAAATATCAGGGCCGTAAAAGTTTGATGTTTTTCCGTGCCTTCCTCCATTGCTTATTACGCTGCGGCCGTACTAGGCTGCAAAGTATTCTCCGTCGCTACAAGAGTTCGCCTGCTCCCACTCAGACATTTATGGGCAGTAAAAACGAGCTCCCATGCCAAATTGAAAATATCCGTGCCCGAAACAGGCCGGCGATTATAGCGTAAGTACACGAGGCGGCTATACGATTCACGTCACGTTAGAACGCTCTCTATGCGCCGCCTTTATTGGCCGCTTCTGTTTCTTACCTCTTTCTGTACACGGCCTTAAACCGCGCTGTTGGCAGCAACAATATGCCCTGTAAAAAAACTGCGAACGATTCCTCGGGCTTCCATGTTTATTCTCTGTCTGTACGAGCCCCGCGCTTCTTCCTTTGCTTCCAGGCAGCGGCCGTCCTCCTTGGTTTGGTCGTGGATTGGCCGGTGAGCTTGCTTTCAGTTTTTGCTTCAGAATATTTCACACCTCTACAATCGGCCACACTGCGAAGAGCCCCCCTCATCCCCCCCTCAAATTGTTGGCGTGGGCTTTGGGCTTTCGCTATTCTGCCCGTCTTGTCCTTCCGGGCTTGTGCCAAGGCTAAGGTGTATTTCGTTGACGAGAAAGCCACAATGACTTCTGAGATAATGTCCGGGGCAGTAAAAAGGCGCGTCATGCTGTCCTTAAAGACACTTTGTATTGAGCTGGTCCTGCCGCTATTTTCTTGGTCGAATTTTTCTTTCTTAAGTGGTTCTACGTTTTCTTCTGCGCTCTAGTTATCTCCTAGTTTGCCGACTGCTTCGACAAGTGTCACTGAATCAGGCTCGTATAAAACAGGTGGGTTCTTGTTTACCGCACGCTTTTCACTTTCTGTTCCGAGGCTTCACGCAACCCCGTCGCTGTCTTCCGCCGTCATATCCTTCCGTTCGGTCCCATCGGGCGGAGCTGAACCGGTGGCTTGTTCTTTGCGAAGATATCAGAGACGTTAGCGGATGGGCTGCTGGGAGAGTCGATCTCGTTCTCGTGTTTGCTCGGAGTGATGGACGTGAGGGAAACACTCCCCGGCGCTGCTCCGGTGGACCTCCAGATACAGAAAGGGAAAACTCGGAGCCGCTAGCTTTCCACGTCCCTTTTTTGCCGTCGAGCTGGGCACAGGGGTCTTCGTCACATCGCCAGTGGATCTCTTCATTGGCCAAAAGTTTTGGGTGTTTGCCGCTCGGTTGCCTCCATAGGTTCTTGCTGGCCTTCCAGACGGCACATGTTGAGTAACGGTGGTGGCCGGACCTCCGTCGGTGACAGCCTTTTCGAACCTTCACGAGTCGGAGGTGGCTGATCTTCAATGGAGGCATGCATTGGCACGGACGAAGCCGTCAGCTGGTTACGGGCTTGGTGCGGAATCTTGGGACGTGGGGCTCTGTCATCAGTGACGATGAAAGTCATCTTACTGGCTGCCTCCTCCTCTTTCGGGAAAACATTACTGGATTCAGGACGAGGGCCACGGGGCTCCGCCAGGGTCTGGGTCGAGGCTTGCAGGTGAAGCCCCTCTGCCTGCCGGGTTGCGCTTTGCTACAGTTCTACAGCCAGGAGGATGAAGACTGCCGGGCTCAAATCTGGTGGCTGCACTGTCAAGGTTTCTTGTCATTTTTAATTTGAATATTTTATTGCGCTGCTTGTGTTGTGTACAAAGCAAACTGCGCACTGACCCTTGAATGTGGCTGTGTGCCCTTCTCTATCGGATTCAGTGCGCTTCGAAAGTTTCAGAGGGTATAGGGTTGAGTAGCTTTTGTAGCACCCATATGGCATCTGTAAAATACTAAGGTTGATGTAACGCCAATGGTACGTAGAACATCATTTACCCTGTGTGTCGTCTGCATGGTGTTTGTAATTACTGGCGTACCATGTATTAGATATTGCAGCTTTGTCGATTGCAAATGTATACACTCGTGTGCAACATGACACCTCGTCGAGGCCGTTAAATTAGTGCAGGACGTAGTCACTACTCGACTCAAATATGTGTTCCCGTTTACTCTTTTCGCGAGTACTAGTTTGTCCGGAAAATGAAACTTGCCGAGTTACCGCTATCGCAACCGCAAAAGACGACATAAATACACATCTACAGGCTCATTCACCGGCTGGCAGTTTTTGGTAACACCTGCTTGCAAAAGATGTGCTTGCCGATGCAATGTGCTCGTATAGCGATAGACTAAGCGCGTTATTGTTTGCAAATTAAACTTTAGAAAACCAGAGTTTCAGCCTTCACAGAAGCAAAAAAAAAAAAAACACACGGAAATCATTAGGCGATTCGTACGTAGGACGCTTTCGGATAAAAGAATCCGAGATAACTTGTTTAAAACCTTCAGCACGCAGATATCGGGTAAGCAGAAATTGCAGTAGCCAACCAGTCATATTGTGTGGCAAGCTCAAAATACGACGTCCACCTTAGCGGAAACACCGCTGTCGTCACTTCTTCTGCTTGTACCTATGCAATGATGATCATGGTTAGGTGTCTTCCCTTTGTATCGTGCCGCCATTGTCAGCAAGCGACTCGCCTGTTTTATTCCACTTATTTGCCCTACCCTTAACTAAATTGATAAATGTCCCCCCTCCATCCCCCCCCCCCCCTTAGCCCCCCACCCCCCTGTTTTAAGCTGCCATCGCTCCCTTCCCTTTTCCAAGCTGGGGCTAATTAGGCCCGTCTAGGTAGCTTATACCGAACTAACAGCACACTTCACTGGCTAACTTGCCGGACCCAGTACACATTAAAAACCAGGACCCTTCCACTCTGTGAAGATGGATGACCTGCGAAGCCACAGTAGACGGAGTCCACGTAGTGCATGAAAAAAAAAATGATTGTAATTTGGAATTGAGATTACTTCCTAGCCATACGGCTGATTGAAACTTTGGTGGACCCTAGGTGTATTCTAGATGAAAAACATAGAGCTTTATTTTACCGAGACCGGCGCACACGTGAAATATGCGAGGCATTCTTCATTCATAGCAGAGGATCGTCGTAAGCACACCTTCGTGGCCCTGCTCATCAAAGAAATAGCTTATTGGGCGGATAGGAAAAGTTTACGCTTCACCTAAAGACCGCGTCCGGATTAAATAGAAGCTTTTACAGCAAGTTTTATCTGTTTTCTACTGGCCGCAATGTGCACACAGATATCCAGGCTGGATTTTTTTCCCCATAAATATTTTTAACGCGTAGCATTCTATGCCGAGTACCCCCACAGCCAGGACCACGTAACGCCCTGCATTTCCACAATAATGCAGATTTCCCGAAGGTTTCACCTGTAATCGTTATAATAGCGTAAATGGAGATAATTTGTGGAACAAAATTTTACAAATATAAAAAATAAGAAAATATAAAAACATTACGTGAAAGGGCGAAACGTATAACGCATGGCACTTCCACTATTACGCCGATTTCGCGAAAGTTTCACCTGAAATCGCTTTAATAGCGTAAATGAAGACGATTCATCGAAGGCAATGTTGAAAAATAATAAATAACAAACATAGGAAAAAAATACGAAAAATGGCCAACGGTATAACGCTTTGGATTTCCACAATAATGTGGATTTTGCGGAAGCTCCACCTGCAGTCGTTATATTAGTGTGAATAAGATAATTGATAGCAAAAAGTTTTGAAACACTAAAAACTCACAAAAACATAAAAAAAATTACGGTACACAGCGAACCATTTAACGCCCCGCATTTCCACAATAATGCAGATTTAGCGAAAGATCGCCCTAGAATTGTTATAATAGCGTAAATGGGGATAATTAGTTGAACAAAAATTTTGAAAAACCAAAACAATAAGGGCAATATACGGAAAATGGCAGAACGTATACCGCATTGCATTTTCACAATAATGCAGTTTTCGCAAAAACGTCTCACCTGTAATTATTATAATAGCGTAAATGGGGATAATTGGACGAACGATTTTTTATAAAAAACTATGAAACTATACTCGGGGACCACTTTCTGTGGCAATGGAGACAAAGCTAAGCGGAGGGGGGGTGGGGGGGGGGGGCGAACTGCTTTGTGTTACTGCGCCAAAGTAGTTCCCAGTAAACTAGTTTCGGTTTCGGTTGTCGGCGTGACGCATACTCATTTGCTACAGTTTCGTTTCTTCGCATGAGCTCTTGGTTGAGTGCGCGGAACCGCAATCACCAATCATGCAGGCATATTGACGTCTCCTTCTCTACGTTTCATTTGATTCTAAGCAAAAGCCAACGCTTCACTAGGAAAACTCGGACCGAGTTAATATATTATAGCGTGGATGGTACCGTCGAACTCTGAACCGCCCAGAAACGCCGTCAATATTGTTAGCGCTGCAGTTTTGAGGGCAGGCACTGATATTTAAACTCTTGTTTAGCCTAGAACTGGGCAGCACAACGGGCACGTGAAGCGTGCTTACATAGCGCAGGCTCGCTATACCGTTAGGGCAGCACGCGCACACTACGGCGCGACGTGAAATCCCATTTGGATCGCGCTGAGTTAGGCAGGCCCCAAGAAGTTTCGGTGACCCGCAACTCGGAAAGCGTATAGGGGAAGCTCGCGCTGCAGAGCCCATGAATCTTGCGCTCAATCCCCACGCCTTCCTATTCCAATATCTTTGATGAACATCCTCAGCCCACCAACAACAGGACCAAGGACGAGGAGCGGCGACACAGACCAGCGCTTGTGGGTGCCGCCACTCTTCGTCCTTCGTACTCCTCTTGGTGCTGTAAGCATTAGTTAAACAGAGTACCAGCTCACCCAAGCTTTACCCGTTAATCGCCAACGATTATCGCGCCATGCTTGTTGAGACCCCAAATACAGCGAGGCGGAAAACGCAATATGTGAGCGTGGATACTATTCCGCTGAACGCTTCCCCTGTGCGACAGTGCAATTAATCCACACAGCGCTCCACTGGTCATCGACCTTCAATGATTAGAAGAGCAATACATTATTTACAGTGAAGCTTTCTTGCACTAGGTTCTGACCAAAATTGCGTCAGAATTGTGTCGACAATGAATCGCACGTGCTCGCTCAAGAGGTAGTGTCAAATGCTCTGTAGCTGTCAATGTAGTGTAGGTATTTTTTATTTATTTATTTATTTATTTATTTAATACTCCAAACCGAGTGAATGGTCCAAGCAAGACGGTAAAATACTGAGAGAATACAGATGCACACACAATGCGATACTATATAATGCAATAACTACAATGGAGTAACATCAGAACAAAATTCGCTTAGAAACATACGAAATAAACATGCCAAGGTGAAATGTACATTTCAGCACTGGCAGAGGTTTCTAATTCAAATAAAACTAAAAAGAGTGGAAATCAAGCACAAGTTAAAGCGGCGTTAAAACCACAAAGGTCAGTAATTCACTAAAGGTCAGTAAAAGTCACAAAGGTCAGTGCTAAAATTATTTTTTATTATTTATTTACAAATACTGCTGTCTCACGAGAGACATAGCAGGAGTGGAAAAGTTACATGAAATACACATACACGACAGATACAAGTAATAAAGACTGTAAAATGTACACGTCTAACAAAAATGTTACATCACACATACACATAAAAACCACCTAAAATCATAGTATCATGGAACATGTTCAGGCAAGTCTTTCAGGAATAGTTCAGCGGGCAAACGTCGAAGGGATGGCTCTAGATTGTTCCATCGTTCAATTGTTTGCGGAAAAAAAAGAATACTTAAAAGAATCCAAGTGCGCTCTAAAGGGGACAATGTTCAAAGGATCAGTGCGTCTGGTTGCGCGCCGCGAGCAATCTACGAAGGAAATTGGTGCGGCTAAACAAGTGGAACCATTTACAATCTTTTGCATCAAAGCAACCTGTCACAATCACGCCGGTGAATAAGGGCCGAAGTGACAGTTGCTCAGCGTGAAATGTAGGGAAAAAGTTGCGATCATAGCGACGAGTAAACCTAATTGCCTTCTTTTGAACAGATTCAATTTACCAATATCACATTTAGTAGGCGACCATACAACTGAAGCGTACTCAAGTACTGGAGGGATAAGGGTTTTGTAAGCAGTTATTTTACAAGGGGAGTAGAATTTTTGAGAGTGCGTTTTAAGTAGGCAAGCTTCGGAGCGCCTTCAACAGATAAGGTCGATGTGTTTGCTCCATTTCAGGGTTGGTGTAAAGTGACACCGAGATATTTAAACTCATCGACATTAGTTAATTGTTGTCCTGCGTAACCGTAAGTGAAATGACAAGGCTGTTTTTTGTTAGTGAAAGTCATCGCAACTGTTTTGTTAAAATTAATCTCCATTTGCCAGTCCCGGCTCCATGCGCAAAACTTGTAAACACATCATTCAAGCATCGCTGATCTTCAACGTTTCTAACATTGCAATACAAAGCACAGTCATTCGCGTAAACCTCAATTTAACAGGCGTGTCACAAGTCTTTCGTGAGATGATCGTGAAATTTTGTGAAATTTCGTGAAATGTTCGTGAAAGAACTTATACTAATATTGGCCACTACGACGACTGTATTTTAAGGACGAGTTTTATTTACTTTTCATATTTTGCTCACAGTGAAGTCTTAAACGTCACAGAATTGTTCTCTGCTTGTCAATGCATGGCCGCTCACGAAAGCAGTATGATTATAGAAAACAGTTGTTAATCTTTTAGTTCGCACTATTTCATAATCATTTGAAGGATAATTGGCCGCTAAGACGACTCTATAATTACGCCAATTTTCATTTACTGTCGATAATTAGTTACTTAACAGTGCAGCTGTAAACGTAACAAAATTCCCGTTTGCTGTCAATGCATGCCGGTCTACGGAAGGAGTATGGTTACATAAAAAGGCAGTAACTATTGTTTCCTCGAAACTCTCTCGAAACAAATGATCTGTGAATTAATCTATGTGTATTTTCTTTATTCAAACCTTACATAAGTCACCATGCATAACACAGAATAGTTAACCACAAATACAGCTTCGCTAGTCTTCCATCTTCACAGTAGTGGAAGGGCTCCATATTTTTTTAAGTGCAGCGCACTTGAGGCGCTCGCCTTCTCGTTCTAGCTCGCTCGCTGGAACCAAGCATATCTCCACGGCGTTACGGTGTAGCCTGTCACGGTCCCTTTGCCGCGGCGTAACCAAGACGCTTCGAAAGCCAAGCGGTTATGCCAGGATATAGGTAGCTGGTTATTCTTAGCTTTCCTGGTTGTCTAGGATTAGCTGATTATTATGATTACTGCTGCTTATCATCCAATCCAAGTGCAATCCAAATCCAATCCAATCCAATGCAATCCAATCCAATCGTCGCGCTTGCTCAGCACGGCTATCCAGGAGCTACGCGAAACTGTTGAACCTCGGCCAGTGTAGCCAATCCAATCCAATCCAATCCAATCCAATCAATCCAAGTAACGCTGTTGTTCGCGGCGTATCCCAGAGGCTTCGAAAGCCAAGCGGTTTATAAATAGGTCTGATTTTTGATTTTTTTTTGCCTGCTCCAAGTAATAAGCGTTCCGCGGCGGCTGCTTTTCTGATGGAGGCGAAAAGCAACAACGCCCGTGTGTACGAGATTTCGGCGCACGTTAAAGATCCCCAGGTGGTCAAAATTAATCCGGAGCCCTCCACTACGGCGCGCCTCATCTCCTGCGTTGCGTCGGCGCGTTAAACCCTACAATCAATCAATCAATCAATCAAGTAATAAGCGTTCGAAACTCGTGAAACGCTTGCGCTTGTCATTCATCCTCCCGTTGTTTACGCAATTAATGGGCAGCGCCCGCGTTCTTTAGTTAAGAACGCCCGTTGGGTTGGTTTTTACGAGAGTAAACGCGAAATGTGGCAGTGCTACGCCGGCACGTGCGAGGAGAAAAGCACGAAGAGAACAGAACTCCTGCTGTGGCAGTTTCAGGCAGGGGGCGTGCGAGCACTGCGAAGGCGGGAAATTTGAATTGCATGGTGTGGTAGCAGGAAGCGGATAACTGCGGTACAGCCCATTATGGTGAATCCCTGCTCTGCACTTCCGTCAGCTTTCAGATTGAGTGGAACGGCTTTAATTTTTTATCAGGCTCTCTTCCACCCCCTGTGTGGCCCAATGTCACTTCCCTTACCTAACGAGGAAACGTTATATTATGACGACCGGATTTTTGCGCAGGGATTATCTCACTTTATTAAAGGTTTTTCAGCATATGTTCGATAGGGGCCGACAGTTTATATATCTGTGTTGTTCTATTTATCGAAAATTCAATTGTATGTCAGTGCCTTTTATCTAAATTTTCTTGCGTGTCCGAGTCGTTCTTGCGTTGTTTTTATATGACTCCACCCCGTACCTAGCCAAGTTTTCTGTTGTTCTGCAGGTAAAAAAGAAAATCACGCGTTTTTGGCAACACTACGGGTTAATTTGATACGAGTGTTCAAATAGTTGTAAACGGCGTCTGGAGCAGGATTAAGATCTGTTTCGTCATGAAAGACGCGCACGCCAGGAAGCAAATCATAGCTGTGTTTTAAACAGGCCAGTAATGCCACCATCGTTAAAGGTATACGGTGCGTGGGTGTTTGTTGCGCAGCCTTGTCATTTCTTCAAGGTCGTCTAACAGGAAAACATTTTACCAGCATCAATTTTGTCAACGCACGAAACGAATCCATGAAAAGAGGTGCCATTGCCGTGTCTCTTGACAACCCCTAACTGGTTCATTTACCGACGGAGTACTAGCATTTCAAAAAATGCTGTTTCGGCCTTGTATAAACAGATTGTGCGCACTCTTCCTTCCAGGCACTGTGGAGACAAGCAGACTCCTGGCAGCCTAACTTTGGCATTGTCGTGGCAGGCCTATTGCTGTGGTTATGTTTTCTGGTGCTGGTTTCCGGTATTCTCACTTTATTTTTTTTTTGTGTGTTACATTTGATCTCATGATGATCTGAATAAAACAAAGTGGAACAGAAAGAAAATTGAAGTAAATTGCATTGACGCCATCCTATTAGTTGCATTACAGAGCGCATATTTTATTCGTGCGAGTTAAAAAACAAATCTCGGAGCATCTCAAAAGATGTGAACGTCAGCGGGAAAGCACCGAGGCGCACTCGAACCCGTCTGCTCGGAAGTGCCCATTTGTTAAAGCTTCCCAGCATCACCTGCCCTCGATTCACTCCGGAGGCTTTCCATTTGGCGTCTGACGGTAATCAATACGACGGGGTCGACGCTGCGGCGACCGCAGGCCTGGGCGATGGTATCAAATTTATCTTGCTAGAAGGGAACACCTAAACAGTCCCGCGCCCCTTCTGCTGACGAGTTGAGTGCTCCGGTGTGCCACCTGTGCATTCTGGTGCGACCAGCGGAGGAGGGCTTAACCCGCCACCCGCCTTATTCGGAGCCACTGACTTGCTTCTCCTGTTCAAGGACTCTTCTTTCTGTTCTTTCAATACCTGCATTCCCTTTTGTGATTTAGGTGGCCACTCACAGAAAGAAAAATTACGTCCTGTGTCACCATTCTTGTTAATGTCACTTTCGAAATTCTTTATCCGCCCATTTTACTGTTACTTGCGGCTGGAATCAAAAACCGACCTTTTAAAAGCCCCCTTTCGCATACGCCTGGATCATGTGAGATATACGCCGGACGAAACAGTTAATAGAAATTGGTGAATACACTAGCAGAGAATGAAGAGCTAGGTGGGAAAAGATTCTTAAATATAACAGCGCGGTAAATTACAAGGAAGCACAAGCAAACAACGCAAGCGCTGACTATCAACTGAAAGTATCTTTGTTTACTAAAGAAAGCGTAACAGTGAATGAGTATCCTGCCAAACATTGCTCGTAACAAGAACATCCTGTTCACATCCCGAAAAAACGTTATGCTGAGTTTTTCTTTCTGCTAAGAACAACAACCTTTAATTACTATAGAAATGAAAATATTTATCACATCGGATAATAAAAGCTTCGCTACTAGTGCAGAGCAGTATGCTTTTATGCTATAAAACCCTTCAATCTTTGCCACGCGCATTAGAAAGGGTGACGAGACAACTGTATATTGATTTTAATTTGGGATCCTGCCTAGGTTTTGACAGTACAAAGAGCGTAATCAAAAGGAAGAGATGCAACATACTTCAATTATTTTTCAAATTTAAGATAATTTAACTCGGCAAAACTACGAACTCACCAGTTAGGCTTGAAACCGGGGCGGCCAAGGATAACGTCGCTTTAATACATCATATTAAGCCCATTACGGAATATTTGAGCCGCTTCAATAACAAAACCAACCCAGTGAAACGCCCCTTTGGCTGCACCATCAAGGAACAAAAGCCTGGTTGCCACCATGCGCGTTTTTTAATGTGTGTAACCTTGTGTAACCTTTGTGTTCACTTAAAAACACATGTGCAGTGATGTCGGAACAAAATCTGAGTTCCGAAGGTTTGGAGTTAGAAATTTGAGTTAGGCTCTCGGAAAATTGTCGCCTGCTTGGTTACACCTTTGACTCCCAGTTGTCGTCACCTTCGCGCCTTCCGAGAAGTACACGGACAGCTCAAGAAGAGAAGACATAAGCACACCGGCGTAAATCACACGGACCTCATAAGCGTCTGCTAGCATCTCAACCTACTGCAGCCGGTCGATGGACACAGGACCCTGCGGCAAAGAGAAAACAAGAGAACGTAAGGGTGAAAAAATGCGCCAGAGGGAAGGTTAGGGGGAAACCCTTATGCAAAAACGCCCAACAAAACAACAAGAACAACTGGTAAAGCCGGAAAAGCAAGTCGAACGCAAGTCAGCCATTTTATGTGGCTTCTGTAGGAGGCGCTCAGGACGGCTCGCGGAACTGCCGACACAAGGGGGAAGAAAGTTTTGGTGTTGCTATTTTCTCAAGAAGGAAAAGATTAGGTGAAACGAGGGAACACGTGTGGGAAAAAAAAGGAAGAGAGGCGTCGTCACTTTGTTGCTCGCACTAGAAGCTGGGGTGGTTGAGAGAGCCACAGAATTGAGGAGAAGTTGGCTCCCGTCCGACGTTTCCAGCTCTTACGCTAAGCAAGACAGAACAGGAGTACTGGGGTGTAACGCGGAAACGACGAATAACGTGCTTTGCACAGCGCGAAAGGAGAATAGCAAGGCAGGGAAGACGAGATTCAAGAAAAGAGAAACATTGTGACGGAGGGTGTGCTCTACCCGCTAGAAAAAAAATTCTGGGAATTCCACTGGTGTCAAGTTTTGGGTAAAAATGAGGTGCATAAGTAGGACGGAGGTGACATATAGCTATTTTGAGAAAATATGCTCGTGTTTCCCGAGTTCCTTCTCTGGCTTTATTTCGTCTCTTATCATCGCAGTTTTTTTTTTTTTTTGCTGCACGCAATTTCTCAATCGAACTAGTGTTTAACGACTTATCCATATTCAGCTCACATTTCTCCTTGTTTCGCGCTAGCAAAGTATAGGCTTATGCGCAGTGAGAACGGTGGGAAAAAAACAGTGAACACCAAAAATTTGAAGGCAATCGACTACAAATGGAGAAAGGAAAGCGAGAAACGCTGATCAGGACTGGGAAGGTGAAAACGACAATTGCCTCAAAACTCCCTCTCTTGTTTCGGTGTGTGGGTAAGTGTTAATAGACCATCCAGGTATTTGTATTGATCGAACGAAAGAAACGCGTGTATGTCTTCTTTTCGTCGTATATTAGGTGGACACTCATGTATACAATGTTTTCGTTCCTACAGGCACTTTTATTTCCTGGGCAGCGCTGTTGATTCTTTTGAAAGCTACTTACCGTATAAATTTTGCTCGTTCGGATTATAGCACTCTTAGTGAGGTTATTTTTGCTGTCGCCATTTCCATGTGGCAAGTTCTCTATCCTTCTTTTTTTACCCTGCTTCCTTAATCTTTCCGGCGCACCTATATTGATGTCGCCATGTTTTGAGCTCTCGTCCGGTCCATCGTCTGCACCAATAATTAATGACTATATATGCCGGTTGCCGAGTGTACGTCAGCGTCACTTTGATGTCGCTGCTTGGGACGCATGCTCAATCCTTACCACTGCGCGAGAAAGCCGCGCCACTCCAGGTCGGCAAATATTCATTGCGTTATGGCTGGAGTTCAGTTACAGACTACCGTAACTTGAACGCCTTTGATGGCTGGCTTTGATGGAGTGCTGCCGGTAGATAACACCCGAAGAAAAAGTTTGAAGGATCATCTCTTGTATTTTCTGGTGTTGGATATGGTCCGCGCAACTTGCGCTCTGAGCTATATTGTTTATAGATCTGTTTAGCATGTTTATCAGTAAGCGAGGCCTTGGGGGATCAAATAACTCTCTGGGGTGGTTTAAGCTCTTGCCGCTTATTTTGGCTACACCTTGCCCCATCGATCAAAATTAAAAAAAAAAGAAACGTCGACAAAGTGGGATGTTTCTCACTCCATGGTTTTACGCACTTGTGTTTACGGAATAAAATATTACGGAATGGGTTTTCACGTGTTGGGTTTGGTTACACACGTCTATCACATAGTTCTATTGAAGTTCCATTAACATAATTAACAGAATTGTTGGTATCTTAGTTTGTGTTAACAAAAGGAGTGATCGAAATGTGCATCAGCTCTTGATATCGCAAAAATGGTAGTTTATTTTTTCAACGAGTGATCTGCAATTCTGTACGCCGCGAGGCAATAATAGATGCCAGTGCTGAAACAAAATGATAGTATAAAGAACTAAATGAAAAAAGACCTCCACAGTAATAGACCTGCGCAGATTTTTGTCCCTATCAGCTCTAGAATTATTTTATGAGCTTTTCTTCGCCAAACGTTTTTTATACGAGGCTTTGTTTCTTTTCAGAAATTGTGCCAGGCACTGCTTCCTAGCTCCGTCGTACCTTAGCCAGCTCTCAGAACGAACGACATAGTCTAAATCTCGTCAAGGACCAAAATACAAGCAAGTGAAGAAAATAAAATCCTGGACGTATCGCTATAGCCGTGAATGTTGGCCCTCGTGTAAGCGAGTTCTTCAAGGCTGATTTGAAATGAAAAGATAAAATGAACAAGAATATGTGAACAAGAAAACCCATGCGCATTGCGGGAAAAGAAAGGACGGCGCTTTTTTCCAGCAATGGTTTTCTCTGACTTTAATGGCATGATACTGCCTTTATCGCGCCTTCTCCGGCTCTTCTTTCATTATTAGCAAGAAGAACACTTTGGAGGGATTCTGTTTGTTGCTTTGCCTCTGATAGGTTTCTATCGTAACGTTCGATGCGCTCCTATAGCCACGTCTGGCTTGAGCACACGGTCGAAGCTTATTCTTCTTTCAGGCTATCGTTCTGTAAATTAGGTTGTTCGCAGCACCCTCCAGCTCAGCAGTTTTTTATCGACATTGAGTTATTTCGCCGTATAAATGAACTCGATTACAAAATATTAAATTTGGGAGCAGCCTCCAGAAGTGGTAGTTGGTTTCAAAACCCTCCCCCCCTCCCCCCCCCCCACCCCCCAACACCGCTCGTCGAAGCCTAAAATGCCCGCAAAAAGGTGTGAACCACTTCTTCTAAAGTTCGCACTTGGACAAAGCGAACAACAACCACACGCAGAAGAAACTTTTTCATTGTGTCGGGAAGGCCATCCGCTAAATTGGGAGGACGGAATTTGATCAGTTTACACTCCAATGCTCGCCGTTCTGGCAGCGCTGTAGCTCAGAACGCTTTCTTACGATCACTTTGAGAACAGAAAGCTTGCTCTTCACTCGGGACGTGTTATTGGCAATAGGAGAAAGAAATGAAGTCGTCTGATCGAGCAAAGAGAAACTGTGCGATTGGGTGCCGCTATAGATATCGTTAAAATAAAATTATCGTTATCATCATCATCACCATCAACCTCCGCTCGATGTCCCGAGCCTGTTGAACACCTCCTTAAACTACTTACGTTCACAGCTATCCCGCGCCAGTTTATTCTATCCTCTGTCCGATTTTTGTAATCCCCTCACCCCCCCCCCCCCCGAGTCTGCATCGTTCTGCTTCTTCAACCATTCCTAAGTACCTAAGCAGGGTAACCGTTACTTGTGCTGTCAATGTTTTCTCCATGCTTCGCAGAGCAGGATTTGCCTATCTTGTTTCCCCTTTCGAATTCTTGCCAGTATGAAAATCACTTTGCTCTATTCGGCGTTGTGAAGGGCTTGTACAACTAGGCACAGAACGTAACCTATTTTGGTCGCTGTTCTTCTCTTTTAGGTAAGTACTATTTCTTCTGTTCATCTGTTTCGTGTAACACTTGCTTGGAGCAAGAAAGACTCCAGCGTTCGCCGTAGTCACGGCAACACTAGAAAGGAACGAGAAAGACACGTCATAGCGCACGCCCCTCCCACGTGATGTCCAATGATTATCACTTCAAAAAAAGTGAAATAATCTCACACTTGTAGAAACAGTTATTGAGTAAAGGTTGTTGCGGCAGCGAGGAAGAAGCAAAGCAGTGCATTCGCGGACATAAACCTTCATGGTGGTCGTGAAGGTTGCGTACAGACTCGGTGCCTTCAAGTCTCATGCGTTAGTGTGAGCTCCCTTCATTTTGTTACGTCGTGTACGGCCGCGAGATTCCTCTTTCATATACTTCCAAACGCTCCTATCTTGCGATGGCCGAGTCCATTCGTTGCCTCGCGTTTCCCTATTTCGTCCATACATTGCGCGAATAGTATTGGGCTACTCCTATTCTTTGCACTAGTTAGGAACTTTGCTACCAAGGTGTTCCCTTGTTGCGATTTAGCAATTTTTTACACACCACCCAATTCCCATTTTCTCTTTCATAATAAGCTAGAATATGTGTCACCCAATTTTGCCCTAGTCCGATACGCTCGTTTATCTAAAATGCCACAAACAAAATTTGGAACCCGCTTTTCTGAATTTAACCTCGCATTCCTATGAAAAGGGTTGGAACGAGGGTTATTGACCACCATTTTGTTGACCACTGAGATTATTCTGTGTCTCTTAAGAGGTATTCTATAGTGATTGACCTTTTACACATTACGTCTGACACGGGTGGTTTTAAACTATTTATGCAACGAAAAAGCGCATCATTCATGTTTGAAGTACTTTCCGCATCATTAGTGTTTGAAGTACTTTCAGAGCTTAGGAAGATCCGTTGTGCTTTACGACCGCCATATCCCGCATACGTGCCAAAAGAGAAGGCCTATTTTCGTGTTTGAACGTTTCTGCAACTTTTGTTCTCCCATTCGCAGAGTGTACACAGGGTCTTCTTCCTTCTTTTTGTTTATTCTTAGTGGTCCGACCCTATTCACTACGTTAGGTCTGTCATTTCAACTGTACTGCACAGAACACCGGGGGCTACGTCATACAACTGGTCCATACTTGTTTATGGACATAAAGGAGACCAGGCAAGTGAGTACCAGTATATAGGTAGTAAATATGTGCAACGAGTATATACCTTCGGAAGTAAAAAAAAAGAACCTCACGCATCATCGGACTTCCGAGCCGTATACGAGTCGCCTGTGTGGTGGATAAGAAGACTCCAAGTGTTCTAACAGGGCCTCTAAGCGGGCGTCGGGAATATGACGGTAATAACGCGACTGCACCCGACAACCATTCAAGCCGAGCCGAGAGTCACCGCTGCGAACAATGGTCATGCCGCCTGCTTCGTCCGAGATAGAACGCGGCCGCTAGAAGCTTAGGCCGCCCAGTCCCTAGCATTTGCTTTGTGCGCGCCGGCAGTTTGGTATCGTTCGTTGCTCCGTGCTCCGTTATCGCCGTTCTTTCACTCCCCACCCGCTCCCCTCACAGCCACGCCCCATAGAGGTAGGGAGCTACGCCAATATCACGTACTTCTCTTACCTCTTCATTTCCGCTAGAATTCTTTTATTTCTTCTTTCTGTTTGCATGTCTCTGCGAGGGTATACGACGCACCTCGTTCGTGGTAGGAGTTACACAAACAGCGGGCCGTTACTAACATCGCAACTGCGTGGATGATGATTTGGTCGGCGAATGTGTTCGTGCTCCCGTCGTAACCGGGCCAACGTTACTAGCGCGGATGTTTTCGTGGCCCCGTAAACACCGAGTAAATTTTGTTCAAGTATGCGTGTTCCAGTATCCGTAAACACCAGCTATACATGGTGTTTACCGACGCCAGTCAAGTGTTTTTGGCCACTTGCCAAAACCGTTTCCGAAATTCCCGCCAAAAGTTGCTTAGGACTGCTACTTGCCCAAATTTGCATGGCTTTGTACTCCCCGTAAGAGGGAGCAGCGTCTGAATCACATTCGTAAATTTATCTGCTCGTTGCGCAAGGACGAAGTTGAATTTTGATAATCTAAACCTTAAAAGCTGGGTGTTTTTCGACGCCTGTCTTGGAGACGCTTTCTTTCCGTGACCGCTTGATCGGAGCTTATCTTCTTACTCCTGTAATCCAGCCGACAAATGCATCAGGCATGGAGTGTCCTTAGCCGTACCAATCTCACAAGGAAATGTTTATGCCGGCGTGAGAACTTTCTTAACAGGACGGAGAAATGAACTAGTGTTTTAAATTTTCGTGCTTCCGGGCAGGAACGATGGCCCCTTTCGATTGGAAACGGGAATTCATAACCGCTCAACCATGGTTGCTTTTCGTTTTTTTTTGCATCAGGCAATGCAACCAAAGCCGTTAAACGTGCACCCTGTCACATAAAACAATTCGTTCACTGGCACGTAAATCAAAGGCCGGCAAACGTGGAAGCAAGCTCCAAGATGCAACAAGCTTGTTCAAAGAAGGGTTGCACTCTCCAGGAAAGCTTGTGGAATGAGGCGCGCAAGGGTGGATGGGTAGGCGGTAATTTTTATTATCCGTTGTTTTTAACAGGTCCATAAATCACTACACGAGGTATTTCATTTTTTGTCACCATCAGAAAAAACTGCCGCCACGCGTGCAACCAGCTTGGAAGCTTTCATGGAGACACTTAAATCCTTTGCACACGCAAACGTACCCGGTGTTCCTGAAAGGCCTTAGTACGTATAGGTCGCGCGGCATGGTTCTGTATCATGCAATACTTCTACAAGAAGAGCAATGCATCTAGCACAAAACTATCCCTATCTAGCACAAAACGAGAAGGTACGGTTTTTTTGGGGGGGTCGTAGAAAAGAACAGGGTAATAGACGGCTTGATAGAGACACCGTTTATTTATTTTCCGGAAACATCCCAGGAAACAAAACAACTGTAGACGGCCGTGGTTTGTTGTGACTGCCCCATGACGCAAGTTTAATATTGGACGAAGCAGCACTGAGCCTCCTAGATGAATGTCAGCCGGAATTTAACGTGGCAATGTAAATGTGAACATCTTCGACAGAACTCTGTCTCGTTGGGTTAAACTTAAGAGGAAAATACACCAACCAAGGGCGTTTATTCAATAAACGCCCTTGGTTGGTGTATTTGAATAGACCGCTTTGAATAAACGCCCTTGGTAGGTGTATTTGCCTCTTAGGCAATGTAAATGCTTGAAATATTAATTGGGGGAAAGTTTGAAACAGGCTGTAGGCACGTGCTCCTGGCTCATTGGTAAACACTGCTATAAAAACCATTTTATAATTAACACTTGAGTAGGAGGGGACCACACAGTTTACGTTTTGGATCAATGCACGAGTTTTCTTCTTGGAAAATTCACCTGTGTACTTAAGTGAAAAACACAAAATGCAATATTGGAATGCTTCAAGCCTGCTGATGAAAGCTTTCAGGTGACTCTGGCTTTATACTGCCGATATTTGCAAATAAAAGAGGCAAGCGGTTCTAAACACCTGATAATAAAACAGATAAGTAGTTGTTTATGGAAAATTATTTAGTAAGAGGGAATCCCTGACTACCTTAGTAACAAGCCAATTCACAAGACTAATACCACGCGATGTTAAGGTATTGAAATTAGGAGACGACGATCCTAACATCTAATGCGACAACGTAGCGCAGCGGTAGTAATGTTACGACAAAATTTTGACACTGTATTTCCGTTGTATACTTTGTTAATGTCTTTAATATTTTACTGTCATAAAGGTGCCCGTATACATCATGTTAGAAAACATTAAAAATATAAACATCTTGAAAAAGTTAGGATGTGAACATGAAGGATTGAAATACTCAGGCAAAGTACGGACTTTGCGACAAACCAATATGTTGGTAATAAAACATACTGCGACATTGGACAATTTTATAATCACACAACACACGAGGAAAGAAACAAAAATAAAGATAGCATGGAAAATCTAGTTGACCCGTACGGAGTCAAAGGTGCTTCTGATTGTCAATAACATATTTTTTTTTATCACGCGATTCAAATATTTTTGAGATAATTTGAAGTAAATTTAGCCAGATTCCTGTTTTTGTGTACACTTTATGGAAGAACCGGCTTCAGGGCAGGTTCTTAGACATCACTAGTAGCCTACTGGATATCTACTCGAAAGCATTCGATATAAAATCACATACACTATTATGCCGGTTATTTCGCTACAGTCAATAAAAATAATATTGTGTAGCGCTCAGCAACACTCAATGAACAATAACCCTATACCGAGACCTTTACAGGAACTTTTAATTCACAGTCTGTTGATAGCCTAATGACAGCTGGCTATCGATAATACTGCCGACTGATTTTTGAGACGAATAGTTGGATTTTTGTAGCACCATAACTATGAGCAATGGTACTACCAATGGAAAATGTATAGTTCTAAGAACAATAAAAAAACAAGTATTGCTAAATTTACAATCTTCATAACACAAAAGAAATTCTACCACGCTTGTCCACAAAACAACGGTGTAGACTTTATGAGTTTGACTTCTTTAAAATTGATAGATATTTCACACTAAATTTGTAAAACCGTTTGCCTATATCCTCCACATATTCAAAAATGGGAGTTCAAAACAAAGCAAGAATCACGAAGAAAACGGCGAAGCTTGTTGTTAAGTAGGTATTTCGCGGAGATATTGGAAAATACTCAGCGAAGCTGATTTCGTAGAGGACTCGTTCCTCTTAACTTTGGCAGGCAGAAAGTTTCTTCCTTATTTTTTTCATTTTTTTCATGTTTTCATGCTTTACTGGTAGCAGTTTGTTTTTTAGAACGTTGCTGTGGTTGATCACATGCCAGCACTATAAATACCGCCCCCCCCCCTCCCCCCGAAGGAAAGCACAAGACCAGACACGCCTAACACTTCACGTCGCCAAAAAACAGTCGTGGTTGCGAAGGAACTGCCCGGGTCAGGTGTAACGTTATTTGCTGCTAATAAACAAAGCAGCCGTAAAACTGGTTTTTCGTGCGATTATAGGCTACTCTATCACCACAATGTTACAGCTACTGGCATTAGGGACGCAGCACCAACTCTAGGTTTTTGTGCTTGTGTTGTTTCCAACCCTAAACCCCGGACAAGCCCACGTTCACTTCACCATAACTGTTCTTCACCTGCGAGGAGCAGGCGGCACGCTTCTCCACTAGGAGCGTGCAGGCAAGGACAAGACGTAATGGGATGTAACGAATCACGCACAGAACACCACGTGGCTTCGCTTTTATTGCTCCCCCGATAGCACAGATTGTGCACGCACGCAAATTTACGTGGACTTATCGTGGGCCGCAAAGTGCCGCTTATTACGGCGGCACGTATCTTAGGGACAGGTGCTGCTTACGGCTGCAGCACCGCTTTCCCGCGTGAGAAAAGCGATAAGGCTAAAGCACAGAATGGCCAGAATCTACGCTGCGAAGGTGATGGCATTTTTCACAGCTTAGCCACCAACAGCGAGCGCGACCCGGTCAGATATAAATAATGCATGAATGACGCACCTGCCTACGGGAGGCTCCCTAATTTTCGTTAGCAAAGGCGTGCTTTGTGAGCGCGTGCTCGCTATCTTGCTTCCGCACGCTTGGTGGTGCGCATTATATGCATCTTGCATAGGCGCAAACGTTTACGCGCCGCTAGCGCTTCCAACAGCCACATTGGTGTTTATCCCCATCACCGGAGTCGCTAGTGATGAATTCTATAGCTGCGGCTGTACTTTGGAGGCTACTACGGATTCGTAGAGCGTACGCGAAAGATCACGTAAAGGGTGCTTCACTGCAGCTATGCGCTTATGAGAGTAAGCCAACTTTTTGTTCGAGGACATAACGCGGTTCAATGTAAACCAACCAACAGGAAGTTACACAACAGCATTGCAACACAAAACTTTCCGGCACTCTTCGTATAAGGCGCACCGTGACGTCAAATACCCTGCGGCGGCACTTGCTAAGAGGCCCAAGGAAGTATATCTGGCGAGGATCTCGATACATCGAATGCGAGCGTAAGTTGCTAAACTAGTTCAGCGGCGAACGCTTGACGTTTCGTGGCAGAATGAGTTCAGTACCTGAGTACATGCGAACATTTTGTTTGCGCGTACACCCACGCGTGATTACGCATGACTCCGGTCACTCTAATCGCGACCCACACCTCGGCACGGTTACAGGTGTTACCGAAATGAAGTGAATAAATACGTGGCTGGTTACCGACAAAGAAAGGACACGCGTAGCGTCCAAACGATACCTCTCAATTAAAATAAGTCGCGACCCTCACCGATAAAAACCCAAACTTTATCGCCCATTACCATGTGGTTAATGTTATTCTCCCTCGCAAATTAAGATCACCAGATTGTAATCAGTAACGACCGTTCATTACAGTGCAGGTAAAATATGAGAACAGTAGGTAAATCCAGAAATGTATGTATAAATGTTTATACATACATTTCTAAATGTTCCTACAAAAATTTCAAATCGAATAAGTTACCACCGAAATGCCAAAATACGGGAAGGCACTTCAGGACAGCTACACCTGCTTGGACTTCTACATAACCTCGCAGTCACAGGACAATATACTTCGTTGGGAAACATTTGTTGTACTCATTTTTCAGGGGGGTTGGGTGTTTGCGTGTGCGTGTGCGCGCGCGTGCGCGCGCGCGCGCGTGTGTGTGTGTGTGTGTGTGTGTGTGATGGTGTGTGTGTGTGTGTGTGTGTGTGTGCGTGCTGTGTGTGTGTGTGTGTGTGTGTGTGTGTGTGCGTGCGTGCGTGTGTATGTGTGTGTGTGTGTGCCTGCACGTGCGTGCGTGCGTGTGTGTGTGTGTGTGTGTTTGTGTGTGTGCGTGCACGTGCGTGCGTGCGCGTGCGTGCGTGCGTGTGCGCGCGGGCGTGTATGTGTGTGCACTGTAAGAAAAAAGGGTAGAAAAAGGGAGGCAATCGAGGGTTTTCTCCCCCGGACCAGCGAGATTCTCCCTTTAGCTAATTACAGGTAGCGCCCTCTGTACGGCCTCTACGAAGCACCGAAACGGGGGAGGAAACATTCTCCCCTGTCGTCTGCAATCTGCTGTCGGCGCCGACGCCGAAAACGAAACCGTTCATCGTTGCCCTGTGGCTTTCGCCGATCGGGCGCATACGACGACTATGAGCAACACCTCCCCTGCGGTGTGCTGCTTGCTTGTTTTCTCGCTGTCTTTCTTTTTTATTATTAACATGCGCCCGCCACGCTAACGCACGGCTCGCCAGCCGTGTGTTAGAAGAACATTCTGTGGACACCGCTGCATGCTTGCTGTGGGCGACTCGCCTGCGCCCTGTTCAACGTTACTACTGCATTTGCGGGCGTTTGATACTGACGCCTAAGGGTAAAAGAGGTCAGCCATGATAGCAAACTGCCCCCTTTTTCGTCAACGAGCACGGACCGCAGCATATTGACGCATCAGTTACCAACAACAAAAAGCCCCCATTCGGTAACATCCAGTAACATCTTGGCTGAATGGTTGCCAGACCAGTAGTGCGCTCTACGCTAAAATAGAGGAGGCGAGGCAATGAGTGTCATTACCCAAACACACCTGCCGTACTGTTTCGTGAAACGTTTTTTTCTTCTTTGAGCTATTTTACTGCTTCTTACAAAACCTCAAATTAATAAAAGTTTGCAATTGCACGCGTTACATTTGATGAAATAACAAAACCTACCTAAGGCTTACGCACTGCCGTGGGGTATCGAAACAAGCAACGATCTCACTGTTCCTACCTGCATTCTCGGCGATCAGGGTTATAAATACTTTGTCGCCGTTTCAATGTTTAGTTGTGGCTTATGATCATGAGGACATGTGTAAAGTGTACTATATGTTGTGGTGTATTATGCTTGCGATGTTGTGTGTTGCGTGTATTGTGCGTTGGCAGTGCCTTTAAAGGGGCACTGACACAAAAATTGTGCATCTTGTTTTTTTTGTTGCGATAAGTAGCTAGTGACCTACTTATAACCTGTAGAAACCTCATTTGCTTCAGCGTGCGATTGTTGTTTAATTAGAGGCATTTTCAATGCGCCCAGTCGCAGTTTCGGTTTCAGCGAGTGCCGCGAAACGATGGATTTTGTGTGAACAAAGCTGACCACGTGACCGTCGGAGGGATATCACAGAGCATCGCCGCCGTAGCATTGTCGAATCCGCATCGACGGCAGTTTCTGCGAATGCCCCCACGTACTGATCTTGCGAGGCGCTTAATTAAAGAGCGACCGTGGATGTGACGCAGGCGCTGCGAGTGCAAATGCTACCGCGGGTAAAGAACGACGTGCGACGCTCGAGACGGTGAGTGGCAAGACGCGCGCTGGGAGCAGCCGGCCGGTCTGCCTACAGGTCCGCCTACAGATGTGTTTGGCTTAGCACTGCGGCGGATATTCGAGTGCCGCTCTCGTAAGCGGTGCAGATGACAATTTTTAATGCAACCCGCCATCGCATCATTAACTCCTTTCTCATGTAAGCCACCATGGTCGGGACTTGGGGACAATTTCGTGCAGCGGTAACAAGCTATCACTCGAGCTACCTGCGCCGGCCTAGGCCACTTCGCGGCCGTGGCCGCCGCCTGCACAGCGACCGTGCGGCTAGCTCAGTGGGCTTTTCGTGCCTCCGGCGCGTTTTCGCATCCAATGGTAATAAACAGTAATAGAAACAGAGTGCCTGAAATCGCTGTAGAACTTTGGTCGCGGCCAGCTGCCCGATTAGCTGACGAAATCACGGCGCCTCCGCCGCCAACGATCGGGTCGTTCGTTCTCGAGAGCAGAAGCTCCGCCCTCCGGCCCTCCGATTGGAGCGGCGAGCTGGGCGAGCCGGCGAAAAACGCCGGCAGTGCGGAAGCGGCAAACACAAACACGTGACGTGTTGGATGTGGTTTATTTACACAATATCCTCGGGATGTCGATTGCGCGTGGTCCTCTGCTGGCTGCTCGATTGCGTTTCGCACACTTTAAAATTGATTTTAAATATGTTCTAGGCTGTATTCGCCACTGATATTTTGCAGATGATGTATATGTGTTCCGACCAATCTATCTCCGAAATTATCTCGCCTTCAAAATTTTGTGTCAGTGCCACTTTAATGAAGTGTATATCGCTGTGTTGTGCTATGTTTCTTCCCAATATGTGCCCGCCCACATGCGCCCTCCGTGATGTTGGCTATAATAATATACGTTATCCACAAAGGAAACCAAGCAAACCAAGGAAACCAAGTGCCTACAGATGGTGATGCTTAGAGCTCCTCCTCCCCACCCCTACTTTTTTTTTTGCGTCATGTATTGGTCATTTTACGTTTACGATTGCTTTACTTCGAGCACGCTAGAGGACGAGCATTGTCGAGGATGCGACAGCGACAGATACGTTTTTCGTGTTGTCTGCGTTGCCTTTACGATGAGATTTACGATTGCAGACGATCCGCGTTTTGATGCATCGGTTGTAGCAAGGTAAGACGACTAACAACAACTGGTTGTTCTCAAACGGCCGCATTGGATGCTTGTGATCTCGTGTGCGGTGAACGGCGGGGTTACGAGCCTTTCGGAAATAAAGGCGGCATTTTGAAAGCAATCGGTATGACTTCTACTGTGTTTACGGCGGCGCGTTCGCTCTGAACGCGTAGGCGGGGCGCGCAGCGAGACGAATGCAAGAAGTCGCGCATATACGATTGGCGACATCGCTTGCCAACCGCAGTTCTGGTGCTCGGTAGGTAATTTCTTGATTATTTTAGCGCATTTTAAGCGCACACAACCACAGTAACCTACTTATTTGTACTCCCTCGATCCTCAAACCGATCAGCTCGCTAGGCCTTTCTCGCATGACAAGCCTTGCTTGGGTGACGCTGCCAGGGGAGGAACGCTCCTCCATTAGCTCACGAAAGGGGGAAATCTTCCTCCACTCCTAGGGGTAGAAACGCGCTCCTCCCTCTTAAAGGGAGAATCTTTCTACCTCTTAGGGAGCAATATATGATACATTCCTGTTTCACCCTTAAGGAAGAAACTACCACACCCTTTTTTCTTAGAGTGGTGTGTGTGTGTGTGTGGTGTGTGTGTGGTGTGTGTGTGTGTGTGTGTGTGTGTGTGTGTGTGTGTGTGTGGGTGGTGTGTGTGTGGGTGGGTGGGTGTGTGTGTGTGTGTGTGTGCGTGTGTGTGTGACCAAAAACATCTAGTTCAGCTACTGAGTATAAGCGGGCATTTTAAATGAAATGGAATAAAAATTAAACAATACAGAGTACTTGTTTAAATTATAAGGTGCATAAAAATGTGGTTTCCCATAATGCTACTTTTATATATTTGTGGCACCAAAACGAACAGCCACTCCGATCCCCGAACAAAACCCTGCCCTTTTAGCTCCGACAATCGATTTGCTATACAATTTATTTTGTCCCAGCACGTCTCTCTTTTACAGCGAAAGCTGTTTAAAGTGAAAGCTTTCTTACTGGGACCGATAGGGTTCTGTCAAAAAACTAATGCATTTCCCCATAGACCAGTTGGTCGACCAAAAAGCTCTGATAAGATGTTTGAACACAGTGTGCGTGCGTGCGTGAAGCCGGTATTCCACTGTGTCGAAACAGTTACTCGAAAATCTCACAAAACGAACGATTCCAGATACGAAAATCCACGCATCGATCATAAAGTAGTGCAATAGCATACCTTTCGCTCATAAACATGCACGTATCGGTATACATTTATATCGTTCGTAGATGCGTTTACTTATTGCGCGAAAACTCGCCTCAGAGGTTCGTTTTCCGCTTCCGATTTGCGTCTTTGGAGGTCTGACGATCGATTGGACGCACTTTCAGTAAATGACGCACTTTTAGCGAAGGCTTTGACGCACCCTTGACGCAGTTTTGATATCAGGAAGCTTTCGCGCGTCTTTCAACTTTCTTATTAAGGAAGTATCAACTCTACCCGTGCTTACAGCTGCACCTTTTTGTTTCGTTAGAGTAGGCAATCTTCGTCGAGTCGCAGTGATGATATGGGCATCCGTCATCAATAACATGCGCAAGGCTTTCCCTGGTGAACGCCGTCTAATAAATACGTGCTTACTACGTTACATTTTATGGCGCAAATGTATCATCAAGGCAATGCCATACTTTCCCGAATTTTCCCGTTCGGGAATCTCTAAATACTGGAGGGCTTTCATTTCCTCAGTATCAAGGAGAAAAAGAAAACCAGATTCCTCCGGTTCCTTTGTCTCCCCCGTCACCACGCAAATATGTCCTGCTGAGCTATCAAACCCCGACATTTCAAAATAAATTTGTGAATCACGTAAAAGTTACCTAGGAAATCTATCGGCAGTTGACTGGAAATAACAAAAATAAAGTAACGTTAAGTTGCTAAGTTAATAAACCGGAAGAATAACTGCAGTAACTGGAATAGAGTGGTTGCACTTCTTACAAATTGAATATTGCCTGGTCGGTGGGCAGGTATCTGTGCAGGCATGAAGGCAATTGCCATACGTCGTTCAGTTTCCTACGGCGCTATATGTTTTGCCATCGGATTACTTGCGGCGGCATGTGCTTCGCAAGTGGCTTATGGGGAGCTGCTGCTGCCTTGGTGTTTGCCGTATGCTTTCGACGAGGTCCAGCGCTTGGTTGCTCTCATCTCTCAGCGCGTAGTGATCGCTCACCGGTGAGTTCGTCTGACAGGACTCAAGTTATTCCCTGTTGTGGACATGACCCTTCGAGAACTGGATGAGGGTCGTCTAGAACGGAAACGCATGCTTGACGTGCGGGCTGACTTATTGCCGCTTTGTGTGAGTTCTCACAGGGAGAGCACAGGAAAGAAGGGGCGACTGCAGCCTAGGCGTTGGTCCTCGCATTTAGCCCAACTGGAAAGGGGGCATCTTGATGCTTCACCTATGCCGGTTGTGGTGCCCGGTTAAGAGCAGCGCTGCGTTAATTCCACGTTAAACTGTCGTGACTTCCAAGCTGATTTTTAAGCGAAGCTTGTATGATTAGGGGTCTACATATATTTGGTGTCTGCGAGCAATACTGTTACGTGGCGACAGCGAAAAGGACGTACACCGTGAGATGGATGAACGATACAATTGCAGTATTTACATGCCAGTTAATATCGAGCCCGCGCTGGATGCGCGCCTTCCCAGCTTCTCCGTCCTCGGACGTTGGACATGTAGCACCATGTTTGACTCCTCAAATCGTCGTCGACTTCTCGCAACATCTCACGAGGCTTTACGTGTCTTTGTAGTGCGAGGTGTTATATAGAGCAATGCACTGAAAAACGATCATCACGGGTGTGCGTGCTACTAGACGGGGTCACCACCAAAGTCGCATGCCAGTAAAAACATAATTTCGACCTCAAACTTATACGTCCCTTCACTTGGATATGCATATTGAATAGATTAGGTTTTAACAGTCGCCACTTTCAAAATCAAAACATGTCTTACCTCTCGGGCTTGCACTTATCATTACTTGGAAAAGAATTTGGAGTAGATTAAGTCATCGAAAAACACCGTTTTAAAGATCAGTAGCGTCCAAGTAAAAGTGGGTGCATGTATTTATGTGTCTTTCTTGCAGCTGTCCGCCATCCATGCTCGATAAAAATAAATGGGTTGATACCTTCCACATAAATTCTGTGTCCCCGCTATGTTGCATGCTAAAAGCATAGCTGGTAATCCAGTTTTACACAGTAGAATGGCTCATGATTCTTTTAATATCCAACTTTAACTAGATTGAAACGCACACACTTTTTTTTTTTTTTGTAAATTTGGCTTGCTCTTTGTTGACCATCCAAGGAGAACGTATCGTTTGTCTTGCGTGTCTGCGAAATGGAAGATGTCTAACAATTAGTTTACGAGGTATAATTTTTGTAAATTGGTGGAAATAGATACATTGGGTTACTGTTCCGTATCGGACATGCCAAGTTGGTTTTTTCAGCTGTTCTTATTGATGCGATTGAACTTTGTAGGTCAAAACGTGCTGTTCCGACGTCCAGCGTTCGTGGTAAGTTCGCACTTATGTAATTTCGTTCAAAAAGAACCTGCTTCTGAAGAGAAAAAATGGTGGTGGTGTATTCATATAACCTAGCAAGTAGCACAAACGTATAAATTTAGTGGATACGTGAAAATATGCTCGAGTGATTTACGCAGCTTCATTTTTAATACAGTATTAGCACAAAAAAATAAGCTTGCATGCTTTAGTTAAAATATTTCAAGGTGTCATTGGCACAATGCGGCCGCCATGTCTTTTACGCAAGGTATTTTAATTTTGTAACGTTGTTCAGTATTTATTGGCTACCGCGGACATCCTTCGAGATCTTGCAGTAAGATCCGAGGACACCCGTTCGACGTAATTGCAGTTCATGCAGCGTATTGAGCTAAGTGTTGGTCCGGCAGACTCCTAAAGACATGTATACTTTACAGTGTTAGACAGCGGGTGGGCTCCTTACGGCCTACTGAACCACCCACCGGTTACGTGGGCGTGGACCACTATGGTACCGCAGTATACGAACCTACCATAGATCTAAAATTACCATTGGGCCAGTGAAACACAATCAAATGCTGACATTTCTTTTCTCGCTGATTCTCGCACAGGCAGACCAGAGTTGTCGAGTATTCCTTAATAAAGACTGCCGTATTCGAAATAAATAATGGTACACTAATGCGACGAATAGAGATTCGGCGCCCAGCACGCGTAACAGGACGTACTTCCGATACAAACGTCCTCTCGTTATACCAATCGTAACATTATAAGACAAACAGTTGTCCTCCACACAATACCACAAATACGCACAATATGTGTGTCGTTCTGACTTGGCTTCAACAAACCACTCTTTTTAAACAATCACCCACCGTCTTCTTTGGATACTTTATCTGCATGAAGCATACTTTTCGGTTGATATAGATAATGAAATTAACAAAAAGAAGACAACTAGAAGTAACTAAGGTTTCAACTTGGGCTACTTGGGCTAGTTGGTTCGGCATTATATGAAGAAAAACAGCGCTTAAACGAGCCCAAAGAATGCAGTGCAGAAACACCAGCGCTACTGTTCTGTACTTCGTTAAAGGTCCTAATTTTAGCGCTGTTCTAATATATAACAACTGGAAGACAAAGAGCCAAAGCATCCAGAAGTGGTTTACCGTATAAAAGGAAAGGATAATTCACAGCTGACAACTATACCTTCAACGTTCTCTGAATGCATCGTTTGTATATTAGTACGAAGTATTCATGGTGTGCTTACATCTCTTTTAAGTATCCGCAGCTAGAACTCCAAAAGGGTGAGAAGCGCCACAAATCACGCTCTGTTTCGTTATTTTACGCTCTGTTTCGTTATTTTACGAAGCGCCACCTCCTCTTTTCATCACTACGCCTTGTCCATTTTATACGGCCGTGCGTAAAGTCGACACTAGGACGTCGTAGCTCCAAATCGGCTGACACAGACTGAGTGATGAAAGCAGGCTGAACTTTGTAATATCCATTGTTACTTTGCGAGCAACTCTAATCAAATCGTGACAACAAGAACAACAAAAATATCTATCAAAGTTTTTTTTTTTCTGAACAAGAAAAAAATGGCAAGAAGCGAGTGGATACATGTGAGCAGGAGTAAACATTTTGCCGTGTATATGGTGAGATCGCCATGCAGCCTCTGCTATAGGGCTAGGGCGAGGTCTATAACATCGCTGAGAGAACACTCACGTCATGGGACTTGATAAATGAGGAAAATGGGTAATTTTGGACGAAGCCAGAGATATTTTATACCCTGGGCCTTACAATGCTCTGAATGTCGGGCTGGAGTGCCTCAGAATAATACAGAAGGTAGGACATGGTTTGTTTGCGTGCCTTGGAATATAGGAAATTAATGGAAGATATTGGTGTTTAAGGTTGTTTTAACAATGCAAGCACTCTACACAGCAGAGCATTTGCAGCACAAAAAATTAGGAAATTTGCCAAACACGAACAGCTATTTCTCTAGAACATCATGCAAAGCTCGGAATGACAGGAAACCATAAATAACGCTAAATCTATCAACTAATAAATCGAAATCCCAAAGGGAACTCAACCGAAAGCTTTTGAGCCCCACGTCACCACCAATGAAGTTCACACGATATCGCAAGTGCACGCTGAATGGAGCCTTTATTGGAATCCAACCACATTAAATCACCGAAGCAAGTACGCCGAAGTAACTGTATGGACATGCAATTGCGCAACCAAAACCAAATTATATCGCATTCTTCGTTAAGCGGCATGCATGGTGTAGAATTTAAGTTTACGCCTGATACCTTAGCAATGTCACTATAAGTATTTTCACTTTGAGCCATAAAAGTACATTATGAACAATAACGGGTTGCAATTTCTGTATTCTTGTGACAGCTAAGCCAAACTGAGGATTGCGTTGCAAATGGCTGGAGGCCACATGAAGTGTGATCGCATTGAACTGCTCACCAATATATGTTTGTGCCACAGGGACCTAAATATTTTGGGGAAAATGCGGAAAAAATGTTTTGGTCTTTTTTTATTGCAAAGCTGTACCCTTTTATTGAAAAGCTGTATGGACTACGTTCCTAGTATTTTACCATAATTTTCACCATCCGTGCAATTTTTCAGATCCCTTTCAGTATTCATTTTTATACAAGTTCACTTCAGGTTTTTTTTTTTATTTTATGACGTGAATTCCAGACGAGGATGAGACCTTACAGTTATTTTTACTAACTTGTACGACACTTATTCGAAGCATTTCTTTATATAAGCCCTTGCTGTTCTCCTGGAGTAGAGTTTAGCATCAACAAAAAATATTTCCTACGTAGCTATTATTTGGTCATTGTTTTCAAAAACTAGCAAGTTTAAGCACGGTTTCCAGGAGAGCGAAGCAAACTTTCCGAAAATCTCGATTACCCCTTCTGCGTTCCCCAACAGATATTTTTGTCGAGTTAGCTTCCTCGCAATATTTAGGTTCCTCCGCTGGAGGTAGATTATTTAGAACGCTTTGACCAACTATATTGTTCTACAGCAGAAAACATTTGTGTCACATTTAATTCTCCAGGCACCGGAAATTGGATTTACGAAGTACAGATTATTACATGGACCTCTATAAGCTGAATTAGTACGAATACGCCTGGGCCATGTCAAGGAATGCCGTTATGGACTCAGTGGTAGAAATGATAAACAATTCTTCATATTAAAGCATCTAACCAAAGCGGAAATTTTATACGGGGGAGGGGGAAAACAACACGGGCGAAGAGGATCATTTTTCTTTAGTCTCCGGCCTACAGAAATCTAAACTACAAAAAGCAATGTACCGAAACATCACAGATGACATAAAAGCAATCATGCGAAAGCAACGTATTTTCAGCCTTCGCCCAAATTGAGGAGCTCCAGGCACTGCATAATTTCCAAGAAAAAGCTCACAAAGACTTGGACAGCGTCAAAATATTGATTGCGAAACGACCGAACTTTTATGCGGGAACTCGCGATGATTGGAAGCAAAGGGCTGGTGCTACGCAAGCACAGCATTGAAAACGCCCGAATATTAGGCATGTATGATAGCTACATGAACGTTAAAAATGTAGGACACGTTTGGACTTATCAAGCGATAAACGACCACATCAACCTGCATTCCTCGTTTCTTGAAAGCCTCTCGAAATAGGACGAAGATATGTGTTTTGTTTTAAAGCGAGGACGGTGCGAGGCATTTCCCCATCTCTGGAACTGTATGCTCCGGAGTGGAGAGAGGAGAGAGAAAAAGCTTTAATGAAGACCAGCGAGGTCAGCCGAGCCGTCGCGCTGGCTTGCTAAGCTTGGTGATAGAATAAAAAGGCAAAGAAAGCAAAAAAACAAAAAAAAATATTAAAAACAAAAAAATCTGTAAAAATGAAAACATGTCATTTGATGCGCATAAAAGTTTCAATCACAAAAATCTGTCCAGTGTTGTGCTACGAAGAAACTCCAAAAGAGCTTTGATTGCAATGTGCAGCCTGATTGATACCCGGCAAAGGTTCCGAAACAGCCCTCAGTTGAAGTCCCGCACCAAGATGCCTGTATAATGATAATATAAGTTTCCGTCTGTGCACGGTGTACTTTGGGCACACCCATATAACATCACGGATGTCTTCTCGTGAGCCTCATGGAAAACAAAAACGCAAAGATCGTATAGAACGAGAACGAGCGAAGGCAGATGAAACGAAGTCAATTTCAATGAGGCTTTACACGTGGGAATCGCAGGCCTAAAGGACAAGATAGTAATTTGGCCCTGTAAATGAGGCGCTCGATCTTAAGCCAGCATTTTTCCGAAACACACATGAGCCTGTTGGGGTGGAAAATATCCTAAAATTGTGGCCTGCCCGTTGGAACGCAAGGCGAGTTTAAAGGGTTCGTCTTTGATTGAAAATTAGCGGATGCATGATATCTTAGGAGGGAGTTACACCCATTGCGAATCAGCAAGCGTGGGCGAGAGCGCGAAGGACAAAAGACAAATACGGCGCATTCGCAGAAATAGCCCTCACGCACCCCGATTAGTAGTTGCGCGCCGAGAAACCGCAGAGCAACTGCGGAGTACATCCTAAAGGGACCACGCAACACTTTCGATAAGCGCTTTCACTCTTTCCTTCACGTCTTGAAGCACTGCGAAAGCTGTAGTTATCGCGAGCACGAAGCGGCACTGCGTGATGGGCTCGTCGCACCAGATACGCCTTCCATTCGTGCTGTGCTTTTGTCGTATTTTTTAAGTTGCTATCGAAAGCGTTCATTGCTGCAACTAAAAAAAAAAAAAAAAACCGGCCAGCAGCCGCTACATGGCCTTAGTGACGTAATTCGAGCGGTCGAAGAACGTCAAGACCGTGAAACAAAGAAAAATCTCTTGAGTGAGTTTACAAGTTATCTCATGGGCATAGAACCGTTTTTTGGCTGATGTACTTAGGGACCCTTTAATCTAAGTACTAGGTGGGTTGAGTGACTACATTCTGGAAGCATTTAAGATTTCAAAAAAAGTTTTAAAAAAGTTAAAAAAAGTTAAAAAAAAAGGAACAGCCGTACTCCAATTTGCAGTCACTAGTAGTCAACGTAATCGCTCCTTGCCAGGCTTTACTGGCTGAATAAAAAAAGGTCGCTATGATGGGTAGTCCTTCAATGCATGTGTGCCGGATATTCCAACAAAAAAGTCAGCTGACGTGTAAGCGCTTCTGATTGGTTCTCGACGAAACAATAATATCCAACTGAGCGGTCGAGCCGTGTTGTTTCCGTTTCGCTTCGTCGGAGAGTTTCGCAATCTTGCATTTGAGATTATTTGCTTTACCAACCGCCTTAACGCTTTCTAATGGCTTCGATATGATACCTACGCGTTGCGCCAATGCTCCTCGCGGCTGTGCCTTGGGAGTCGACGACAACGTTAAATTTAGGTGCCTCCGTGTTCGCCTACTTTGCCTAATAATTGGGGTGTACTGGCATGGCCGGCCACTTCGCTCAAACGCACTGTTCAGGCTTGCGCTATGAAACGCCTCGAGTAGTGGAACGTTTCCCACGGACCCATTTTACCATTCGGTTGGCCATTTAATCTTTTCGCAATATTAACGGGCCAATAAAGCAACCCTGGCTCGTCATTGTGGTATTTATGTTGATGCAGCACGCGGAATACTTGGCTTTGACATTTTTTTCTCACACTGCATACGAACGCAAGTAAGTGAGTACTCCGAAACGTTGACTTACTGACGTAGTACTCAGCACTTACTGACGAAATGCTTATTGAGTGCCGGAAAAATGAACTTCTGTACCCATGTTTCTCGCCAAGACGATGAGCGCCAATCTACCGCCACAGATGAAATATCGGTTCGCAGTCTCCAGGCTTTAAAGTGCTAAAACGATTAGACGATATTTCCTTTCAGTTTTCTGGGGCGATGTGTTAAGGAGACGATCGATGTTTAAAGCGGCACAAATTCAAAGGGCGTAATGTCTTTCGCGGCATTTTCGTAATCTCGCATTGAACAACAAAGCTATGTTTCTAAATACGTAAAAAATAAAATATTCGAGCTTGCAAAACAATTTCGGCTGATCAAAACGTTTGCCTAAGTACGCCACAAATTTACCTTGCGACAATTTATTTGCAGTCATTCCTCACAATCATTCGTCAGTACCCTAATTATAACGTGATTTTTGTTTTATGTTTGTGCCTGTTTGGGGCTCTAGCGTATCACATACATAACCAGACGGTTAACGGAGACTACAGATCTAGGGGGAAGCTTCTCCGATTTATTTTTCTCCCTTCCAGTCTCTCTTCGAGAAGTTGCTCCATCGCAGATCGTATTGATTTGTCTGCGGCTATTCACTCGGTTGCTCCCCAAAGCTCAGGTGAGTCTTCGTTGCGTAAAACTCAAAGGTGAACGTTTAAAATGCTGTAGTGTGCATTTTAAATAAGAAGGCAATAAACCATTCATTGAACTGAAAAGTCAGCGTCCTGGTTTCGGAGTCCATAGCAGCGAAACAGCTTTCAAAATGGCCGACGTTATTAGTAGAATAAAGGAAGGAAATTAAGTGTAAAAACATTAGGTAACTTTCAGTATTAAGGGGAATTAAAGCCCAAAACGCGATTCAAACACGCCTTCCCACTTCATTTGTACTGCATGACTGTAGCTAACTAAAAGTGGACGTATTGCGTGCGTTGTAGGCTTCGACCTGAAAGCGTCAAAAACCATTGCACACACCTAGACGTTCAACTAGGTTGATGTTGCTCGGCAAGTCAGTAGTTTTTTCATTGGGGGTCACATCAAGTTAAAGCTGAATATAAGCCTAGGTACCCACTCAGGTGTATTCCCCAGTAATGATAACACCTGCCGTCAGAAGGTAGAGATCGTTTCACCGATTTCTTTTCGGTTATGACGCCAACATACCCACCGACAGTTGTCACATACCCACTCAGTGGAATACGCCCCTGTCGTGGCAGGCTCACAGCAAAGGAATGAATAAAGGTAAAAGCAAGGCAGGAATGGTAATCAGGCTATCGCGTAGTCCGTTATTCTACAGATAGGAACGGGAAACAATGGAATAAATGTAAACAAAAGAGGAAGGGGGAAGGTAAGCAGAGAGTGTAAAGAGGTGTGCCCACTGTCATTGGCTTAGAAGTCAACATCCCCGCCCCAAGAACCACTCTGCGGAGTTCAATTGTGCATTAAGGCTTCCGTATTTACAGCTCATCAGAAGACGTCGGCCGGCCTCGGACTTTTAATTTTGGGAGAACGGTCCGAAATGTAAGGATATGAGTTCTACATAACTGCGCTTGGCGTACGTTTTCTGTCTACGGGTCTTCAAAAAGTTTTGAATAAATAAAGCATTTCCACTCTCATTAGGCTATAATTAGGAGATTTAAAGTAATATTGATCCCGGAATACATGGGGTAATGAGCAGTTTCTTTCGCTTGGACAACTTACGCCTGGTATTCCGCACGAAAGCGTACGTGCTTCTATTTTTGTTGCCGGTAGCACTCACCCAACTGTGTCTTCTCGATGCAGAACATGTGCTAATGACTGGGGATATTTACGCTAATATTTTGGGAACACTCAGCTTGAAACTCCCCTATCCGACTTGAGTGTAACGTTCACAGTTTTGCAGTAGTTAATGGATCTGGAAGCAATGCGAACCAAAGCCGGTATAATTGGTTCGTTCGTTTTTATACGTATTACTTCATACACAGTATTCCCGATTGATCTTTTTGGTTTATAATGGGTATATCTAAATACATTTACAAGCTGTTGCTGCATTAGCTTTATCTAGAGTTTGATATCCGTTGCCCTATAGATTCTACGGAAAACGCTTAATCATGCCAGCTCGGCGCATAAATTTGTGCCAGTGACCGTAATTCAACCTCAAAGAAAACAAAATATGCACCTCCGTCTATTGGCAACGATGTTCAACGCCAAGCTTTCTCGTGCTGGATTTTTGTTTGGCCAATACCACGCCGCTCCAGAGGTTGGCAACGCTTTTCTAGAATAACCACTGCAACTGGCGGGTGTGCTCTCCGTAGGTCTAACGCTTAGGTTTGGGGTGTACGGCGCGAATTGGTACCTGCTGCTTGGCGTTCGCTTCGACCGCGTCGAAATGGAACAATTGCATGGACGCTGGCTTCTTAACGCGAGGGATTTAAGTTCCATTACGGCCACGAAAACCATTTTTAGGGGCGAAGCCCCTTAGGGGCTGGGGCGGTTGGCGTCTCCTGTCGTTGTCGTCGTCGTGGTAATCGTCGTTAGTCTCATGTATACACGGTACTAAAACACCGGGAAAGTTGTTTATGCCTCGCGCTAGAACGTAACTCGTACTGAAAAAGCACCGCGACACTTGTTTATGCCTCGCGCTGGAGCGCTTCCTAGCGCGTACAAAAAAAAAAAAGAACACTGGAACACTCCTTTACGCCTCGCTTTAGAGAGCTTCTTGCTTAAAAGACAAGCGACATTTACATCAAAGCTGCATACCTGTGCCCCCCCAACGGTGTCATCTACGTTGGCTAAAACGCGAAGGCGCTAAGAACATGCTTACACTCTGAATACTTCGCCCCTCACCAGGTTTCACGTTAGTGGAGATGGCCGCGGATTATTTCTTTCGCCGCACCCACGATCGTTCATCATCGTCGTCAGAGAAAGTTGGATTCCCTGCAGAGCGTATTGGCGTATAACGGCATCAGTGAGGACACTAAATCCTCACCTTAATACGGTTATCATTTTTCAACTACACAAAAGGGATTTCGAACTCATAATTTCGGACGTAAATTGGTTTTTTCAGCTTGCGATGTTGACTCGGTTCTGGCGTTGTTAAGAACAAACCAGTGGTGTCAACATACCCGGCCTCGAAGTAAACACTGCTGTTCATGAGCGCTGTTGTGATTACAGTCAGAATTAGGATTGTCTGCGCTGGTTTCTAACATTTTTTTCTGGTTGCCTTAGAGAATTCTTCATTCTCGGCTAACAGGTTGCCACATGACAGAAGCCTATCATGCTGCTGAAGTACGGTAAGTTTCGGTGGCTGTTAAAATAGGGGACCAACCTTTTTATGGTCAAAAACCGAAGTGACTCGGCCACGTAGAGATGTAAGGTGAGGGCGTTATTTAGGCGGCCTTGTCTTCTCGTAACTTTCAAATGGACTAGAATGAATTCACCCACGCAAATACACATAAAATAACATCTGGGTCCCAGACCTTATCCACCCACACAAAAACGCAGAAAAGGCTGTGATATACTTTTCTCTACTAACGATATTTCTAGTTCGCACGGTTACTAGAGAAGTCGCAGCAATGTTAGCTAAAGTGTTCTAGTATGGTTTCTACATACGGATCTCCAGACGTGCTGTGCGATGGTTGTCCACAAATAAGGCACTTAACCAGATTGTGCTGCACGTCTTTGTTACTGTCCTTTTTGGCAAGATGAAGTGTCATCACCCGGCTGAAAGGGGAAACCAAATAGCAATCATCATCATCATCGTCGTCCCAAGTGGGCGTGTGGAACCGAAAATAAATTCTCATTGAATACAACTTCAGGAGCTTAAGGGGAGAGGAGGTTCCACAACATGTCTGCTACCATAGCTAAAATGAAAAATTGTCCTGAAACAAATTTTGCCAAGTTTAGCCATTACAATGGCTATACAGTCGCCGCATTTTTTGCCTAATTCCTTGCTGTAGGCAAATACTAGTCGCAGGTATTAAACTATTGATATTACGTCAGCGTTCCCACAGACGCTTCAGTTGAAAGGCACGTGGCTCGAGGGAACTGCTGTAAAATTATTTGAAATTAAAATATCCGGAACAAAAACCAAGGGAATGCCATCTGTTGATAAAAAACCTTGTCGTTTATCGAGCTGCGTTACTTTACTTCAGGCGTGTTCCATCCTTATCCCTGAAAACAAGGGTAATTTCGTTTCACGCAAACGTCCGGTCGTGAAGAAAAGGCAGCACGCTGCCCATCTTTGCCGCCGACCACACCAGTCGAAAACAGTGGACGCCGCAGGTTAAGGTAAACGTTTCGTACTCGCTGTCGATCGCTTCTAATGTGTCTTGGCGCATTTAAATTGTTGGGCGAGTTGGAACCAGGTTGTGGGGATGTGCCAAACGCCACACGCCAAGTTTATAAAGACGAGTAAACGTGGATGTAAATAAACTCCAAGCAAAACGCGTAAAAGTCTTGAGGTGTAAGTGGTGTAGTCTACATTGTATCTTTGGGTCAAATAGATGCTGATTTGCCCTTTTATATTTACTTTAGATTTATTTATTTATTTATTTATTTATTTATTTATTTATTTATTTATTTATAGGAGCTCAAAGGGAACTGTTCAGCGGTGTTAACTCGAGGGTGCGAGGTCAGAGGTATAACTTGCGTTTGAGTCCACAAAAGTAGTTGTTTGACGCGATAAGCAAGCGAACTGAACCGCGCAAGTTGGTTTCGTATTGCTACTTGAAACAGAGCTGAAGCGGTACAGGCGCGGGAAAGACATGCGCTGCTGCCAAGTTCTTAATTTGAAAAATACCGACTATTTAGCTGCTTGGATAAAACACGAGAGAAAGAATAAGAGGAAGAAAAGGTTGGTTTTCAGGATTTTTACACCCAGAACTTGTTTAAGAAGAAGCGGGTAAAACCTGATTTCGCCCCGAATGGACCTTTTCAAAGTAGTACTCATACTCATTGCCGATAGTCAATACTCATTGACTATCGGCATGACTTCAGCGCTCGCTACCCCAGGCTGGCAAATGCTGCATTGACATTGTTGTGCCTAGCTGATGGAAGCTGTGATGTCGAGAGGACGTTCTCCCGGCTGAGGTACTTTAAACGAGAGGACAGGTCTTCAGTGGAGACCGACATGTTGCGCATACAGATCTGATAATGTATGTAAAAAAGAATGTGTAAAAAAACTTCCAGCTTCTTGTGAATAAAATGTGTATTTTCTCAGAAGTTAATAGTGCTCTTTACTGTCGTCATTATTGATTCATTTCCAAACGAACGCCAAAAGTCGGAGAGTATTTGCTACAAAACCCTGACAATCCCCCGATTACCAGCTTGAAACAAACACTGATTTAGCCGCGTTAGAGTTAAGCTCAAGATACTTGCTGATAAAATAAACTGCGTTTATTACTTGGCACATCTGTAGATTTAACCCGAAAAAGCCGAACTTCGCAACGGTTTTACTAAAAAATTCCCGATTTCTCCCTGATTATAAGTTTGAGAAATAACACCCGATTTTTACTCCCCCCCCCCTTTCCCGATTTCAAAAATATATAAAACCCGACAACGAACAACCCTGTCTATCACTTGTCCATAATAATTTACAGTACTCGGCCCCCTTCTCGAACAAATCTAGAGTGGCTCTGCTGCAGTTCGTCTTTCTCATGCCATGCATAGCCATCATACGTTGCTCGCGATAGCGCTTCAAGATGGCGGCGTCATCAAAGGCCGGCGGGTGGTCGTATCTAGAATAGACAGTGACTTTTCTATGTTGCCTGTGCCTGTAGTGAAATATTTTGAGCACTTTCTGTACCGGAGAGGGGTTCCAGAGGTGAGTTTGACACGCATAACTTCTGCTACAGAAAAGCCTACTCTCATAAACCCGCCCTGTGCGCATTCTCCAGAACGATAGGCATGCTTCTTGTTGCATTTTGTGGCTGTTAGAGGCTCTTCCTATCACTAGAATTCCAGCGACGCTGATCCCCTCGGAAGTGAAATGCACCCAGGTTACTCGCACTGCCACATGCTTTTCAAGCGAAAATATCTTTGGCTGCAGTTCCGGTTATTCCGGGGCCACTGCTGCTTCTGCTGCTGCTTCTGCTGCTGCTTTCTGACAGTGACGCGCCACTGGTGTTATCTTGCACCAGATAACGCTGGTCTTCGCGTAACGTGCCCGCGTTGTAACGGGCAGCGAATGCCAGCGTGGAAGCCCCACTTCATGCATGTATCACGTTCTCTGCGTTTATACTGGTAGTGTCTTAAGAGCAAGCTGGTAAGCAAAGTGTGTTCAAAAAACAAATCGTGAATCTAGACATGACCGACGAGGTGTACTACACGGTTGCGATCCTTTCTTGCGATGTTTCCGACAACGTTTCCGGCGTATACCTTAAAAACATGCCGGGCGTGTTGTCCGCTGATTCCCATTTGCATGTGCTCTCCGCCAAATTCTCGGTCCCATGTGGTATGCGATATGCTTATGAAATCACTGCCATTTTGTGGTTAGGATGATGTCTAAGAATATTCGTGTGCGGAGCTTGTGGATTTACGATATGAAGTACGCTTCCGGAGCCACCACAGCTCGAGCGCTAGACTTGCAAATCGCGCGATAGACGTGTAACATTTACCCTTGCAAACTTGTGTAGCCGATATCTCTAAATCTGTGAGGGACGAACAGTGAAGAGGATTTCGCAATACTGATAATAAAATTCCACGTTAAACTGACCTGAATTGGAAGGAAAAAGCAGCAGAAACCTCTTAGGGGAACCACATGCGTGTTACCAGCAAACAAGTTTAGGACAAACTGGCAGCCCAAGATAAGGTGGTAGTCCGATGGGAACTGTTCCGATCAGACAAAATTACGAAGGCTATCAAAGAAAGTCGGGACTTTTTTATGGGACCGCCCTTGAAAATGGCCAGCGAGAGCATTGCAGAACTTCAAGGTCATCCACATATCGGGAGACGCGAACATTGACCACACAGGTACATGAGGCGAGGCACCGTCTTACCTCGCCAACGGGTCACCTAATGGAGGTAGCAAGCACTATAATTTTCTTCAATATGTTTTTAATGTAGCTCTAACCGCTAGGTTCAAACAGGGAGGAACGTAAGTGAAAGTGAAGCCACCTTCCTGGCCGTACTACTGCAGATACCACAAGAGATTTGGAAGCGGACGGCGGAGAAGCTCGCCGATTCCTTCTTGCACCACAACCAGGAGTTCTTCGTGGGGACGCGAGTCGTAGATGTCCGTAACGAACACTGATGCGGCTGCCACTGAAGCAGCCACAACTGTTGCAACAAACAAGAAATCTCCGCGTGCGTTATCACAAGAAACGGTTTATTCACGGGCACCGCACATATGGGCGCGTGCGGAAAAGCTCTCGCCACCCCTTGCCAAGCCCCTTTTAAAGAAGCAATGGAGGGTACAGGGCGCCCTTACTAATGGCTCTTTGCCAAGGAAAAGTTTCTAAAACAAACAACCTTACTCTTCTTAACCCATTCCCTCAACCGTGTCATGCCCACTACTTTCCAAAGCTTTAAGGCTTTCCACTTTACTCCAGATGGCCCTAAGCTGACTCGGCGAAAATTGTCCTCGCCAGCGGTGGTGGTTTAGCGGCTAAGACATTGTGCTCCCGAGCACAAAGGTGCGGGCTCAACTCTTTTTCTGATAAAAGTGAATGACAAAGCACACCATACGACAAGATTTGGGTGCACTGCTGCACTCTCAAGATTGCTTAAATTAATCCGCAACTTCGGTGAGCAATCAACCTTAATAAAAATTGGCTCCAATCCACACTGTGAAGGTGGTTGGCAAGAAGCTTTAAACGACACCAGCAACAATTGCCAAAGCGACGTCACTAGAATTCACACACGTAGTTCTAGGCTCTACAAAGAGGGAAACCAGATATTCTGCCTGCCGCTACCTCGAATTCGCGGAGGCGATGTCACGATAGCAGCAGCACGATAGCGGCACCGGACTACAGCGGCGAACTAGAGTGGCGGACGCCGCCGCTGTAGCGGACGCCACCGCTGTAGCCCGGCCGTGCGTCGGCGGAAAGAAAACGAAGCGGAGAGTCTTTCGAAGGGTGAGACAGCGGAACCAAGTCATCCTGATGTGCTAGCTCGGGGCTACCGCACCGCGCAACACAAGCGCACACAGCGATACAATTTGGCATGTGAGTTTAGCGATTCCTATTTATGCCGACTTAAACGAGTTATTTTTAGTAAGTTTGATAATTGTGAGAAAGATGAGGGAACTTTTATAATCGCTATTTATCTGATCCAGTTGCTCCTTTCGCATTTTGTAATTACTCTTAAAACACAATAGAATTTGTATCCACCAATTTAGAAAACGGAGTCCCATTCGTGGCAAGCAGTGCGCAAAAGGTAGCGTTTCTCTAGCGGCCAGATGCCTGCATGTGGTCTCTACACTTTGTTTTCCCGCCCTGAAAACGAACCCTTAACGTATCTTAGCCGTACGCCCATTTAATTTCGTCGGGTCCGGGTTATCCCGGAGGTGCTATGGAAAAATTTTATCAAGCTGTGCGAAGAAAGCACGCAATGGACGCGAAGCAGCGCCAAAACAGGCCAAAAAGAACTGTCGCTAAAGCACACGACAAAGTCGTCCCCGCCGACGTGCCCGCCGGTGCGAGCAGTCACCTGCGTGCGAGGAACGCTGGGTAATAGCGCCTTATCGCCGCGCCATCTACACTGTGCTCCGTGAGTGAAAAGCACCCTTCCCATTCCTAGCCGTGTTGGAAGTTTCTTGTCCCGCACGCCACGAAAGAACTGTTGGCAGGTAGCGGGAGAAAGCTTTGCTTTAAAACTGTAGCCTTCAGAAGTATTCAGGATAGATTCCTTATTGATTAACACAGAAATCATTGAATAGAGGAGGCTGGCACTTCCGAGTGCTCGAAAAAACTCGCACGCGAAAGCTCGCCTAAAAAAATACAGCTGGAAAGTTTTTTTCACTTTCCTCGCTGCTCTTGAGCGAAGCGGTCACATGCAGACTTCGTATCAAAGGGAGAACGTCGACGGAAATGAAGCAAAAAGCACAATCTTCTGAAAGTTGGTCTTATTTTTCTGTGGCATATCTCTGAAGTGTTTTGGTAATGGGCTAGCTGCCTGGCTGATGAAACAGAAGCTTCCAACAACAGAGAAGTAATCAGCTAAGACACACAAAAAATTCGCCCACTATCTGCTCACTACGCAGCAAATGTGTTCAAAAGACAATAGTATCCTGCCGCCATTGCCCTGTAAAGGCTTCCATTTTCCTTGCAGTGGTCCTTTCACGCTCTTCCCCTCCAGTGTCGCTCCTCCCGTAATCAACACAGTAAATGTTTTCTCAAGTCTATTCAATATTGCCTGGTTCCACTTCTTACGCAAGATCTGCTGAAACATTTTGTTATTTTTGGCGTACTTGCAAGGCCGCCTCGAAAGGGCCCAGCAAGCGTTTTCGGTATTTTCGGGTGAAAACATTTTTTCAAGGCGTATTTTATGATTTGAAGAATCAGGCAGTCAGGTATTTTTAATTAAACGAACACTGCAAACGCCACTTGCGTATTGATATGTTGCTACAAATATGCCTAATGTTTTCGTTTTGCTCAACAATGTTGACAAGTATGAACACTGCCAGCAGATTAAGTAGTTCGAAAAAGTTTTGGCTAAATAAACATCTCGTTCAAGAATTTTTTCAAGTTTTGGCCGGGCGGCTAAATCGAGGGACAGACACACAGATAGACCAACTGACAGACCAAAATGTTCGCGATTAGTAGCAAAAGAAAGACTACCGCCTTTAAAAAGACAATCGTCTTATAAAGGATTATCGCCTTTAAAAACAATTATGCCTCGTGAACCGTATTCTGAGTTTTAACTGCAGGCGTTACTCCTATTTCCTGTTTTCGAATAACAGCCCCTAAATGAAAACCATTATCATATTTGAACTCACTTTGCAGCCGCAGTTACCACTTCATACACACAGTCTTCCTCAAATGTTTTACAAGCAGCAGGGTTAGGTGTTCTTGTAAAATTGCTCAATCTCTTGAAAAACAATTACAATTGGGCGTATGCGAATGCTTACGCGCAAACATAGAACCAAAATGTTTGTGTAATATGATTTTGATATTAAAACACAGAACCATTTGCCTAACACAGGTAACAGAGATATTGTCAGTATCAGGTTTATTGCGTTTATACCTGCTTTTTAGCTGAAAACGGGGGGTCACCGTTAAAATGCATTAGGTAGGTATGATTAATAATGATATTACAGCAAGCATCCATGGACAAAGAAAGTAGTTTTTGCACGTGGTGCCATTTTTAGAATTTTGTGACAATAAAAAGAAGCGTATAACACATATTGACCGTCACTAAGAAAGCACTAACATTCACAGTGCAGGCTAATAAAGAACAAAACCAGAAGTCCTAACCTTCGCTCTTCTTGTGCACTCTGACTGTTCAATGCCACCAAAAGCATTGATTAAAAACTAGGAGGAGGCACAGAGGAGGTAGGCTATTAAGCGGAAGTTCTGCTATGTGCATTTTGGTAATGCTTGACCCAAGGTACAAACGTAACACTCAAGGGACGACTACGCAACGTCATTCGTCACTGGTAAAAAGATTGACAAGCGCCAGCATGTAGTGATGCCACCGCAAACCTTCGCTCCTTCGAAAACAGAGCCAGTGATGACGCCATTGCGAAAGCAAAGAAACAAAACTCCTCACAAAAAAACAGAGAAAAGAGGAAAACGTTTTTCCAATGGCCAAACCGATGTTGATGTAACACAAATGATGCGAAGAACACTGTTGTTCCTGTAGATTAAACGCAAGAACTCCGAGCAATTGCAATGGTGAAAATAAATGCGAAGAAAATGAAGACCAATAAACGAACACGAAATCGCAGTAGGAAACGGTGGGGAACAAAAATGACGCTGGGCGTGTGCTTGTGTAGTCGCCTTATATGTGTCGTTGTTTCTTAGCGGCTGCGAAGTGTTACCAACAAGGAACCGGCCAGGAACTCGCCATTTGATGTGGCTGTCTGACGTTCGTCTATCGTTTTGCACCGCCTCTACTTTGGGAGAGGGTCTCCGGAAACCAACAATTTCCGCTTCCTCACAACAAAAATACGGGGTTAAAAACGAACACAGCAGAAGCCGTTGTGGACTCCGACCATGTTTAACATTTTGTGCCCGTTTTTTGCTTCCAACTCAATGCTTCACTTCCAGGTTTTCTTCTTTTTACTGGGCCGTTTTGTTTTCTTCGCTTATAAATAAAAGTACTCGATGCCCATTTATTTGTTTCGAATCACCGAGAAAATGTGATTTTATTTTTATTTTTTGTGTCCCCTGACAACCAGCAGCATTGCGAGGGGTATTTTGCGTATGCATCCATCCTTATTTCAGTGTTATTTATTTCTCGTACAGGCCACTGGCTGAGTACTTACCCTTAACCAATGGTGAATACTTCCTTTCAACCTAGGCAGTGTTGTTGCCCTTGTGTTCCCATATGGCATTGTACTGGTCGCCATGCGGTCATTAGGGGGAGAAGGAAATGGCATCCACTCACCTCACAGGACGGCAGCAGATGGCGCCGCATCTTTCAGCTCAAATGGCCTCCTTAGAATCACTCAGGGGCAAAAAAACAGCGAGCACAAAAAAAAACAGCTATGGAGTATGCACCGCCAGCGCGCTAAGAACGAAAAACTCATCGAGATAGCCACGACGCCTACCTCTGTACTTTCTGCGGACCCTTACATAGCGCAGTGTGCATTACATTTTTGTTTTTCGGTGTTCCATTTTTCTGATGCAGTGCTTTGCCTTTTTGTCAGCTATACTGGTACAGCGGTACGGCGCCGTCATTTGGACTCCAGTGGGTTCTGTCCTTTGCTAGAACATGTCCGCCGCGGCCCACCAATGAGCTGTGTGGCGCGCGAGGCCATTAATCTATAAGTTGTAATATATTGATCCTCAAAACTCTTATGAGGACACATTGACACGAAAAATGTGTAATTGCAATTTTCCACCACATTGCAAAAGCAGCAATACAGCTGCGATTATTTGTTTAACATACTGACACGTACATAATGTAATTTGGTCTACCATGTGAAACAAAAAGGGTACAAGACTTTGCAGCCCATGCTTCACAAAAAAATGGTTTGAATAATTCATCACTCAATAGGTCCTCTTCCTCTAGTATCCGTAGAGAACATATCACAAACTAAACAGGACATTTTACGAAGCTTATTTTCGGAAATATCAACGCGTGCGTATCGCAATGTGTTCTGAAAGTTCAGCCTTTGCCTAAATTTTGTATATGAAGTAACTATTTCGAAACATCCTATCATATGAAACGTATGGGCTAGAAAAACATGCTCGCATACGTTTCTTCGGCATTCAACTAGGTGTCGTGATAGACAAGATTTTAACCATTGCGTTTTTCAGAATTCAGATATAGATGCATTGCGTAGAGACATTCTTGAATATCCTCAACACCTGGTGACCTTAGCCCATTTTGGCGTTGCCAGTGACCTGGCGAGCGTGCTTCAGTGGGCGTTCACCACCCTCCCCACTCCCTTTCTTCCCCTACCGGCAACCTCTGTCCTCCTTTTCCTAATAAAAGAATTTATCATCATCATTTTTATCGTTGTATGAGAGGGCTGTCTAGCTCTGTGGTTGTGGTCTCGCGTGGCAGTTAGGTTCTACGGGCCTGTTAATTTCCCTGTTACCTTTGTTTACTATATATAATTCTAACAAACCTGTTCTTCGAATAAGTGCGGCCTGGGCACCGGGAATGGCACTACTGGCTTCTGTGGAACAAGATACGAACGGTAAGCTCTCAATGCATCTTGCGCTTCTTTCGTGTTTTTATTGGCTGTTCTCCCTACGCCCAAAACTACCTGCCGCCTTCTAGAAGCCCGCGTTTCACGAAACTCCGTCAAACAGAAATACTCCAGTCGCCACCTAGAAAATGACCCTCAGACTGGAGAACAACACCGGCACCGGGAGTGACACCGGAATTTCTTTTACCCTTTTAGACGTGCTGCCCAGCACCCTGCAAACACGTTGTTAGTACACGGCCTCGCACGTTAGCGAGTATTGATCCCCGAACTGCTGCCGTTTTTATCTCGAACGGGGTGTCCATTTGGTGGTGCGGGGATCACTCCTCCGGAAACTACGTCGATTAGACTCCGTATTTCGTTCTTACAACTATAAACTGCAGGGTTCCCTATTTCTTTACGTTTTCTTTAGCTGTATTCATTGGAGGAACAAGTGCTTCAATTGAAAGCTCATACGCGGGTTTAGTTCATTGTTATATTAAACAAGGCAGTAGAACAGACACCGCCTTGTGAACTGCCTTGCTTGTTTTTTGTTTCTAAGATTCCTACTTGACGGTGGAAGCGGTGAGGGGGACGTTCCTCTTACAGGTTCGGGATTTATTCCTGTGGGAAAGCTGGGTTGCCAAAAGTATGGAAAAGAAGAATAAAATTCCGAAAGACTGGGATGTGGAACACCTGAGAAACAACCATTTATCAGGAGGCGGTCGAAACATGTATTTGTGCTGGTGCACCATATCACAGCGGCAGAAACCTCGGGGTATAATAGCTAAAGCAAGGCTCGGGAAGAAACCTCAAGAAGCTATACATGGAAGGGTGTGCTTGATACACGATGTACACAGAGGTTGCGGTAAGCACATGCTTTCCCCGCTCTGAAAGAACACTGGAGGGAGGTTTAAGCTTTGTCTGATTCTCTCACCAGATTAAAGTTCAGAATTTGCAGGCTATGATTTGTGTTCTTGCTGCGTTGTAATACTTTTGACGAGATAAGTAGGCTTTAAAGGGCTATACGTCTATTGCGCAAAAAAGTAACGAAGACTCAAGAGATACGACACGGGACAGAGGACTCTTTCAACAAGCCTTATTAAGAAGAAATCAAAGATTTATACCTTCCAGTCTCTCTCATACACAATCATCCAAGAAACAAGGAATAAACACGTCCTCCCCTCTTTGCATTACCACACTCGTAGGGCACGTGCCACTGCGATTGCGGTTTCAGGATAAACGGTTGTCTTCCCTTTGTACAGCATGGATTACCGACTCGCCTAAACCTGCAGCTTTTAAGGGGCTACTTCCCTCGAAGCTTCGGGTATCTCGATGCACTGGCACTTCCGCAAAGCTAAACTTTATTGCAAGCAGTTTAAGTACAACCTTCGCGGGACCAAACAAAGCTTATATTACAATGTAATAAGAGACGTGGAGGGGAAATGTGAATGTTAAGGCTGGGCCGTGAATCAACTGTAGAGCCCTGTTTGCCCCCGTGCTCAGGGGAAGTGGATTTCAGGGGCTAAAAGAGAGGGTAGACAGAAGGAAAGAAATTGGAGCGGGAACGCGCGCTCACTCATGAGTCTCTTCCTAGGAGCTATTTACATCCGTGTGAATCTGTGTCGTTAAAAAGACGTAGAAGGCGTTTATTAGCGTTATTTGAAATTTACGGCAGCAACCGATGTCCTAGGACTGCCTCTGCCATAAAATGCCGATCATTCAGTAGGCTGAGCTCGGTTGCATGCACGGTTCTGCCCTGCGTTAGAGGCAACGGTAAAACACATGCCTTATTGTCTTTTCAGTCCCACAGGTGTCGCAGTGGACGATGAGGAGTTGGCGGGCTTTCGTGAAACTTACTCCCAACGAAAGCCTACAAAGTAAATTCGAGTCAGGTGGAGATGCTTTAAGTGTTTTCCTCCATATGTGGGCCTCGTTGTGTCTTCGATTCAACGGAAGGCAGTTTGAGTCAGTCCGGTTTGTTTCAGCGTACACATCATTTCTCAACGTTTTCTCTGTCCTCTGTCAAGTGTTCCAGAGCTCACTGGAGGAGAAGCAATATAGCAACATCCGTATTTTGGGGGTTTTACCGCTGGTAATAATTCCTAACCCAACGCGCTGAAGTCGTAGAAGCGGTTAAAATCAAATTTGAGTGAGCGCCTCACAGTTCTTTAGATGCTAATTTTGATATCACTCCGATAGAGCGCCAAGACGTGATCGCCACAGCTTTTCAAAATCTCAACAATGGCAATATAGTTTCCAAAGGCAACGTCACTGCAATATAGCATATCTTAGAATGTAGTAATTGCCAGCGTGTTCCTGTGCCCTCTTCACCAACGATTGCTATAAGTTGGAATTATTTGGCTTCTACTTTTACTGATTTTTGTGGCTGCGTTTCGAGAAACCCGTGAAAAGATCTTTTGAAGAGCTCCTTCTAGCTATTTTTGTTTGTTTCGTTCTCGAGCTTTTCCTGGAAACTTTTTACCGACTGTTGTGTGGAAGTTTAAGATTAAATACTGAGGAATAGAAATATAAAATACGAAGGAAAGTTGTTTTGGCAAATAAATGTTTATGTGCGCCAATAAAGATTTTAGGACACCTTTGCGACTGGCCTTTGTAACATCCTGTTGTGGAGAAAATTTTGTGAACCAGATGGCCACCATCAAGAACAAGTGGCATTTGCCATAAAAAGGCCGTATTGTTTGTCAACAAGCCATAGGGGTCAACAGCTGACAACGGCTGTGTAAAAATTTCTCAGCAGACTAGCAATGGCGTTGCTCTATACTTTACGTAATTTCAAAGGCGAATCATTGCCAATTAGGCACTGCAGTACGTCGTCAGAGCAAGTTTATGTTGTTAACAGCACGGGGCGACTCCGCTTCAGATGAGCATAGCCAAGGGAGAGATTGCAGCCACCACGCAACAATCCTTGAGCTTTCCAGCACTGAGCCATACCTAAACATTGTTACGAGATGAATTTATTTACAGTAAGGTTGGAAGATGTTTGACAAAATGGTAGAGCGGCCCGTGGGTGATGGTGCCAAGCCGAAGACCAATCGCCTGATCTTCATCTTCCGTTCAGCCTGTTCAGATAATTGCCCGTTGAGATGTCACGGAAGCATCGGCCACGAATATATGGCGCATAATGTTTGCGCAACATTGCCCTCATCTCAGACGAAGCCCCGTTGTCTAGTCATCTTACGGAGCGGTCTTCACAACGTTTGAGCCGGGCAACGAGGATTAGATGCGTTCTTTTGCTTTGTCAGCCAGTCGAAGTCAAGCAACAGACAACGTATTTGACATCGCTGAGACGTTGCACTACAGCAAATAGGCCGCTGTGTTTGGCCAGAACCTTCTCACACAATCCACGCATACGCAACGCGCCAAAAGCCATACTAGATCACCCTGCGCGTATGTAACATCACGCCGGCGACTGTCGTAACGCTGCTTATAGCGCTCTTGAGAGGCCAGGATAGGTAGGCCGGCAAACCGACGTGCTCCTTCGGCAAGGCGGACCGTTCTAGCTAAAGACAACATGCCTAAATAAAGGGAACTTGGTATCGAGGCAGCTACCGGTCTGGCGAGCGTAAAGTACGAAGAAGGGGCTGCAGACGGTTGTCTCATGCTCCCAAGTGTTGTATGAGTATGTTATAAACGAGAAAAGATCGTCCCAGTTCTTGTCGTTCGAGCTTACATACATTGCTGTGTGGCAATATGCACAGGCATTGCAATTATTGTGTCGGTGTGCTTTACAAATGATTCGTAAGCGCTAAACAAGCGTTGTCAATTGTTTGTATCTGTGTTAAGGTGTCATTCAATATCAACCATACTCATAAAATACACAAACCATTCAAGGTATACTACGACACCTTATGGTAAAACGCGCTGTAAGTACCAGCTTTCATTGCGGTCGTGGATTTATCCTCACCGGATGAATATCTTTACCGTGGATTTATCTATGCATATTCAAGATGTGAGCGCTTCCATGGCTTCAATCATCCGCGTTTTCAAACTGCAATAAAACGAAAGGACCGAGTGAACTGCCTAAGAAAGTATACCAGCTCTTACTTGATGACGCGACTTGCATTGGAGAAGTCACTCATCTCCCATAATATTTTATTTTGTAAGCGAATCAGTAAATTTATTTTTACATTAGTATTAACTCACACGTCACTCCCATTGCACGTCTCTTCTAAATACTAAATCATGCGAAAGCAATATGATATCCCACGTAAGGTGCTTATAGTGTTGTTGAGTCCCTATAAAATTGGTAAGAAAGGAAATGGAAGCGGCCGTTAAGCACTGAAATCGGAATACAAATGGTGGAATCTTTGGCTACGTCCACCATTGAATATCGCGGACACGCTGATCTCTTTGGGAGGTTCCCGTTTGAACCCATTCCCATTTCACCCTTCCCGCTTGTTCCGTCCCGTTTCAACCCGGCGCAAAACGACCTTCCCGTTTCGCCCTTTCCCACTTGGCCCGTTCCCGTTTGAACCCGTTCCCATTTTAACCTTCCCGTTTGTTCCTTCCCATTTCAACCCGGGGCGAAAGAACCTTCCCGTTTCACATTTTCCCGTTTAGCCCCTTCCCGGAATAACGTACCCAGTTTATGAAACGTTATAAAAACATTTGCATATTGTTTTTCATTTATTTCCGTTTGTTCACAGCCGCTGCGATAGCATGCTCAGTACATCCAGAGTCCTCAATTGACTGCTTTTCAAACCTGGGCTTCACTTTTTGAATCTAGAGACGACGACATTTGGTTACAATTCGTCATACCAATTAACAAATCTTTTAAATTAACAAAGCCTAACAAACAAAGTAACAATTAACAAATTAATAAACAAATCTTTTAAATTAACAAACAAGTCTTTTAAACTAACAAACCAAAAAATGATAAAATAAAAAAAGCCCAGAAAAGCGCCGCGGAAGCACAAATAAAAAATCGCAAAAACACCCTCACTTTGAAAGAAATCGTATTTGGCGGACTAACACATGTAATCGTTATAATAGCGCAAGTGTACATCAATGTCGAAAAGAAACAGATGAAAACTATAAAAGATAAAAAGATGTATAAAAATAAAGTAACCCTATGTATCTGGATACATATGCCACATCTGGCTATAAAAAATCGCAGTCATGAGAAGCGGCGAAAAATATAAACTTAGCTTTGCGTTTTATTGATTCTGTTTATTCCCGTCACTCTGGCGTACTCAGTTTGCATAGTAGGGCAAACCTTCAAAAACTTAAGCAGCGCAGGGTCGTCTTAAGCCTAAATTTCCTTTACTAGAGAAACTTAAAATTGTCGCGAGAATACTACCTCTAAGGAACTTTCAGACGTTCAGCGAGAAGACATCATAGTAAGACTATTAGGCAGACAACCAGCTGAACGGGAAGGTCGTTTCGGGAACTGGCGCACACGGGACGGGTCAAGCGGGAAGGGCGTTTCGGGAATGGGTTCAAACGGGAAGGGGTCAAACGGGAATGGGTTCTTTCGGGCTACACCCATTGATTGTGGCTTGCTTAGGATTTCTGCCTCAGTCTTAAGGCGAGCAACCAGTTTTGTGAAGCCCATATCGCCACTTTGGATGCAGATAAGCCCGGACTGAGCACTTCTGCAGTGCAGCCTCAGAAGTGCTGCACCTCGTATACGTTCATATGCCTTTGTAGATATATGGGGCTGAGAACAACACAGCGACAAGTTGCTTCCTCGGACCATGTCGGCCTTACTTTCTTAAAATTCCTTACTTGTTCAAGCAAGAATAATGCGGAAGACACGTTTTCAGCGGCCTTTTGCCGTATGTACGAAAGGTCCGCACTGAAGGAATCCTCTCTCAGCTGTTGCAGCGGATTAGTCGCACAATTTGACTCATGAGGTCGCTTTCCTTCCTCTTCCAGTTAACTTTTTCTGTAGTCAACAAGGTTGACGCCGATCTGCTGTCAACATAAACACCTCCATGGACATAAACATAAACACCCCCATGCTTGTCTTCAAGGATCACCGCTCCAGGCTGTCCCGAATATCCATCTGGTAGCGTGTCCACGGGGGCGTCGTCAGGCAGGGTTTCTGTTGTGGCAGCACACGGAAGCGGGATAGAGCGAGATGTAACAGCTGACGAAGCGTCAGCGCACCCTGCGTCCCCAAAACGAGCCCTTTTATTCGAGCGCTCTTGATGTTCCGGCGAGCTCCGGTCCGGTGCTCTGGCTGCAGAAAATTGCATGCAGATGACAACGAACGCGAAAAAACGATGAGAATCAGAGCTCTTCGCCTTTCCCATTTCCCCTGTTCCCATTTGAACCCGTTCCCATTTGAACCTTCTCGTTTGTTCCCTGCCGCTTCAACCCGGTACAAAACGCCCTTCCCGTTTCGTATTTTCCCATTTAGCCCCTTCCCGGAATAACGCACCCAGTTTCGACTCAGGTGACTCGAACCGAGGCGTGCGATTTTTAAAATTAAAGTTGCGTCCGACTGTATTTTAACCTCATGTTTTGAGTTACGTTCGACGTAACCGAAAGTCAGAAACTTGCGCCCGCCGTAACCTGAAAATCAAATTGAAGTTACGTCAAACGTATTTCACCGTAAAAAAACGTTACGGCTGGCGGAGCCAAAGTATGAAGACGCCCTATGAACCTGCAACCTTTTTGCAATGGTCCGTTTTACGATACGCGGCGCCAATTAAAAACAACACGTAGGTTGCTGCGTTACGTCCGACCCGGTACAGCACACCTTCCGTCTGCTTCTGCGTTGGTCGAGCGCGGTCTGGAACGTGTTACTCGCATGCGAACGCCGCGGCAGCGGTGATGATGCCAGTCCGTACGGTTGCATAAACGAATGCACTTATATGCAACGCACACAAAAAAAGAAAGAGCGAGAATTAACAAAATAGAACCTTTCCGCGGTCGCAGTGCCAGTCTGTAGCGCCCGCAGCTCTTCTCAAGAATGAAGTTGGGGTTTTAACAAATGCAACTATTAATTTATTAGGGGTAGTACAGGTATACTGTTTTATTTGCAGGAAAAAGATATCGCGAAATATTATTACCAAATCTTAACTAACTACAGAAAAAACTTATTTATGAAAGCGAGAAAGGGGCAAGCCATGGTGGTACGATCCATTTTAATGTGTACGTCGCTAACGGTCACTTTATATGCAAATGTCTGTAGAAGAATGGCCATTGAAGTCTAAAGCTGAAATTTTTCCTCGGAGGAAACGGTTCGCACATATTTTTCATCCAGGCGTTAAGAACACGTACCCCAAGCCGTTTTCTCTTGCGTGTACTTTTTACGGGTAATACATAAGCGGGCACGCAGTGCGTGGAAAAGCAAAACCACACATTTAGGTAGTTATCCGTCTGTAATAGCGTTTTAGCATATCGTTACCGTGTTTGCGTCACCGCTTACCGTGTTACCGGGAGCGGGAGTTTCCGTTTGCCGCTGAAAACGGCATGTATTAGGCAGTTTTAGCATATCGTTACCGTGTGTGCGTTACCGTTTACCGTGTTACCGGAAGCCTCTGGCGACGGTGAAGCCTGTGCCGGCAAGTTACCGTTCGCGGTAACTCTCGCGCTGCGCAGTCGACTCCCGCAAACACGGTAAACGGTAACGTAAACACGGTAACGCTATGCTAAAACTCTCTTTTATTTAGCACACCGTTTGCGGTTTGCGTATTTCGGCCGCCGCGGCGCAAGTAGCGACATCTGATGAATTAGTGTCAAAGCAAATCACGCATAATTTTTTTTGCTGATATCTATTTGCTTTTGTTTAAAGTAGCTGGGATATTTCACTGTTCGGGTGAAGCGTTCACAATAACTGTAGTTGCTTTGACAATATAGCCATCACCTGTAGAGCTTAAAAAGAAAACGTGTCGGAAGGACCCTTTAAACCTAGTAGAGTTAGAGTCAATAGGCAGTTTTAGCATATCGTTACCGTGTTTGCGTTACCGTTTACTGTGTTACCGGAAGCCGCTGGCGACGGTGAAGCCTGTGCCGGTAAGTTACCGTTCGCGGTAACTCTCGCGCTGCGCAGTGGACTCCCGCAAACACGGTAAACGGTAACGTAAACGCGGTAACGATATGCTAAAACTGCCTATTGACTCTAACTCTACTAGGTTTAAAGGGTCCTTCCGGCACGTTTTCTTTACCGTTTACCGTGTTACCGGAAGCCGCTGGTGACGGTGAAGCCTGTGCCGGTAAGTTACCGTTCGCGGTAACTCTCGCGCTGTGCACCAACACGGTAAACGGTAACGCAAACACGGTATCGATATGCTAAAACTGCCTATTGCAAAATAGAATTTGCCCACGCGCTAAATATTTAGGCAAGAAATAAGTAAAATATGTTGTAGTAACTACTCAGTAACTTAATTACACTACCTTGCCCAGCACAATTTTGGAGGCCTAAAAGCCCACTGAACACAAAACGTCTTATAGATGTCCACCATGGTCTTGCAAGGTCTTAGACATCTTGCACTATGCGAGTTAGCTATAAGACGTCTATTTTTTATGTCTCAAAGATGTCTTAAGAGAGATATCTACAGGACAATTGTACAAGATCTCCGAAGTCTTGAGCTCCGTGAGATGTTGATAAGTCATCTTTACTAAGATGACTAGAAGACGTACGAACCTCAATGTGTACAAGACGTTCCCAAGCAGCAGAAATTGCCAAGCCCAAGCACGGCAAATCATCAGTGGCCAATGCAGGGCCGTACCCAGAGGGGGGTTTGGGGGTTCGAACCCCTCCCGAAATCTTTTCCAGGCAGCACGTACACAATACTTACTGTTGCTTTCAGCCAAATTACCCCCTTCCCAAAATTCATAACACCCCCCGAAAAAAATTTCTGGGTACGGCCCTGGCCAATGTGTCCGAGCTTGGCAATACTTCGGCCGCCATTATTGGCTGGCGCTTGGGAAAGTTGACAAGCCAACAAATGGCCAAGCTCTGGAAGGCCAATATTGAACAAATCTTGGCAAAGTATGTTGCCATGATATGCCTATGGGTGCACCCCGTGAATTCTCATGCACATTTTTGGCTTTGTGGCCAGTCTTTATGACCAATGCCTATTTAATGCGCACTCGTTAAATAATTTCGTGTACAATGCATCTATAAAACAAAAATCGGACCGCGAGGCACAATAAACAAAATGCATCAATTTTGCGAAGCAATTACGGGACTTGCAAAACAATTCAGAAACAAATCACCAGGTCCCTCTGTGTAGTTGTTTTTATTATGCACATCAAATTTACAACGGGAAACCTGGCTTAACAGTGGCAAGAATAGGAACACAAACACGAAAGCAAATAGAAACACAATAGTCGAGAAAAAAAAGCGCAGCTCATGAAGCGCGAACCGATTATGCTTCGGAAGACAGCTACGCCGCAGTGCCAGCCGCAGGATGGCACGAAGGCGACAGCTGTCTTTCAACAAGCCCACCGTAAGACAGCTACGCCGCAGTGCCAGCCGCAGGATGGCACGAAGGCGACAGCTGTCTTTCAACAAGCCCACCGTAAGACAGCTACGCCGCAGTGCCAGCCGCAGGATGGCACGAAGGCGACAGCTGTCTTTCAACAAGCCCACAGTAAGACAGCTACGCCGCAGTGCCAGCCGCAGGATGGCACGAAGGCGACAGCTGTCTTTCAACAAGCCCACAGTAAGACAGCTACGCCGCAGTGCCAGCCGCAGGATGGCACGAAGGCGACAGCTGTCTTTCAACAAGCCCACAGTAAGACAGCTACGCCGCAGTGCCAGCCGCAGGATGGCACGAAGGCGACAGCTGTCTTTCAACAAGCCCACAGTAAGACAGCTACGCCGCAGTGCCAGCCGCAGGATGGCACGAAGGCGACAGCTGTCTTTCAACAAGCCCACAGTAAGACAGCTACGCCGCAGTGCCAGCCGCAGGATGGCACGAAGGCGACAGCTGTCTTTCAACAAGCCCACAGTAAGACAGCTACGCCGCAGTGCCAGCCGCAGGATGGCACGAAGGCGACAGCTGTCTTTCAACAAGCCCACAGTAAGACAGCTACGCCGCAGTGCCAGCCGCAGGATGGCACGAAGGCGACAGCTGTCTTTCAACAAGCCCACAGTAAGACAGCTACGCCGCAGTGCCAGCCGCAGGATGGCACGAAGGCGACCGCTGTCTTTCACCGCAGTTGCAGTTGCAGTTGCAGCTGTCTTTCAATGACCTACGCCGCAGTCCCCCGTCGAAGTCAACAGCAGCTGCGTACGCCTGGCGACACGAGGACACTCCTAAGACAGCTACCGCAGTGCATGACCCAGGTCTTTCAACAAGCCACCTTAAGGCAGTCAGCAAAGCTCGACCACCGTCCCCCGTCGGTCACAGCTGAATTGAGGAGCACCAAAGATTCACCGTTCTTCGCTCTCCCGGTTGCAATCAAGACGTCTGGCGGAGCAGCAGCCGCATGTGGTGGCGCTCACACCTACCCCGCCCAGAGAACGAAGTGAGGACGGGTCCTACCACTTTTCAGACATCACGACGCCCACATCCTTGAACAAAGATAACGTGAGCCTTGGAATGGAGCCCTGCAACAACTCCAAGGTGCCAGTGAAAGACCACATTCCGCTTACCACGATGGGTAACATGAACACCCCAGGAAGAGAATCTTGTGCCTACCAGAAGGCAAAAAGACGACCGATACCAACATCTTGGGAAACTCATCCACAAACGTTTATGAAGAATCCATTGAGGATCAGGACATCGTTTCAGCTAAAAATGATGAGGCCGAAGCCAGCGGCGAGGTAGCATCAAACGCCAGAACGAAAGATGAAAAGCACGACGAACATAAGGATACACCTGCTACAGACAAGGATGCTTTTGCGACAATTACCGATACCGACAACAAAAATCTTGAAGGCAAGCACGTGGACAAAAGACGGACTTACGCATAAATGAAAACGAGAACCAAATGACCATGAGAGGGAGGAATACCTTCAAACAAACGGACAGCATTGACAGCAGAACACGCCGCTTAGAAACGCCGGAGAGGATCTTTCTGGAATATGCAGTGAAGAATTCCTCATCAATGGAAACAAGCTTTGCTCTAAGCACTGGCCAGAAAGAAAGAGACCGAACACGAGACATATCCAACGGGAAGAGACCTGCAACGGACTCTTTAGCCTTTCGTGGGTCTGTCGAGACAGAGCCAGGGGCCCACGCAAACAGCTCGGTGGTGCGCCTCTTTGCAGTGTGGCCGAGTGTAGAGACGTAAAACATCAAGCAAAAAAGCTGAGACCTAGGTCACCGGCCAATCCACTACCAAACCGAGGAGGACAGCCGCCGAGTGGAAGTGAAGGAAGAAGCGGGAATCCGTCCTGGGGAGAACAAACATGGCGTCTTGAGAATCGGACGTGGTGTTATATATATAATACTATACATATACATATATACATATACAATATATACATATACATATACATATACACATACACATACATAGTAGGATTCTACATTTCACACACTAGTTATTTCCCACCCCGCAGCCATCCGCGCTCAGCAAACATGCTTGCGAGCGCCGGCTGCGTACGGGTCCGTTGTTTGCGGAGGCAGACAAAGGCAGGAGGCGGAGAGGGCAAAACACCATATGGCAGCATTTATTGCAAAGTGCAAATCAAATATACTGCATACAGGCCTACTCGTAGGCCATAACGGTAACACTGGGAGCGTGGCATTAAACAACGCTAGAGATCGAGATGGTTTGAATCACCGATGGCATACCGGAGCAGCGGAGCGCTGCGCGTGCGAGCGCGGTTGCAGTCTCCCAGCTCGCCGGACACGTCCCATTGTGGCGCGTTTCCCAGGTCCGGACTGGCCGCCGAAACGTCCGCGCGCCACCGCATCCCCAAGACAAGAGAGCGTCCTCTCGTCATGCGACAACCCACCAGACCTCGCCATTTGGTGGCGCTAGTGCCGAGGAAGAACTGGTTCTCAGGTAAGGCAGAGGGGAAAAGGGTCAACGCCTCCACCCTGGCGACAACGAAGACTCCGTCGCTGGCGCCCTCTCAGTATGGTTCCCGTCGCGCGAGCGAGGCGCATTGTGCAACGCCAGCCGCGATGGGAAGCTAGCCAGAAAGGGGTTCGCGTGAAAGTCGCGATCCCCACATCCCTCCCTCCTAAATTTCTTGCGTACGCCGGCGAGAGCTGACTACAGGACTAGAGGCGACGGAAAGTTCGTTCGTCGATTAAATCGTTAGTCACTGCATAGCGTTCCCTACGCCGGCTTCCGCTTGTCCAATGCCACCGCTGGCAATGTTCCAGCAGGCGCGGTCATCACCCGCTGATGTCTGCAGGCAGGTAGATCCGTGAAGAATCGCACCAGCCAGCCCAAGCAAGCGTTGCTAAGGTGGCGGTGCATCCGTGATGGCCCGTGGCCGCAAAGTAGAGACTGCCGACTCCCTCGGCCAGGCTGCACCACTCCGCTTCAGCAGGCTCGCCAGCTGCAGACGACCCGTCGTCCGGCGCAGTAGTCAGCAGCATAAACACGCTCCATCATGTGGTCCAAGCCTGGGTGGCTCAGCTGCACAAAGAAACTTCCCGCACCTCACCTTCAGTGTAGGGCAGAAAAATAGCTCTCCGAACGCACCGCCTTTGTGGCGCGATGCTAATGACAACTGCCAGGTTGTCAGCATTGTCATCGCTCTGTTAATGTCAACAAAGCCTAATAAATTGTCCAAACCCTAAAATGTATACGGCGGGAAAAAACAGGACCGCGTAGCCCCGTAGGAAAAGGGCGCGTGCGCAGGTCGCTATTTATAAAGCCGGTCGTGCTCCGGCACACCGCGCACTCCGGCGCCGCTAGAGCCATCTTATTGGCCGGCGAGTCCTATGCCGTGCGTGCAATGCTTTTACTTTTTTTTATTAATGCGTGCTCGATTCGAAGACGTTTGTTGTGCACTTTCGGCGTTGAGAGGCCGCGATATGGATTTACGCGAACTATAGTGTGAGAGCAGTCTGGAAAAACTAACCTGACCTGGGCAATGGTCGTGCTTGCGCGAGAAACGCGCAGCGCCCCGCGTCGTATGTTGCACCTGGGCGTCAATATTTGTGTAAAGCACAAAGCTACATAACAAGCTGCCAGCCGGCGCCCGCGCGACTGCACAAAGGCATCGTAGGTAAAAACTGTCGGCAGCTTATTTTAAGCAACGCACGTACATACCGCGGTTTGCTTGTGCATGTTTACGCCCATTTGTTTAGATACTCTTATTTATCATCGCTAGGTAGCTACTCCAGGATACTGATTATTAAACCAAACAAGCCGCGGATCTCGTTAGGGGCGAACGGATCTGATAGTACGGTGAAGCTAGAATGTCTAGTTCATATCGTAGCATCGCCCCCGCTCCCCCGCCGACCTAACGCTTGTCATATTCGACCCGCAGCCGTAGGACACCGCGGGACGCTGCCGCTTCCCACCATTTATTTAGCCTACGCAGGAATTTAGATCAATGGTCATAATATAGTTTTACACCTACAATTTCATTACCCAACAGCGCTTGCGCAAGATTATTCAGCTTACATTTGAAGTGTACCCAGTTTGCGAACTGTAGTGAAGCAATATTCAGTCAACTGGGGCGGGTGGATCGCCATATCCCCCCTTAACAACAAGTACCCATCTTCCAGCCTCTCCCTCACACAAACCCCTAACAACTCCACAATTCCGTAAATATTTTAAAATGACTGCAAGCCAAGCAGCCTCATCAAGAATGAGCATTACTAAGCCCTAGGAATACCCATGCACGCTCCAAAACGAAAAATATGACGCGTTGGGTGCGCGCAACACTTTCGAAGAACAAATCAAGGTGCAAGCCGTGCAACACACTGCGCACCTGGAGCACCTCACCAAGATAACCGAGAGCAGACACCTATTAGACAGCCTCCGCATTTTACATGAGAAGACCGCCTTCGACAAGATCTCCACCCCTGCGGAGAGAGCTGCGAGTCCAGGAACTCGAGGAAATCGTGCACGTTGTTTGTATTGACACAGCCACGTGGAGCTATGGTTTCAGCCGCCACCGACTGCTCGAGCAAAGTTCTTGACCCCTGCTCCACCCAAACCAAAACACCCGAAGGAGGACGAAGAACTGGCCTTTGCCCTAGCCCGTTCTCGTTCTGCACGTTCTGGTCCCATATTTCATGTTCGCGTTTCATTTGATGCCGACAGTACATCCAGCATGTAGTGCAACTAGAATGATCACTTCTTTCGCACTGTGAAGCTGAATGTGTAAACCATGCGATATGGGAAGCAGATCTTGCATTTCAGTATTTGTTTAATTAGCATTATTTTTAATTGGTTAGCAATAGTAGTTCAAACCTAGAAGTTAGAATTGGTGTAAACTTGTATGTGATTGCAAAACAAAAAACTGCTTCCATGTTTCATTCTCCACAACTTCTGGTATATTTATCATGTCTTGCTGGCAATCTTGTTGAATAGTTTTTTTTCTACTGTTCTCATAAACAACCAAGGAATTTTTTTAAATTAACACAGAAACTAGTTTGCCTCACATCAAAACTAATTAGATATTTGAAATCAGCTAAAAACACTGAACAGCCTATGAGTTTCATCAGAATTGGTTGGAAAGCAAAAAAAAGATGTTTCGGGAACCAGTGTTTCCTTAAATGGAAAGCCTACAAAACGGGCCCTTCGACTGCCCACCTTTACACCCTCACAAAAAACTCTTGGGCACCCACAACACAAACTCACTCAAGTTCACCTTCAACTTGCCACCTAGCATAATCAGAAGTTCCAAGCAGGAAAATTGACCCAGAATGCAATACTGCACCGGCTAAGGAAATGATTACACACTTGGCTATTGAAATGACCTTTACATGAAGTTTTCTTCACCACGCATAAAATTAAAGGTAGAAACTAGTAGACACACTATGCAGAAACCAGCAGACACCCGAGACAAACTATGTCACTGCGATCGCTAATCAGCTATAGTGTCAGCTCTCAGATTTTTTAAAATTAAAATTCGGGATTGGATGGGAATAATACACACGCCTAAAATGCGATCCCAGTACGCAATCCCGTCGCCAGTGTGTTTTATGGTTCCAGGTGAAGGTGGGCCTTGTGAATGCGTTGTGGCTTTCTACTTAGAAAGCCGACTCGGTAGCCGACTTGCAAACCTAGCAGCTACTGTAACTGCTGAAACGTTTATGTGCGTATTGAAAACCTTTCAACACAAGTATTTGTACAATGTTAAATTGTATATGTATTTCTAAACATTTTCAAAATTCGCAGATCTAAAAATTTCGATTTAAAAAGTTCTAGGGCGTTATCAGCAAAACGTTTCTCGTCAAGGTGCTTTAAGTGATGCCCTTTCATTTGGGATAGAGAATATATACTCGACAATAATCGGTTGTCTGTCTCTTGAAGACGCCTCACTTTAATGCACCATGAGTTGCACTTGTAAGAAGGCGCGTGCTAAATGTAATGGGGAAACGTATTGTGGCGCGGAAACTATCAAGGCCGCGCCATAATTGAGGACGCATGCACCTATTGCTTCTGTATTCAGGTATGAATGAGCACAGCAAAAGTTACATAAACTACGCAGCGATTCGTGCTGGCACGCATACGAACAAATCAGGAGCAAGGATAATCAAACGGCCCATATTCAAAGCTTTCATAGCTTGAGACTTGTCATATGGAACTACTCTATTCAGAAGTTGCTTGTAATCGGTCGGCCTGAATTTGTAGTTGGGATAACATACTCTGCACGCGAACAATACTATCACAGCCGTGATATTCTATTATAGTTACAAAAACATCACTGTAGAAAGGACCAATTAATAAATGTAGGTACCACCTCCAGGGAGGCCAGGAGCCGTTGCGCATTACTGGCTCTATGGAGTGGAATCATGGGCATGGAGTGGAATACAACACATGACTGCAGGCATTTTTTACAGCAAAGCTTTATCCCTCTACCCCCCCCCCCCCACCCCCCAACGGTTGTTCATCGACGTAAGCAAAAAAAATCCCTGTGGGCAAAAAATGCCCGCCAATCCACACTACGAGGTGGTTTGAAAACGAAGCTGTAAACGACACCACAGTGATTACCCATGCAACGTCACTTGAATTCACACACGTGGCTCTACAAAGATGAAACCAGAGACAAGTGAAATGCACTTAACCATACCCTTTCTTGCATGTTCTTGTTAAGGTTAAATGAATGCAGGATTTATGAACGGTGGTTGGTTGAGTTGTATTGGTGTAGTAGCACACGAGTGGACACTTTTTTTTGCAAAATGAAGGAAACTCAAACCCGGTGTTGAGATCGATCTCTCACTTCTGTTTCCGTCGCTTCCGACAGAGGCGACGGGATCGGTGGCAGAGACGAAAGAGAAGTGCGATGCCATGCGTTGTTGTGAGATTCCTTTTATATAACCGCATCCTAGCGCATGCACAAGGAGCGCACACGGCCGCCACACGTGCCGTGAGCGGAGCGCACAGCGGCGCAAAAGGTAGCGTGACGCTGTCACTGGCATTCAGCGAGAACGCAGGGGGTAAACCCGCAGATGTGCTCGGTGAGTGCAAAACCGTCTGTCTCCCGCGTGGGCTCTCTCCGTGTGATACCTAGCCCTTCGGTGAGCAACATTAGGTTGGGTTTTGTTACCGACGTCTCCATCATGACTGCAGATAACAAAAGTTCCGCTCTTAGATGTACTGCTTATATCTAGAAAAGTCCTCGACTACCAAGCAAATTGCGTTAGTGCTCACATGAAGTCAAACAAGCCGATATCAGTGGGCATGGAAGTGCAGCAACGATGCGCATCTACAGCGACCCTTTCGCTTTTGTTGTGCAGATTTTGACCTTCCTTGCCTCGTGGAAAATTCTTCCGCTCCCGGCTAAGACACTGCAGCCAACTGCGCAACTCGGCGGCAAGGCTTCCAGGCGTTGCATTCTGCAGTAAACACTCCGGACTGCCAAGCGCAGCAACCGTTTTTGTGGAACGACTCCCCCGGCCCTCTGCGCACCGCCGTCATCCAAAGTGACCGACGCATCACCGCAGCTCTACTTAAACAAGCTGGG